>OZ010793.1:206777454-207440132 GCA_963932465.1 Maratus speciosus | reverse complement strand
GAGGCACATTCGGTTTTTAAAAATATAAATATTGCGGGGTCCTCGAGCTTCACTTTAAATAAATCAGACATTTGAAAATCAATGCTATAGTAAACACTGCTCATAAATAAATTACAATGCTATGTTAATAGTTTCTTTTTACTTTTTTTTTAAAGTTGGTTCGCGTTCCATTTTAAATAAATCAAAAATTTTAAAATCAATGCAATATTGAACAGTATTAAGAAATAGATTACAATAACATAATACAACAGACTCCCTCAACTCTGCAAACATAAAATCCGCAAATGCCTAAAATCCGCACATCATCGCAGATGTAAACAATCAAACTTCCAGTTCAGATGCAGGGGCAAAATTACAGAAATTTTTAATTTTATATTATTCCATGTGTATTTTAATATGCAATTCTCGATAATATGACTGAATTGCAAGTTTTTCATGAAGGAAGTCTAAATTTATTTCTGAAAAGAAATCAAAGATATTGCTGATATCACTGGTAATCACAATCTTTTTACCAAATGTATTGATATATTGATCAAGCTTTTTTGGTTATTAAGACTGGCTAAACTTGAAATAAAACTTCCTTACTTTATGATTTTGATGTGAATTAATAGGGTACCTTTATGAGGAAAGTTTCATTGAATAGTTGAAGGAAAATGTATCTCTTCTTTGTTATGCATATTTAACAAAACATTATTAATAATTTACTTGACCTTTACTTTTAATAATTTAATCATTTTAAAAATTATCTTACTTTTGATCATTGTAGTTTATTACTTTACTTAATTATTTTAATATTTTACTATAATTTTGATTGCAGTATTACAATCAGATTACTTTTTAAAAAATGTAAACATACTAATGACCAGAAATTCCCAAAATTCTAAAATCTGCACAACCTCTGATCCCAAGCTGTGCAGATTTGATGTAGTTTACTGTAATAGCCTCTTTTTATTCTTGTTTATAAAAGTTGCATTCGAGTTCAATTTTAAAGAAATCAAACATTCGAAAATCAATGCAGTAGTCAACAGTGGTCATAAATAAATACTATATAATAATACTCCTTTTATAATAATTTTTAAGAATAAGGTTCATGTTTCATTTTAAAGAAATCAACATTTGAAAATTAATGCAATAGTAAACACTACGGATAAATAAATTACATAATAATAGACTCTTTTAATTCTGTTTTTTTTTTAATTGCGTTCAAATTTCATTTTATTTTAAATCAAACATTAGAAAATCATTACAATCGCATCACTGAAAATAGGAGCATCATTGAAAATCATTGCAATCACGGCTCATAAATAAATTACAATAATATATTAATTTATCGTTATGAAATAATTATTCATCATTGTACAACAAAAGAAAAGATAATTACAAAAGCATATATTATAAAAGAATATTAAGAGAATTATAAAAACATAGAGTTACAAAAGAATATTAAGAGAATTATAAGAGAAATTATGAAAGTTATACAATAATATTATAAGAATTATAAGAGAATTATAATAATTTTTAAAAATGAGGTTCAAGTTTCATTTTAAAGAAATCAAAATTTGAAAATTAATGCAAAAGTAAACACTACGGATAAATAAATTACATAATAATAGACTCTTTTAATTCAGGTTATTTTTAAATTGCTTTCAAATTTCATTTCTTAAAAAATAAAACATTAGAAAATCATTGCAATAGCATCACTGAAAATAGTTGAGCATCGTTGAAAATCATTGCAATCACTGCACATAAATAAATTACAATAATATATTAATTTATCGTTATGAAATAATTATATATCATTGTACAACATAAGAAAAGATAATTACAAAAGCATACAGTTATAAAAGAATATTAAGAGAATTATAAAAACATAGAGTTACAGAATATTAAGAGAATAATAAGAGAAATTATGAAAGTTATAAAATAATATCATACTTGCCAACATTCAACTAAACTTCCGTAAAATGTGAATAAAATTGACCCAGGTTACAGGCGTTACTAACCAGAAAATTTATTTGACGTATCATTATACATTTAAAATCCCGTTTCTCTATGAAATCTGTTTGAAATAATTTTTTTAACCTTCCGATCCTGAATGGGTCTAAATGACCCATTTGTATAATTCATTTCATTCGATTCGAACCAGAAATTTTTTCCTAAAGTAAGATAAATAGCAGGCACCGAAAAATAATATAAATAAATACATTAAATAGTTTTTAAAGAAAATTCTGGTGTGAAATGTTTTTATTAAAGTTGAGTAAAATTTCAACAGGGTAGGAAGGTTAATAAATTTCTGGTTCGAAACGTGTTTAACCTGGATCAATTTAACTCACATTTTACAGAAGTTTAAGGGAAAGTTGGCAAGTATGTATTATAAGAATTATAAGAGAATTAATTATAATATTTTTTTTTAAATAAAGGTTCAAGTTTTATTTTAAAGAAATCAACATTTGAAAATTTATTCAATAGTAAACACTACGGATAAATAAATTGCATAATAATAGACTCTTTTAATTCTGTTTTTTTTTAATTGCTTTCAAACTTAATTTTTAAAAAAATCAAATATTAGAAAATCACTGCAATAGAATCACTGAAAATAGGAGTATCATTGAAAATCATTGCAATCACTGCTCATAAATAAATTACAATAATATATTAATTTATCGTTATGAAATAATTATCCATCATTGTACAACAAAAGAAAAGATAATTACAAAAGTATAGAGTTATAAAAGAATATTAAGAGAATTGTAGGAGAAATTATGAAAAGTTATAAATGAATTTTAAAAGGATTATAATCTAATTTT
This sequence comes from Maratus speciosus, assembly GCA_963932465.1. Lineage (NCBI taxonomy): Eukaryota > Metazoa > Arthropoda > Arachnida > Araneae > Salticidae > Maratus > Maratus speciosus. Next base: position 207,437,325 of record OZ010793.1, on the reverse strand, counting down.
AAAAAGATGCAGAAATTTTAAAAATTAATTAGAAATTAAATCATAATACATAAATAATTAAAGATATCAGACTACAAAAAAAAAATTAGTTTTGATTTTTATAAAAAAGAAAAGAAAAGAGGTTTCACAGATAATTGAGCTTTGGTTATCACATTTAATTATGAAACTAAAGATCCAGTCGGCAGGAAATGAAAGTAGACTTTAAAGGAAAGCTCATCAGGAGGAAAGAAGTATATCCAGGGTGCTTAGCAGGAAGAATTCACGGTTGGTTAACCAAAGAGAAATTTCATTAAATCTAACAGTTTTCCACTTAATAACTAATGGGATTATTATAGCTCTGCACCGGTTTGTGAAATCTAACGCCCATTGAGAATAAAACAAAAACAGAAAGCTGTATCTTCACTTTCGATTACGGAAAAACAAATAATTATGAGTAAATTTAAACTCTTTCTATTTTGAGGTGTGAAGTATCAAATTTTTCTATTTTGTCTATTCGTCTTCTTTTGATATTTGTCTTCAGTTACGGTTTTCTTGCATATCTATATACACTTACCACTTGGCTGAGTAATGTGTTTAAAGAGTATTGTGTTTAAAATTTGTTTCCTGCTTGACTTTTATTTCCGGTTATGTATTTCTTTTACATTATTTTATCTTTCTACATTTCCGTATTTCTATTTTAGGTGGATTTTTGAAATTAATTTGGCAGGATTTGTTTTTCCAGTAGAAAAATGATGTTTAAATCATGGCACAAGCTTGCTCTTTGAAACTAACTATTCAAGCACGTCTTTTTAAACCATGACAAAAATAAAATATTTGAATCAAAGATACATTAAGAAGTTTTTCTCCTTTTGAATTTGCAGTTCATTTTTATTACCTCAAATAAATAAGGTTAATTTGTATAATGTTTGAATTATAATTTTTTATTAATTTACTGCTATCATTTAAATATCTTTAAGCGTAATGGAAAAGTATCTAACGGTTTTTTCCAAAATGGCTTAAATAATTTGTTTTCAATTTAAGTTCAATCCCTATACTAAAAATCATTGAAGGAATAATTATATGTTACGAAAACTAGAAATTATGTAGAAAGCGTCTTTAGAAGAAATCTTTTCTTTAAACTGATTAATACGACAAACTACCGTTTGAAATGACAAAATAGTAAATAAATATCATTTAATTTTATTTCAATAAACTTATTCTCTTTTAAGGTGTGAAGTATCAAATTTAATTTTTCTATATTGCCTATTATTATACTTTTAAATGTGTCTTTAGTTTCAGCTATCTTTATTAATATACACTGTACGACTTGACTCAGTATTGAGTTAAAAATCTGTTTCCTGCTTGATTTTTATTTCCGATTAGGTACTTCTTTGACATTATTTTATCTTTTTACATTTCCGTATTTCTATTTCCAAAGGTTTTCAAAATATATTTGACAGATTTTTTTTTAATATAGGATATGGATTTTTAAATCATAGCGAAAGACTTCAACAAATAGTTTTAGAATTCATCTATTCTGTTCGTTTTTTTCCCCTATGACCGAACAAATTAAAATATTTAATTCAAAACGACATTAGGAATTTTGTCTCAGAATATCAGCTAACGAATTAATTATTTTAGTTCATTAGCTCGAATAAAATATTTAAATCAAATGTGCGTCATAGCAATGGAATGACAAACCGAGTAAAACATTGGAATCAAAAATACATTCGGAATTTGTCATGACTATGCCATTGCTACAGCGACTAAAAAATATAGTGTGGAAGGCGACTATTCCAGTAATGCTATAAAAAGTGCAAAAAAAAAATTGTATCCCATAAATGTTGAAGAATGCTGAAAGACAAATATCGATCGAGTGACATCTGCTCGTTCTTCACTGGCCGAAACGCTTTCTCAGTTGAATCCTTATACAATATTTACGTTTCAACTACCAGATGTCGTTGCGAATGCCATTTATCGTTCTGATTCGTTCAACATCTATGGAATACAATTGTTTAGTAGTTTTTGTTTGGCCGATCTTCGCACTATAGGCAGGGATCCAGATAGATTTTGTGCTGTTAGCGAAACGAGACTGGACCAATCAGAAGCCTGTATTTTTGCGAACTTTTCGCTGTTTTAAGTAAGCAAATTTTCTAATTGGTCAGTCTCGTTTCGCTAACAGCGTAAAATCTATCTGGATCCCGGCCTATACCTTCTAAACACTATACCATTGCCAAACCGAGTAAAATATTTGAATCAAAAGTACATAATGGCAATATAATCACCAAATCAAGTAAAATATTTGAATTAAAACTACTTTCGTAATTTGTCATGTCAATATTATTTTGTAAATTTACACTTTTTGTTCATTACCTGAAATAAATTATTTCCGACATCTCTCCGATGCCTTGATGCTTAGAATTGTACATTTTAATCCATTTATAGACTTTTTGGCAAAGTATAGCGAATGTACAGATTAGTTTATCATTTAAATGAAAAAGTTGTGTAAATTGTTTATTTTTCCTTTGGATTTTAAACTGCTTGAACTTAAAATTATTGAAGTAAAAAATATCAAATAGGCACTGTTATCAATGTAGGGGAGAGTAGGGAGGGTTGACCTATTTTTTACAAAATGATTTTTTGTTTTTTAAATATTGAACGTAGAATAAAGTTTTATGTATCATTTTATTCGTTATACAATCAGTTATCAAAATTAAATTGCTGCATAAGCGTAACATGTAAGAAATTTGAAAAATCATTGATTTTAATCATGAAACAATAATGGGTCAAGGCTCTCCACATATGGGAGGGTTAACCCACTATATGGAAGGCTTGACCCACTGTGATTTATATTGCACTATTTGTGAAGAGAAATAAAATCAGTTTAAAAAAAGCAAAATAACTTTATTCTACATGCTCTAATTATTATAAAAAAAATATTTCTTTAAAATATGAGGCTTAAACAAACCTGTTAAGACGCAATCGCAAGTCATAGGAGAAAATTTTTGTTTTAAACAGTATTTTGCTTCAGCAGGTATAATTGTATAGCAGGGAAAATGAAATTTTAACATTTAAGGCAGTATTCTGTTAGAGACGGGTTCCGTTTTCATAGTGGTTCATGTTATTATATCCGGATTTAGGAGCCACTTTCCCGCTTTTTTTTTCTCCTTGTTCCATTTTTTGTGACACTCGATCTGACAACTCTAGTTGTCACATAATTTGGCTTCATCTCACTGTATTCACCCTGGTGAAATTTTTCTACATACCTCCCTAAAGTTTTTCGATCGATGTTACGTTCTTTTGCAACCGCATGAGCACTTAATTTATCATTACCATGATTTAAACCTTTAAGGGGCAAAGTACTTTCAGTACTAAAATGTTGAATGTTGAAATAAATGACTGGCACAGGAATTTACGAACAAATTTATTTGGAAATAAGAAAAAAGCTATATTTCACATACATATTAAATGGAAAAGATCTTAGCAAAATTCTGGTGGCATTGTGATGTTTCGGAATTAAAATTAAGTGGTTTTATAAGCATACTACTGCCTCTAAAAGGGTTAAGACTGCTGCTTTCCTCCTTTCTAGTCCTTTCTAGTCTTTTCCACTGTTTCTATTTACCTATTGTAAGCAATATTTAAATGGAAAAAAGTTCCTATCAACTTTCCCATTTTCTAGCAATTTTTCACATTTTTCTATAGGCAGTTTTAAACATTTTCTTTTCCATCACGCCATTTTACTGAAGCTTTACAGAATCCATTTACAAACTTTTATGTATATACCATTAACTTTTCATTATGCATAGTGTATAATAAAGAGATTTCCAAAATCACTTAATTAAGGGAGTCTTGAGCATCTAGTCAACCCTCCCTCACATTGACTGGGTCAAACCTCCCTACATAGACCTTTTCTAAAGAATACCACATTGTTGTCTTAAGCCTAACTTACTGTACAATCTTTATGTCTGAAATGAAAGCTCGAAATTTCTGCATTCCTTTAAACCTACTTACTTAAATTTCTGTGATATAATTTATTGGAAAAAAGCTTACAAAATATTTCTAAAAAACACAACTTTTAGGTTGAAAACGCCTCACAATTGATTTTTTCCACACCTATTTTTATTATCTCTATGAAACGAAGACTGTTGTTTGAATAGTCCGGTAGCTTTGGTTGACACCTATTGATAAAAATCTGAAATTCTTTTAAATATGAAAATTGATGGGTGGGTCAATCCTCCCGTATTGTCAGCCGTCCCTAGTCTCCCCTATATTATAGGAAGAACATCAGTAATTACATGAAAACTTGTTAGAAATTTACGTCAGTACATTTTGCGATAAAAAAAACTGTATTCTTGTAAAATTTCGCAGCAATAAATACAGGCAGGATCGGTAGTACCATATTCTGCTGCTAGTTTTTTCTTGTTAAACCATCTTGAAAGAAAGAATGGATTCATCTTCTTTGCTAAAGTATCCATCTTCTAACATTTAAAGAATAAATGCAACACTTTAATTTTGCTTTATTAGAAAAATTAGTGATAAAATAACATGCTACAACCGCGTCGAAATTTCCAAAATAAATTGTAAGTTAAGTGTCATTTCGTACGAAAATGTAATTTCTTTTTAAATTTTCATTACTTTATTTTTTCTTAAATACTAAAACATGCTCTCTACTATGACGCATTAAAATTATTATTATTGTAATTCAAGAAAACCGGAAAACGCTTGGCCAATTTGTATAAATACTTTTCAAAAACTAGGCCAAGTTTATTGAAAAACCAGTGTATATTGATCTTTCAAAAAAAAAAAAAAAAAAAAATCCCGTAACCCAAATTCCTTTTAAATCATTATTTTATATTTAAAACACAAATACTTTCATTTGTATACACACATATGCATCTATACAATTACATTGCGCATTTTCAATAGTAGTAACTTATTCACTGTAATACGTAATAAATATAAAGATAAAATAAGTGACATTTTTACGAGGTAGAGCGCAAATTTTGTACGCAGTGATTCTTTTAAAAAATTAAAATTTTAGCCAAAAGATGGCGATGAATCGCTCCAACCTATAAGAATTCCCAAACTAAGGTGGCTCTATATACATGGTTCATACGCCTCTTTGAATTTGCAGATCAGAAAAGTTTGCGGCACCAGTATTATCTTATAGAAAATCTCTTCTTAAACAAGGCAAAATTTTGTACGTTTAACCTAGATTTTCTTTTACTATAAAAAGATACTGGTAGTTTCCTGGAGAAATAACGGTATCCATACGAACCATGATATAAGAGTGGGAACATAAGACTCTCAGACTGTGCTTAGATAAATTCATTTGTCCAAACTATGGCAAACCTATGCATTTTTTATTCCAGAACTTAGAAATATTCGAAAGGACGAGTTCGATTATATGAGAAAAGTTAACAAACAGTCCCTCGGCGATAATGACAGGCCTCGCCAAGATGCTTGGCGATTCGCTTTTGTATAGAATCGTCACAACCGATCATCGCTATATCATCGTGTTGAGTTTATTCTGGTTAATGCAATATTGACTATTAACTACATTAAAGTTCGGGAATCCTTTTTGGGAAGGCCCAGTATGCACATATACAAAGGCATATATTAAATATTCATAGTTGCCAACCTCCCGATTTTTTTCATACCAATATTTTTATACAAATATACTTGCTGTATGCAATCGCACAATTTACGCAATTAAATAAAGCGAACATTTTTGTAAGATTTTACTGGTATCCAAAAAAGCGGGAGGTTGGCAACTATGAATATTCAAAGAGCCCATACAAAGTCACATATTAAATATTCAAAGAACCCGAAGGCAGCAAATTTAAATCATGAATTCGTTTATTTATTCAGGCTTGCCTTTAATTTCTCATGTATGGAAGAATAGATATAACAATTATTTCTTTATTTTAGGCAAATGTATATTTTACAAATGGGTTTAGAAGAATACTTTTTTACAAAAATTTAACACCAGAAAAATGTAACAGACAAATTTTAATATAATTTAAATCAGTAGTGTAATATTTTAGATTATCCCCTATCAATGTTTCCTTGTACTCGTGAAATGGTTATCTTCGTTGATAGCTAAACGATGAAATTAAATATGTCCCCTTCTACGGAAAAACCTGCTCCTGCTAGATAAATATGAGAAGTCGACGCCACGGCACACGTTATGATAAATGTAAAAGATGGAAATTCTTAGCTTTAAATCAGAATAACTTTTTAAACGCTGAGACATAAAAAGTATATATTTTTTCTTGGTTAAAATTATAGAGAAAATGCCACCATGTAACAATAACGGCTTATTTTTTCTTGATTAAATTTATAGAGAAAATGCCATCATGTAACACAAAACGACATTTGCATCATACATTTCATCGTAATCTAATCCTTCTCAACTAGTTTAAATCGCACATAGTATACGTTTTACCAGCATACTGTAAATGTTATCGGAAAACAAGTTAATCATGGCCTCATAAACACGAAATTTGCAAAGTATCACTAAATAATAGACAGACGTGTCTCTATTATTTAGGGATAATTTAATCTTTATTTAGGGATTATTTAATTATTTTTCTATTTTTCAGAAAAACTGAAAGTTGTAAGGGTAATGTAAGATAAAACAATCATTACTGATTTTTAAAATCGATTGCTAATACCAACAGAGACTTTTATAAAGGTAAAAATATTAGTAGTATAAAAAATATACAGGTATCTCCTCTGACCGCTGGCCAGTAGATAATTAGTAATCACATTCAAGTAAGTTAAACTACACTAAGAAAAAACTGAAAGTTGAAAGAAAAACCAGAATAAAAGATAAAACATTTTTTGGTCATTTTTACAGTCGATTGCTACAGTCTGTCTCATAAGTTTAGGCCGAATCAGAAAATGTCGTATATTAAATAACAATACAAAGTTAAACAAAAACGCTTTTGTTACTTATTAGATTCTGTAAAATTACCCAAATAAATTGCATCAAAATGAATAAAAGGATACATTATTATAACTTTAATAAAATCTCATAAAAAACTGTAATATGCTGTGTTTCAAAAGTTTAGGCGCAATGGAAAATACACATAATCCATCACTTTTATATATGATGCGATTTATTAATAGTAGCTCTTTGGTTTGGTATAACTTAAAATAATCGTGTTTCTTTTGAATGAATTAGTTTTTGAAATATTTTTTTATGTCAAAGAATACTATACTTTTTCAATGAGCACATTTGGTTCTTTAATAAAGTCATATTGCTTTGTATTCTTGTATACTTCACCAGTTAGGATAACCCAAATGTTCTGAATTGAGATTGTATCTGCACCTTAACTTGGCCAATCTAAAACGTTTACATTTTGCACGGAAAGTTACTATTTTATACTAACTATGCGTGTTGTGGATTGAACTAGTTTCGTGCTAAAATCTCCACTTGAATCTCCTATTACCTCAACAAATGGAAGTAGATGTTGCTCATGTGTCTCTTGATATTTTTTTAATTGTGTGTTCTAGTGAAGAAAGGCCAGGGAAGTTTGTCAATTAAAGCCAATCGCTCTCCAAACCATCAAAGCCTTGTCGTATACTAAAAGAAAATACGCGGCTGTTTCCCTAAGTCGTGCCAGTAGCAATTCCAGCCGTCAGGATCATCCGTGTTTATTTTTTTTTCGCTACAGAATAATACGGTGAGTCAGTAACCCCCGTACGACCTGTACTTTCAAGCGAAATCTAATCTGGCCTGTTTATGGTGGGATTTTAGGCTCGTTTTGCAAGACCCTGCATTTTTTACGTGTCTTTGAGACATTGACACCGATATTACGAGGACAATTCGGGAACTAACTGCCGTTGTAGCTTGTAGTAGTGGATGGAGCGGAACTATCTGTGATCACCAGCAATCTGTGATTCTGTAAGCTTCCAGATATTCTTGTGAGAGTGTTGTACTGCCGCGCGTTTGTTGGTTATAACGTCACAAAATGTGCGCTGCCGTTGAAAACCCCGCCAAATGCAAGGTAGGAGTAGTGGTGAGATTTCTTGAACAAAAAAACTGTCAGCGGCAGACATACATCGTGAATTGTGTGTCGTATATGGTCCAAACATTATGAATGAAACTATAGTGCTCGGCGAACACAAGATCTTTTGCGCCGAATTCAAATGGGACGTGTTTAATCATCCCCCTATAGCCCGGATTTGGCTCCTTCTGATTACCATCTATTCACTGAAGTGAAAAAGTGGTTTGGGGCACAGTATTTTGCTGACGATGGGGAACTTCAGATCGCTGTGTCAAGTTGGCTGAATTCGCAGACGGCTGAGTTTTATGAAGAAGGAATTGATAAGTTGGTAAAACGCTATGACAAGTGCTTTAATGTACATGGTGGCTATGCTGAAAAATAGAGAACTGCTGTAACTTTCAGATGTAAATAAAAACTTTGTTGAATGTTTGCGGGTTTTTTATTTACAGAAAAACGGAGGTTAGTTTTCGAATTGCCCTCATATTTTTAATTTGACTTATGGACATAATCTTCACAAAAATCTTTCAATTTTTAGATTAGTCTAAACACTTGTTACAATCCGCTCATAGTTAAATTGGTATTTCTAGCACGTACTTAATATATTTATTGCTTTTAAAGTTTTAACATTTTAAATAAAAGGCCTACCTTTCGATTTCCAGCTAAAAATCTTTAAATTTTCTCTTTTGTGAAATCTGTAAAATTGGCCATCTTAAATAATAATCGGAAATTTAATATTCGCTACTATACTGCTCAGAGAAAACAGTTGGAACGGTTTGTTGGTTGAAATAAATTCAGCATTTAATAATATTTTCAGAATGTCCTAATCTTTTTCGACAGTTTTTTTTCCCCCCTTAAAAAAAAAAAAAAAAAAAAAAAAAAAAAAAAAAAAAAAAAAAAGACGTCATTTTCAAATAAATAGTTGGTGATGTAATCATTGATAAATCTCTACTGTGTTTCACTTCCATTACATTTTGAATACTTATCGTGAAATCATTCCATATTTTTCTCTTCCAATTTTATTATCATATTTTAGAGTGTACCTAAACTTTTGAGACGAACTGAACGAACATCCGTAAAACATTTTAAAGCCTAAAAAGTTTAATAATATAAAAAAGCATACATGCATTAATTGAAATAGCTTTACATGTTGGAAAAAAAATGGCTTTTCCTGAAAATATACTTAAGTATATTTTTTGTAAAGTCTTCCACAAACTCAGAAGAAAAAAAGCAATTTAGAATCTGAGCTAATTAATTCCGCTCCTCATCCTTTAAATTAGCCAATTCCATAATGAAAAAATTACTGAATCAGAAATTAAACATGAAAAAGGGTTTTCATTAAAATCACCCACTATACTTGTGCCTTAATGCTTAATAGATGCAAATAAAAGCTGAAGTAATAAATAAAATTAACAACCTTAAATATTAAATGTTTACACTTATAAAGGATTTAAGTAAATTACATTGATAAGTACTAAAAATCTAAATATTAAAAATGATTTCGTGGTATACTCAACAATAGGTGCGCCATATACAGAAAATAAATGTAATTAATAACGTTAAAAACATTCATTGCTTTGCTTTAATATGTCCAAATAGAACTTGATTAATAAGCAATCCTAATGACCTTAAGTATTAACCGTTTAAACAGGAAAAAATAATAGATATTCTTTAACTTATTATTTTATAATAGAATATAGAATCAGAAAGAGTATACTTAATTGATAAATGCTTAAGATCTAAGTACAATTATAAATTATGCCAATGTTATCTTCAACAGTGGGTGCGGCATGTAGAAAAAAATATTTTGAAACATCGTCGTTCACACAAACTTTTATCTAAAAAGTGGCGTAGCTAATTAATACATTATATATTACAAAATGGTTATTTTTAATCGATTTCTGGTTGTATGAGCATAAAAATTTTACATATATATCGAGTGTGAAAGAGAGACAGGGAAAAAGAAGGAAAGAAAAGTTATCACAGACCTACGATGATTTTTTTTTCTTTTAATGGCGTTTCTTTTTAACACTTTCCAACATAGTTCGAAAGTGTTTATGTCTTCGGTTTGTTTGTCCGTCTGGACGTGCTGTAACTCTCGTAAATATACCCATTTTGCCCTGTAATTTTAATATGTTATTGCTATTTATTATAGCATGATCCCTATTGAAAATGAAGACAGCAGCATTTATAATTCATTTACAGGAACAGCCAAAGGTATTCCGTTATTTTACGGTCAATGTAAAAAAAAATCATTTGAAGTGCATTTTAATCATGTTGCACCATTTCAAACATAATGAAGTTGATATGCGTCTATGATGTGCACTAGCACATGTATTCTGTGGAATATGGGGAGCAAAGCATTTTTTATCTATTTACAGAGCCACACAAGAGGATTCCATCGCATAATGGTCTACGGAGTTAAACGGTTTGCTGCGTGTTGTAATTATATTACATTATTTCAAATATACTGAAATCGATACTCATTACTGAGGTTTATTACAGCAATATACATGATGTAGAATATGATGTGCATATCATTTATTGTTTATTTACAGGGACATACAAACGAATTCGGGAACAGCAATGTATGAGAAGTACTGTCTATTAGCGACAATTGCTGGAAATGCGCTTTCAGTTAAATATGCGTTTTTAAGTTTAACTAAATTTTGCATATTACAGGGTATGTATAAATGGCATATATCATATACAGGGGCTACACAAAGAAATTCGTAAGCATTACTAAATATGAGCGGGAATTGCATAAAGGTGGTTTTAATTGAGCTAAATATTTACAAGCTCAAGTGTATTTAGCATATATATAAGTTCAAGTTCTGACCAGGCAGGGAGGCCTACCTAATGGCTTGAGCTCAACAAGCCCTGCCTGGCAAATTATGTTTACTAAGACTCCTGTTAATTTAAAGATTTAAAAAAGATATAACAATATTAATTTCAGATAGCAACTCAGACATATATAAATAAGAAACAACAATAAGAATTTATTTCTTGTTGCAAACTAGTTTCGATAGCCATAGCGTATCGTCATCAGTGCAAAATATGAATGCCCAGAAAAATAAATTGCTGAAATATATATAGGAGAAGCGGATTCAATGATAAAGTTTATTAGCCAATAAAATTACAGGAAATTTTAGGAAACAACCAATGTAAGAAATGTGGATTCAAAGATAAAGTTTATTAACCAATAGAATTACGATAGGAATTAGGTAGGAATTCTAAAATTTTCTATCGTAATTCTATTGGCTGATAAACTTTATCTTTGAATCCACTTCTCTTACATTGAGTGTTACCTAAAATTTCCTGTAATTTTATTGGCTAATAAACTTTATCACTAAATCCGCTTCTCCTATATATTTCAGCAATTTTCTTTTCTGAGCATTCATATTTTGCGCTGATGGCGGTACGCTATGGCTGCTAAAACTAGTTTGCAACAAGAAATAAAGTGCTATAAACGTTGTTTTTTATTTATATTATACTGTGTCAAGTAATTTCTTATTATATTTAGCATAGTAAGAGAGGTTTGTGTGATATAAATAAAACCATATAAGAAGCTGGATAGAAGAACGCTTATGAGTGTTAATTACTAAAAGTGTGATTTTAGTAGTTTTGAACATGTCTTTTGCCTGAATTACATTTTAGCTTAATAAAGTGTATTAGCGTGTATAAAAATCTGTAGGTAACAGTACTGTTCAAATTAATTCAAGTATTTTCCCACAAAAGAATTGAAGTACTTTTCTAGCTATGGACGGTAATTGCTGAAACCTGTTTTTCAAACATGATATGAGTTTTCTAAAACGATTACTTAGGTATCTTAATTATCTTATTAAACAGCGAAGTATTGTTAAAGAATTCTGGAAGTGCTGAAAAGAGTTTCATAATCTATACTTAATTTGTCTTTCTTGTTTTGTTTTTGTTTTTTTAATACTGATTTCGAAAAAAATATACAAACAAATTCTATCACGTACTGTTTTGACACAAATGAAGAATTTATAATTGATTGATAAAGTAAAAATTCAAACATAAAGACACAGAATTTCTAACAAATATTACATTTAGTCATGAAGCCACTAGACATCACTTTCGCTAAACGTCAAAACATATTGCTGCTGATTGATGCCTAAGATGGTGCCACAGCAACGCATGAGATAGAAGTTCTTAAAGTGTGTAAGGGGGGGGGGGGGGCAGAGAGAGATCGTACATCTTACTTTGAGGTAGAGAAAAAGCATTACAATGATTTTCCACTTCGTGGCAGCTATGGTAAATGTAGAAAAGTTATAAAAAGTAAGATATAGCGTATTTTTAAGGGTTTTTCAAAAAAATTAAATCAGTCTACTAAATATTCTGCGAACTTTCCTATATCTTTATTTCCATTTAAAAAAAGGGAAACGGATAAAAGAGACACGTAATAAAGGTAAAATATCGATATATTTTAATTCAACCTATGAAACAACCACCAAAACGGTGCAAAAACACCAAAACGATACCAAAAAAAGTGTAATTTTGTAGGTCTGTTATTAGTAGATTCACGATTATGCATAAGAGTACATAAGATTATAAGACAATGTTCAAGTAATCTTCGGGATATTCTGTGATTTATTCTAACGAGATTTATTGATCGTATTAACTTTAAAATACCTTAAATAAAGCATTTAAAATAGTACAAAAACTAATAAAAATGTGTAAAACATTTTTTTTATTTAGTGGATGTCTAACAACATAATTCTATTTTTTTTTTGTATGTTTTGTTAAGAAAATTCTGGCAAATTGTTAATTTTAAAATTAATTGTTAGAGGAATACTATTTTCAAGCAAAATATTGTGTAGAACTAACGCAGTTTTCTGAACATATTAATAAAGCTTACCGATGTTTTCACTGACTGGAGCAAATAACTTTGATAAAAAGTTTAATAATTTTTAATAATTTTTAAATTGTTTATTAATTTTTACATGCACTCTGAAGAAATGTACCAAAATACCTAAATAATAACGCGTGTAAAGTGGCTGTTTGTTTCTAAAATTAATTTTTCACGCACCTTATATAGGATTTACCGTTGGATGAACACAAGTGTGCTTATTATAGGAGAGTAAACAAAAGTTCAACTTGACGGATACTGACCTTTTTGAAAGCTATGATAAAATAGCTGAGTATTGCATAACTCTATTACATAACATTGAGATAGAGGATATTTCATAAGTAATTTTTTCCGGACAAATGTCTGAATCGCTTTTTAAAAACAATGGAATTATTTCTATTGTATTTTTTGGAAAAGTTCTCGACAAACACGGGATGATCTAAATTGTACTATTAACAGTTACATCATAAGCGACATGTAAAATATTGCATAACTTTCACACTTCAGAACTTACAGGACTGTTTTATAATAATCTGAATAAGTACAAAACAGTTTTCATGACAAACATTTTATAATTAAATCACTAGTTCAAAGATAGTTATGCACTGTGAAAAACTGCCAAAAATTCAATATAATCTCGTAGTTACCCTCGATTTTTCAAACTTTTCTCTTACTCCCTACCCAAGAAACATTCGAAGAAACAGTAATCAGAAATTTCAGAAAACAATAGATTAATCTATAACTTACAAAAATGATTTTTTTAAGTGATCTTTGCAGACCGTAAATTTTGGAAAAGACGTTTTTATTAATTTTGGAATCATATTGTTTTTTGGTATTTATAATTGGTATTTCTCCTAAAATATCCTAATCATAAGAGGAGGTTTACAGAATTGTGGGAAATTACGGATTAGATAAACATTTTTGTATATTAAACGTGTCTTGTATCTTGGTAAAAGTTTCTGCATCAATATAATCTCATAGTTACCTTCGAATTTTCAAGCTTTTCTCTTATTCCCTACCCATGAAACATTCGAACAAACAGTAATAAGAAACTTCAGAAACCAATAGATTAATCTATAACTTGCAGAAATGTTTTTTTTTTTTTTTTTTTTTTTTTTTTTTTTTTTTTTAAGTGATTTCTGCAGACCGTAAATTTTGGAAAAGACGTTTTTGTTAATTTTGGAATCGTATTGTTTTCTGGTATTTATAATTGGCACTTCTAAAATATCCTAATCATAAGATTTGGTTTACAGAATTGTGAGAAATTACGGATTACACAAACATTTTCATATATTAAACTTGTCTTGTTTATTGGTAAAAGTTTCTGAAATTTTATTCACAATATGTAAGCACTCACACTATTCTGCGAAATTTAGATTTTTTTTTTTTTGTCTTACATTCATTCTCTGATTGTTTTATTATTATTATTATTATTATTATCTTTAAGTGGTGGAACAGAACGATCATCCTTTCTTGTAAATCAAAGATTGAAATCTCAGGTCTGCCTTAGTCTGGAATCCGATTAAATTTGATAACATTCAGTTTTACTTATTGTAAGAATTTACAAATTAAAAACAATAATATATACAAATTATCATAGAGATTAGTTTTTAATATCTAATTGCATTTTTTTTTCGAAAACATATTTATTTTTATGTTGAAATGTTTATCTCACAATCTTTATAAGAGATAGAAAGTCGAAGGACATTGATAGTTATATAGTTTATGATTCATTTTATATTAAATTTATGACTTATGTTTCTAATATAAATGTAAATCTTTAAATAAAATATAAACAAGATATATCATAAATACGCTTTATTACTTCGAAATGAAATTCTCATTAGTCATTAATTAAAAATACGTTTATATTTAAAATAAATTAATGTCTCTCAGAATCACAAAACCATTTATAATAACTTTTCATAATACATCTAAATAAAAACGCATAGGGCAGTCTCAGAAAATACTAGAAAGAAAAGAAACAAACTAGAAGAGGATAGTTTTCTAATAATTTTTTTCATTTTGAGGAGAATTTTTTTATAGACTTATTTCTATTTATGTCCATCTGAAAATAATCTTTCGCTTTATTAAAATAAATCGTGTATTGTCAAAGACTTTTACTAATAAAGAAAATGATGAAGTTTTTTTCATATATTTATAATTTAAATGCACTTACAATGAAATCCGCTTAAAAGATAATTTATAATATTGTATATAGCCACAGTACCAATAGCGGATTAATATACATGAATATTTATTACATGTTAATTATTTAAGTAATATGATGTAAAACGAAAACCGTATCCAAACTTTTTTCGTTATCCAAAACCGTAGTTCTATTTTATTGCTTACAAGCATACACTATAAAAAACAAAAGTACTGGTAACGTGGTTGCTAGTACAATTGTATATTTTTATACAGTTTTTTCCTCACAGTAAAAGTTTACTGACGTTGTTCGTCTAAATAAGAGAAATTCTAATTGATTTATGGGCAATGTTTCATTATAATGCATCCGTTATTAAATTTTGAATGTATTTTCAAATACATGGTTAATTAGGAAATACTTCTGTATAATAAAGGAAATGCAATTAAGACTAGACAGTAAGTAAAATAATAAAGTTCTACAGCATACAAAAACGTTATTTTTTTTCATTATTATTCTGATTGCACAATACGAAGCGAGAGCGAGTTTACAAAAATCATTTGTATGTTTTACGATCAAATAATACTTACATAATCGGTAACACAGTTTTTATGTAATACTTTTTACGTACGTTAAATTTTAGAAGAATATGTTAAACTGTAACAGTTAAAAAAAAAAAAAAAATGCTCTGAAATTTGTCTTTTATTTTTAATGGGTAGATCTTGCGTGGATCTTGTGATGTTTTTTTTTTTTTTTCCTTTGGAAGAGCACTGTAAACTAGTCGAATGTACCAATCCCAAAACTTTCTTCTATCTCATACATGTTAATACTTCAAAATTTGCTATGAGACTGTCAAAATTAAATGGCAATATATGCCCCTCATAAGGATTCTAAATATATGAAATTCCGTGCATTAGTTCTTGAGATATGACTATCGCTGAAATCGTTTAAATCCAGAAAAATGCAGCCAAGCAGCGCCACCTATTGGATGATTTATACCAAAACCTAATCAGCAACAACTTATGTCAACGTCCGACTGAATCTGAAGTTTGGAGAAAATCCGTACATTAGTTTTTGAGATAGTGCCATTGCGAAAATCGTGAAAATTTCAGCATAGCAGCGCCACCTATTGGGCGATTAACACAAAAACTTAATCAGCAACAACTTGTGTTAACGTCTAACTAAATCTGAAGTTTGATGAAAATTCGGGCATTAATCTTGAGATAGAGCTATTGCGTGAATCGTGAAAAATGCAGCGCCACCTGTTGAGTGATTTACATCAACACGTAATAAGCACTAATTCATATCAAGGACTAACGGAAGCTGAAGTTTGATGACAATCCGTACATTAGTTCTAGAGATAGAGCTATTGCGGAAATCACGTAAATCCTGCAAAATGCAGCTTAGCAGCGCCATCTGTTGAGCGATTTACACCAAAACTTTATCAGTATCAACTCGTATCAAGGACTAACTGAATCTGAAGTTTGATAAAAATCCGTGCATTAGTTCTTGAGGTAGAGCTATTGCAGAAATCGCCAAAAATGCATCATAGCAGAGCCACCTGTTGGGCGATTTACACCAAAAACTAATAAGCATCAACTTATATTAGGGTCTATTTGAATATAAATTTTTATTAAATTCCATGCATTAGTTCTTGAGATAGAGAGCGTCCACAAAATTCGTGTCACATACATATAGACAGACAGATATTTTGTAAAAACATTTTTTCCGGGATCTCTGACACCTAAAACGTGTAAATTCGTCAAAAATGGGATGTCTAAAATTTTAAGGAATCCAATACTTTCTTCTTGTACAGATAGAAAAAAGTAAAAAAAAAAAAGGTGTAACGTTTCTCTATAAAATTGGTGGCAGCCATGCTGCCTCCATTTTATGGAGTAATTTAACCAATATAACCGCTGTTAAGCTGCACCATAGTAATGTGAATTCTGATATTTTCACATTAGTGTGGTGTAATATTACACCAGTTATGTCAGTTTAAATTACACCATTATATCAGTTAAATTATTACTCCATAAAATTGGTGGTGGCATGTTGCCAACAATTTTATGGAATAAAGTTACATAATTTTTTTTACAGTGAGGGGGGAGGTGGAGGAAATTTTATTTTTTATAACATTCTATTTATTTTAACTAGATTTTTATAATATCTCCTTTATTCTAGGCAATTTTTAATTTTTTTTATTCATTTTGCAACAGTTTTTAAACTACAGTTACTATCTTTTTTTCCATAAAACCCAAAATTCATGACACGATGTATTACCTATCGCCTGGGAGTTAACCCGTTCAGGACCGGCATCTTTTACATGAATTTTATTCGTTTGGCGCACCACTTTTGGTTAATTATTTAAACTAAGTTTATAAATCACAAAAATGTCGTAATTAAATAAAACCAATTTTACTTTTCTTTTTTACTGGTATCAAACTCAAGCGTTTTAAGCACTTTTTGAGGGTGCATATATGCACCTATGGACCTGGACGGGTTAATTTGCTTTGTAACTTAGTAACCCTTAAGCAGTATATATTGCTCCATCTTTTCAATAACAGAAGACTAGTCAAAGTCCATGTTTTTTACAAGAACAGAAAAATAAAGCATCTTTTCTTAAATTGTATGCGAGGTTATAATCTTAAGAATAAGAATAACTACTGATAATAACAAAGAGAAGTGTTTTTTTTCTGAATTTTCCACATTATAAACAGGAACCTTCTGCTTGAAAGGTCAAAACATTTTTGAAGCGCTATGAAATTATTCTGAAAATGTAACAATATAATAAGATGTTCTCCTTCTTATCGTTGACCAATAACTAATTCCTTAACCATTAGTTTTAGAGGTACAGTTCCAATTCCAAAACTGCTTCAAATATTATTTTTCATGATATAAAAACCATAATAAAGTAAGTCAAAATAGTTTCTTTTTAAAAGGACCGGGAAAGCCCTATCTCCGTCATGTTAAATTCACCAACTTTATGTACATTTTTCTCAGAAACGGTGAAAGATAGAGGTCTAGATTTTTTAGAGTAGTTAGAATAAAATGATTTACATATTTTAACAGACCATTTTCTTTCTAAGTGAAACTCAAAATTAATTATTAATTATTTATTGAAAGTCATTTTTAAATTAGCATTTTTGGTAAGATTTCACTGCCTAAAATAAATAATTCTCAACAAATCATTAAATCCCTGTGTTAAAGTATACAATATATCATTATACAAATATTAAATAAAAATCTGAGTTTTTAAGTTTAATAGATATTGAAAAAAGGGAACATAAACATGAAAAATCCAAGTTTTCAGAAAAAGTCAATTAAAGATTTAAATGGCCATTAAGCTGTGAAGTACTCTTAGAAAGAATGATTAATTTCAACACTTATTTTTTTTATATATAAACATGTGTGACACATCGTTGGAAAGATAAAAGTTTAAACTATTTAATGATATAAAAAAGTAAAAATCGATTTTTTAGTTGAATTTTGCTTTCCCGGTCCCCTTAAGTTACGAAATTTAAACTTTTATACAATCCCTGTGTCCTATAAATCATATTTAGAATACCTTCGCCATGCTCTAACAAATATTTAAGTAAAGATTCCATTACTCCATGGCCAAAAATTACCGAGTTACGATACTTTGAATTTTATGAATTTTTGCCATTCTCTGGCACTAAAAATGAAAAAGTGCTCTTTTAGTGTCTCAAAACACTGAAAATTCATCCAATCCAAAGTATCATAATTCGGCAAGATTTAAACATAGAATAATGGAATGTTTTCAGTAGAGCATGGAGAAAATATTTCTGTGTATAACTTATAGGGCCCGTGAACCGTATAAATATATAAATTTCGTAAGTTTAAAAATATAGTAATAACTATTTTGATGTAAATGTTTTTTTATATATGAGGAACAACACCATTTAAAACGTTTTTGCAATTGAAACTAGACATTTAAAACTTCCGATATAGGAATTAGCTATTGGTCCACTAAGAAAGGAAATTCTATATGCTCTCAAAAATGCAGACTAGTAAAATTTCATTATTTCGATCTAGACTTTCACTTAAACTATTTAACCCTTTCAGTAGCAAAGTACTTCTACTTGTAAAATGCTGAAGTGATTGACTGACACTAGAATTGACAACAAAATTTATTTAAAAATAAGTAAAAGCTTTTCTTCGTGTGCTTAATAATACGAAAATTTTGATTCCATATTTCTGGTGTCAATGTGGCATTTAGGGATTAAAATTAAGTGGTACAAAAATGAACCACTACCGCCTTTCAAGGGTTTTAGAGCAGTTAAAAAAAAATCGTGAAAAAAGTAGGGTTTTTTTTTTTTTTTAATATTTTAAATCCTTCATTTTTCCCTTTCGAATTGTATATTACTTTTGTTTCTACGACAAAGAGAAGTTAAATTTTTTTGAGCAATTCAGTTTGTTTACATCACACACAAACTTTAAACTCAATTTTATCAAAATGTTGTTTTCGAAACTTCGACGTACGTTTTTATAGAAACAACTATTGTTTGTTATCTTGCCTGATTATTTTACGCATATCCCACATAAATCTGAAGTGAGCTTTTGTTACAAACATATGTACAATTTTTTATAAAAAAGTTTTTCTTTGAAAAAATGCTAGTTTTTTGTTCTTTAAAAGTGGTTTTTATTCCACATTTTTTTTAACTAAAGAATATGTGTTTATAAAGTTGACTTCACTTTATTAAGAAAGTTATGTACATAAAAAAAAATATCAAGTTATCATCTTTGGTAGTTTTTGAGAAGAGGAATAGTCGTGGGAAAAAAAAACACCCTCTGCTAACTCTGCAACAAATTATCGTAGAAGAAAGTTACAGATGCCAAACGATTGGAAATAAAGTCTACTTTTAAATGAGGTATATAAAATTTGCTTAGGGGGCCATCTACATATCAAAACGAACACAAACTTTCTTTTTTTCAGTATCAATACCCAAGTTTGACGTCATAAATAAATTCTACATCCCACAATTAGCCTAAATCCAAACTTTCATGAAATTCATACGATTAGTTGCCACGAAATTAATTATTTTAAAATAATCCTGTTTTAGGGGTTTTATCCAAATTGAAGTTCGATACTCGATTGTTGAAAGGCTACAGAATGACTATGTCACTTTTATTAATGTATTATTTCTTGCCAATATGACCATTTCACTCGCTTGATATGTTTCGACTGTTGTCAGCGCAAATATTTGAATAAAATGAGTAAAATATAATTTTTCAAGTTATGCTTTTCTACACATCCATCTTAAACCATCATTTTCACGTTTTTTAGTGATAATTCGAAAACTACTTGAAAGAAAATTTTTAAATTGAGAATTCGAAATAATAAACAGGACATAATAAATATAAATCTATCAAAAAAATTGTAGGTTACAATTCATATTTTTTCAGAATATTAATTTCATAATTCGTATTATAAAATTTTTAAAATTACAAATTCAATGTATTTATGTTTGGGTTTTTTAGTATTATAACCACACACAAAATTATCACATTAGGATTATATTTTCAAGAGACATTAATAAAAATATAAAAATGTAATTTAACATTAAAAGCTCTAAATTTTGAATGTTTAATATCCAAAGACTTATCATTCAAATGACTAGAAATTTTGTTTTTAGGCATAGTTTGAACCGAAGATTTAAAATATGTTGTCAAAATTGGGTGTTGTTATTGAAAAAAAAAACAAAGGTTGGTCTGGTTTTGAATTGTAGATGGCCCCCAAGCAAATTTTATATACACCATTTAAAAGAAGACTTTATTTCCAATCGATTGGTACGAGTAATTTTCTTCTATTGTTATTAGTTGCAGAGATAGTAGGGGGCGTTAACTTTTTTTCAATGACTGTACATTAATGTAATACGGTAGGTATAGGGCCTTCCAATTGCCCTTAATGACACAGAAATAATTTAAAATCAATTAATCTCATGATATGTTCTGCTTTTGCCTGTATAGCATTTACGTTTCAAAAACAAGGAGCTTCTAAGACAAAGGCATACATTCATTGTGACCCACACACGAATTTTAAAAAGTTACCAATCATGCGTTGCGTATTTTACATATATCACGCATTTTAGCAAAAGATGATAATGAAACATAAGAATTTGATTTGTTACTACAGTATTGAAATGAAATCGAGAGTTTAGAATTTATTAAAATAACACGTCGTGAAAACTGCCACTAGAAAAATAAACAAAGCATCACATATGTCCGCGATATTAAATAGAAAAGCAAACTGCGACAATAAATAAATATAAAAAAAAAAAATACACACGCAGTAGATGTCTTCACAGGCTGAAATCTTTTTTTCCGGGTCCGGTTCGAGAAAAAAATCAATGAAATCAGACCTGGATCGGCTAAGTCTGACTCAATTTCTGAAACAAACAGCCGATATTTTTTAACTAACGTTATCTTACAATTAAAATTCTCTTGAAAGAATATTTCATATATATTTCTGCAAAAAGAACATTTTCATCTTATATGTTCGCAACCCCTGAGAGAAATACATGCAAATGAAGATTCCTTAGAAAGTTTTAACGTAATTTCAAATAAAAAAAAAGACAGTTAATAAATCCTAATTTTGAAGCTAAATAGAGTAAAAAACTTTAAATAAAACCTGGCCGGACAAAGTCTTCAGAAAAATATGAGCCCTGTGCGGCCCCGGCTTGGCCAAGTCTAACGACAGACAATCGACCAGCCTGCAAACCACAGACTTCCATAGAGAAGAAATGACTGCAAAAATCTCTTCCTACCTGAAAAATTTTCTGAAGTTCTAAATAATTTATAAATTCTTCAGATGAAGTCATTTAACTTTTAACGACAAAACGATCGCAGCAAACCTTTATGTTCATCCATCTCGATCCAATTAGACGTTTAGTTACTGCTAAGTGAGAACAATGTTGCCAGATGGGCTACTTTTCTAAAATTCAGATTCTTGATTGGCACCACTTTTTTTGAAATGGTAAAATGTAACTTATTTAATGACGTATTAATTAAGGTGAAAACAAGGGGAATTTTAACGTTTCAAAAAAGTGGTGCCAATCAAGAAATCGGAATTTAAAAAAAAGTAGCCCACTGGCAACACTGAGTGAGAACGTAACTCACTTTGTTTTGAATATAAAAGTGCATTGTGATTAATCTTTTCCATCTAGCTAACTTTAGATTAAATATTAATTCACTATTACATCTTCCTAAACTGCTGCTTGAAGCTTGGGGTTTTTTATAACATGAATCACTCATCCAAAACATTAATTCCTAAAACACAGTTGTAGTTTTTGTTTGCAGGAAGATTTAAAATAGATTTGCATGTATGAAAATTAAAATTCGTGCTTGAAGATCTCAAAATCCTTTTATTCGAAAAGATTTGTTCACAAATTCTCGTGAGATGCCGTAAATTCCGTATTTGATAAGTGGTGACAGGAAAGTATTAGCTTAATTGCTGAGGAATTACTTATGTATCAACGACGTTGCATAACAATTTACGAATAATTGGTCAGGAGCAGAGAAGAAAAACAGTGCTTATTCTTAGTTTATGGCGCTAATTTTTTTGTTACGCATGATTCACAAGGATTTCGGTAGCTGGCACTCTGGTACAAAGATTATCTCGCGAAAATATATCAAAATGTCATGTAAAGATACATGAATTTTCTGTTAAAATTAGAAACATATTTAATTTGAAACATATTCAGCTTCAAAACGTACTTACTTTCGATCTTTAGTTAAATTCGGATCATTATTTACCTCATAAATTAATTAATAAAATTCGAAATGAAATTATTCGAGTGTGTAATTTTATTTCGAATAAATAAATGACACTAATTTTTAATAAGTAATTTGGAAATTAATCTTACATAAGTAATAACGTATTTCAAACATTTATTTTGAATTTGAATCTAAATGTATATTTAGGAGTACCAAAAATAATATTTTTTGCTTAAATAACGACATTATATTAATTTCCCTGTATTTGAAAAGCGCGTAACTTCATTAAAATGTAATACAAACAAAAACGCAGCCCTAGAAAACAATGCTTTTCAATTTTTAATAGTAAAAAAAAAAGTGTCAAAGATAAAATCCTAAAAGTCCCTTTATGTTGCAAATGAAACTTTCAACGCGCATAAAAACAGAACCTACAAAAAATTGCCAAAATTTAACATTTAGTTAAGTAGCTTCTTTGCTAAAAATAGTTTTAAAAGAATGAAATTCCCCATGAGTTAATGTATTGTATATTTGAAGTAAAACTGAAGGCGAAATCACTGTAAAAGCAAATCCTTATGAAAGGGTCAACTGGCCCTTATCAAAAGAATCAACTCGCATTTATGTTTCTCGTTATAACATATTCAAATTTGATTAAGAAGAATCCAGTACTTCTATTAATCTTTGAGTTCCATGCATCACGATCGCGCTGTTACGATTTCATGTCGAAAAGAACCGTAACATTTTATCTTGATGTGTAAATGTCGATGCCTTTAACACTCTCGCTGCGTAATTGTTTTATCAAAATAGCTTCAAAAATTGCGTATTTAACCCCTTCGCGGCGAGCGTCTTTTAAGAATTTTTATTCTTTTGTCACCGGTTTTTCAAAACAGAACTTTTATCTAATTTAATCGGGAAAATGCTCTGATTAAATACGGCAAAATTTACAATAAAAAATAATTGGTGGGAATAATCAAGGAGGGTTAATTAAACGGAAAAGGATTAATTGGACGGCAAGGAGGGTTAATTAGACGGCATCCCCGAGGAAATCTCGGGTTGCGCAAATTTTGCTACTTTTACGTTGACCGCAGTGTTGCCAGTGGCAGTGGTGTAGTCGTAAAAAAAATAGAGGGTATACACTCTAAGCAGAGGGTATACTCTCAAGGCAGAGCGTATACCCTAGAGTGTATATACTATAGCTTTCTTGAGAAACAGAGGGTATACGGTGTTCCTTTAAAAAATCCAGAGGGTATACGGCGTATACCCCCGTATACCCTCCACTACATCCCTGGCCAGTGGGCTACTTTTTTTTAAATTCCGATTTCTTGATTGGCACCACTTTTTTGAAACGTTAAAATTCCTCTTGTATTCACCTTAATTAATACGTCATTAAACAAGTGGCATTTTACCATTTCAAAAAAGTGGTGCCAATCAAGAGTCTGAATTTTAAAAAAGTAACACTGGTTGCCCGAGGAAATCTTGGGTATCATCTCCTTCACATTTTTCGGTCTCTCATATCCGATCAGAAAAACAGAAAAAAAAAAAAAAAAAAAAAAAAAAAAAAAAAAAAAAAAACACTTTTATCGAACGTTTTAAATTGCAAATTACTGAAATATTATAGCTCATTTGTAAGTTAAATTGTTTTTGCAATTATTACAGTTAGTACTAATGTAATTATGTGATATATATCTGGGAATTAGACAAGATCTTTTAAAGAGTTTTGTATCGCTGCTGAGATCTGTTTAATCAAGCGTAGTGCCGTGCTAATTTTCGATATCATCTGCTTGGACATTTTCCTCTATTTTTTTTTTTTTTTTTTTTTTTTTTTTTTTTTTTTTTTAAAGAAGCGACAGTTACAACATTGAAAAAATTACGGTCGTTAAATATTTAAATTCTAAAATCTTGTTAGAGAAAATTAAGAAAAAGTTAGGGATTTTACTAAAAAGAAAATTTGGAGCATTACTTAAAATGAAGTGAATTAATATTTACATGTGGTTTTGAACTTCAGGAGACATTAGAAAGAATACATAAAATTGCTTGTATATTGAAGCATGCATTTACTATTTTAGTAACAGCATTTAAATTTTAGAAACGAATAAATACATGAAGGCAAAAAAAAAGAAGTGTCACTTCCAGAACATCATATTTAACATTATTATTATGTCTTTCACTGTTAATTTTTATCCTTTATTAGCTTTTATTTATTGTACTTTCATTAAACTTCTTTCGTTAAACTTCCATTTAACGAAATCTCATCGTTACACTTAAACAGTTCGTTACGAAGAAAATTTGTTAAATAGAAATCGACACAAATTCATTAAATTTGTATCATAAAATACACATGCATAAGATGAAAAATACCCATAAAATGGAAATATTGGAAAAATGTATTTTAATTCGGGCAGTAACTTTTTTTTATGGAATGTAGACATATGAGAAAAATTTAATTAGAATAATGTCTAAAAAATTACATAATAAAGAGAGGTAAACGAAAACTGAAACATAGCGTGCCTGTTCTCTTTTTTCACAGTATTCCAAATCCTTAGCTTTAAAAAAGTCTGTAATATTTCTTTGTACAGTTTTCTTATAAAAAATACACTGTTTATAAAATTTTCGTACTTTTGTAAGTATCCGAACATTTCATCTGTAACGTTTTCGTGAAACTGGAATCCCTTCTTATTATATAGAAGGCTTTTAAAATTTCTTCTTTTGAATGGAAATGATTAAATAAATAAACACTTTCATTTTCATACAATTCGCTGAAATAAATTCATACATTTATATCCATCGCAACAGCAACCTCTCCGTTTGAATGTTGCGCACGCACAAAAGTGGAATAAACTTCGTTATATAGAATATATTTTTCGTAATATGGAAATTAATTTACATGTTAATGGTGTTCATAGTCAAAGTTCAGCAGAAAATTTCGTTTAGTAGAATATTTCGTTAAATAGGGATTTCGTTAAAAGGAAGTTCGACTGTATATATATATATATATATATAAACTCAGCATACAACTTTACCCCTTAGTGCGCAGCTTTGCATATATGCAAACAACAGTGTTTTAAATTTAATAGATTATTTTTATTCGTATATACCTAATTCACACCAGAAAATTAAAATAGTAATATCTGGTTTAATTAATAACAGACATTCCGACATTCCGTATTTAAATAAAGAAAATTAACCATTAAAACTTTCTGGTGTAAAGTCAGACTCCCTGAACTACGTAATTTCTAGAACGTATTCTATCATGGGAATTAAAGGGTCAAAGATTAAGTTTATAAAATAAGGTATATGGAGACATACTTCTTAAAATATTTATTAATTTGTAATATTTTAGCGTAAAACAGCCACACGACAGTAGTTTTTACTTGTATAGCAGGTGTGCAACAGTAGAAAAGATTGACGTATTACAGTCGAACCTCGTTATCCCGAAACTCTAAAGACCAGAAAGCAGTGTTGTCATAAGCGGAGTGTCGCGGTAACCGGAGTTGCAGAAAAATATGTTTATAAAAAGCTGAATTTTTAGTTAATTTAAGACAGTTTTAAATTCATAACTGTTCTTGCAGTTTTAAGCAATAAAACATTATTATTAAACAAAATAAACACAAAAACAAAATTGAAAAGAATAAAAATCAGATTTATGATGACTTGTTTTTTTTTATTGTTACATGAAATATTGATGAATTTAGGTTTGCTTATCCCTAGATGTGCTTCCTACAATTCTTTTTTTCAATTTATACAATGAATTGTAACCAATATTCGTTTTTTCAGAATAGATGTTAGATAATTTCTGATCGTTTCAATGCAATGAAACCTTCTTCGGTTTTAGCCGGATGAAAAATGCCGTGTAAACACAAGAAAGCGCCGCCTGACCAGAACAAAAAAGACCGAGAGTAGACTGATACGTCCATTTGCAGCTTAAGCGGGTCATTCATTCGTTTTATTTATTCAGATAAAGGATTGAAGTAAAATTTTTCATTTATCGCAATGGGTATTTTAGACACTTTTGTGAAAAATTTGGCTAAGACATTTCTCACCGCTTAATTTCCGTGCTTATAAGATGAATTATGAAAAATGGACAATTTTCCTAAACCGTCGGGATATCCGGAGTTGAAAATTATTCAACGACGTAAAATCCGGAATTTATTTACATTCAAATCATATACAGAAAATCGGGACTTTGAAATACTGACGTGATAAGCGGAGTGACGTGAAAACCGGGTGTCGGGATAACGAGGTCCGACTGTATATGAAAAATGTATCTCTGATTTTTTTTCATTATTTTTCCTGTGTAATAAACCTTTCAGAGAATCATATATAATTTTTTGGAAACAAAACAAAAAATCGCGCATTTAAGGGTTAAGACTCACCACCTTGAGATTTTCAAAAAAAAAACGGAAATTTTTATTTTGACTACATAAATTGTTTATACTTTTAAGAATATTTTAAGCATTTAACCATTTCAAAATTTAAATTATTTTCGGAGTTATAGCGCTGCGATTAGCCGAGAACTTGGATTCTCAGTGAGTATCTATAGCCAACATGAGAGCCGGAGATGAGACTAAAGAGGCCAGTGCTTCAAAGGAGTCGGAGGATATCGCAGCAAGTTGTCCTGGAATCTCAGATTGAAGATAATAAAAAAAATATTTGGTTTCGCTAACGCGGTGCTTTTTTTCCCTTTGCGTTTTTCTCGAAACTACTTTTTTCAAACTGGGTACAAGATATCTCAAGATCTATTTAAGCGATTTTAATTAAATTTAATCTGCATATTCTTCTAATATTATCTAAAATGTAGCTTAGGATTTTTTTGATTGGATGCCACGTTCAATTTTTATAAATTTTTAAAACTAAAAATTTTTATAAAAATCAATTTTTTTTTCAAACAGCTGTCATTTCTACGAAAAAAAAAAAAAAAAAAAAAAAGAAAGAAAGAAAAGAAAAGAAAGAAAAGGAAAAATCCTAGCTACATCTTAGCCATTACCTTTCTAAATAATATATATATATATATATAATTTATTTTTAGGCGATGCTTCAGAGAGAGAAAAATTACCCCATCAAAAAGGATTTTCAAAAGAAAGTCCTACTTGACTGCTCATATCTCCGCCATTTATTTATTTATTTATTTAAATTGTTCATAAAACTTTTATGTATATGTGTAAAACAAAAATTATTATATATATATATATATATATATAATAGCTGCGCAAAAAATTGCTATTTTTATATCCATATTTCCGATAGCCAAGGTGGTGTAACCCCTTAACCCCTTGGGGACGAGCGACCGGTATGCATGCCGCAGAAGGCGCTCAGAATCCGTGATTATTCTCACCAGTAAATTTTTATTGTAAATTTTTCCTTATTTCATCCAAGCATTTTCCCGATTCGATCAGGCAAAATTTTCTGTTTTGAAAAACCGGTGATAAAAGATTAAAAATTCTGTAAAAGACGCTCGTCCCGAAGCGGTGACGTTCGGAACAAAATTAAATATGTTTTATAAATTCACCAGCTTCCGCTTTCTATCCTTGGAATTCACCGCTTTTTTTAGCATGATAGAAAACGGAAGCTGATGAATTTATAAAAAATATATATTTTCGTTCTTTTTATTTAAGATATGGCAATAGGAAAGGAAAAAAATCATCATTTAAACTACCTGTTTGGGATTTGTAAATTGCTTTCTGGGCGTATAATTATAATTTAATTTGTCATCCGGATCACTCCTTTGTACATTATTTTATAATTCTAGCATATCAGTTAGTGATTTAAAAATCGATTTCAAAATTCCATCTTTGCATGCAAAAAGAAAGTTGGGTTATACAGGGTGGTTATAATTAAACTTCCCCTATAAACAGCATCCTACAGCGCAAACGGGTGAACGGAATGCAACGAAATTTGGTATATAGACTATACACGAGATACGCTCACGGAATTTCGAAGAAAAAAATTAGTTCCAAAATGTCCACCAGGAGGCGCCTTTTCCTGAAAAACATTAAATTTAACACAATAAACGACCAAAACGGAATACAGAAACAATATTAACAATCCAGTACAAGAATTATAAGTAATAAAATGTAAAACCGACTGTTTTGGCCGTTTATTGTGTTAAATTTAATGTTTTTCCGGAATAGGCGCCCTCTGGTGAACATTTTGGAACTAATTTTTTTTTTTTTCAAAATTCCGTGAGCGCATCTCGTGTATAGTCTATATCCCAAATTTCATTGCATTCCGCTCACCCGTTTGCGCTGTGCGATGCTGTTTATAGGGGAAGTTTAATTATAACCACCCTGTATATAAGAGTGCAAAAAAGTAATAAAGATCCGAAACATTGAAAGCCTACATAATAAACCTATTTTGTCTTGTTTAAACTATTTTCCATTAATTACCTAATGGATATACTGTATTAACAATAATGAATTATAAATAATTTTTAAATTATAAATTGCGGGTTCTTTTCTGTTAGCCAGCTGTAGGTGATAAATCTCCAAATACTGTTCCTATCGCCATCATTAGTAGGACATTTATTTTATGTAAAGTATAAATCTTTCATTCACTTCCTTTAAAATTTATAACTTTCAACATACATAAGATACAAATAAATGTAAATACATTGCTTAAAGGTGCGTCATATTTAATAAAATCCTTTAAAAACACAGTCATTTTAAAACCAAAACGTTTTCAACCGACACTTACCGACGCTCTCATCAGTGAAAAACTGATTCACTTTTTCACTGATGAGGGCCGAGTAAGTGTCGGTTGAAAACGTTTTGGTTTTAAAATGACTTTAATGTGAGTTTTTCACTGGTGAGGGCCGAGTAAGTGTCGGTTGCAAACGTTTTGGTTTTAAAATGACTTTAATGTGTTTTTAAAAGATTTTATTAAATATGACGCACCTTTAAGCAATGTATTTACATTTATTTGTATATTATGTATGTTAATTAGTAATCAAGGTGAATTTTGCACTGAAATTGTAACTTTTTATTGTATTTATAACTTTCATTTAAAATACATATATTACACACATTTAAAAAAACATGCATTTCATTCATTTTATTTAAAATAAAAATAAATAAATAAATAATCAGAAATAATACTATAAGCCAAAACATTTGATTTCAGCATCAAAGTATTGTTTCTAATTTACAACCGCAAAAAAAAAAATAAAATAAAATAAAAGTTTCTATAAAAGTGTCTATAGAACAGCTCAGATGATAAAGGTGGTATGTGACAAAAAAAAAATCATATGATTGAAAATAATCAATGGTCATCTATTAAATTACTATTTGAAAAAAACCTAATACTCACAGAGATTTCAATTGATAAAGGAGGCATTTGATAATAAAAAAAAATTGCAATCTTTGTTAACCCCTTAAGCGTCGCGCCCGATAGTGCAGGCTACTTATTTTTTGGTTCAGATTGTTCGATTGTCACCAGTTTTTTGAAGTAGAAATTTTCACCTTATTTAATGGCAGATGAAATGATGCGAGAATTAATCCAATTACGCTATTTTAAAAAACTGGTGGGAGTCAAACAATTTGAATAAAAAAAAACCACATTGACTGAAAAACTCACGGGCGCGAGAATTAAAAGGATAATAAAATGGTTCAAAATGTGCTTTCTCAAAATTATGATTTGTCGCTTAACAACCTTTATCATCTGAGCTCTTCAGTTGCATATAATATATGTATTTTAAATGAAAGTTATAAAGGGAATAGCCGGATAAGCATTGGAAACATCCCTTTCAATCAAATTTTCCGATTTTTTTGCCAGATGTGGCTACATATCTGAATATCTGACAATATATTTCCCCTATTATCACTCTATAAATATTGATATTTAATGAGATAAAAATGTTTTTTCAATTTTTTAAAAAATGGATTTTCTCAAAAACTGCTGCGCTCAATTTCATGCCATTAACTGAGGATATATAGATACCAAAGATGCATAACTGGTATTTTTTGTATAATTTTCTGTTTATAAAAACTGTGAGAAACAGCGAAATAAAAACTCAAAAAAATAAAAATCATATCTTATGGTTATCCGAAAATTACCATTTTCTTCCATATATGCTTCCATATAATACTCCATATATGCCCGTATATTCTATATAAATGCAGAAAGTTTGAATACAAATATGTATATTAAAATTACTGAAATTCATTTTAAGGCGTTATTTGGGACGGAGCTACTTAACTTCGACATCCGCAGGGCTCCCAAATGGTCCGCCAACTGAATACCAATAAATTTTAACAGAAAATTTTATGGTAGGTTTGGGCTAGAATTAACTTTCAAATGGGGTTCCGGGGCAGTTTGTAAGAAATAACTAAAAAGAAAATTTTTCTAAAATAATATTGGTATTCAGTTGGCGGACCATTTGGGAGCCCTGCATCCGAAGAATTTTTGGAACAAAGTCAGCAGACAATATGTCAACTGATGTATTTTAGATTCCCTTAAGCATATAAGCCATGTTTTTCAACTTCATGTTCATTTTGATATCGACAGCGTTGAGAATGTTGCTCATGTGTTCATTAAAATTTTAAATTCAGGAATTCTGTAACTGTTTATTCCAAAAATTCTTTAGGTGTGGAAGTTCAGTTCCTCTGCCCCAAATAACGCCTTAAAAAGAATTTCAATAATTTTAATATACATTTTTGTAAATATTTATATGTAGTACCCAACACAAACTTTCGGCATTTATATAGAATATACGGGCACATATGAGGAATTTTTTACATGAAAATGGTAATTTTCGGATAATCATAAGATATGATTTTTACTTTTTAAAATTTTTATTTCGCTATTTCACACAGTTTTTATAAACAGAAAATTATATACAAAAATTACCAGTTATGCATCTTTGGTATCTATATATCCTCAATTAATGGCATGGAATTCCGTGCGGCAGTTTTTGAGAAAATCCGTTTTTTAAAAAATCGAGAAAACATTTTTTTCTCATTAAATATCACTATTTATAGGGTGATAATAGAGGAAATATCTTGTCAGATATGTAGCCACATCTGCGATAAAAATCAAGAAATTTGATTGAAAGGCATGTTTCCAATGCTTATCTGGCTATGCCCTTTTAAATGAAATGAGTGAATGATTTATATTTTAAATCAAATAAATAGAATAGAAATGTCGAGGGAGGGTAAAAATTATTGACGAGATTTGCTCTCGGCTAATATAAAAGTACCAAATTGTGTTTTAAATAAAATATCAAACTAATTTGTGACAATTAATAAAATTTTACATTTAAATAAAACAATGTAATACAAGAGAAAATCCACAACACAGGAATCCCAAAAATTATGTGACTTTGAGTACATGTAGTAGTACAGTAGTGAGTACATCTAATACATTTTTTCCCTCGAATTCCTTTTAAGGGCTAAATTTTACTCCGGAGCTATTTTTAGACTTTATTTTATAACTCTCTAATGGT
Organism: Maratus speciosus; assembly: GCA_963932465.1. Taxonomy (NCBI): domain Eukaryota; kingdom Metazoa; phylum Arthropoda; class Arachnida; order Araneae; family Salticidae; genus Maratus; species Maratus speciosus. The sequence continues at coordinate 207,405,151 of OZ010793.1, read as the reverse complement.
AAGAGATAAGAGAAAAGTTTTAAGATATAAGTTACATCCTTCCAGCAGTTCTATCGAATGCTGACGAATTCTCAATTAATAGTAACATTTGAAATTTTGTTCAAAAAAGTTTTTGTTGAAAATGATACCAGGATAAGAACAGATTTAACACGTTCACGCCGGCGCGGTGGGTCACATTCGACTGTCTCAGAGCTGCAAAGTCTCCGGCTTTTTGGATACCAGTATTTTAATACAGAAAATGTTGTTTTATTTCATTACAACAATTGGGCTATTTAAAGGAACAAAATTTTCTCTAAAATAATAGTGGTGTGCAAAAAGCCGGAGACTTGACAACTCTCAGACAATCGAGTGTGACCCACCGCGCCGGCGTGAACGTGTTAATTGAAAATCTCTCCTTCACGTACATTATAAAAGCAAAATTTTATTCCAAAATTCTGGTGCCGTTGTGGTATTTGGGGATTAAAATTAGGTGGGATATATAAAATCCCACCGCCCTTCGGGGTGTTATATAACAAAAAAGAAATAAGAACACCAGAGATAAAATCAGGTATATGTGACTATTAAAAATAAAGTATAAATAATGCATGTTAAAAATATGTAAGTTTCCCAGATTTGCATTGAAAATTAAAATACTTAAACAGAGCTGCCAAGTCTCCGGCTTTTTGGATACCAGTATTTGAATACAGAAAATGTTGTTTTATTTAATTGGAACATTTGGGCGGTTTAGAAGAACAACATTTTCTCCTAGATAGTAGTGGTGTGCAAAAAGCCGGAGACTTGGCAACTCTGCTTAAAGCATTTTTCTGTGTGTCATTACTTGTTTTATTCTTCAAAATATGTGCAAAAGGACTTTTTGAAATTTCAGATGGAATAATGATTCAATTGTATTAATTCTTTATCGACTGGAAAGGTAGGTTTTATTATATTCATAGTCGTATATTCATATACATTATACAATGGTGCGCTTTAACCCCTTAAGGGGCGCTAGTATTTTTATGAAACCACTTAATTTTAATTCCCAGATGACACTATTGCACCAGAATTTCAGTAAAAAAAAAAATCGGTTTATTATATATACGACAAATAGCCTTTTTTTTTTTTTTTTTTTTTTTTAAATTTAGAAATAAAGTTGTTTTCAAATTCCGGTGTCATTCATTAATTTCAACGCTTTAGCAATGAAATTGCTTTGCCCCTGAAAGGGTTAAGGAGCTCGCGCGAGTGTTCTGTTAAACCTGTCTCTAATTTTCTAGTTCTCTGCTCCTTATGTTTGGTTGTTTAGTTATTCTAAGAGAAACATCAGTATTGATTGTTTAAATTCGGTGTGAACATTCTGTGTCGCAGCTTTTGACAAAAATTGTTCAAAGTAAATCTACCCGTTATTTCAGGTAATTTCTGCGATATTTTGTTGTTTTTATTGTTATTTTAATATTTTCTTCTTTATTATTTGTACTTTCTCATATTGTAAAAAGTAAAATGTTTAATTAGAATTTGATATTTTGATTATTTATTTACTTTTTAGTGTTGATAAAGTATGAGCCCCTTTATTAAAATTTTCATAGCTCATTATTATTATTATATATATATAGTTAAACAGGGCTGCGTGGGAAAAAGTTTACTAAATTATAAATAAATATAGCATTAAAATAACAAACATTCAAGATATGAAGTCAACTTTATATCCACGAGCCTTATACAAAATGTCAATTAAATATTCCGACTTACCATGAAATTTGTACAAGCTTTAACCACTTACAATCTATAGGAAAATTCGACACAAAATGATTAAATAAACCGCTAGTTTTCGGGCTTTTATAGCCATCACCGTATCGGAGAAGTGGGCGCGGCTACGCAACACTGATTTCAGTCGATCTTTATTTTGATTCCAGTTTGTTGCCATTTGGTTCTTTTTCACGTTTTACTTCTGTTTTGTTTTTCCCTCCGCGAATTATTTAACCGGTGCTGCAGGGTTTATTAAAAGGAGAAAGTGATTTGGATGGTAGACTCTCTGATCACTTAGAAATCTAATCCTCTGATAATATGCAGATTTGTATCTTAGCCGATTATGATTGAGTAACGGATATGTTAACTGAAGTGATGAGATTTTTTTCTTTTTATTTTCTGGTGTTAGTCAGATGGTGTTGAACGATGAGTTAATTGATGCAATAGTCAAAATAAATTGTGGTTTATTCGGCGATGATTTTGAATTAAATGGAAAAGAAAGGTTTAAATTATAAATTGTCATCTGTTTTCCATTTTCAACTTCTACAAAATTTATTGTGATATAAATTAGCATGTTCATATGAGTATAACATGTTTTTGAAAGCTAAGTATAGTAATTTTAAGTTTTTGTTTTCTTTAGAACAGTATATTGTGTGTAATCTTTTAAAATGCTCTATGTGCAGATTTTGGACTAAACTTTTGCTTTTAACAGTTTATAACTTGATTATATATATATTTTTTTTTCTCTAAATCCTTCTCGTTTCCAAAGAAAAAAATCTATAGGAACTACAGTACTTTATATTGGATAGTACACATAAATATTTTAATACTCAAATTAAGAAAGTTCTATTAGGGAGGGTGGCAGCAATAAAAATGACTACTTCATCGAGTTTCGGGAGGAATTACTGATGCAGGAGCAGATTATTAACAGTAAATCAAAGAATGACTGGTTTGTCTTGGTACGATATGAGCAGAAGAGGGTGCCATTTGGTTGTTTTGTCGTTACCATCACGTCATCGAGTTTCGTCTAGAAATTTTAATTTGTTTTAGAATTCGTTTAGGAAAATAAAAATATTTCAATCTTCCTTGTAATACCTTGGTAGTCGTGGAAGCAGGTCGGTGTTGAGTGGCTGATTTTAAACTCGACTTTTACGTCATCGAGCTTCGAGATGAAATTAGTGACAAATTCAATCTTAAATAATGTATTAATTAAATATTTTGATCTATTTTGACATATTCTAGTAGTACTATCCGGAAGAGTAAAATTTATGACAGAGAAAATCAGAGTTATCACAAAAGGCAAATTCATCATAATTGTGCCCCCGAAAGCTGAATTATTTTTTGCTTTTCAGTGCCTTAAAATGAAAATTCCCTGTCACCCTTACCATAGCTACAGAGGCTCCTCCTGGAGAAAATTCAACATTGCTTACAAAATTTTCATTCTTAAAAATTTTCACTCATGGCTCACAGCCGATACCGGCCGAACAGGCCGATACGCTTTTGTGTTATTGAAGGTGGAGTCGAATCACCAGTGGTCATGCAGGCTGGATGACAAAAATAAGGTCTATCAGGCTGACCTCAGGCCTGCGCCAGAGTTGGTCTTTGTCTCTGAGATCAACTTTTGTTCTTAGAAAGGGATCCTGATTAGGGAATATAATCCCGGTATTCGTGATAATGAAATCCCTGGGTGCCGGTTCATTTCTAGTTCCCATGATCTCGCGATTTCGAAAGCCAAAGCTCGAGATTTTGAGGATTAACGAATGAACTAATTTATTAAGAAAGTTACCAAGCTATAATAGACTGAGAGGTGAAAATCTGTAAAACGCCACGCTTTTCAATCAGCTATTCTAGCAATTATCGTAAGGACAAAAAAAGTTGTTTCAGATTTTTTTTCTGCTTTATTTGCTCAGACAGTTTCATATATTCTTATAAAATAAAGAACACATCCAAGTATTTGAATATCCTTTTCACCGAATAATGGAACTTGCAGTTGCTAATCATCTTTAATTGTCTGAGAAATAATGAAATAATTAGAAATAACAGTAAGTATTTTTTAAAAATACGTAACTAATTCAATATTATAGATTATTTCGTTGACTAGAAAGTTCCAACAAAGTAAATAATGTAGGTCGAAGCGCATTAAATTTATTTAACAGGGTAAATAAAAAAGTAACAGAATTACAAATGTAACTAAAAAAGTAAAATAAAGTAATTAGTATAACATACAATATAATCAGCATTAGGTATGTAAAAAGTATGAAACGTAATATAATAATACCGATCTTCTAAATTCTAAGCATAAATAATTCGAAGATTTCCTATATGAAATCAGATTTTCTCTCAATGCAAAATCTTTGTTATATTTCTAATGCAAAAATATACACGATGCAAATTCAATTAAATTTAAATAATGTTTGAATGGTATTCAAGATTATATATATACAGGGGGATTATAAATAAAAAAGAAAAGTGCCCAGCTAAACTGATGGCATTGAGCTCACAGGCTATTCACACTAATTGTATATTATACTCTTATTTTAAAGAATAACGCCCCTCAAAAAAATAAGTGAAGAGGAATTAGCCCCCCGTTTCCCCCCTTATAATTAACCAGTGAACCTCCAAATCTAATCAGGGAAGCTCCTTAATATAATAAACCGGAATACCAAATTTGGAGCAAATCGAATAATCCTGCAAAAAAAAACCCCCATTTATCTAAATTAAGCGGGTGGACTAGCCCCCGTTTACCCTTAACCAATGAATCCCCAAAACGAATAAGGGAAGCTCCTTAACATACTAAACCGGAATACCAAATTTGGAGCAAATCGAATAATCCTGCAAAAAAACCCCATTTATCTAAATTAAGCGGATGGATTAGCCCTGTTTATCCTTAACCAATGAATCCCCAAAACGAATCAGGGAAGCTCCTTAACATAATAAATCGGTATACCAAATTTGGAGCAAATCAAATAATCCTGCAGAAAAACCCATTTATCTAAATTAAGAGGGTGGACTAGCCCCCGTTTATCCTTAACCAATGAATCTCCAAACCGAATCAGGAAAGCTCCTTAACATAATGAACCGGTATACCAAATTTGGAGCAAATCGAATAATTCTGCATGAAAAACCCGTTTATCTAAATTAAGGGGGTGGACTAGCCCCCTTTCCCCCTTTATCCTTAACCAATGAACCCTCAAAACTAATCAGGGAAGTTCCTTAACATAATAAACCGGTATAGCAAATTCGGAGCAAATCGAATAATTCTGCATGAAAAACACATTTATCTAAACTAAGAGGGGTGGACTAACCCCCCCTTTCCCCTCTTTATTCTTAACCAATGAACTCCCAAAACTAATCATGGAAGCGCCTTATCACAGTGAACCTAGAAAAAATTTTTGAAGCAAATCGGAAGTTTCTATCAAGAGTTATCGCGCTAGGTACGTACGTACGTACATACATACATACATACATACATACAGAACGGGCGGGCACATTAGCTCTCAGGCTTTGATAGCCTGTGAGCTAATAAAAAAGAAAAGTGCCCAGCTAAACTGATGGCAGTGAGCTCACAGGCTCTTCGCACTAATTGTATATTATACTCTTATTTTAAAGAATAATGCCCCTCAAAAAATAAGTGAAGGGGGATTAGCCCCCTTTATCCTTAACCAATGAATCCCCAAAACTAATCAGGGAAGCTCCTTAATATAATAAACCTGTATACCAAATTTGGAGCAAATCGAATAATCCTGCATGAAAAACCTATTTATCTACTTTAAGGGGGGGGGGGGACTAGCCCCCCTTTTCCCCCTTTATCCTTAACCAATGTACCCCCAAAACTAACCAGGGAAGTTTCTTAACATAATAAACCGGTATACCAAAATCGGTAATCGAATAATTCTGCATGAAAAACCCATTTATCTGAATTAAAGGAGGTGGACTAATCCCCCTTTATCCTTAACCAATGAACCCTCAAAACTAATCAAGGAAGCTCCTTAACATAATAAACCGGTATACCAAATTTGGAGCAAATCGAATAATTCTGCATGAAAAACCATTTATCTAAATTAAGGGGGTGGACTAACCCCCCTTTCTCCCCTTTATCCTTAACCAATGAGCCCCCAAAACTAATCAGGGAAGTTCATTAACATAATAAACCGGTATACCAACTTCGGAGCAAATCGAATAATTCAGCATTTATGTGAATTAAGGGGGAGGGGGGGTGGACTAACCCCCCTTTTCCCCCTTTATCCTTAACCAATGAACCCCCAAAACTAATCAGGGAAGTTCCTTAACTTAATAAGCCGGTATACCAACTTCGGAGCAAATCGAATAATTCTGCATGAAAAACCCATTTATCTGAATTAATTGGGGTGAACTAACCCCCCTTTTCCCCCTTTATCCTTAACCAATGAACCCCCAAAACTAATCAGGGAAGTTCCTTAACATAATAAGCCGGTATACCAACTTCGGAGCAAATCGAATAATTCTGCATGAAAAACCCATTTATCTGAATTAATTGGGGTGGACTAAACCCCCTTTTCCCCTTTATTCTATGAACCCCCTTTAACCAATGAACCCCCAAAACTAATCAGGGAAGCGCCTTATCAGAACGAAACTAGAAAAAAAATTTGAAGCAAATCGGATGTTTCTATCAAGAGTTATCGCGTTACGTACGTACATACGTACGTACATACATACATACATACGTACGTACATACAGAACCGGCGCGGCGGGCACATAAGGTCTCAGGCTTTGATAGATAGCCTGTGAGCTGAAAAGCTATCCCAATATAAGAGCCCCGCTATCATACCGTTCACAGAAACTGAATGAAATTTTGGTTTAAAGTATTTTGTGGTATGCTCAAGTATCATATCAAAAATAACAATTACACTCTAACACGGTTACAGTGACAAAATTTCAAAATTTTCAAATGGCAACACCTACTTATTTATTGGAATGTTATCTCCAAAGTGAAAAAACATAAATAGCGCTTAAACGGTACCAGTAGCATGAAAATCGCCTTCGCTAGACAGGCTAAGAAGAAAAGTGAAAATAACTGTGGCAATCACCAAAGCACGACTTTCTTTTCTATTGATGTCACATTTCAGACTGTATCTTCAGCTCTGATCCCAGCCTACTGAATCTCTCTAGAAACGAGAAGAAGAGACCAAGGTACTCAGATTTCCTATTTCGGCGTAAGACAAAGTCATGTCTGATGTCGTCGCACTAAGTGAAAGAAAAGGCACTGTGAAAATGCGTGCCGTGCATCTTTCTTTCTTGCACTCTTAAGAACATGCAGCTTACAGGGAAAGAACGCAGGGAAATTTTAAAGATTTATTACCTGAACGGACAAAATTCCGCAGAGGCAATGCGTGTCACCGCAGAAAGCATTGGTTACGCCGAGGCCCGTGTACTCTAAAAGCTGCACGGGACTTGATACGCATATTTGAAGAAACTGATTACACATGAGATCTGTCTCCGCCTGCACGACCTTCCGTTCATGTCGAGGCTGTTGCAGAAGTTTATGAGACTATAAGCGAGGTTCCTTTTGCAAATGCATGCGATGGTTCACGCGTTCTGCAGTTGCCAAATTCTACTGTCACCAAGATTCTGCGCTCTGTTTTCCTCATGTTTCGGTATCGGTTCCAGCGTGTCCAGAATTTGCAAGCGAGTGATAAACAACAACAACTAAATTTGTGAATGAATTCCTCATACGGTATGACGAGGATGGCAGCTGGCCTTTACGCATTCTGTGGACGGATAAGGCCCATTTCTCGTTTACTGGTAACGTTAATTCGAAAAACTGTGTGCACTGGGCAGACAATAATCCCCATGATGTGCTTGCATTTCCATTACACGAAGAAAAAGAAGAACTGACATCATGGTGCAGTATAACAAGTATCTTCATTCTCGGACCTTACTTTTTTGAAGAGGTTACTGACGCAGGTCTACAAACATGTAGGTAACGAGTGCTCGCTATCTAGAAATATTGACTAATTACATAATTCTTAATTTGAAACAGCGAAATGCTCTATTTGACGTCGTTTGGGTGCAATATGGAGCTCCCTCACATGTGGGGTCTTCTGTCAAACGTTTCTTATATCGATAGTTGGATGACAGAGTTATCTCGCGCCATTTCACGTTTCCGTGGCCGCCAAGGTCTCCCGATCTCACTCCAATGGATTTTTAACTGTGGAGATACCTGAAATCCAAAGTGTATGCATTTAATCCTCAAACTGCATCTGATTTGAAAGATCCCATCAGACGATCCCACGACGTTCAACAGATTCATTCCTCTTGCCATGGTACGCGCTTCAATGCTATCCAGCATCTGCCGCATGCAAAGTGTCATCGTGTGTGAAGGAGGTCACATGGAAAATTTGTGAAACAAAATAAAACGTTTTGCTTTCTGTTGCTTCGCTGTCCTTACTTGTTGTTTTCACTTTTCTTCTTAGTCTGTCTAGCGCCGGTGATTTTCGTGCTACAGGTACCGTTCCAATTCTATTTATTGTTTTTCACTATAGAGATCAGATTCCAATTTTTAAAAAAGTAGGTGTTGCTGGTTGAAATTTTGTCATTGTAACCGTAACTGCTAGAGTTTCACTGTTGTTTTTCCTATGCTTCTTGAGTGCATGCCTCAAAATACTTTAAACCAAAATTTAATTCAATTTCTGTGAACGGTGTGGTAGTTAGGAGCTCATGTATCGGGATAGTTTTTCGCTAATCACCCCGTATATATACTACATGCTACTATAAAGCCAACAAATACGATTACATGTTAAAAGAGCTTTTGACTAAGGAAATTATATTTAAGATATTTAAACATAAATTTAAATGAACAATGAATAGCAAGGCGGATTTTTCTTCCCACGACAATATATAAAGTACACAAAAAAAAAAAAAAAACATTGTAGATTTGCCAGCACATTGTGCTGTTAATTTTACGCAACTACTGTATTTTTCATGTTTATGTAGTCAGGAAACCAAAGAAAGCTTACAGCACATTCGACTGTGATCGAGTTTGAGCACGAGATGAACAGTACTTTGTACTGTAAAAATGTCGTTTTTTTTTTTCAGTGTAATAGTGAAGGTCTTAAAGAATTTTTAACTAATAGAGGCGAATTTTATTAATCTAAATATAATAAAACGCAGCGTGACGATTCCGGTGCGAACCCATCCATCTTACCAGTCAGCGATAAGATGGAGCCATGTTAGGCTTAACTTCGGTTTGAGATGTGTGTAAGAAAACTTGTCTGCCTAAATACAAAGCTCTTCTTCCTCAAATCACCCCTGTTCAACATATTCTTCTATAAAACATTCAAAACTAACAAATTTCAATGATTTGCGCAACAGTAAACAATGAACTGTGTAATGAGTCATTCATTTTTTAGATTGATTGATAAAAATTAAAATAAAAAATTTCACGTATTGAATATTTTAACTCCTGTAGTATTATTATTCAAATTTTGTGTATGTTAATAGTTCATATCCAAATCATCATGTTTAATTTTGTTAATGTAAATAAAAATAATATCACAAAAAGCATTTGGCGTCATCCGCCTATGAACCAATGAAATTAGTTTTTGATTTAGAAGTAAAGGTTTAGACAACTCAACTTGACTTTCTGCATATTAATTTCTGAAATGGAAAAGGTGATAAACATAGTCTTTTGTTTTTTCTTTCTTTTTTCTATGTTCCACTTATTTTGGTAAAATCAATTGATTTGATGAATAATCAAAACATTTCCCTTTTCTTGCTTATTTGATTCTCCTCAACATCGCATAATTTTAATTTTCTCAGCGTTGAATAGGAGAGAAAACGTACTTTCAAATGCAATTTGTTCGAAAACTGTATTTCAATTTACTGATTTTTTATATGATTTTTAAACGAAACAGCTCGATTACGGAATATAACACATTTACCCTTAAAACAGTATAAATAGTTCAGCGTTTGTTTACGGCTAATATACTCCAACAAAATTAAGGTTTCATAATAAAACACAAATTTAACAAAGATGTAATGAAACTTCGTGCTTAATCACTAAAATAAAGAGTCTTAAAAAAGTCTGCTGTAAATAGGTAATTTTTTTTACGATTTCTTCGGTATTAATTCCTGTAAAGTGGTTAATACGAAAGTATCGTTTGTAAAAAGGAGAAAATACAGATTCAACAATAGTTGGTACTTTTCGATTAGCCGGGCGCCAGTGTTTTATATACATACATATATATATACATATAAGTATATATATACATATATATGCATATATATATACATGTATGTGTATAAATATACACATATATATGCATTTATACATATATATGTATGTATAAATACAATATATGTATGTATATAAAACACTGGCGCCCGGCTAACCGAAAAGTACCCAATAGGGTAAACAGGTGAACTAGCATATGCACAACTTACTGAACACAAACCAATGAAACTAATTTTGTTTTAAAAGTAAATGCTTAGACAACTCCCTGTGGCAGAAATTTTTAAAGCTTTCTGCGACAAGTCTCATTAAAGCACAATTTTTCTGCAACGTGATATTTTTTACAGTAGAAATGTATGTCAGATTTATGCATAACACAATTGGAAAAAAGGCACAGAAGAACTAATATAACATAAATATAATAAATACCACATACTACAATACATATTAAAACACACATACACACATAAATAACGCCTGCATTCAACAGTTAAAGGTATATATTGTAGTATGTGTGTTTTATTATATTTATCGTAGATCGATGTAATAGTAAAATCTATTCATCGTTGTCCGGACATCCAAGGCTGTCCTATAGATCGCTGGTGACTTCCCCAACATGGTTTATTAGTGAGAAATTGCAGACCCAGGTATCGGCCGGAATTGCTCAGTGGTTAAAGCAGCAGTCTTGTATACTGTGGTCCCGGTTTCGGTTCCTGGCTCTGGCTAAATTTTCACTCCAGTTGGGTTTATTGTATTTATTGTATGTATGTCTGTATAATATTTGTATATACCTTTAATATAACATAAATCAGATATTTTATGCTCTTTTATATATAAGGTAAACGCACCAGTAGTGGGCCACTTAAGGTTGCTAGTTACTCAGCTTCCGAATTCCCCTTGGTAATGTTAAGTCTATAGGCGTTTGATGCGTCCGTATATTTAAAATATCTCCCCGGGAAATTAATATTTTTAACTTATTTTTTCTGTGTACTCTTCTTCCCTTTTTTTTCTTAGTTCTCAAAATATTTTTTAAATCTCTGCTTAATTTTATATGAAGTGTTAAAATTTTACTCCCAGTTCGTCAGTTTCTAAAACATAAAATATTAAATTAAGAAAATATTTTGGAAATATTTTGGCAACCAAGAAAAAAAGTGACACCCTCTAAAAAAAGAACACTGAAAAAAGAAGTTAAAAATATTAATTCCTTGAGAAGATATTTTAAATATAAGAATACATCAAACATTCATAGACTAAACATTAACCAAGGGGAATTCGGAGGCTGGGTGACTAGCAGCCTTAAGGACATTTTTCTAATTATTATTATTAAAGTGCCAGGAAATTCTAAAACATGTTTTTTTTTCTTTTTTGCCTAGTCCTAACCTTCATGTATCAGAATAAAAATTCAAAGTTTCAAAATATATTCTTCGAAATAAATAATGTTACCTTCATGTGCTCCAGTCTTGGATCATGTGCTATCTTGTGTGCTCCAGTAGTGGGCCTGGTAAATTTTTGATGCATGAATCTTTAAGGGGACGAGGGACCTTAATTATTATTTTTTTTTTTTTTTGTAAATTTCACTTTAAATATTACTCAAAGGTACATTATATGCATTATGGCATGCATTTATTACAAAAAAAAAAAAAAAATGTTATTTTTGAGAAAAAAGTGGAATTTTGCGCGTCGTCTTAGAAATCTCCGAAATGACTCCCTGCGCGTGCTATATCAATGAAAATCACCAATACTTTTTATAAAAGTTTGGTTTATATATATAAATAAAACTGTGCATCGAATTTTATATATTTGAATATAAAGGTTAAAAAAAATTTTAAATTAAGAAAAAAATCCAAAAAATTTCCAAAAATTTAGAATTTTTTTTAATTTTTTTAAAAAAAATTTTGTGATAAAAGCATGCTATAATGCATATAATGTACCCTTGAGTAATATTTAAAGTAAAATTTGCAAAAAAAAAGAAAAAAAATTGAAAATTTTTGAAATTTTGAAATTTTTTCGAAAATTTTCAATTTTTTTTTTTTTAACCTTTATATTTAAATGTATAAAATATATTTTATATATAATATATTTTATATATTATAAATATATTTTATAAAATTATATATATTTATATATTTATAATATATAATATATATATATTTTATAAAAGTTTGGTTTATATATATAAATAAAACTGTGCATCGAATTTTATATATTTAAATATAAAGGTTAAAAAAAATTGAAATTTTTCAAAAAAATTTCAAAATTTCAAAAATTTTCAATTTTTTTTCTTTTTTTTTTTTTGCAAATTTTACTTTAAATATTACTCAAGGGTACATTATATGCATTATGGCATGCTTTTATCACAAAAAATTTTTTTTTAAATTTAAAAAAAATTCTAAATTTTTGGAAATTTTTTGGAATTTTTTTTAAATTTTAAATTTTTTTTTTAACCTTTATATTCAAATATATAAAATTCGATGCACAGTTTTATTTATATATATAAACCAAACTTTTATAAAAAGTATTGGTGATTTTCATTGATATGGAACGCACAGGGGACGTTTGAAGATTTCTAAGACGCGTAAAACTCCATTTTTTTTCTCAAAAATAAATTTGTTTTTTTATTTTATTTTAATTTATTTTATTTTGTGATAAATACATGCCACAATGCATATAATGTACCCTTGAATAATATTTAAAGTGAAATTTACAAAAAATAAAAAATTGATTTTTAAGGTTTTTAAGGTTCCTCGTCCCCTTAAGTTTTCGGCTCATCCAAGAAATTATTTACAATTTAATAGAGGATATCAACGTTATCCTCTCCTCCTATTAGAGGATATCAAGAGGAGGTTCAAGTTAAAATATAATATAATGCTAAAGAAACAATGCTTTAAATAAAAACTTATCTCTTAATAAAATATCTAAGAATTTGACAAAGAATATAAACAAATGTACCATAAAAAAAAAAACAGTTATTCCAAACAGTTTATGGAAAGTTAACATTTAAGGATGTAGAAATATGATTGACTAAATCATATTTCTTTCAGTCGTTTTTCGGAAATGCATTTTGGGCTTGTTTTTAAACTTTAAAAAATTAGTGGCCCACTCTTGGTACATTTACCTTAATGACTTTATTTGTTTTTAAACTGCACAAAACCTAAATTTAATGAACAAGCATTAGATGAATTATTTAGCATATTTATAGTAATTTATAATAAATAAATTGTCCTAATAGTTTTCTTAAGATTTGTAGATTGAGTACGAGGATTTTTGGCAGATTTGCGGCAGAATTTGTATAGTAAGTACTTACCACTTTTATTCTTTATTTCAACTGCATTACACAAGAGGATATTGCCTATTTATTAATTGTTTATCATATTTGATTGCAGTACGAAATAACATCACGGAGAGTAATGTTATCCTACCTTGGGAATAGATCATATCTTATTCCTATAGAATAAAATTTCTTAAAGTGGTACTTCTACTCGTTGGGTATACGTTAACCCCTTCCTGCATGATTTTTTTCCTGCAAGCCAAAAAATTTGAAAGTTTACAAAATATCAGTGTAACATGATCAAAAATCACTCAAAATTTGAAATTTTCAAATTCACCTTAATTTAAAGCCGATTTAAGTTCGTGCCATATATGTCACACCATGCATAAGCGACTACTTTTCCATAGCAGTGAAATCAGCATTAAAATTTGCATGCAACTTTCAAAACTTAAAATATATTTAGAAAGAACTTATGAAATCTATTTTTGTGTGTGTGTGTTTCAGTCTACAGTAATCGATATATAGGTTATTGCAAAATGAATTTACAGTAACTGATACATATATCGTTTATTGAAAAATGAATTACAGTAATTGATACACGTATCGTTTATTGAAAAGTTACATTCTACAGTACATATTTGATTTAAAACTACAGGCTACAATAACTGATACATATTTTTGACTGAGAACTACAGCCGGCAGTAACTGACACAGTATTGCAAACTACAGTCACTCGATGTCCTTTCACTTAGTGTGAAACTTGGCAAAACAATTTCGGTCTTTGTACAGTTGGTTGGTTGGTTGGTTGATTTTTGACGGCCAATTATCTGCGCGAGGGATATAGGCCCAGGGGGAGTGCCCTTCGTGGGGGTCTTTCTAAGGGAACCTAACCCGTATTAACGCTTGGAAATCCAACGGTCTTTGTACAGACAGAGTGGTATTGGTGATGTTTATGACGGCCAATTATCTACACGAGGGATATAGGCCCGAAGGAGGAGTGCCCTCCTTGGGGGTATTTCTAAGGGAACTTAACCCGTATTCAGGCAAGGAAATTCAAGGTTCGAAGAATACATGGAAAACTCCGAACGATTAGGCCAACGGGCGATTGCGTTCTAACCCAGCTTCGAGAGCAGAACCTCTCGGCCACTGGTGGGTATTCAGACAAGGTGACATTTCGAATTTTTTATGGTGAATAAAGACATACACATTTCAACCACTATCGAAAAATACAACCCGTCAATGCATGGTGTGACATATGTGGCACGTACTACATACACTAGCATTCCTACAATGTGTTACCATCATGATATATTATTCACAAGATACTTACAAATACAGCTGTATTTTTTTTTTTTTTACTCCAGTCTTCTTCTTTTTCCCACACAAAAACAACAAAAATATTCACTATCGAGCAACACAAAGTTACAACTACAATTTTCAAACCGTTCGCCTATTTTTTGGCGCCAAAATCTGCTCGCTAAGCGGCAGCATCTGTTGGCATCACATGCGTCATGAACTGACGTATTGAACGAAGAAGAATGGAACTTCTGCGATTAAAAACAACTGCAGAACTACAGTAAATTCAATATGTGCTATATATGTCACTATATGCAGGAAGGGGTTAAAAGGTTCTAGGGGCCTTTGTCGAAAACCAACTTATAGGGCAGCGAAGATAAATGAGTCAGTGAAAAAAGTTTTTCATCTGATTGGCTCTTTTAACATTTTATCTACGAAAATCAAGAAATTGCTCCACCGCAATAATTATATTCCTTAATGTCTGAGGATAAATTAAAGGGATCATAAAATAATAAAATAAAATTTAGATAAGCTTTTTCATTAAAACTATTTTAACAAGTCGGTAGTTATTGCACTTTTTATAAATTATTTACAAAAATAATTAGATTATTTAACAAAAATACTTTTATGAAAATCTCGCAATTCTTATAAAAACAATGTAAATAAATGTATTGTTATCCTATCTGTAACTGAGAAGTGTTTGTATTCATATAACATTTTTTAATAAGAGAAGCTACACCTATGTAAATGGTAGATAAACTTACCACATTAAAAAATATTTAAGTTCGAATGATTTGATGTGCTTTCTAAATGCGATCGAGAAATGTATTTTGAATGAAAATTGAAATCTATTTTTGTTAATAGACAAGTTAAATAAATTTTATATAAAATTTTCTTTATCAGTACATTTTTTATCAGTACCGTCTGTGCATGAAGGGTTAAAACATAAAAAAGACTATATCGTTCACCCGCAAGAAAAGTGATACATTTCGCAAAAATTTATTTTGCGTTTTATTCCACTACTAAAAGGTCTGTCATAGGTACGTCTTGCTTCGGAAGTTTCATAAGTGTATTTATCCAGAAAATCGTTTTATTACGCTATATGTCCATTTGGGACCACAGAAGGGGGGGGGGGGGTGAATTGTGTGGCGATGTAAAATTGTGCAACCCTCTAAACCTAATACGTCTTCATTCTTAAGGGTTTTATGCTTTTATATGCACTTTTTTATTCCTGCATGCAGAGCTGAGTGCTATAATTTCATGTTACAGAAAAATCATGAAAATTTTCTTTCGCCTCTCCTGTGAACTTTACTTTTGCCGAGATGTGTCATTTTTCTTGCAGGTGAGCGGTAAGTTGAAGATCACTTTTGACTGTACTTCAGATAATTAACTCGATTTTGTTTTCAAGAAATATGCAATTGTGAACAAGTGCATTCAATGTATTAAAAGAATTTGTTACATGTAAACCTTACATTAAATGTAAAATAAAAGTTAGATATATAATTTTTTATCCATTCGTTATTTTCTTTGTTTCTATTTATCTATTCATCATTTTTGTGAGTAAAATAAATAGGATGTAAAATCGACAAAAGAGAGAGAAAAATACTTTAATACTCCATGCATTTTAACCGCCAAATTATCACAGAAAAAAACTAAAACAACCATTCTATGGCTATATATATATATCTGCGTTTGTATTGAAGATTTCAAAATTTGCGGCAATTTCAGTATAGAGACGGCACTCTAAGGTTTTTTTTTTTTTTTTTTTCAACATAAATTGAAATAACACATAATTCCTAATTGAATAGCTATTTTTGTTTTTCTCTGCGATTTGTTTAAAATGCCTCAGCATTTATTTATTTATTTATTTATTTGGATGGCCTGTACAATTGGATGGAATGGATTTGGATGGAATGTACATTAAGTCCATACAATTATTCAACGGGTACGCAATGCATAAACAAATCAATTCTATATCTATAAGTTTGAAAATCATTTCTATAGAAAATTCCTTCTCTGAACTGGGGACTAAGATTGCTAAGAAGAAAACTCTAATCCAAACGGCAATTGCAAGAGATGTTAATAAATGTCTGGTACCATCATTTTTAAAGTGAAGCATACATACAGAAGTTGATCCAGTCTATTCCGGAAGGATGTGTAACTGTTTTAAAGGCAAAGATTCAACAAAATACATAGACTTTCATGATTTTCTACGTTTTTAGTCTCAGTTTTTATTGAATGCTCTGTATATCTTTTGCAGAAAAACATCCTATCTACACTCGTTTGCCTCGCTGAGCTCTGATCCCCGTTAATCTGAGCTTACTCAGTGAAAAACCTGTTCTGATTACTATTTTTTTTTTCGGATTATTCAACAGTCTTCCGGAAGCTTGCCACTGTAATGTGCTGCGATGTTTGTCATGAAAGACGCGTAACTTGAGACAGAAGTTTACCAAATAGCATAGCCGTAACCTTCACCTATAGTGCAGGAAAATTTTTATTTTTCTCAATCGTATCGGTTTGTCTCTGTCATAAAGTCATCACCAGCATTAGGAAAAAAAATCAGGGTCTAATTTTTCTCCTTTACAAAGTTTTTAGAAGTAAGCAATAAATTTTAAGGATAATAAGAATTTTAAGGATATTTTTTAATTTTTAAAATGCATTTTCTTTTTTTCCCCCTTTCTTTTTTAAAAACTATAATAATACAAAAAAATGTAGCTGCTGTAAGCAAGATGTTGAAAATCAAAATTTAAGTACAAAATCCCTTTTTTATATTGTTTTTGCTTTTTCCATATGTTTACGAACTCTAACATCCATAAATCACATTCTACGTTATCATTAAGAATATCTAAAGAAAGTCTGCAGCAGAAAGTCTTAAAAGTACGTTCACATAGTCATCAGTATTTTTTGTTTGTCGTTTTAGTTCATTCTATTTCTAGTTGTAATACCTCACTTACATTATGTAAGCAGAAAGAGCAAACGCCAGTTTCATGACAACAAGTTTCTTATATTCTGAAAATTTAAATAGAGTATTTTTTAAAAAGCTTTTTCTTTTTTTTTTTCTTTCTTTTATCTAAAATAATACAAAAAAGCCAAATTTAAATGCAAAATAACTTTTTTTCATTCTTTTTGCACTTTTCACACATATTTACGAACTCTAAAATCCATAAATAATAATTTAGGTTATCGTTAAGAATATCTAAAGAAGGTCTCTAACAGAAAGTCTTAAAAGTACGTCCACATAGTCATTTTTTTTTTTTTTAACTTCATTCTATTTCTACAGATGATGTAGCAGAAAGAGCAAACGTCAATTTTATAATAATAACGTTCTTATGTTCTGGAAACTTAAATTGAGAATTTTTTCCAGAGTTCTATCTTCTCTGCATCAATTAATTTTATGTTTTTGACTCGTTACGACTTTTAAGCATAGTTATGAATTGCTGCAGCTTTGAACTTTTTATATTTTCTACAAAAAAAAAAAAAAGAAAGAAAAGAAAAAAAAAGAAAAGAAAATAGATTTGCGTTTTTGATTTTTCATGAAAATTTGTATTTTTTCTGTATTTTTTAAACTAAAATCTCTGTTGACGGAAATCCAAACTAATTTCTGTCAAGAAAATTTCATAACATTATTATTATTTGCATCAACATTATTATTATTTACATATTCCGTACATCTGCTAAAAATGCAACTTACTGGAAGCAGTGAAATAAATAAATTCATAGGAACTAGACTATTGAAACCGGCTACCGTGTACTCGAAATTCAAGTGGGGGGGGATATAAAGTAAAAAAAAAGAGAGGAAAGAATTTATAAATCAGTTCGAATTATCCGAAGACATAGAAATTGAGTTCGAATAAACGAATGTGATTTTACATTATTTCATTAAGGGGTCTCAAGACTCTTAAAATTGGAAAAAAAGAAAGAAAAAAAGACCATTTTCAACATTTAATATCTTAAAATGTACATGATTTTAAAACACAATTTTTATTGAGATGAAATATATAGGTATCGTCTTTCGTTTCATGTATTTAAAAATTTGCAAGATGCAGAATTAGCATTTACAGGAGGTTACAACATGTCAGACATTTGTCGAGCAGAAAAATGGCATAACAGATTACGTGCAGTATTAGAAAATAAATTTTGAAACTAGAATGAAAATTTTTGTGCCTACTTATACTTCAGATTATAATACTTACCCTGAACCTAAATAAATTTATATTTAAAGCATTTTTCTATTTTTAATACAAAGTTGTATTTAGCTAATGCAAAATTTAGAAATTTTCAATAGTATAATCACCTAAAAATATATATTTTTGAACAATAAAAAGGAAATTTTAGATTCAGTTTATACAGACTAATATTAAACATAGGTTTTGAAAATTTTAGGAAAAAATATACAGATGTTTTTGAGATATCGTGCGCGCAATAGCTAAAAACGTCATTTGGAGAAAAATGACTTCAAATCTTCAGCTATTGAGCGGGTATAATTCCAAAAGTCATAACTTCTGTTTTAATGGGAATTTCAAGGGAAAAATTATATCAAAATGTTCATAAAAGATAGAAATTTAACATCTGAACAAATTTAAATTTCGAAAATGTTGAAGCTGTAAGAGTCCTGCGACCCCTTAACTCCTTAATTCTCGCTCCTGCGATATTTACGGGCTGCGTGTCTTTTATTCAGATTGTTCGATTCCCCCCAGTCAAAATGGTGTAATTGTCTTTATTATGGTATCATTTTACCTGTCATTAAATAAGGTGAATATTTCTTTTTCAAAAAAATGGTGCCAATAAGCAATTTTAATTTTTAAACCGTAATTTAATGCGACCGGGGTTACAGGAATTTTCGTAGCTTTAACATTAGTTCGAATTAACAGAGTTTGAATTATCGGGAGTCCACTGTATATATTTAATCTAAAAATACAGTGTTTATTAACGCTTTAAGCAGATGGTTTTAAATATGACATTTTAATTATATCGTCTTAAATATGACTCAATTTTCACCATTTAATGCAATTTTTTCAATTTAAAAGTAATTGTAAACATTACTATTTGAGATTTTTTAAGTCTGACAACAGTAGGTAAATCTGGCTATTTCAAACTATGAATTAAATCTCTATTCAGATAATGAACATTTGAATAAAAACTGGAAAAAACTTAAAAAATGAGACAAACATAACAAATGATTGCACACTGTACATCACAATCTAGCCAAGCATGTTCCTATGAAAGACGGTTAACAGTCTTAGAACTTTTAATGAATCTTGAATCTATTGGATCATCTACTTTCTCAGTAGTTTCCAACATGCAAGATGATAGAATATTTGATTCTGAAATTCTCATAAACATCTGTGCGCATATTATTGATCACTTTTCCCGGGTTGTTTTATGTGTGTTTGTCTAAATATAATGTAATTTTATTGACATTTTTTTTTATCTCATCAGTGTATTCCTTTTGCAATGTAACAGCGTAATTTCTTTGGATATTTTGTTGGGTGTAAACTTGTTCACATAATTATAAAGTTTTAGAAACTGAGTTTTTTAATTTGTTAAAAGGCATCTTTATCACTATCGTAAATAACCCCATCGTAAATAACTAATAATAACTCCAGCGATGGCCCGTAGCTCATTGGTACTTGCACGACCGTCATTCTAATTTGTAACTATGACATAAATTCAGATTCCGATGTTAATTAAATTTTGGACGTTGCCTAAATTATGAAATGGAAATTTCGTTATAATATTTTGTCGTCTCTAACTGGTTCAAAGTAGAGTTAGGCACCCCGAGTCGACACTACTGAAGGATTATATATTTCGTTTTACATAAAAATTTAATTTTTTAATCTTAATATGTCCTGCTGTATTTTTCGGGTAGATAGTTTGGGTACCATTTTCAAATTAAACAAGAAAGAAAAATCGTACGTCAAGCATAGATTTTGAAATCCTTTCCAACACTTTCAGAATATATAAAAATAGCAAATAAAGCCTTTGTGCAACAATATTAAAAAGCAGAAAAACCAACGTTTAAAATGCACAAATAATACATGAAAAGCAGCAATGATGCTTTTCATGTATTATTTGTGCATTTTAAACGTTGGTTTTTCTGCTTTTTGATTTTCAGAATACTTTAATAAAACTTCGCCGTTTAATAATGTAAATAAGATACCTAAGTAAACATTTCAGAAAGCGTATAACACATTTCAAAAGCAGATTTCAAGAATTACCGCCCATAGACAGAAATGCACTCCAGCTCTTTTGTGAAGCTCTGTTATATGATGTATAGATTTGTACAGATTCTACATAATATGCTAAAACTTATTTTAGTAAAAAAAACGGCATAACACAGTTGAAAATTCCGTTGCAGCAGTTTCTACCAATATACTGAAACGTACCTGAATTATTTTGTACAACCCTGTATATTACCTACATATTTTTATATGCACTACAAACCTTTCAAACTTCTCACTGTAGTTGAAAGATAATACAAACTATTTATTGGTAAAAAATCACATTAAAACTCAAATATATGAGTAACGGAATTCTTTTGAGTGCCCCAGTAAATGAATATGAATGCTACACACTTCCCTTGCAATACCGAAAAATGTCCAAGCCCGAAATCAAACCAGGAACTTTGTAATAACGCTACAATGCTCTACCATTTGAGCTACGAGGACGACACCCAGCCTGGCATTCTCACTCGTATATATCGGTAAGGCTGAATCCCAGCACAAGAAAGTCCGGGTTGGATTCACGGCATGGACATTTTTCACTCTGTTGGTTTTACGCTTAGCAGTGTGATAATTCACGTATTTAATATTAAGACACTTTTTTCGATTAAGATCAATCTAAAACATTGTCTTATTATTTGCAATATACACTCTAAAATTGGGAGGAGTGAAAAGTTCACTCTTTGGAAGAGTGACAGAATTTTCACTCTATTTGGAATGAATTTTATAAAAATACACTCCTTAAAGAGTGGTATTTTCCACTCCAAACATAAACACTAACGAGTATTGTATGGGTGTTACTAATCAGCCAATCAGAACAGTCTTGTCTACGACGCTTTTTTAAGATAAGAGAAAGACGTTCGCCATTTTAGAATTAAAATATACGTATATTATTAAAGTAATTATTTATGGAACTTTAATTTCCATATAAAATTAAATTTAATTAATTCATAAAGGATACAGAATGATAGAACATTCTCAAAGAGCATTCGAAACTTTTTCGCGGTTTCCAACTAAAATTTTTCTATTACTGTTATGTCTGCAGTTTTTAATAAACGCGTGAAAAGATATCTTCAAAGTTGAGTCATATATGCTTGCATTATAATTTCCCCCCCCCCCCCCCCCCCGTCTTTCGTCTGTAACGACTGATAAGAATAGTCATAAATAAGGAGTACCTCATTTGATCCGATACAGCGACGAATGTTGAAAATTTCCGAAGGAAAAAACGAGATTTCTGGCATATAGATAGTTTCGGTCCGGCCGAATTTTTGGCAGCATTTTCGCCGAAAACGAATTTTCGACGCAACTCAGATTTTGGGACGAAAACGAAACCGAATTTTTGGTTGATCTCTAATAGTGAGCATTGGTATTACTCATCAGATATCAGAACAGCAAGCCTACGACGCTTTTTTTAAGATAAGAGAAAGGCGTCCGCCATTTTAGGATTAAAATAATTACGGATATTGTTAAAGTGATTATTTATGGAACGTAAAGATAAGTCTTATTTAATTTTAATATTTTATTCCTGTAGAGTTTGTATGTTATGATTATGAGTTAAACAGTTTTATGTTATATAGAAAAAGATTGAACTGGAATTGTTTTCCTTTGTTTCTTGAAAATGGGTTGAGCTAGTGTGTGTGCTGTTGGATTTTTTTCGGTTTTTTACTGTTTTTTCATTATAAACACTTACAGTATTTATCGTTATTATTGTTGTTGTTTAATAGTACAATTATAAAATATCAATTATTATTTTTAGTGTTTTTCAAATTCGTATATTTATTTTTTTTAAATTGTATATAAGCATTTTTCTGCTGTTTATGATTTTAATCAAAAGATTTAATTATAGATATTCTGAATCAGTCATTCAATTTTCTTCTATTGTAAACTCATTTTTTACGTTTATGATACACGTAATTATCGGCACTAAAAAATAAAACATGATATTTAAGCATTGAAATAAAGTGCATTTCATGCCTGATAGAAAGTTTACGGATTAAACTGCTTTAGTATATATTTTTTAATGTTCATAGTATCCCTTATCTATACTAATCTATACTAATAATAATAATAATCTATATCTATACTAATATTATAAAGAGGTAAAAATTGTTTATTTGTAGGAGGTAAGCTCTGGAACTACCGAACCGATTTCAAAAGTAATGGTATCAAAATGATGGTGTTAGTCCAACTTAGAACATAGGCTATATCTTATATCCGAGCCACTGTCCAAAAGGGGGTGCAGGAGTAAAAAACGTTCTAAAAATGCGATTTTTGTGTTACTGAAGGGCCTAGAAACATGAAATTTGGAACGGTAGTTACTTATAAGATACTAATGATCTCAAAGGACATTTCTTTAAAAAATCGAAATAAAAAATGGGTCAAAATGCGCGAAAAGCGTTCTAAAAAACGTTCTAAATGTCGATTTTTACGCAATTTCAGGAAGTACCAAACTGTTTTAAAAAATAATGGTGTCAAAATGATGGTGACAACCCTAGCTCCAATATAGACTACATTTTATCTCGGTGCCACTACCCCTAAAGGGGGTGTAGGAGTAAAAAAATGTTCGAAATTGTGAATTTAAGTTTTACTGAAGGTCCCAAAAACATGGAATTTGGCTTGGTAGTTACATATTAGATATAATGATCTCTAAGAACATTTCTTTTAAAAAATCGAAATTTAAAAGTGGTGAAAATGGGCAATAAGCGTTCTAAAAAACGTTCTAAATGACGATTTTTACGCAATCTCAAAAAGTACCAAACCGATTTAAAAAATAATGGTGTCAAAATAATAGTGACAACCCTTGCTCTAACATAGGGTACATTTTATGTAGGTGCCATTACCCCCAAAGGGGTGCAGGAGCAAAAAAGTTCGAAAAAGCAATTTTTGTGTTACTGAAGGGCCTAGAAACATGAAATTTGGAATGGTAGTTACTTATAAGATATAAATGATCTCTAAGAACATTCCTTAAAACATTCGAAATTTAAAAGGGCTGAAAATGCGCGAAAAGAGTTCTAAAAAACGTTCTAAATGGCGATTTCTACGCAATCTCAAGAAGAACCCAACCGATTTCAAAAGTAATGGTTGGAAATTGATGATGACAGCCCTTGCTCCAATATAGGATCTACTTCATGTCGGCGTCACTACCACCTTGCAGTTTCATTAAAAAAAAATTCTAAATTGGGATTTTTGTGATACTGAAGGGGCTAGCAACTTGAAATTTAAACGAGGTGAAAATAAACGAAAAGCGTTCTAAAAACGTTCTAAATAGCAATTTCTACGCAATCTCAGGAAATATAAACCTATTTCAGTAGTAATGGTTTCAAACTGATGGTGACAGTCGCCGCTCCACCATAGCCTATATTTTACGATGTTGTCACTACCACCTGGGGGTTACGGGAGCAAAAAATGTTCTAAATTGTGTTTTTGTGTTAAAGAGGGAATCTAACATTTTAAATTTGGAATGGTAATTACTTCAAAGATGCAAATGCTTTCTGAGAATTGTCGAAAGAAAATTCCAAATTTAAAAGGATAATGTGAGCGAAAAGCGTTCTATAAGCGTTCTAAATTACGATTTATATGCAATCGTATGAAATACGAAACCGATTTCAAGCATAATGATTGCAAATTGATGGTGATAGAACCTGCTCAAACATAAACTATATTTTATGTCGGTTCCACAACCCCTAGAGCAGGGTTGGCGAACCTATGGCACGCGGGCCAGATTTGGCACGTAAGTTAATTTTTCTGGAACGTGACAAAAATTATATATGGTAATTGTTATACAGATAAAATCCATATTTTATTTCATTTAAAAACAATAAAGTTTTGTTTCATACGGGCAAACTGTCACAAATAATGCAATTATTTTTTGCCTGAATTAACACATAATTTTCTTTTCCTGTGATGTTATGCAGCGTTTTCGACATGTATTTTGCTTTTCTATATGAATTTAGAAAGCTGTAATTTAAAAATAAATTTCGTTTGACAGTCACTGCAATAAAATGGTAAATGGATCCAATTTAGTTAAGTATATTTGTAAAAATAATAAAACATGAACCAGATATGAAGCATTTTTCATCGAATGTAGGACCGTAAAAGTATCATCAATACATTATTAGTACATTGTTTAATGCAACTTGGAAAATTATAACCGAGATGTTGCAATACGTTAACAAGTAGGAAATTGCTCGTCAAACATGGCAAACGTTCGTACTATAACTAGTTTTATAATATATTTTTTGCTCCCCATATTGTACTGAATATATATTTGTTTGCACTTCATAAGTGCATAGTCTGTAACATCATTAAAATGCACTTGCAATAATTTTTTTCCCGTTGTCCGTAATGTAACGGAAAACTTTTGACTGTCCCTGTAATTAAACTATACATCCAATTTTCATAAAATCTGAAATGGCTCGACAAAATTTTGCAACAATTATACATTTAAAATTTCAGACCATTCGGAAGACTGTAACATCATTAAAATGCACTTGCAATAATTTTTTCCCATTGGCCGTAATGTAAAGAAAAACTTTTGAATGTCCCTGTAATTAAACTATGCATCCGATTTTCATAAAATTTGAAATGGCTCGACAAAATTTTGCAACAATCATATATTTAAAATTTTAGACCATTCGGTTGGGTAGTTTTTGCTCCGTTATATGCGGACGGACAGACGGACTGAACGACGACTATAGGTGCTACGTATTTATATTATAAAGGACAAACATTGTGCGTAACGCATACGTCATTCTGCGAATGGCAACACTTTGAAATTTGAAATGAAATTTCGGTTTTGCAATTTTTGCTACTGCAAATTTTTAAGTTTCTAAACATCGCACAGTTTCAATTTTTACACCGTCGTATGGGGGGGGAAATGTACTTTTAAATGCAATTTGTTTGAAAGCTCTATCTCAATTTCTTTTTGAGATATTAATTTTTTTATAGTTTTTAGTACCATTTTTGTAATTGTGGCAACTGAAGTACTCCATTTCTATTAAAAGTGAAGGGAAAATAGTCATGGTTTATTTATTTTTATTGATTATATCCTTATTGATGCCATTTTGACATTACAAATAAAAGTAACTTTTTTCTAATTTTTGAACAGAAAATGACGTCAGCCACTTAAAAAAAAAAAAAAAAAAAAAAAAAAAAAAAAAAAAAAAACACGCATTCTTCTTTATAAATCAAAAGATTAAAGAAGATATTTCAATATTTTTATATTACGCTGATACTGAGTTTGAAGCGCTAGGCAAATTGATTCAGTGAGTAAAAATGATGTCATACTTAAAACAAAACGATCATTTTCTTTGATAAAGCTAAATATTTGAACAATACTAAATGGCCAATACTATGGCAACTAAAGGCGAATTTCTGAATGGTAAAGTTTCGCGAGTACTGAGATTAGAACTTAAATTTTATGCGAATGTTCACATGAAAAGTTGTATCGGACAAACGTGACTTTAAGTTTGGAAATACATTCATTAATATTGTATTGCGCGTTAAAATAGTTTTAAATTGTGAATTTGAGTGCTGCGTATGTAAATTTTGAAAATATGAAAATAACGTATAGTTTAGATTTTATAGGGGAAAGTTTTATGATGTGACAAAGAGAAATCCTTTTTACTGATTTTTCATCCCGTAAAAACAAACGTAAGAGCCTCAGTCGATAACTTCAACATAATTACTCATCTTCATTACGTATTTTAATGCAGTTTAATTTTTCAATAATTTTAGCAGTTGAAGTTTTTGGTAATAATATTTTGGAAATTTTAGGTTAAAAACATTATTTGTTTTAAGAGTTAGATAACCAATGCAAGATGAATTTTTTATTGTAATGATTTTTGTAGGTTTATTATAAATCCGATCTAACAGTTCCATTCTAAACATTTGAATTCGTCGAATTTCGACAGGTTCCAACTCGTTTATATAATTACGAACGCACCTAAAAATTAGTGAAATAAAAACTCGTATTTTTTTCCCCTTATTACAGTACATAGCGCATAAAGGAATCCTATATGCAAATTAAAAATTAATATATATATTGACTGATTCTAGTATATACAAGAATCCCATTTTGATTTTTAATATTTTTTAATTGTTAATTATTAATGCACAAAAGCAACTGACTTTTTAACAAATGCTTCGTATAAAAATTTTACTTTTCAAAGTTATTTTTGTAAAAATTTGGCACGTTACATTGTTGATAGATATTATTTTGTGATTTTTCGGCACGCGCACGTTAAAAGGTTCGCCGAGCCTGCCCTAGAGGGTTGCAGGAGCAAAAAACTTTCTAAACTGCGATTTCTGCGGTACTGAAGATGCTAGAAACTATAAATATAGCACGGTAGTTACTTATAAAATATAAATGCCCTCTAAGAAAAGTCGAAAATAAAATCGAAATTAAAAAGGGGTGAAGCGAAGGGAAGGAGCGAAAAGCATTCTAAAAGAGTCTTAAATTATATTTCTATGGAATATCAGGAAATAACAAACCGATTACAGAAGTTTTTGATTGCGAATCAACAGTTGTAGTCCCTGATCCTATACGAGCTATATTTTATGCCGGTGTCACTACCACCTGGTTGGCAGGAACAACAAGAAAGCCTTTAAAAACATCTAAATTCCGTTTTCTATAGAATATTAGGAAATACCAACCGATTTCAAGGTAATGTTGGCAAATTAATGGTGACAGTCTATGTTTCAACATTTTTCGAGACATTCTATTTCAATTCTGTTTGGCATTTTATGTTAGTGCCACTAACACCAGAGAGTTACTAGACTGTTAGACAAGAAGCTTTGAATTTGACATGATGGTTAATTTTAAGATGTGAATGTGTTAAGATGGTTTCTAAAAAATTCAACACTTCAAATGAATACTGAAATGAGCATAAAAGTCTCAAAATACTTTCTAAATTATCATTTATTTGGAATTAGTTTCAGTTCTTCTTATTAATTAAAATCTCATTTCTGTCTATTGCACTTTTACAATGAAGTTTATCCAAACTGTGGCTTAATTTTTCATTTTTGAATTATTCCAAAAAAGTGTTCTCCTAATAAAAAAATAGTCATGCAAATATCACTTGGCATATTTCAACTATTACGCGAGTAAAGCCGCAGGGTTTGCTAGTAATCTATACTCCTATTATAAAGAGGTAATAATTGTTTATTTGTAGGAGGTAAGCTCTGGAACTACCGAACCGATTCCAAAAGTAATGGTATTAAAATGATAGTGTTAGTCCAACTTAGAACATAGGCTATATCTTATATCCGTGCAACTGGCCAAAAGGGGGTGCAGGAGCAAAAAACTTTCTAAAAATGCAATTTTTGTGTTACTGGATGGCCTAGAAACACGAAATTTCGAATATTAGTTACTTATAAGATATAAATTATGTCTAAGAACAGTTCTTAAACAATTCGAAATTGAAAAGGGGTGAAAATGCACTAAAAGCGTTCTAAATGGTAGTTTCTATGTAATCTCAGGAAATACCACCCCGATTTAAAAAATATCGGTGTCAAAATGATGGTGACAACACTTGCTCTAAGATAGGCTATATTTTATGTCGGTGCCACTACCACAAAGGGGGTGCAGGAGAAAAAACGTTCTAAAAATTGCCATTTTATGTGTTACTGAAGGGCCTAGAAATATGAAATTTGAAATATTAGCTACTTATTAGATATAAAGGATTTCTAAGAACAGTTCTTAAACAATTCGAAATTTAAAAGGGGTGAAAATGCGCGAAAAGCGTTCTAAAAAACGTTCTACATGATGGTTTCCACACAATCTCATGAAATGCCAAACCGATTTAAAAAATAAAGACGTCAAAATCATGGTGATAACCCTTGTTCCAACATAAGCTATGTTTTATGTCGGTGCCGCTACCCCAAAGGGGGTGCAGGAGAAAAACGTTCTAAACTGCGGTTTTTGCGTTACGGAAGGGCCTAGAATCGTGAAATTTGGAATGGTAGTTAGTTATAAGATATCAATGATCTCTAAGGACATTTCCTAAAAAAATCGAAATTTAAAAGGGTGTCAAAATGCGCAAAAAACGTTGTAAAAAACGTTGTAAATTGTGATTTCTATGCAATCTCAGGAAGTACTGAACCGATTTCAAATATAATGGTGTAAAAATGATGGTGACAGATCTTCCTCCAAGATAGGCTATATTTTACATGTGTTTCCACTACCCCAGAAGAGATGCAGGAGCAAAATGCGCGAAAAGCGTTCTAAAAACGTTCTAAATGCTGATTATTAGCAATCAGCAATATCTCAGGAAGAATCAAACTAATTTCAAAGGTAATGGTAGGAAATTGTTACTGACAGCCTCTGCTCTAACATAGACGCTATTTTATGTCGGTATCACTATCACCTAGACGTTGCAGGAGCAAAAAAGCTTTCTAAATTTCGATTTTTGTGATCGGTAGGGGCTAGCAACTTAAAATTAGGCAAGGTACATTAGATATAAATGATATTTATTAGATATAAATGATCTTTAAGAACAGTTTCGAAAAAATTAAAAATTTAAAAAGGGGAGAAAATGCGGGAAAAGCGTTCTAAAAACGTTCGAAATTGCGATTTCTACTCAATCTCAGAAATACCAAAGCTATTTCAAAAGTAATGGTTGCAAATCAATGGTGACAGTCCCAGCTATAACATAGGTTATATTTTATGTTGTTGTCACTAACATCTGAGGGTTGCAAAAGCAAATCATGTTTTAATTTGCGTTTTTTGCACAACTGAGGGGTCTAACACTTTGAAGTATGGCATGGTATTTACTTACAAGATGCAACTGCTTTCTAAGAGCAGTCGAAAGAAAATTCTAAATTTAAAAAGATGAAGTGAGCGAAAAGCGTTATAAATTACAATTTTCATGCAATCTTATCAAATACCAGACCGATTAAAAAAAATAATGATGACAAATTGTTGGTGATAGAACCTGCTCAAACATAAGCTATATTTTATGTCTGTGTCACTACCATCGAAGGGTTGCAGGAGCTAAAAACTTCCTAAATTGCGATTTCTGTGATACTGAAGAGGCTAGAAACTTTAAATATGGCATGGTAGTTACTTATAAAATATAAATGCCCTCGAAGGACTGTCGAAAATAAATTTGAATTAAAAAGTGGTGAAGCGAAGGGGAGGTACGAAAAGCATTCTAAAAAAGTCCGAAATTACTATTTCTATGCAATTTCAGGGAATATAAACCGATTATAAAAGTAATAGTTGCGAATCAATGGTAACAGACACTGATCCGACACAGGCTATATTTTATGCCGATGATTCTACCACCTGGGGTTCACAGGAACAACAAACGTTCTAAAAAAGGCTTTTAAAAGCTTTCTAAATTACGTTTCTGTGGAATATTAGGAAAAAACAAACCGATTTCAAAATTAATGTTGGCAAATTAATGGTGACAGTTCCTATTTCAACATATCCCTTTACGTTGAGAGAGGTTGGAATTTGACATGATAGTTAATTTTAAGATGTAAGAAGATGGTTTCTAAAGAATTCAAAACTTCAAATGAATACTGAAATAAGCGTATTAATTGAGCATAAAAGTTTCAAAATATTTTCTAAATTATTATTTATTTAGTTTTATTTCGTTTTATTAATTTAAGTCTCATTTATACCTAATGCAGTGTAATAATGATGTTTAATCAAACTGTGTTTTAAATAGTAATTTTTGAATTATTCCTAAAAGTACCTTTTAGGTAGTACCGTTAGGTAGTACCTAATAGTACCTTTTAATAAAAAAAAACTTTTAATAAAATAAAATATTACCTTTTAATAAAATAAAAATTTAATTAGTACCTTTTAATAAAAATTAGACATATAAATATCACTTGGCATATTTCAAATATTATGCGAGCGGCAATTATTTAATTCAATTATTAAAGCCGCGGTGTTTGCTAGTCTATACTCATAATATAAAGAGGAAAAAATTGTTTATTTGTCGGAGGTAAGCTCAGGAACTACTGAACCGATTCCAAAAGTAATGGTATCAAAATGATGGTGTTCGCCCTACAAAAAACGTTCGAAATTGCAATTTTTGTGTTACTGAAATTCCCAGATACATGGAATTTGGAATGGTAGTTACTTATAAGATATAAATAATATCTAAGAACGTTTCTTAAAAAATTTGAAATTTAAAAGGGTTGAAAATGCGCGAAAAGAGTTCTAAAAAACGTTCTAAATGGCGATTTCTACGCAATTTCAGAAAGTACCCAACATATTTCAAAAGTAATGGTTGGAAATTGATGATGACAGTTCTTGCTGCAACATAGGCTCTATTTGATGTCAGTGTCACTACCACCTAGAGGTTTCAGAAGCAACAAAAACATTCTAAATTGCGATTTTTGTGTTACTGAAGAGCTTAGAATCCTGAAATTAGGCAGGGCAATTATTTATAAGATACAAATGATCTCTAAGAACATGTGAAACCGATTTCAAACAGAATGATTGCAAACTGATGGTGATGAACCTGCTCAAACATAAGCTATATTTTATGTCGAGGGTTGCAGGAGCAAAACCTTTCTAAATTGCGATTTCTGCGGTACTGAAGAGGGTGGAAACTTTAAATATAGCACGTTAGTTACTTATAAAGTATAAATGTGCTCTAAGAGCATTCGAAAATAAATTCGAAATTTAAAAGGTGTGAAGCGAAGGGAAGGAGCGAAAAGCATTCTAAAAGAGTCCTAAATTACGATTTCTATGGAATCTCAGGAAATAATAAACATATTACAGAAGTTATTGGTTGCGAGTCAAGAGTGATAGTCCCTGATCCTATACGGGCTATATTTTATGCCGGTGTCACTGCCACCTGGTTGGCAGGAACAACAAGAAAGCCTTTAAAAACATCTAAATTCTGTTTTCTATAGAATATTAGGAAATAACAACCGATTTCAATGTTAATGTTGGCAAATTAATGGTAACAGTCTCTGTTTCAATATTTTTCGAGATATTCTGTTTCAACTCTTTTTCGGCATTTTATGTTGGTGCCACTAACACCAGAGAGCTGTTAGACTGTTAGACAAGAAGCTTGGAATTTGACATGATGGTTAATTTCAAGATGTAAATGTGTTAAGATGGTTTCTAAAAAATTCAAAATTTCAAATTAATACTGAAATGAGTGTATGAAATGAGCATAAAAGTCTCAAAATTCTTTGTAAATTATCATTTAATTGGAATTAGTTTTAGTTCTTCTTATTAATTGAAATCTCATTTCTGTCTATTGCACTTTTATAATGAAGTTTATTTAAACTGTGGCTTAATTCGTAAGTTATGAATTATTTCAAAAAGTGTTCTTCTAATAAATAATAGTCATGCAAATATCACTTGGCATATTTCAACTATTACGCGAGCAAAGCCGCGGGGTTTGCTAGTAATCTATCTATACCAATATTATAAAGAGTTAAAAATTGTTTATTTGTAGGAGGTAAGCTCTGGAACTACCGAACCGATTCCAAAAGTAATGGTATCAAAATGATAGTGTTAGCCCAACTTAGAACATAGGCTATATCTTATCTCCGTGTCACTGGCCAGAAGGGGGTGTAGGAGCTAAAAAGTTCTAAAAATGCGATTTTTGTGTTACTGAAGGGCCTAGAAACATGATTTTTGGAATGGTAGTTACTTATAAGATACTAATGATCTCTAAGGACATTTCTTTAAAAAATCGAAATTAAAAAGGGGTGAAAATGCGCGAAAAGCGTTCTAAAAACGTTCTAAATGGTGATTTTTACGCAATTTCAAGAAGTACCAAACCGATTTAAAAAATAATGGTGTCAAAATGATGGTGACAACCCTTGCTTCAACATAGACTACAGTTTATGTCGGTGCCACTAACCCTAAAGGGGGTGCAGGAGCAAAAAAAAACGTTCGAAATGGCGATTTTTGTGTTACTGAAGGTCCCAGATACATGGAATTTGGAATGGTAGTTACTTATAAGATATAAAGGATCTTTAAGTACATTTCTTAAAAAAATTCGAAATTTAAAAGGGGTGAAAATGCGCGAAAACAGTTCTAAAAAACGTTCTAAATGGCGATTTCTACGCAATCTCAGAAAGTACCCAACCTATTTCAAAACTAATGGTTGGAAATTGGTGATGACAGCCCTTGCTCCAACATAGGCTCTATTTCGTGTCGGTGTCACTACCCGTCGGAACATTTCCTAAAAAATAGAAATTTAAAAGGGGTGAAAATGAGCGAAAAGCGTTCTAAAAAACTTTCTAAATTGCGATTTCTACGCAATCTCAAGAAGTACAGAACCGATTTAAAAAATAATGGTATGAAAACGATGGTGGCAGCCCTCGCTCCAACATAGGCTGTATTTCATGTCGGTGCCACTACCCCAAAGGGGATGAAGGAGCAAAAAACGATCTAAATTGCTTTTTCTGTAATACTGCCGGGGCTAGCAATTTAAAACTAGGCATGGTAGTTATTTATAAATGATCTCTAAGAACATTTCCTAATTAATTCGAAATTTAAAACGGGTGAAAATGGACGAAAAATGTTCTAATTGCGATTTCTACGCAATCTCAGAAAGTAACCAACCGATTTCAAAAGTAATGGTTGGAATTGATGATGACAGCCTCTACTCCAATATAGGATCTATTTCATGTCGGCGTCACTACCACCTTGCCGTTGCATTTTAAAAAACATTCTAAATTGTGATTTTTGTAATACTGGAGGGGCTAGCAACTTGAAATTTGGCATGGTAATTACTTATGAGATGTAAATACTCTCTGAGAAGGGTTCCTTAAAAATTTGAAATTTAAAAGGGGTGAAAATAAACGAAAAGCGTTTTAAAAACGTTCTAAATAGCGATTTCTACGCAATCTCTGAAAATATAAACCGATTTCAGAAGTAATGGTTTCAAATTGATGGTGGCAATCCCCGCTCTAGCATAGCCTATATTTTACGTTGTTGTCACTACCACCTAGGGGTTACAGGAGTAAAAAATGTTCTAAATTGCTTTTTTTGTGTTACTGAGAAGATCTAACATTTTAAATTTGGAATGGTAATTACTTCAAAGATGCTAATGCTTTCTAAGAATTGTCGAAAGAAAATTCCAAATTTAAAAGGATGAAGTGATCTAAAAGCTTTCTATAAGCGTTCTAAATTGCTATTTTTATTCATTCGTATGACATATGAAACCGAATTCAAACATAATGGTTGCAAATTGATGGTGATAGAACCTGCTCAAACATAAGCTATATTTTTTGTCGAGGGTTGCAGGAGCAAAAAACTTTCTAAATTGCGATTTCTGCGGTACTGAAGAGGCTAGAAACTTTAAATATAGCACGGTAGTAACTTATAAAATATAAATGTCCTCTAAGAACAGTCGAAAATAAATTCGAAATTAAAAAGGTGTGAAGCGTAGGGAAGGAGCGAAAAGCATTCTAAAAGAGTCCTAAATTACGATTTCTATGTAAACTCAGAAAATAATAAACCCATTACAGAAGTTATTGATTGCGAATCAAGAGTGATACTCCCTGATACTACACTATGACGCAAAAGTTTAGACAATGACGTCATTCAGCTTTAAAATGTAGAATTATGACGTCAGAATTACAAAAACCTGTAAATATATTCAAAAACTGATTTAAAATGCTATGTACAAAAGACAGTCGTTTTATTTGCTATAATACTAATTTTTTTCATAAAAATTCAAATGTGCTTGTCGCAAAAGTTTAGACACTATTCTAAATTTCTTTGAATATTCGCTGGCATATGCAAATTTAGAATCGATGATGTCACAAATTTGGAGTACTTAAGTTCTGCAAACGATTGCGCTTCATAGTCGACATGCCGAGAGCTAAAGAAATTCAAGTGAATGAGGTTTCAAGGATTTGGCAGTTGAAAGGTGAAGGGAAGAGCGTTTCTGAAATTTCTGCTATTATTAATAGGTCAAAAAAATCTATTTATCGAGTTTTATCGAGTGGTTCCGAATATAAAGCAAAATGTTGGTCTGGGAGGCCACGTGTGACAAATGTACGAGAGGATCGCCTGATAGAAAGACTAGCGAGTACTCAACAAATGAGCGTACGTGGAGTTCAAATCTCATCGGGACTCTCTGTATCAAAGGATACGATTCGTAGACGAATTTTGGAAAAAGGAACAATCGTTTATAGCAAAATGCAGAAGAAACCAGCTCTGAAACCACATCATAAGTTACAAAGACTTATGTGGGCTCGAAAGCATATGTCATATGGAGAGAAATGGCAGTCAGTCATATTTAGCTATGAAAAAAAGTGGAATCTGGATGGTCCAGATGGTTGTTTATCGTATTGGCATGACTTGCGGAAGGAACCTCGACGTTTTTTTAGTCGCAGACAAGGAGGGGGCTCGGTGATGGTTTGGGCAGCCTTTTGCTATAATGGACAAGTATCTCTGACCTTCACCAGTGGTCGTCAAACTTCACAGCATTATACACAGACATTAGAAGAAAACCTACTGCCATTTTCTGAGCTTCTAGGGGGTCCTCAGTGGGAATTTCAGCAAGACAATGCTTCAATTCACACTGCAAAACATTCAAAATCTTGGTTTAATTCCCATAATATAAGAGTTCTCGACTGGCCAGCATGTAGCCCAGATCTTAACCGTATAGAAAACCTTTGGAGCATCATGTGTCGCAAAGTTTATAGCAACGCTAGACAATACTCTTCTGAAAAGGAACTTAAGACATCTATTGAGAATGCATGGTACGATATCGATCCACAAACTATGCAAGATTTAGTTTCTTCCATGCAATCTCGTGTATATGACGTAATACATAAGCATGGATGCGCAACCGGGTTTTAAAATTTGTTTATTTCGATTTTATTTAATTTGTGTCTAAACTTTTGAGACAGCAGTTTATTTTTGTTACCATTTAATTTATTGCAATATGCACAATTCCACTTTTCTTTGTTATAAATATTGTTTATATGTACAGCACATTAATTTCAAGCAGTGATTTGAAAATTGAATAAATATTTTTCAAAGTATGTAAGAATTTCTTCATTGTCTAAACTTTTGCGTCATAGTGTATATGGGCTATATTTTATGCCGGTGTTACTACCACCTGGTTGGCAGGAACAACAAGGAAGCCTTTAAAAACATCTAAAATCTGTTTTCTATAGAATATTAGGAAATACCAACCGATTTCAAGGTTAATTTTAGAAAATTAATGGTGACAATCTCTGTTTCAACATTTTTCGAGACATTCTATTTAAACTCTGTTTCGGCATTTTATGTTGGTGCCACTGACATCAGAGAGGTGGCAGACTGTTAGACAAGAAGCGTGGAATTTGACATGATATTTAATTTTAAGATGTAAACGTGTTAAGAGGGTTGCTGAAAAATTCAAAACTTCAAATGAATTCTGAAATGAGCGTGTGAAATGAGCATAAAAGTCTCAAAATATTTTCTAAATTATCATTTAATTGGAATTAGTTTTAGTTCTTCTTATTAATTAAATATCATTTCTGTCTATTGCACTTTTATAATGAAGTTTAGTTAAACAGTGGCTTAATTTGTAATTTTTGAATTATTTCAAAAAGTGTTCTTCTAATTAAAAATAGTCACTCAAATATCCCTTGGCATATTTGAACTATTACGCGAGCAAAGCCGCGGGGTTTGCTGTAATATTATAAAGAGGTAAAAATTGTTTATTTGTAGGAGGTAAGCTCAGGAACTACCGAACCGATTCCAAAAGTAATGGTATCAAAATGATGGTGTTAGTCCAACTTAGAACATAGGCTATATCTTAAGTACGAGCCACTGGTCAAAAGGGGTGCAGCAGCAAAAAACGTTCTAAAATTGCAATTTCTGTGTTACTGAAGGGCCTAGAAACATGAAATTTGGAATGGTAGTTACTTATAAGATACTAATGATACCTAAGGACATTTAATAAAAAAATCGAAATTAAAAAGGGGTGAAAATGCGCGAAAAGCGTTCTAAATGGCGATTTTTACGCAATTTCAGGAACTACCAAACCTATTTCAAAAATAATGGTGTCAAAATGATGGTAATAACCCTTGCTCAACATAGGCTACATTTTTCGTCGGTCCCACTACCCCTAAGGGGAGTGCAGGAGCAAAAAACATTCTAAATTGCGATTTTTTGTGTTACTGAAGGGTTCAGATACATGGAATTTGGTATGGTAGTTACTTATTAGATATAAATGATCTCTAGGTACATTTCTTAAAAAAATCGAAATTTAAAAGGAGTGAAAATGCGCGAAAAGCGTTCTAAAAAACGTTCTTAATGACGATTTTTACGCAATCTGAAGAAGTACCAAACCGATTTAAAAAATAATGGTGTCAAAATGATGGTAACAACCCTTGCTCCAATATAGGCTACATTTTATGTCGGTGCCACTACCCCTAAAGGAGGGTGCAGGAGCAAAAAAACGTTCGAAATTGCGATTTTTGTGTTACTGAAGGGCCCAGATACATGGAATTTTGAATTGTCGTTACTTATAAGATATAAATGATCTCTAAGAGCATTTCTTAAAAAATTCGAAATTTAAAAGGGGTGAAAATGCGCGAAAAGAGTTCTAAAAAACGTTCTAAATGGCGATTTCTACGCAATCTCAGAAAGTACCCAACCTATTTCAAAAGTAATGGTTGGAAATTGAGGATGACAGCCCTTGCTCCAACGTAGGCTCTATTTCATGTCGGTGTCACTACCACCTACGGGCTGCAGAAGCAAAAAACGATCTAAATTGCGTTTTCTGCAATACTGCAGGGAGTAGCAAGTTGAAACTAGGCATGGTAGTTATTTATAAGATATAAATGATCTCTAAGAACATTTCCTAAATAATTCTTAATTTAAAAGTGGTGAAAATGGACGAAAAACGTTCTAAATTGCGGTCGCATTCTAAATCGCAGCTGCATTTTAAAAAACGTGCTAAATTGTGATTTTTGTGATACTGAAGTGGCAAGCAACTTGAAATTTAGCATGGCAATTACTTATGAGATGTAAATACTCTCTGAGAAGAGCTCCTTAAAAATTTGAAACTTAAAAGGGGTGAAAATGAACGAAAAGCGTTCTAAAAAACTTTTTAAATAGCGATTTCTACGCAATCTCAGGAAATATAAACCGATTTCAGAAGTAAAGGTTTCAAATTGATGGTGACAGTCCCCGCTCCAACATAGCCTATATTTTACGTTGTTGTCACAACCACCTGGGGGTTACAGGAGCTAAAAATGTTCTAAATTGCGTTTTTGTGTTACTGAGGGGGTCTGACATTTTAAATTTGAAATGGTAATTACTTAATTCTAAGAATTGGCGAAAGAAATTCCAAATTTAAAAGGGTGAAGTGAGCGAAAAGCATTCTATAAGCGTTCTAAAGTACGATTTTTATGCAATCGTATGAGATACGAAACCGATTTCAAACATAATGGTTGCAAATTGATGGTGATAGAACCTGCTCAAACATAAGCTATATTCTATGTTTCAGGAGCAAAAAACTTTCTAAATTGCGATTTCTGCGATATTGAAGAGGCTAGAAACTTTAAATATAGCACAGTAGTTACTTATAAAATATAAATGTCCTCTAAGAACAGTCGAAAATAAATTCGAAATGAAAAAGTGGTGAAGCGAAGGGAAAGAGCGAAAAGCATTCTAAAAGAGTCCTAAATTACTATTTCTATGGAATCTCAGGTAATAATAAATCGATTACAGAAGTTATTGGTTGCGAATCAAGAGTGATAGTCCCTGATCCTATACGGGTTATATTTTATGCCGCTGTCACTATCACCTGGTGGGCAGGAACAACAAGTAAGCCTTTAAAAACATCTAAATTCCGTTTTCTATAGAATATTCGGAAGTAGCAACTGAATTCAAGGTTAATGTTGGCAAATTAATGGTGACAGTCTCTGTTTCAAAATTTTTCGAGATATTCTGTTTCAACTCTGTTTCGGCCTTTTATTTGGTGCCACTAACACCAGAGAGGTGGTAGACTGTTAGACAAGAAGATTTGAATTTGACATGATGGTTAATTTTAAGATGTGAATGTGTTAAGATGGTTTCTAAAAAATTCAAAACTTCAAATGAATACAGAAATGAGCGTATGAAATGAGCAAAAAAGTCTCAAAATACTTTCTAAATTATCATTTAATTGGAGTTAGTTTTAGTTCTTCTTATTAATTAAAATCTCATTTCTGTCAATTGCGCTTTTATAATGAAATTTAGGCAAACTATGGCTTGATTTGTAATTTTTGAATTATTTCAAAAAGTGTCCGTCTAATAAAAAATAGTCATGCAAGTATCACTTGGAATATTTCAACTATTACGCGAGAAAAGCTGCGAGGTTTACTAGTATAATATAAGATTGAATATATTTTAAAGAGATAAATAACTACTTTTTACATTAAAAGTGTTTTTCAAAAAATAAGAACAGTACATATGTAGTCATTTCTTTTCTTTTTATATTTCCTGAAAAGTAAGTGTGCCGTGTCCTAAGAAGGCGGTAGTGATGGTCGAGGGTGTTAATCTTCGAAGGCTTAGCAAATTATATTCTCTTAGAATATGATAACATAAGATTTATTTTATAACACAGTAAAAAAATATTCTGGAGTAATAAGTTGCTATATACACAACAATGTAAAATTTGTTGAACAAAGTTTATGTAACAGAAATAGTGTCTATGAGAAGGTGGCAGCTAGTCTATTAAGTCCACAGGCATTGCATCACTTGAACGGAAAGCGCTGGTCTTGTCTCCGAGATAAAGATCTCCTTTTCCGCGACGGCACCCTGGTGCCCTGTCGCCGCTGATTCGAGTCTAATTCCCCGGTATTAGGGATCGTAAAGTCCGGCCCTTTCGGCCTTCAAAATCTTCCACTCCAAAAGTCGCTCTTCCAACCCCAGCCAAAAACTCCTCTCTCCTCCGCATCCTCTCGTATATATCCCTCAATTATCTTCCCCTCAAAACAATAGTGGGTTTCTCAGCCACTAACTGTCCGTTCTTTTTAAGAACCTCCCAGGGGCCTTTACTCTTGTCTCCTGAGTGGACATATTAAGAAACTCCTCTTTTTGCACGTGGGTCCTGCGATCATATGCACTCGTGAGAACGTATGTGAGTTCTCTTCCCACGCTCAAAGATCAAACAAAGTGCCGGCTGCTCTTTAGCATTAGCAAACTGTCACCGATTGTCAAGTGTCCAAGAGCGATGGTGACTGAGTAGTACCTTTCATCTTGCCGTGCGTCTTACTGGACTTTAACATATTTTTACACTATTTTAGAAAAGCATTAGTTCTTTCTATATGGCGAATCTGATATAGTTCAGATCTTTACAACCACCCCCCCCCCTCCTTTTAAAAGAATATTTTGGACGCAGGGCGAAATATTCTGGAAAAGAGAAAGGTGACTCAAAATTTATATGAATGGCTCACATGCAAAAAAAAAAAAAGAAAAAAAGAAAAAAACTTTATTTGCCTGTCTGCCCCTCCACAAAAAGTATTCATTATACACTCTGTATAATATTTTACACTTTATTTTATTTCAAAACACTTCACATTATATTATTTTTTCAAACATTAAAAGGAATGATAACGTACTATATACAATTTTCTTTTTTTTTTCTTTTCAAGATTACTCTGCCCTACTCAAAAAATCTATTTGGACAATGTCCTTCCCTGGCCTTTGTACTCTGGCATATTGGTCAGGTTGCAAAGTATGTGCCCTTTTGAACGGTTTACGAGTCATTTTGTTTTTGCTATTCCTAGATGAAAGCGCACTGCTATCCGTTTGTATTAAACTCTTCTTATCAGTGCAGCTCTTTAATTTTTTTATGGCAACTATTCTCGTAGCCCCAACTTTTCCCGTATTCTTTCGTTTATTTGTCGAATGCCTCTCTGAATTTTGCCGATTCTCTTGCCTTTCACTGATTTCTTTTTGATCAATTTCCTTGTTTTTATCTAACTCTTTCCTGTTTTCTGTTTCCCTTTTAGATTTTGACAATGTATTTATCTCCGTTATTTTAACTACCGTTGGCTTTCTCGGATTTTTGTTTATTTTTACCCTGATTTTGGCTTCTAAATCTATGTTCGTGCTTTTTTGTCCCGTTTTCCTGTTGCCAATTCCTTTCCATTTTCGCCTTTTCAATCTATTCATGGAATTATGAGTGTTAAACTTTTCTCCTTGACCAGCAATTTTCCAGACCTTTAATCCTTTATTACTTTTCATTTTCGTATTAATTTTTCTAGCACGTTTCGCTTTATTTGCTTTCGCCTGTTTTTTATTTTTGGGGATCTCTATAAGTTCGTCCACCCTTGCTATTTTTTCTTTCCCTTTCGTAATGTCTTCCCAACTATCAGTTTCATTTTGTTGACCGTTTGTTCCTAAATCTAGTATTTGTTTTCCGGGTTTAAAATCCTTTTCTACTGTTTTGCCTAAATTCTGTAATTCGCACTTTTTATTTTTAACTGAGTTTTCACTCTCCCTTCTGACTTTTTTACTGACGTCCTGCGACTTAACCTGCTGTTCCCTCATTTTAATCCCTTCTATCTGAGATGAATCTCTGAACAGCTTTCCTTGTCCAGTACTTTGCCTATTTTGTATGACTTTTACCGGTATTTTTGACTTCTTGTCTTCGCGAGTTATGTGTGTGTCTGAGTTTCTTTTAATCCTTAAGTTTTTGACCTCGCCTGACAGCTGTTTCTCTTGGTTTTCTGACCCATAGACTTTTCTTTTATTTCGTTTTAGAACACTGTCTTTTGTTCTCCCCTCTTTCTCCAAGTTTGACGAATTCGTCGCTATTCTGTTTTTCGGATTACCGTTATAATCCTTTTCCGTAACGCCCGTTTGTTTTTCCAAATCCCTATCGCCTCGAAAGTTTTCTGACCTGGAAATCGATTCCTCACGCGACTTGACTATGTTTTGTGCATTTTTACAATCCGTCTTACTTTTTTCCCTTAAGCTATAAGTTTCATTTTCAAACGGTATTTTGTCATCCTCATTCGACTCCTGTGCGAGCGGTTGTAAAGAAATTGGTTCCTCCTTTTCGCTCACGTTCAACTCATCGACTGCCGTGACATTTTCCGTACTAATCTCTTGTGATTGACTCACCCCTTGAATGCACCGTTGAAAGTTTCGAATGCTATTGGTTTTGTTTTCTCTGGCCGGCTGTTTAGTTTTTTTGCGCTCATACGATTTGATTAATTCTTGTGTTCTGTTTCCAAGGATATAGTAATCCAAATCTGACTCGTTGTCTGTGATAAGTGCTTTAGTTGTTATCACCGTTTTATCCGCTAATTCTAACTTTATTTCCGCTACCGGAAGCTGTTGAAGTTCCCTGTCCAGAGGTTGTCTTAACCACTTAATTTCTCCGTTTAATTGCCCTTTATTAATGAATCTTCTTGGACATAAATCATCCATGGCTCCGGTATCACGTAACATTGTAATTTCTACTCCATTTATCTTTCCCTTACTTAAATATGGTTCGAAACCTTTATCTAATTTCGTACTACACCTAACATGATGTACCGTGCTTATTTCTTTTTCCGATCTTTTTAAATCTAGACAGTCTCGTATCCTATGTTTTGGACTTCCGCATTGAAAGCAAGTGCTTTGTTTTATTTTTTCGAAAACTTTTTGCCTTTCCCTATCGTCGCTTTTCTCCCGCCAATTAGATTTATGACCGGGATTTTTCCTCGGGTCCCTTTCCTCGTAATTTGGGCGATCGGACCATTTTTCGCTGTCTTTTTCCGTATATCTCGGCTTCTCGAATCTTTTTTCCACGGGGGGTCTGGCATAGCCTTTCCAGGACGTCGCGCTTTTTATTGCTTCATACCCGTCCAAATCTTTTGCGAGTTTGTCTGGTTTTTTATACTCTGCCCACGAATCGATAAAATGATTTTTAGTTTCGATCGGCACTCTTCGTTTAATTTGTTCCGTTATAAGCAGGTCTTTTAGCTCCTCTAAGGTTTTGATGCCCAAACCATCAAGCCACCCGTCTTGAAAACTATTTAATTCGAAGATTAAGTCTTTCCATGGGGTGTTTGTATTTTTTTGATGCCTCATTAATTTTAAACGATAGGCTTCTGCTGTTAACCTATATCGTTCTAAGAGAATTTTTTTCACGTGAGCAAAATTGTCCACGCTGTTAGACGGTTCTCGTAAAATTAATTCAGAAATTTCTATGGGCAATAAAGCTAAAAGATGAGTTACTAGATCATCTGACTCGATCCCCGATCTTTCTGCCTGTCTCTCAAATAAATTTAAAAATAAAGTTATGTCTGATTTGTCTGGGTCGAACGAATGCATAATAGATTTTATGTTTAATTTTGGGCCTCTATCAGAACGATTGCTCGCGCTTGAACTGCTTCTCTCTGTGCCTTGCGTTAATCTTAATTCTTCTAGTTTGAATTCTCTTTCTTTCTGTCTGT
This sequence comes from Maratus speciosus, assembly GCA_963932465.1. NCBI lineage: Eukaryota > Metazoa > Arthropoda > Arachnida > Araneae > Salticidae > Maratus > Maratus speciosus. The sequence continues at coordinate 207,362,069 of OZ010793.1, read as the reverse complement.
CTGCGTTTTCTAATTTAGCTCTTTCTAATTCTAACTGTTCCTTTTCACGGTCCCTTTCTGTCTTCTCGCGGTCCTTTTCTACCTTCTCGCGGTCTTTTTCCCTAGCTAAATTTTCTTCTCTATCTTGTACAATGTACCTGGCTTGCGTTAGCGCAAGGTCCTCGTCGTAGCTATCCGATTGCTCAATTTTTTGGATGATTATTTGTATTGTATCCCCATTCTCAAGTGCTACACCCAATTCTGCTGCTAAATTCTGTAAATCAACTTTTCTGCAATGTTTTAATGCGGTCACCTTTGTCATAATGAAGCCTTATTTTTAATACAATTTCAATAATTTCCTCGGAGAATTTAAAGCCTGTCAATTAACACTATAAAATATGTTTACATAAACAAATTTTAAATACAAATACAGGATATGAAGTATAAATTTACAATATCTGTGAAATTTTTTGGATACCTTCCCCTTTTGTTAAAAATAACCAATATGCAAGATAAATTTTTCTGTTTAAAGTCCCTATACACACAGGATAAAACATAATATATAGTAAAATCTTATAGAAATTGCACACATATATTTCGAATAAACTTTTCAAATTTTTCAAATCTGAGTACTTCTCTGCAAACCATGACCAGTGTAATCAGTGTACTGACCATAAATTTCTAGAAAATATCTTTATTCAGTAGTTTAACTAACATAAATTAATTTTCCTCACAATTTACATGTAATATTACACTACTTGCATCTCTAATTTAAAAAACTGTTCCCCTGAGCCTTTTTTTTTTTCCGGCTCGCTACTGCAATCTCCCCTGAAAATTTTTTCCGCTTCCTTTCTTAGAAACAAAAATTTCCTTTGTATTCGTTTCGAAAACAAACCAGATTTTAATCTGCTCCCTAGCTTGAGCTATCTTAAATGCCTATGAATTCGCCTCTGTTATACTTGGCTTGATGCCCCTATCTTAATGTTTACTTTACAAATTACAACAATTTTACTATCTCACAATTTTAGATCCCGAATTTAAAACATTTAAATTCTACTAAAACAAAATTTGAGAGCCATTCAAAAAATAATGAGCCTACCTGCTCTGTTGTGTTGAGGTCCCGTCACAGTTGCTTTGGCCAGTGTGCTGCCGTTGAAGTATCAGTCACTCTCTTTGCGTCAGGGTCAGGCCTTTCCGAGGGAGTCTGTCGGTTGTCGGCTATCTCCGTCTGGCTTTAGGTGGATCTCCTGGATGTCCCTTTGCTCTCTCTTGGGTCGCTGGACTGTTGACTCCTTCGCAGTGTTGCGGCTATGACGTTGTCCTGCTGCTCGATGCTCGGCTCTCTTTTGTTTTTAATCACAGACTGCTAACAATCTCATCTGTACTATTTTTTGCACGTAAAAGTTCGTTTCGTTGGCTGCCACCAGTTGTGCCGTGTCCTAAGAAGGCGGTAGCGATGGTCGAGGGTGTTAATCTTCGAAGGCTTAGCAAATTATATTCTCTTAGAATATGATAACATAAGATTTATTTTATAACACAGTAAAAAAATATTCTGGAGTAATAAGTTGCTATATACACAACAATGTAAAATTTGTTAAACAAAGTTTATGTAACAGAAATAGTGTCTATGAGAAGGTGGCAGCTAGTCTATTAAGTCCACAGGCATTGCATCACTTGAACGGAAAGCGCTGGTCTTGTCTCCGAGATAAAGATCTCCTTTTCCGCGACGGCACCCTGGTGCCCTGTCACCGCTGATTCGAGTCTAATTCCCCGGTATTAGGGATCGTAAAGTCCGGCCCTTTCGGCCTTCAAAATCTTCCACTCCAAAAGTCGCTCTTCCAACCCCAGCCAAAAACTCCTCTCTCCTCCGCATCCTCTCGTATATATCCCTCAATTATCTTCCCCTCAAAACAATAGTGGGTTTCTCAGCCACTAACTGTCCGTTCTTTTTAAGAACCTCCCAGGGGCCTTTACTCTTGTCTCCTGAGTGGACATATTAAGAAACTCCTCTTTTTGCACGTGGGTCCTGCGATCATATGCACTCGTGAGAACGTATGTGAGTTCTCTTCCCACGCTCAAAGATCAAACAAAGTGCCGGCTGCTCTTTAGCATTAGCAAACTGTCACCGATTGTCAAGTGTCCAAGAGCGATGGTGACTGAGTAGTATCTTTCATCTTGCCGTGCGTCTTACTGGACTTTAACATATTTTTACACTATTTTAGAAAAGCATTAGTTCTTTCTATATGGCGAATCTGATATAGTTCAGATCTTTACATAAGTTAAAAAGATAAGATTTTATATTTAAAACAAAAATTAAAATGAAATCACACATTGTTAATCATATAATATCCATTTATTATACAGTTATTAATAAAACTTTGAAGGTAACTAAAATATAGTAAACAATAACGTTTGATTAGTTTAAATTCATTAGCAATGAATACGTGCTGAGATCTAAATACACGGTGCCCAGTAATTAACCAAAAATTAAATTGTTTAGTAAAATAGTTTGAGAAGAGATAAAAGAAAAATATTTACTTCATAAATAAGTACATTTATTCCGATTTAATGCACAAGATTTTCGAAGTGCTTCGCATTACTTGCAACAATATGGCGAAGCCTAGGATCAAAGTTGTCCAAAACTGAACGAATTGTTGGCAGTGTGATGCCCGAAATTTCAGCAGAAATGGCTTGTCGGAGCACATTCAATGATTGTGGAGGATTTTTGAACACATTGTCCTCTGTTTTAAATATCTTAAAATAGTCCAGGGGATTCAAATCAGGAGAATAGGCAGGCCAATCAATCCCCTGTCCTGTTGCGTCAGCACAATTAAAACCCAAAACTCCCCTTGTTTGCTCTGGTTTCGTAAATTGTAAACCGCGTAGTGTTGCGTCACCAAATGTTACGTCACAGTGGCATCCCAATAAACAGTTATTGAAGTTTCAAATTTTCGGTTAATTACTGGGCATTTAAATGAGATTAAAAAAATCTATGGGATCTAAACATTTAAAACTTGAATTTCACATGAAAAAAAGAACATAACGTACATCACGGGAATTATTAAAATACGGAATACAACCTAAAGGCCATCCAGAAATGATGTCACGGTTGGAGGGCGGAGGGGTTTCGTGAAATTGTGACAGTTTGTGACAAGAGGATGGGAAGAGGTAACAAGAAGTGTGACATCACACAATTTGGTTAAACATTAGAGCGCTTACTATCATTGTATTGACATTAGAGGGCTTACTATCCACGAGGATGAGAGTGATGTCAAAATGCCTGTGTACTCTATGGACGAGTATATATCTTCTCTAAGGGAGAAAGAGTCGTAATAGTAAATGATTCAGAGTAATTTCTATTTTATGATTTAATATATAATTTTATAAATGTTCAAATTAATGTGACAAATGAAATGTGATGGCAGTTCCATTTAAGTAAAACTAATATTGAAGCTTCTTCTTCAAAATCAATCTGTTTCAAAGTATTTTGTGTTCATAAAGTAAATATAAGATTTTAAACCAAATATATTAAATTCCATTTCAAATTCTAAAATACTACTGTTTTCAATTGCTCTTTCATATTAATATTTTATTACTATTGTATATTAATTATGTTTATTGTTGTAAACCTGAACGTTATTTCATACAAAATAAATACACGAATCATTTTTATTGTTATGCTCACAAATGTCATTAAAACACATAGTTAAAGTTCAAAAATAAAAGTTGAAATGACCTATAACGTAGTCCTTTGTTTCTGAACTGCAAGTACATGTTTAATATAGCGTGACATGTGACAAGGGGAGGGAAGGGGGCATGGTAAACTGTGACAATTTGTGACAAAGGGGAGGAGGGGTAAAAAATATTGAAAAAAAGTGTGAAATCATTTATGGATCGCCCCTTAATGGGTATCTGAAAAGAAAGAAATAATATTAACTGATTAAGATTTTGGTTAATTACTTGCCCTTATGGGCATTTTAAAACTACACTAGAACCCCGCTAATCCAACATTCTCTTTAATCCGAACCGATTTTATTTTCGAAAATTATACTAAAGAGATTAACTGAAAATATTGAATTATTGCACTAAAAACATAAAAGTACTTTTTACACTTTTTACTCCAAAATTTTCCGGATTACAGGATAAATATTGAGAAAAATGTGTAGAAGTTAGAATTAAACAAAAAATGGCAGTAAAGCACTTTTTTTATTCTTTAAACAGCTTAAATAAAAAAAAATAATAATAATGTAAAACTACAACATATGTACACGAATACAAAATGAACACATGCACTGTAGGCTTACTCGTAGAAACCACCTTAAAAAAAAACTCGAATATTAGTTTGTTTGCCAGTTACTATAAAATTATTTTTTTTAATGCAAAAAGCATTTAATGCAGATTATTAAAAGTTTATTTTACTTTTCAACAGCTTGATTTTGCAAATTATCTACTGAAATGTTTTTCCCCTCTTCGTTGACTTAATGACCGAGTTTTTATAGGTTCGCAATTTTTTACCGTTTGTAATGAGTTGTTACATAATTTCTTATTCTGAAGTTCCATTAGATTATTGTAAGCATACAGAGTGATTAAACAAGCAATACTTTTTTTCTGAAAGTCGTGCCGGATTATCCAGCAAGCCAGACCTTAGGATGCCGGTTTAGAGGATGTTTACTGTACTACTGAGTACTCATAATTTACATTTTCGTTTAGCAAATACCTTTTTCTTTTCTATTTTTATCAGAATTTCGGGTAATCCGAAATTTTTGTATTCCGAACAGGCACCGGTCCCAATTTGTTCGGATTAACGGGGTTCTTCTGTATCATATATTTATTGGGCATGCAATGAAAGCAAACACAAGGGATAAGATTGGAATAAAATATTTTAGTTTATTTCTGTCAGTAATCTAATTCACTTCATATGTAACTTCAATTAGTGTTACAATTAGTGTTCAATTAGTGTCAATTGTGAATGAAATAAATATTACCAATAAAATATTTTATTCCAATCTTTACCACTCTTGTACTTATTTTCATTGCATGTTGTAAAAGACATGATTCTTTTAAAATGCCCATAAAAGCAACATAAAAGAATTCACTCCATAAAAAGTGAACATTCACTCCTATGGAAGAGTGACTATTCGCTCCTACTTAAGAGTGACTTTTCATTCCTACCAGGTGTGAAAAAACGCACTCCTTTAGCAAGAGTGAATAGTCACTCTTCCGAAAGAGTGATTATTTACCCCTGTTTAAAGCGAATATTCACTTCCCAGAAGTGACTATTCACTCTTTCACAGAGTCAACGATTCCACTTTTGCTCAGAGTGAATTAGTCACTCTAATGAGGTTGGGCATATTTTGACTCTGCCTTAGAGTGACTATTCACTCCTCGGGAGTGAATAGTCACTCCTTTTTATTTAGAGTGTACAGTATTACATCGTAAGTATTTTTAATGCAATATATATAATTTTTTTAATGAATTTTTCAATTAAATTTCAGCAGTGAAATTACGCTTGAAATTGTTGAATATTTAATACGCGCTTGGACATTTTTCACTCTGTTGGTTCTACGCTTAGTTAGCAATGTAATAAATCACGTATTAAATATTTCTAACGCAATGTCGATTTTTCTGAAATTTAGAATTTCATGATAATGTTTCTGAAATTTTGGTAATACGCTGTCAATATTTCCGTATATCCTTCCAGTGCGGTGATAATACTCTCGATATATCGGTGTTATATTTGTACAGTGAATACTCCCATTGTAAATTCAATTATATAGTTGATTTTCTTGAGTGTAAATCATGAGAACTGACAAATTTTATTTTTTTCTGGTTTTCATGTAAAGTTATTTAATTACATATTTAAAAGTACAGGGATTATTTATTTATTATTTCATAGATGTCATCAGATCAAAATTAATTTTTAGAAAAAGGAACGAGATATTTTTAATAAAACCAGGAGATCCAACCCGGGTTAAAAGTGTTCGATGTCCTACCCGGTGTATAGAAATAATGTAAATCATAGATTTTTCACATATTTAGTATATATTTTCTGAGCTTTACCGTCAACTACACCAAATAAGCACTTTCAGTGCTGTTGTATTAGCCGCATGCCATCGGTTACTGACGAATGATTTCTGAATTCATAGCAACTTTTTTTCACTTCGAATGTTTTAGTGTTTAAGCACATAGTTCGATTACAGGCATATTCAATTCATGTTTTATTTATTTATTTATTTATGAAGAAAAATGTATAAATTTCGTTTGGTAATTTAGTTACGGGACATTACAAGGAAACAATGTTGAATTATTTACATTGTTTTCAGTGAGAAGGGATTAATCTTCCATAATCGAGTCGCATGTTCTTGGCAACATATTCTAAATTTAATGATTTTGTGTAAAAGAGGGGCCTATTGTGAGGCCTTAATTTCTAACAAAAAAGTACCGGAGCTCTAATATTCCTCAGTAATATCAAACACAGTGTATTGCCCCGTAACCTCCACCCGTATATTTATATTTCATACATTATTTGCAAAATTTAAAGCAATTTCGTATTCAACAAAATAATTTTTGTTACGTATTTTGACAATATTTTTAATTATTTATCTATAATAAAGTCTAATAAATGAATAGAGGTTAAAATCAGGAATGGGAAATTTTCAGAAAATCCTACTTGTCAAGGATTTCTTTGCATCAACTAGCAAAACACAGCACACAGCGCTATTCCGGTGGGATCATGTGTGCTGTATTTATGAGCTCTGGTGCATTCCAACCAATATTTTAATATTCATTAAAATCAAAGAAGTATTAGACCTGAGCTCCGATGAGCTGTGGAGCAAATTAAGCATTGCCTGTTGTTCTAACGAACTTTGGTAGTGATGTTTTGCCAGTAACGGAGATCACCCCTCTGGTAAGAATTTCATGAAATATATTTCATTGTTTTCTCAATATTATTTACAAATAAACATTCAAACTCATACAAATTTAATATTTTAATGTGCATTTTATTTAGCCCTTTGTATTTAATTAAAATTTAAGTTTATACAGAAATATGTCACTCTGCTAGATGACTCCGATGGCTTTCCCCTGGCTTTCGTGACAGGGGAGATAGGTGTTTCTTGACAATTTTTTTTTTATTGAAATATTTACAAACTGATTAAATATAATTAGGTTATAATTCATACTTTTCGTGTAATAAAAATTAAATGAATAGGTTAAAATTTTTTTTTGGTAGCATCCAAAGAAACAACAACAAAGAAAAGGTATTTTCATCCACGTATTCAGAATACATTTACAACTCAAAGTGTAAAAGATTTGCTGGCATTCAAAAAATAACATATGTACACATCTCTTTTCCTGTATTACGTCATTCTAAGGTAACAGTAAATAACATCAAATGCCCTCTGTGAACCACATTGGCATACAATAGCTTTCTAAAAATCATACTGATATGACCCTGTTAGTTGAAAGTTACAAGTTTAGCGAATTGGGTAACCCAATCACGACAATTCGTATTTTTATGCTTTGATTCTGGGGCAGATGGTTTGCATTTCAGTAAACAAACATGAATTACCTGTACGTAACCTTTGCACGTGTTTAAATAATAAATAAATAAATAAATAAAGCGCAACCATATAGTCACAACGTAAAGTTAAGCAGATATTTGTGTGTGTGAATGTGTCTATGTGTGTTTCCAATAGTTCATGCATCTATTTTTACTTTTTGAGATATTCAAAGTTGTTTATCTAATATATGCATTATCATTCCTTAGATACCATTCAGTGGACAATCATTCTAAACGCTACTTCTTAACACGTTAAGCGCCACGTCAGTCATTGGTGACTGACACTGAACTTTCCGTTTAAAACGCGTCATTCACTGATGACTGACGCCTAAAATATGATATAAAACTAAAATATATATATTGTTTTAAGTAATTACTGAAAATTTATTTAAAATTTACTTACCTTTTCTTTATTGCAGGATTATACTTTCTTAAAAATTACTTAAAACATTGTAAATTTTTCATCGCTTCAGTATCAGTCACCGTGGCACTCAACGTGTTAATTATATAAATACGTAGCACCTATAGTCGTCATCTGGTCTCCCCGTCTGTCTGTCAGCATATAACAGCGCAAAAACTACCCAAACGAATGGTTTGAACTTTGGCTTTGTATTTTTTCTTTTTTCTTTTTTTTTTTTTTTTTTTTTTCAATTTTAAGAGTTCTGAGACCCTTAAAACGAACCGGACTTAATAGACCGGGAACCGACAGCACAGAAAATCACCTCATCGAGTTCACGGCTGAAATTCCAGAATTAGTTTAAAACTCGATTCGCATATTAAAACGCAATCGGTCTGCCAAGTCATATCTTGGTGGAAAACACCTGAAAACCCGATTTTAGCGGTTGACTCGTAGGTTTACCATTGTGCTTTCCTGCACTCAAACGTATGAAAACATGGAGGACTGGGAGTAGGAAAACACAATGGTAAACCTAAGAGTCGACCGCTAAAATCGGGTTTTTAGGTGTTTTCCACCAAAGGTTTGACTTGGAAGACCGAGTGCGTTTTAATATGTGAATGGAGTTTTAACTAATTCTGGAATTTCAGCCATGAACTCGATGAGGTGAGTATCTGTGTTGCCGGCTCTCGGTCTATATGGAATAATCCAAAATACAGAAATTAAAAATAATTTTTTAAAGATTGTTACCTGTAATTTCCACATAATAATTTTTAAAAAAACCACATTGTTTGAATTTTATTTCTTAATCCAAACAATATGAACTTAGGCGGGCAAAGAAAATTGTCCATACTTTAGCTTGTTTGAAAGCATATGGGTGGAGGTCACTTTGATGAGGCGTTGCCTTTTAGAGCGTCAAAATTGTTACATGTGTTTCAATAAAGTGCATTTGATTTAGCTCACAAATGATATTTTCTCTGACCTATGCACTCGATTGTCACTATTGAAGTGAAATCCAACGCAAAATATGATTACTTTTAATTAAAAAAATATTATAAAACCCGACCAAAAACATTTTTGAAACTGGGTTACAGAACATTTATCATTTCTTTTCTAGAATCATAAAAATGAGCTGTGCTTCTCCATTCTGGAATATATATTCACACAAATGATCATTGGGAGCGTTCATGAAATATCCTTATTAAATACAAGAAAATAAGTATAAACGAAATTTGCATAAAGCGGAAATCTCCCTTAAAAGCATAGCTGCCAACACATCTGCTTTTTTTGTACCACAAAAATTTGATAAAAAATTTTGCCTTATTTAATTTGCAGATTACAGCGATCTACAAAGGTAAAATTTACTATATAATTTTTGTGGTACAAAAAAGCGTAAGATGTTGGCAGCTATGCTTAAAAGTAATTTTTTTACTGTTTCTTGCTAATATGTGTTAACGAATCTTATTGTATTTATTTAAATATTCAGTCCTAAAAATATGTACTAAATTAATATGGAATCTGTACCAGCTAAATAATAACATATTTTTAAAAATCACAACACACAGATGTACACTGGCCTCCAAAAGTAAAGTAATGCTTTCGATTGTACACGGTTTGCCGAATATCTAACAAAATTATTGGCGAATTGTTCTTGAACTTACTGGAATGTAAAGAAAATGTTTGATTTCATATTTCTCGGTGAAGATTTAGTCGGGAGGACAATTAGGGAGCTAATAATAAATTTAATAATAAAATAATCACCTATGTAACAGAAAATGCTCAAAATGGTTTATCACTGTATTAAATGACTATTTGGGTCCTGTTCAACTTTTGTGTGCTTTGTGTAAGCATAGCACTTACATTTGTGAAGATGTTATTGTGTGAAATTCAAAAGTTTGTGTGAAATTCAAGCAATAGTATACTGCATTTAAAACATGAATATATTGAATATTTGATGAGATATGGCATTTGTATGAAATAATTTTTACCTGCGGATGCGTGGAAGATTCTAAAATTTTTATTTCATAATTTGGTAGTCAGCTATTTTGGGCAACTTCTATAAAAAGTCCAGTCAAATATTGTGAAAACTCAGGAAGATATAGAGAGCTGTTTGAAAAGTTGTGGAAAATCCCTTATAATAAAGCTATTTTTAGAAAGCAACTCACTATATCGCCCCTATCTTTCATAAGTCTTTTTTTTTTACCTATTAAGACCAAGACTACTGATCCTTTCCCATGTTAAAACTATTGAAGATGTGAAAGAATTGTAAAGTAATGTTAAAAAATTTTACAGTGATATTTTTACTGTAAAAGAAAACTAAAATGTTTTGGCCTGTCGAAATTTGTGCTGTGTAAAAATTTTAGTATAGTGTGAAAAGCAGGTTAGGCTACTAAAATATTTATTTATTTATTTATTTTTAACTAAATTGGTGTCGGTTTTATGTTCTTATTTAATGATCATTTTTATTCAACCATCAGAACTGTTTAAAAAGTCCGAAATTTTTTACTGATTTACATAAATTTATATAAAACAGATTTAGCTACAGTAGCTATGTGTGAAAAAATGCCATATAACTTATTTTTATTCACTATAATTTCCTATTATAATTTCACCTTGATTTTTTTTTTTTGGGGGGGGGGGGGGGTTACCAATAACGATCACCCCCAAGTCAGTTTAAAAATTTCATTTTAACTTCCAAGAGATTTTTCTCATAAACATCTTTGTGGAACAAATTTTGTACCTGTCCCAAATAGAATGTTTGGTCATAATATACAGCATATATTATATATTTGATTCTGAAATGGCATTCTCACTTTCTTCCTAAATCTCTATCTTTCATCATAAATCTTCCATTTTTGCTTAACTCCTCCCAGTATTTTCATTTTAGCTTACAGATGGCCTTTTGAAATTATATTTTAATGTACAACCCTTTTTTAATTACTCTCAAACACTTAATTTACCATGTAGGATCAATCAAAACACATTTTGCAACACATATTAGTATCTGGAAATTACCCCGAAGGCTGTCTGATAATAACTCAGTGTTTCTTAAAAGCTACACTTTTCTCAAAATTCAATTTTTTTTCCCAGATGGACATCCGAATAACGTTATTTCGCTGTTTCCAAAGAGATAACATACCCTAGTACCCCAAAACGAAGTAGCATTTGTGTTAGAGTTGCCACATCCGAGAAATTGAAATTTGAAATCAGTGAAACAAAAAGTTAAACAGGAATTTTTTTTATAGTATTTAGGAAACCAATTTTCAACAAGACAGAGTAAGCTGCTAATTACTAAGAAAATGCTAATTGAAATAGAAAAATAGTTGATTTAACTAAAATGAAAACTATTTTGGCCAGATTCCGATGACCAGATAGTGTGCGAGTATTACTGCTGTCTTTTAATTACCCCGGATTCCCCCTGTCTGAAAATTACCCCAGGCTACCCTATATAAATTTCAATATGTTTAAAATAATGTAATATCATTAAAATACACAGCAAATGGTTTTTTCCCGTAGACCGTAAAGCACTGGAATTCTTTTGAGTGCCCCTGTAAATGAACCGTAAATGCTAAACACTCAATACCGAACATGCCATAGTAAAACCAAATAACATATACCAATTTAATGACAATCTGACTATATTTATGCGAGTTAGAGCAGACACACATACTGACAGATAAACCTCGAATTCATAAGCACTTTTCAATTAGTTGGAAAAAGTTAAAAACATGCGGAAATTTCTTGATTTTTTAAAGAAACCTTTTCTTTATTTTAATGTACTGGTGGTAAGTACTACATAGAGAAGTAAACCAATTCAAAATTTATTAACAAAAGTGAATTTGCAATAAAAATTTCAATTTATTAAAATTTAATTCAAACTTATTAAACTTATTTTAGAAAATGCCAAATTGCCATAGAAATTGGAAGGAAGAATGTTTAAAAGAAATTGGCATATAAATTTATAATTTATTATTCTTGGAATATATTGAAGTATTGTTTCAATTTATGTGACGCTATTTTTTTTCGCACTCACATTAACAAATCATTTTGTTTCACTCTTTAGATGCTCCAGAAAGATATATGCTATGCGTTATGGGTCAGAACGGTTTACACTATGAAAAATCGTGAAATTAGCTGTCCCGCGCGGGACATTTAGACTTAGCTAAAAACAACCGGGACTTCTGCAACCCTGAATGAAATACATCTTACGAATACGCATAAACAGGGTATACAGTGCAGAGTATACGGCGGTATACACAATATATCTTCTGAATTTTTAAAGAGACTCAGTATACTCTCTTTTTCTCAAGTAACGGTATAGCGTATGCTTCCAGTATACATCCTCTGCCTATAGCGTTTAGCGAGTTACTCGGTTTCCAACTTTCTTGTTTAAAAGGTATACGCCGTACACCTTCTGGATTTTTTAAGAAACTCTGTATACCTTCACTTTCTCAAGTAAAACTATAGCGTATCCCTCTGGCATATACCCTCCGCCTGTAGCACACTGAATTACTCGGATTCCCACTTGTTTTTCTAGTGGAGTATACGCCGTAAAACTTCCGGATTCTTTTTTAAGTTTTCCACTTTCTCTTTTTCAAATAGAATTATAGTGTATGCTTCTGGCTTATACCCTTTAGAGGTCTGCACGGGCCGAAAGTTTCAGGCCTGGGTCCGGTCCGACTCATAGAAAAAAAATTTCGGCCCGGCCCGGTAGAAAAGTAAAAAGTTCGGGCCGATCCCGAATTGAAAAAAAGTTAAAATCTCGGCCCGAACTCGGCTCGGCCCGGGTGAATTGCTACGAAACATTGATTTTTACGTCGATTTGGTTAAAAATTTGACTCATACGAGGAGTTCTGACCAAAAAATATTTATCTTAACTTTTTTTTTTCATGTTTCTAAACTTCATTTTTATATAAGTGCCGCAGGCTGCGATATTTATTTTTTTAATGAATCGCTATTTCTTTTACGTAAATGTTTCAGTTATCATTAATATTGTTAATATATATTCCATGCATTGAATTGTTAAAAATCTAAAAAAATGCTATACAGCTATACAGTAAAATCTTCTAAGACTCAATTACATAGAAAAAAATGCGTTATAGACAAGTTCCCTTCTTAGCAAACGTAAATGTATTATATATTCTTTTCTTACGTATTAGTATATTAATTTTGCATGGATCAACACGTTTTTCAGTTTAAAACAGGATTCTGTCATAGGCAGGTTCCTTTTCACACGTTTTATTATAATTTTATAATTTTAATTTAGCTATATTTTAATTAGCGTAGAAATTTACTATTCTTTAAAAAAAGTAAATCTTACTGTTTAATTGTAGGATAATGGCGATTCAAAAATGTAGGCATATTTTGCAAAAATCTTTGGATCAGACTTAATTTTACTGACCCTTTGAACGGACAGGTCACGCCGAGACAACGATTTTCATACGGGCTGGCTCAAAACTAGGACTGAACATTTTGGGCCGTGAAGACTAGAAAAGAAACCAGTCCCGGCTCTGTACAGAAAAAATAAGTTAGGCCCGGCCCGATTCTTCCGGAAAAAGTAAGGCCCGAACCTGCCCGGCCCGAGCCTTCAGAAAAAAGTATGGCCCGGGCCCGGTCCAGCCCGAGTGCCGCAAATGAAAAAAGGCCCGACCCGCGGGCCGGCCCGTGAGATCTGCATGGGCAGGCCCGTGCAGATCTCTAATACCCTTTGCCTACCGTGTATTACTCGAATTCTCACTTGCTTGTCTAGCAGAGCGTGCATCGTATACCTTCTGGATTCTTTTTGAGAAACTCCGTATACTTTCTCATTCTCAAGTAAAGATATAGCATATGTCCTTGGCATATATCATCTGCTCATAGCGTATACCCTCTGAGTTTTTACGACTACAACACTGTGCTTAAAACGCATTTTACTAATACCCTGATTTACAAATGAGTTAAACATATTTCTGCATTTCTCAAAAGTCCTATTTATTTTATTTTCATTTAGAATTAATGCAAAGGGTTTAAGCATTCTTTGTTAACTTAAAGGTGGAAATGATTCTAATTTTGTTGAACTGACGGTAAACATTTAACGGTTTTATATTGTTTACTAAATGCATTTCAATAAAGAGATTCTAAAGACTGTCTCATTATATCGGTCAAGATAATACAGCATTATTAGTTTTACCTCCTTTTTCAATTCAAATAATTGTTTATATCAACATTACGACTTCCCACGTCAGAATATTTTAGAAACGGATGTCGCTCCTCCATTTTAACATCAGTTTTGTGTCAGCGTAGGATTAAAATGAGGCAGTATGCCAACTCCGGATAATAAAGAATGTAAGAATTAATTTCAAATGAAATGAATTTTTTTATGGTATTATCAAATCGTCAGTTGAAACGGATCTTGATATTATGATTTTTTCTTAATTTTTACATTGAAATATAGGCGATCCTGGACTTTCGGGCAATTTGCTACTAGATAGCTTACAATACAAAAAAGTAAAAAGCTGCCTAATACAGCTGTCCGAAAGAACGCATTTCCGGAAAATTTTGGTATATTTTCACCGGTATATTTTTTAGGCTTTACTTCCGTATTTATGAACCGATTTGGATGCAACTTAACATGTATACAGGACATAGCAAGGTCTCAACAGAGTTCATTAGCCAGCTTCATCCGCCATCTTATTCCAAAATGACGGCCAGAAGAAAATGGAAAAATTCAAAAAGATGTACAAAATTATTAGAAATTCGAAAGGTTTATTGCTTTAAGAATTTGACCTTGATGCAAAGATTTCAAGGCATTTTTTTTTCTTCCCTATCTTAAAAGATAGCGGAGATATAGCAGTTTGAAATTCTAGAGTCGCTGACATTTCAAAACAAGACAAAAGATTGTCACTCGTATTTATGAATCACTTTTGAAGTAACTGAGCATGTTTATAGGACAAACTAAAGTCTCTCGGGCGAGTTCGTTGGCCGCCTCATCTGCCATCCCTATTCAAATGGCGACAACTTAAAAATTTCAAATTAAACAAGATGTATAAAAAAATTAAAAATTCAAAAAGTTTTTCCTATCAAAAGTTTACGTGTTCGGTCTTGATACAAGGATTCCGTAGCATTTTTTGTTTCGCCCCTATCCTGAAAAATGGCTGAGATATAGCAGTTTGAATTTCAAAATTTTATCGCCATAATTGAAGCCAAGTTCGATTCAGCTAACTAATTGCCGATATACTCATTCAAATTCAGTATTCGCGAAAACTAAGATTGAATCGTCTAAAATAGGGTTCC
The DNA here is from genome assembly GCA_963932465.1 of Maratus speciosus. Taxonomy (NCBI): domain Eukaryota; kingdom Metazoa; phylum Arthropoda; class Arachnida; order Araneae; family Salticidae; genus Maratus; species Maratus speciosus. The sequence continues at coordinate 207,346,863 of OZ010793.1, read as the reverse complement.
TCGCATTTTAGCTTTATGTGTTTGAATAAAGATAACTGAATTTTTAAAAACAAGGAATATAAACACTACCTTTTCCTCCTGGCACAGACCGGAAGGACTTTTCTAAACATATCTTGTGCTCTATTTTTGAAATTTTATTGATATATATTGCAAAAACGTAAGTATATAAGGTGTCTTCTCTGCTCATCTATTATGAAATGAATAAGATATGAGATGAAGAAAAAGAATTTCATAAAGAACTTACAATTAAGGAGGGGTCGGTGTCCTTCATTGTGTAAAAAATAGCGAAAGTATCAATTTTCGAACTTTTTGCTTAAGGTGAATTTATACACCCGTAGTATAATATTCTTTCATGAAGTTAAAGATTCGATAATTAACAAGTTAGAAATTGCATGTCAAAAGTGGCAAATGAGGTGCGTTCGTACTATAACTAGTTTTATAAATATTTTCAGCACCGCATATTGTAGTGAATGTATATTTTAGTGCCGTAACATCATTAAAATGCACTTGAAATAATTTTTCCCATTGGCCGTATTGCAACGGAAAACTTTTGACTGCCCCTGTAATTAAACTATACATCCGATTTTCACAAAATTTGAACTGACTCGACAAAATTTTGCAACAATTATATATTTAAAATTTCAGACCACTCGGTTGGGTAGTTTTAGCTCTATTATATGCGGACAAATAGACAGACAGACGGATCGAACGACGACTATAGGTGCTACGTATTTATATAATTACGAACGCACCTAAAAAAAGTCCTTCCGGCCAGTGCCGGGAGGAAGAGGTAGCTTTCATATTCCTTATTTTAAAAAAGCCAACTAATATTATTCAAACACACGAAGGTCAATTTAGTGGAAACCGAATATAGGAGATTCAATATTAATTTTTACCAATGCTAAATCATTATGAATGAGAATTTCGCGAAATTAGTCAGCTTTATCCAAGCTGCTTTTATTTAAAGTAACTTATATTTGGCTACCAAATTCGTCGATTTCTTAAAGTGCCTGCCATTTTAAGACAACATGGTGGATGAGGCTAAGCAGTGAACTTGGTCGAGACCTTAGTAATGGACTTTACCCAGGAATGTCAAAAGCCACGCCTCTGTAGGTATATAGCCTCCGAAAATGACTGTTTATTGGACGAAGGGAAAGCAGCATTAAAAAATTCTGCACACTTATTGGTGTTTTCCTTTTATACACCTATTTTGACGTCACATGGGTAAAGTCCATTGCTGTGCACATGCTCACTCACATCGGAATCGGTTGATATATACGAGTGCTGTCGCATGCAAAAAATCAGATTTTTCAAAATGTCACCCACAATAGAAATTGAAACTGCATATCTGAGCCATTTTTTAAGGTAAAGACAAACAAAAAATGCTCCTGAATACTTATATCAAGGTCAAATACTTAAGAAAGAAACCTTTTTCAATTTCTAATTTTTTTGCACCTCACTTTAAATATATATTTTTTTCTTAATTTAATGGCCGCCATTTTGAAACAAGATAGCTGATGAATCTGGCCAGCGAACTTGTTCGAGGTATTGATGTATACTATTCACATGCCTTCTTACATCGAAATGGGCGAATACGTGTGTTATCGCGTGACAAATACAAGATCATTTCAAAATGTTAGCCATGCTAGAAATTCAAAGTGCTGTAATTCAACCATTTTTTAAGATATAAGCAAAAGAACAAATTTTCAGAAACAAAAACTGCTCTGGAATCTTTGTATCAAGGCCAAACACATAAAAAAAATCTTTTTCATTTTCCAATTTTTTAATACCTCATTTTAAATTTTAAATTTAATTTTTTTTAAATGGCAACCCTTTTGAAACCAGATGGCGAATGAAGCTGGCCAACGAACTCGGTCGAGACATTGGTGTGTACTATGTACAGACCAAGTTACATCCAAATCGGTTCATAAATACGCCTGTATCGTGTGACAAAAATCAGGTCGTTTTAAAATGTCAGCCAAAATAGAAATTCAAAATGCTATTACTCAGCCATTTTTTTCGATATAGACGAAACAAAAACTGTTCCGGAATCTTTGTATTAAGGTCAAACACATACGAAAAAACTCTTTTTCATTTTCCAATTTTTTGGTATCTCATTTTTATTTTTTTATTTTTTAATTTTTTTAAATGGCCGCCATTTTGAAACAAGATGGCGGAGGAAGCTGGCCAACGAACTCGGTCGAGACATACTATGTACTATGTATAAACGAAGTTACATCCAAATGGGTTCATAAATATGCCTTTTATCGCGTGGCAAAATTCAGGACGTTTCAAAATGTCAACCACGCTAGAAATTCAAAATGCTGCAACTCAGCCATTTTTTAAGATATAGACGAAACAAAAACTGCTCCGAAATCTTTGTATAAAGGTCAAATACATAAGAAAAAAATATTTTTCCATTTTCAATTTTTTGTTACCACATTTCAAATTTAAAATTTTTTTAAAAATTTTAAATGGCCGCCATTTTAAAACAAAATGGCGGATGAAGCTGGCCAACGAACTCGGTCGAGACATTGGTATGCACTATGTACACACCGAATTACATCGAAATCGGTTCTTAAATACGCCTTGTATCGCGTGACAAATTTCAGGACGTTTCAAAATGTCAGCCACGCTAGAAATTCAAAATGCTATAACTCAGCCATTTTTTAAGATATAGACGAAACAAAAACTGCTCCGGAATCTTTGTATAAAGGTCAAATACATAAGAAAATAATATTTTTCCATTTTTAATTTTTTGGTACCACATTTCAAATTTTAAATTTTTTTAAAAATTTTAAATGGCCGCCATTTTGAAACAAAACGGCGGATGAAGCTGGCTAACGAACTCGGTCGAGACATTTGTATGTACTATGTACATACCGAATTACATCGAAATCGGTTCATAATTACGAGAGTTACAGTGTGACATAGGTCAGATATATATATATATATATATATATATCAATTTTGAACGGAGGGTGGTTTCGGGGTCTGGGGGTCATGATCGATGAAAATATACCAAAATTTTTTGAAATCGCTTTCCTCCGAACGGCTGCAATAGGTAGCTTTTTGTAATGAAAGCTACCTAATATACAATAATGGCTTTTTAATGCATCAATTTCCCTTTAAATATTTCAGCGTCGCAAGCTTTAAATTTATTCTTTTCAATTTGTATTTTTTTTTCAGTGTTTTAAGTACCATCAAAATTACTGCAATATATACTTTTCAAATGACTGGCTATTTCTTATAGAAAATTTTAAAAATGCATTTCATAAAATTAAAAATCGGATTTTCAGCAAATTGAATAGTTTTTTTATGTTAAGTAAAAGTCATTTTTACTATATTTTTTACGTACATCATGACATTCTGTTATTTTTTTAATGTTCCATACTTAAAAAATAAAAACGGAACCATTATAAGATCACTCCTGTGTCTGTCTGTCTGTCTGTCACAGCCATTTTACTCATAAACTATGGAACGTGGAAAGTTCAAATTCGGGGATGTAATAAAGACAATTGACCCACATATTTACAGATTACACAGGCCTGCAATGAAAAAAATACAAGGGAATTGATAGCTGAACTTAATGTATTTTTGGGTGCTAATTTAAAAAAAAAATATTGAAAAAAATCAATCACGTCACGTTTTCTTAAAAAATTAACTTTTATTTGGATTTTTATGAACAATCCATCATCAATACGACCCGTTTCTCATAGACCTGCTGTCCCAGTGCTTTTGCTTCCAATTGAATTGCAAAGCCATCTCTCCAGAGTTTCAGACTCGGGGCATCCAGAAGTTCAAGGCTCCGATTACGGAATATAAGCCCTCTGGAAGCGATTCAACTCAGTCCTTCTCTCAGGTTGAACTTAATGATCTGACTAGAGATCTGGACTTTTCGAAAGAGGCAGCTGAATTGTTGGGCTCCAGCTTGAAAGAAAAATCTTATTGGCCAAAGCAACCTTTTTTATTGGTACAGGAATCGAGAAAAGGAATTTGTTAAGTACTTTGAGGAAGAGAAGAACCTGGTCTATTGTTCTGATGTTCCCGGATTGATGAGCAATTTTAATATCACCTACGATAAAGATGAATGGAGGCTGTTTATAGATTCATCGAAAAGGAGCCTTAAAGCTGTCCTTTTTCATCACGGAAGCCAGTATGTATCTGTACCAGTTGGACACACTGTGCATTTAAAAGAACGCTATAAAAACCTGGCTCTCGCCATCAACAAAATTAAATATACTGACTTCGGGTGGACCGTTTACGATGATTTGAAAGTTATCTCTATGCTTCTTGGTCAACAAGGCGGATACACAAAGTCCCCATGTTTAATTTGTGAGTGGGACAGCTGTGATAAGAATCAACACTGGGTCAAAAAAGAAAGGCCGAAAAGACAAAATTTTAAACCAGGCACCAAGAATGTGATTCGGATCATCTTAGTTGAGCCAAAAATTGCACTGTTTCAAAAGATTGAGATTCTTTCAAATACCAGTGCAAAAAATTTCCAGATTTACCCGAAGCGAAGTTGAAAGAGAGAGAATCTTTATTGGTCCAGTTATCCGCAAGCTTATGAAGGATAAAGAATTTGAGACTGGCATAACAACAACGGAAAAAAAGCTGGGATTGCCTTCAAAGATGTCGGCAGCAAATTTCTGTGTAACTACAAGAATCCTGACATTAAACCAATTGTAATGAATATGCTGGCCGAATTTCAAGCTTTGGGTTGCTGCACGAGTGTCAAAATACATTTCCTTCACTCACACTTGGTCCTTTTTACCCAGAAATTTAGGATCATTCCGCGAAGAACAGGGTGAAAGAATCCATCAAGACATCAAAGATATGGAGAGCAAATATTAAGGAAGATGGGACAAGAACATGCTCGCCGACTACTCTTGGATGTTAACACGAGATAGACCTGAGATTGAACATAAAAGAAGAACGTCAAAAAAGAAGTTTCAAAGGAAAAAGAGTACTTACTTAAACAGAAACTTTGTTTTGTTTTGTTTTTTGCTCAGTTTAAAATTTGTTTGAAACTTTCATGTACGCATACAGAATATTTGCTCCTCCTGGTCAGTCGTCTATTTTATGTACGTTACCTTAATAAAAACAAATTAAAATAGTATGTTGATGATTTTTTTTTCTAGAAACTGCACCATAATGTGATGTGAAAAGTTTAAACTCAACGGAACTTTTTTGTTTTTCTCTCGACCAGAGGCGGCTCGTGCGATCTGGCAACAGTGGTTTTATCCATTTAAACCTATAAAAATAATCGATTACTGAAAAACCAATTTTCCACCCCAAGAATCGATTAATTTACATAGATTTAAATTGATAAAAATCACTGTTGCCAGACAGCACATGCAAAATTGTTCCAGAGAATTCCTTTTCAAATAGTATTTTAGCAAAAATATCGATATCGATTTTACAAAAAATCCTGACGTGATGGGAAAAAATGGAGGTTATTTTCGAAATCAGCACTCCAAATAACATGAAAATCAGCGAAAACTTCTCTTGTATTTTTCAAAAAGTTCAATTTCGCAGGCCTGTGTTATTAAACATTCGCAAATATATTTAGGGAAAATGTAGAGGGAATAATTAAGTTACTTGAAAAAAAAAAATCTTTTCCTTGTATATCGTGTGGGGTGTAAAAATATGATTTGTTTTCGTTACTCTATACTAAAAAATCACATTGTTTAAACCTTTCCTCCATTCCGCCACGGTTTTTAAGTCTGTTTCGCTCTTTTTAAAACATTTGTATTGTGTGGAATAGGGAAAAATAACCTTAAAAAGTAGATGTAAAAATAGTATTAATGCTTTTAAAAACATCTGACAAATAGTTAAACTTAACTAGGAAGATTGCGTTCTTTCAAAACTTTCATGTCTTCTTTAAATAAGTTTCAAGCATTTTATATACTTTTCTATCAAATGTTTTTTTAATGAATTGATAAAGAAAACAATTTCATTGAATGTAATTTCTTTTAAACTGGAAAACCTGCAAGATATATTGTAGAGACATATGACTGAGACTGGTTCAGAGTAAACAAGTCGGAAATTGTTCATCAAACGTGGTAAATGAAGTGCGTTCGTACTTGAACTTATTTTATAAATATTCAGACATTGGTGCAATAGCTGTTGCACTCTTCTGCATAAATGCATCAATACAAAATGTATGAATCCATCTTAAATAGGACGTAATCACCATGGCAACCCAGAATCATTACCTATCATGGGATATCACTGAATTAATTGAATGATAGGATTTAATAGAATGAAGAAAACTTTTACTAATATCTTTTTAAGTTTCAATTCTATTTTCATAAAACTTGAAATGATTCGATAAAATTTTGAAACGATTACATATATTAAATTTCAAACCATTCGTTTGGGTAGTTTTTGCGCTGTTGTATGGGGACAGACGGACAGGCAGACGGGCAGACCAGATGACGACTATAGGGGCTACGTATTTACATAATTACGAACGCACTTAGGACGTAATCACCATGGCAACCTAGAATCGTTCTTTATCACGGTAGGGCTACTAGAGATACGAGCTGAGGCATCCGCCATTGATGAGCCTTTGGGTTTGCCATATGTACCCAGCGCCCATTCACTTCTATGTAAACTCAGAGCAGTGGTGCTACATTTTGACAGTTATTTTTTATTAATTACACGCTATAATTAGGTATGAAATGCATGGTGTGAGGTTGCTTCACGATGAATTGTTCAAACTATTCTAGAAAGGGACATCGGATGTTCAAATTTCCGTAAGAAAACACAAAAAGAGCAAAGTGGATAATCAACTGTCGTCGAGATAAATGGCGGGATTTATGAAAGCGCCAAATTTAAAAGTCTGTTAAAACGTGTAAAAATGACTGATGATTGCGATTCTTTTCAATTTAATTATTTATTTATGTTTATAATATTTACATAAGTGTATAAATATACATGAGAGACAATGATTATTTATACTCTTTTAATTTTTTTCAAACTTTTGAGAGTTATTAATCAATATTTGCGAGATTTTTATTTTTTTATTTTATTTTTTTATTAATTCCATTAATTATTTATTTTTTGTCACTTCAAGGTCCCAAATAGAGCAAAAAAAAAATCTGAACTTCATGTGTTGGAGAGAAACAGATTTTTCTTACTTTTATTTGCAGCGGGAGGGGGGGTGGGGGGTAGATTACTTGATTTATTTTTACTATAAAACATGTAGGATATATTTTTTTTTAATTACAGTTTTAAATATCAAACTGTTTATTGAACCAAAGAGGAAAATCGGAAAGCCGAATTTTATGAGAATTATTTTTATTTAAGTGATATTTATATAATTTTAAGTCTTTCTGCACCTTTTTAATTCTCTAAAAAATTCATAAATAGTTTAAACAGTTTATTATTATTATTATTATTACTATTATTTTACAGATTCAGAAAATTATAATACGGAATAATTTGCTTTTTTTTTAATATTTTAGGAGGGTTTCATAAATTAATCGATTATTAATATAAACAGTGAGTTAATGTAAAAAGAAGAGATATAAATGGTAAATTTCACTTAACAGCTTTAAGTACACAACATGTAAATATTTGTTCATTAAATTATCTTGTTGATGTTCACTGTTCAGGAATTTGAGTTTAAGAGCTGTACCAGTCACCCAAAATAACTTTATGACACTTTTTTTAATCATTTTTAAAAGTAAAGACATAAAACTAGCAGTTCTGATTACTGAAGTGATTTTGAATCAAAATGAGATTTCTATTTTTTAATAAATAAATTATTTATGGAACTATAAGCAATTGTGCTCACGTGGCGACCGGTTTTCTTCTTTTTCGCGGTGTCGCATTTCTACCAGTTACCCAAAATAATAATAATAAAATTAGAAAAACCTGATGTTGGTGTAATCCGCATTTTATTCGTTTCCTGATTGGTCTATAATATGTATATATATAATATGATAATATGTATTTCCCTTTACTTTCAACAGAGATCTGTTGCCACTATGACAAAAAAGTAATAAAAACTACAAAAAAAAATTAATAACTCATAAACAAATTGAGAAAACAGCTTTCAAACAAATTGCATTTAAAAGTACATTTTTTTCTCTATACGACGGTGTAAAAAGAAATATTGTAGGTTGTTTAGAAGTTTAAGAATGAAATTTTATTTAAAATGGGCCGTCAGATTTCTTAGAAATCTGACGATGAAAAAGCCTTTTCCCGAACAGCCAATGAAATGCTTGGATAATACATAAGTTTCGGGTGGATAATACGTACGAGTCGCAGTCGATTACCGTCGCTTGCAATTTTTCGTGTAATAACATTATTAATGTATAATTCATGGCGTACGTAATGTATGATCAACTCCGTGCTATTTTTTATGTCTTAAATTTTAGTCTTTGAAAAAATTATTTTCCAAATGGTCGTTGTAATTTGTTAAATTGCTTTTTTTTTTTTTTCTTTTGTGTGTGTGTGTGGGGGGGGAGGGTGATTAGTTATTTATCGATTCACAAATGGGGCAGAAAGAAAAATTACAGTTTTGAAGACTAAGTTTTGCATGGTAGGAAATACCGGGGTAGAGGTAATTTCAGGTGGTGAGAGGATGTTAAATGATTATTTATTGTTATTGTTACAATAAAGTTATAAATACAGCAAAGAAAGTTTTATCAGATGGAGGGAGGATTTGAGATGATTAATTACTTATTATTACAATAAAGGAACAAACAGCACAAAAAAAGAATACTTTTAAAGATTTTAAACTTTATGAACAGGAGGGGGGGGGGGGCAAAAGGGGAGAAAATTTCTTTGAAAGGGGATAGAGATTATTAGATGACTTGTTATTTATTTACTTTACTAAACATTTACACATAGAACAAAAAAAAAATAAAATAAAATAAAAAAGATATTTAAAGACTTTAAATGTTGTGTGCTTGGTATCGGGGGGGGGGGGGGACGTGAATTTCGGTGGGGAGGGAAGAAAAATTATGTGATCGGTTATTTATTGCTTTAATAAAATGACAGATATAGCAAAAACAAAGTTTTAATAAATTTACAGTTTTAAAAATTTTAAACTACCTGGTTTTTGTGAAAAGGGGGGAGGGGGGTTAAGAGAGGGAAGCAAAATTTTGGGATAGAGGAATTTAGATTAAATTTTAAAGAAATTTGTATGATCATATCGTTACAATAAAATAATAAATAGAATAGAAAAGTTTTAAAAAAATAAGGAATTTTAAGAATTTTTATACTTTGGGTAGTGTTCGAGGGAGGGGGGGAGCAAAAGTGGGCGAAGAAAATTTCGAAAAGAGAGGGATTTAGTTGATTTTTTTTTTTAATCGAAAATTCACTGAAATGCAGAAGAGTTTCACATCTGATTAAGAAATAAGAGTTTGAAATTAAGGACTTTTTGCAGATTTTGTATAAAAATAAGGACTTTTAAGACGAAAAATTATTTTTGAAAAATGTAAAGATTTTCAGGACCGTGCGACCTTTATAATAGAAGCGCTTTTCTTCTTGTGCATACTTGCATGATACATCGACTTAGTTCAAATAATATATGATAAACAAATTTCTTGAAATCTCCAACAAGGCGCAAAAGTCACCAAGAAGCAGGGGTGTACCTAAATATGGCGGTGATGCTCCGGCCCGAAACTCCAGAGGCTCTATATCACGGGATATCACTGAATTAATGACGTATGATAGGATTTAATAGAATGAAGAAAACTTTTATTAATATCTTTTAAGTTTTGATTCGAATTTCATAAAATTTCAAAATGACTCGACAAAATTCTGCAACGATTATGTATATGAAATTTCAAACCATTCGGTTGGGTATTTTTTGCGCTGTTGTACGCGAACAGACGGACGGACCAGGCGACGACTATAGGGGCTACGTATTTATATAATTACGAACGCACTTAAAAAATAATCTTCAATAAACTCTATAGCTAAACGGAATTTTATTGATTAAAATAAATGTACCAATACCAAAAGGAAATAGTTTAAAATATTTTTTTACAAACAGAAATGAAACACGAGCTTCTTTTGTTTTCTTTTTTCACATTTAATATTCAAACGCTTATAATTTTAAAGATATCAGTCATTGAAATGGAATGAAATTTCAAACTTAGGACGCAATAGCTATATCTCAAGAATTAATGTACAGATTTTCATCAAACTTCAGATTCAGTTATACCTTGATATAATTTGGTGCTGAATACTTTTTCATGTAAATCGTTCAATAGGTGCTATACTGCTTTTTCAAGATTTCTGCAAAAGCTTTATCTCAAATATCTGGGTAATTATGCGGGTTTTTAATGGTGCCTCAAATGGTAGACATTGTTCGCGTCTGAATTTTCCACTTAATGCTATTCACGCAACATTACATTAAAAAATATATAATATCAAAGATTTATTTTTAAATTTGAGAACATAAATAACTTTAGTTTAAACTTTTTAAATTTGAATGAAAGTAGATTTTTACTTTCTTCTGTATTTACAAGAAGAAAGTATTGGATTCGTGAAAATTTTCGACTTCCGGTTTTCGACGGATTTCCAAGTTTTAGGGATCGTAGATTCGAAAAACGTGTTTTTACAAAATGTCTGTCTTTGAATCTGTGACTCTGTCTGTCTGTATGTGATTCAAATGTTGCGGGCGCTCTATCTCAAGAACTAATGCTCGAAATTTAATAAAACTTTAGTTTCAGTTAGTCCACGACATAAATTGGTGCTGATTACTTTTTGGTGCAAATCGTCTAACAGGTGGCGCTGCTATGCTGCATTATTGATTAGTTCCGCAATAGCTATATCTCAAGAATTAATGCACAGATTTTCATCAAACTTCAGATTCAGTTATACCTTTTGATATAACTTGGTGCTGATTACTTTTTCGTGTAAATCGCTCAACAGGTGGAGCTACTATGCTGCTTTTTCAAGATTTCTGCAAAAGCTTTATCTCAAGAGCTAAGGCACGAATTTTCATCAAACTTCAGATTCAGTTACCCGTTGGTAGGAATTCATACTGATTATGTGTTGGTATAAATCGCGCAACAGGTGACGCCGCTCTGCCGCGTTTTTCACGATTCCTGCAATAGCTCTATCTCAAGAAATAATGCACGAATTTTTATCTAACTTCAGATTTAGTTGGACGTTCACACAAATTGTTGCAGATTAGGTTTTGCTGTAAATCACCCAACAAGCGGCGCTGCCATGCTGCATTTTTCAGGATTTACACGATTTTAGCGATAGTCTTATCTCAAAAACTAATGCACGGAATTTCATATCTTTAGAATCATCACGATGGGCATAGATTGCCATTTAATTTTGGCACTGTGATACCTAATTTTGAAGTATTAACATGTATGAGATAGAACGAAGTTTTGGGATCGGCACATGCGACTAGTTAGATTATTTTCTACAGTAGCGTAGTTGTAAAAAAATAGAGGGTATACCTTCTAAGCAGACGGTATACGCTCAAGGGAGATGGTATATCCTAGTGCAGGGTCGGCGAACCTATGGCACGCGTGCCAGAAGTGGCACGCAAAACAAAATTTTTGGCACGTCGTTGACTCAGGTTTTAGATAAAGATACAGTGACATTCATTACACAAAATATACCGATATAGATGTGTTGAGCTTGTTTACATTCGATATTGAAGAATTTAAATTGCAGCTTATTATATTCCAATCTAGTTGAAAATGGACTGAAAATTTTATCAAACAAAGGCATCATGGAAAATATCGAAATGATTATTAAGAAATAGAGGTAAAAATGCTGATGATAAAATTACAGCAACTTGGAATTTAATTCCAGTGTTTGTTTGGTTTTTTTTTTTTTTTTTTTTGTTTTTTTTTTTTTTTTTTACTGGTATTTGCATTTAAAAAACGTTTCCGCCGATCTTATGACTGCGTATAATTATTTTCACAAGTGATAATATTAAAACTGAAATATAAACCAATTGTCAGATAAAAACCAGGTCAGCTTGCATTCTGTTAAATGAACTTAAGTATGAACCTCATATTTTCCCCCCTCCAAGATGCAACAATAGACATCGTATTTAATCGCATTAATTATTTTATTATTATTTTCTAAAAAAATTTATTTCTACAAATATTACAAAGTAATACTACGTGTATGTTGCCCATATTTTTAAAATCTCAATAGATAATTTTCGAGTAATTTTAATTCTTGACTTTTTTTATCCATTAAATTCGTTTTATAGATGGCACGTCATGGCTACGAATTATATTTTTTGGAAAAAGTTGGCACGCGGATGAAAAAAGGTTCGCCAACCCTGCCCTAGTGTATATATACTAAAGCTTTCTTGAGAAACAGAAGGTATACGGTGTTCCTTAAAAAAATCCAGAGGGTATATAGCGTATATCCCCGTATATCCTCCACTTCATCCCTGGTTTTCTAGATATTCAGAGCTCCCACTAGTCCGTGTTTTTTATTACCAATCATTCCAACAAATAATTTTCGTGGTAAGGTTTTACGAATAAGCAATAGAAATACACTTTGGAATAGATGTCTCCAAAATTTAGAAGCGAAAGCTAAAAGGGAGCGTTTTGCCTATGGGAACCCTGGACTCTTTATTAGATCTAAACCTGGGTGAAATATGTTATCTTAACATTTATCTCAAAAATTGTTTATTACAGTCTTTTATTTAACTTAACTTAGTTCATGCATGTATAGATGGAATTTTGTAATCGATTTTTAGCTCACTTCCTGATATGCTAGAGTTATAAAAATACAGTGAAACTTCCATTTAACGAAGTCTCATCGTTACACTTAAACACTTCGTTATGAAGAAAATTCGTTAAATAGAAATCAACTTAAATTCATGAAATTTGTGTAATAAAATACACATGCATAAAATGGAAAATACATTAAAAATGGAAATATTGGAAATAAGTATTTTGATTCGGGCAGCAACTTTTTTTATGCAATCAATAGATATATGAGAAAAATTTAATTGGAATAATGTCTGAAAAAACACATAATGAAGAGAGGTAAAAAAAAAAAAAAGCTGAAACGTAGCATACCTTTTCTCTTTTTTTCTTAGTACTCCAAATCCTGAACTTTAAAAAAGTCTGCAATGTTACTTTGCATAGGTTTCTTATAAAAAAAATACACTGTTCATAAAAGTTTTCGCACTTTTGTAAGTATCCGAACAGTTTATTTTAAACATTTTCGTGAAACAGGAATCACCTTCTTATTATATCGAAGGCTTTTAAAGCATTTCTTCTTTTGAATACGAATGATTAAATAAATATATAATTTCATTTTCATACCATCCTCTGAAATAAATTAATACATCCATCACAACAGCAACCTTTCCGTTTGAATGTTTTACACGCACGAAAGTGGAATAAACTTCGTTATTTATATAGAATATATTTTTCGTAATATGGAGATTAATTTACATGTTAATGGTGTTCAAAGTCAAAGTTCAGCAGAAAATTTCGTTAAATAGGGAGTTCGTTAAAGGGAAGTTTCACTGTATATGCACATAAATGTGTTTCCGATGACAATACAACACATTAATACATCAGAGCTTAATTATAAATGCATAGATAAATTGAAAGGTATTTTGCTTTTAGCCGGGCGCGGGTGATAAATCACCAAAAATTCTTTTTGATTAAAACTGTATAGGAGTTACCACAACAATGGGGTTAATTATACGCCAAACCCCGCTACTATGAAATTGCAACAATGAAATATTTTAAACAATAAAAAGTAGAAAATTAAATATAAATAAATAAAATTAAAAGTGATACATTTAAAAAATATATATTTATTTTATGGATAAAGCTCTTATGAGGTATTCTAGCATGGGCCATTCCATGTTACGTGAGGGACAGCTTTTCCACATATTACTGCTGTTTTAACAGTGTTATTATATCCCCAAATTAACTTTAAAAAGACCGTGAGGGTTCATTTTGACCCCTACCATATGAATATATTTCGGTTGGAACGAGAAATTTCTTTGTAAAATAAATTTTAAAAGACACAAAGTAGAAAAATGTTAAATAAATATGTTAAACAGATTTAAATAAAAATTCTGGTGTAAAATATTTTTATAAAACTTGAGTAAAATTTCTGATCGTTTCAGTGTTAAAACAACTATGCTATAATATGAAAATCTAGGTTCTTTTTTTATTTTTAACTAGCAGACCCGCCCGGCGTTGCCCGGGATCCGTACATAATAACCTTAAATAAAACTCAAGTTTGTATGATTTTATACCTTTTGAAATTCTTTTAAATGAACCTAAATTCGGAGGAACCATTGCCTTCCGCATCGTCCCAACAAACTTCTTTCCGAACGAACCTGTAACCTGGGTCCACGCTACATAAGGCAGCATGTACCGGAAGTGCGCCGCACGTGACGGAGACAATCGAAAACCAAGTTGAGTAAACCAAACCTCGTAGTAATCAAGCGCATAGAATCGAAAAAAAAAAGAATGCATCATGAATGTTAGAAAATGTTGGTAACTGAAGTCTAAGATAAAATTTCATAATACAGAAAGTAGTTGTAGTTGTAATCTAAGTTGAATGAACCAAATCCCGTTGAAATTAGGTCCTTAGAATTGGAGAAAAGAATGCACCCCCAAGCGGTGGAAGATGACCTCTCCCCTTGTAAATTTCATGAATTACTTTTAACATTAACACGATACTTATTAAACTGATGAAATCCCTTTTCTAAAGTTACCTTTAAATTAACGCGATTTTTAATGTACGGCTGTAGTGAGTAAACGTAAGTCGATGTTAAAAAAGGAGATTAATATTCGAAAAAAGTGGTAACTGAGGTAGAAATAAAGACCGGGCCCTGGGGGCCAGAGTGGTGCAACAACTTCAAGGGGGGCGAGGGACATAACTGGCATGTAGTTGGGCATAAAGATATTGTTATTAGCTTTTAAAGTAATCGGAAGACGCTACAACTATGTTAAAGAAAATTGCAAGCAATTCGGAAAAGTTTTAAAGAAGCTGCACCAAGGGCCCCAAGAAGGCGATTAATATTCAAAATTGGTGGTAGCTGAAGCCTGAGAATTTTTTTTTTTTTTTTTTCTTTGTCTCTCATATAGTGTCTGGAAGTCCTAAGAAGTTGTTCGAAAAAAAAAGCTTCTGAACTGGACCATTTTAAAAGGAGCTGTAAAAGGGGTTATAATATTTCTATCTAAAATATCTAAAATTCTAATCTAAATATAAAATTTCTATTTTATTTAATTTAAGGATATGATTGGAAATGCTTGATGTTTTTATGTTCTATAATAAGATCCTAATAAAAAGGTATTGTAAATTACTGTTTACAAACTAAGTTAAGTACCATTACTGTCTTTGTAAAGTCATAATGTTATGACAGTTACACAATAAAAGTTACATCAGTTACATGTATCAATGCCATTTTTTCTTTTTTATTGTTCAGAAATTAATTAAACAAGTTACTTTTATGATTTGTCATTATTTAGTGTTGTTGAGAACATTAAATCACTTTTTTTTAACGGGATAGTTTTGATAATTTTTACACTTCAAGGAAGGCAGAAAAAATGTTTGTCTATTTTATGTTACATCAGTTACAGAATTTTGAATTGTAATTTTTGGGACTCAAAGAGAGATTGAAATAATCTGCAGGTATTTGGGTATTAAGACCTTAGTAAGGAATATTTTAAATTGTAAAAATTTGTTCTAGCTTTATTAGTAAATTTTCTACACAGTTTTGAAAACAAACTTCGATGATAAAGTGTCACTCCAGTTACGATGGAATTGACCTTATGTAAGTAAAGATGGAATTGTGTAATCGATTTCTTCTTCCTCTCCTGATATGCTAGAATTATAAAAACAAGTGAGTAAGTATGAACACAGATCGCACAGAGGGTTTCGTTTAATATTCCTTTCAAAACACTTTAACCTTTTACAAAATCTGCTACTTCCACATTTCGCAACCAGGGGCGCACTCTATTCTAAACAAACCTCTATCTGAATGAAACTCCGTTTTACAAACTATCCGTAGATATATTAGACGAAGGGATCGGACCCATAGCACCCGAGATATGTAGGAGGCCCTTGGTCGTAAAAATTGGAACTTAAATATGTACGGCTATGGTGCATAATATGAAAGAGTGGTCAAAGGAGTATTGCCAAAAGTTAAAAAAGTGCACCCCGGGTGAAAAGGGTGGAGGTTAGAACAATTGCTAAAAATACAGAAGTTAGAGCCCGGAAGCGTAAATATTATAAGACTTTTTGAAAGTTTTATGATTTTTCGTGTGATCACAAGTGTTCTGTTATAAGTATGAAAAATTTCACATCTCCAACTTAATTAGGGGCTCAGTTAGAAAAATGGCTTAAAATACACAAGTTAGAGCCCAGAGAGGTAAATATAAGACTTTTCAAAATTTTATGATTTCTCGTTCGATGTGAGGTGTTCAGCTATAAGAATCCAAAATTTCAAGTCTTCAACTTAATTAGGAACTCAGTTAGAAAAAGAAACTTAAAATACACAAGTTAGAGCCCAGAGGGGTAAATATAAGACTTTTTCAAAATTTTAGGATTTGTCGTTTGATGGGAGGTGTTCAGCTATAAGAATCCAAAATTTCAAGTCTCCAACATATATAGTTTCTGAGAACGGGCTCTGTGACAGACAGACAGAGGATCGAGACGAATAGGGTTTCGTCAGAAGAACGAAACCCTAATTATGTAGGCAGGTGTCATTCAATAACAATAGAAAATTATAATATTTTTAAAACTTAATTGTAAATCAATAAATACGTTTTAAGGCATTTTCCCGTTAGCCGAGAGTAAGGGATAAATCACAAAATATACAACTGCATGTGAGTTACAACAACAATGGACTTAATTATGCACCAAACCACGATCACTAAATTTATATTATGCCAACTGACCCTGAAAACCCTGCCAACTATGAAATAAATAAGTGCACAAAAATAAAATGTATATAAAAAATAAAGAGTGGAATATTTTTTAAATAAGTTTTTATTTTTATTTATTTTTATTTTATTTTATTTTTTATTTTTATTTTTATTTTTTACATTTAATATTCCTTGTTCGATTCCTACTATTAGTTCACACTCTCCCTATATTTATATATCTTGTTCAAATTTTCAATCGCTAATAAAATACTTATTATTCATCCACTCAAATTCAAATACATTTTTTTAAACTTGTAGTGGATGACACTTGATATTAATACAGATTTTTTTAAATATTAATTCATTAATTAAATTTAGTTAATTAATTTTAGTTTTATATGGGAGAAAAAATTTCTCTTATTGATCCAAGTAGGAATTGACTTTAAAAAATATTATATTACTTGTTTTATACTTTAACTTTAAATAATAATAACTTAATATTTAAAAAATAAAGTAAGATGTTTATAAATTTCTAGATAGAAAATTGTCTCTCACACATAATGGAAATAAAGTCGTCAAACACGGTTTTATTCAACTGAATATTCGAAAATAAAATAGTTCTGACATCTATTGCTTTATTTGCCAAACATCATTCATATGAGATTTATATGTGATGCCGAATAAAAAATAAACTACCGTAATTTCCGGTGTATAGCCCGCAGATCAAACAATTCATTATGGACCCAGAAATTTTATTCAGTATTTGAAGACCAATATTTACCGTGATCTGAAAAGTTACATTTTATTTTTAAAAATTTCTGGGTCGAAATCTGGTTGTTTGATCCGCGGGCTATACACCGGAAATTACGGTACTTTGCATTTTCCTGAGACCTGTTTTTCCATATAACTCATATGAAGGTATCATAAATAAGAGGTTGTGTAAACAATTCACTTTTACATTAAACTGATTTACAGCTGAAAACATGGAAACGAAAACTAATATACAAAGAATAATGAACTTCAAAAAATAATTAAAACAGATACATCGTAAAAGGATGTTACATCTTTGCTCAAATAGCTTATAAATAGTTTCTCTCAGCACTTCAGATTAAAAAAAGCAAGGAATAAATAAATAGTTTAAATGTTAATTCAAACAGTCTGCTTGATACGGAAGCGGTGTCCGAGGAAGTGACAAATGTGGTGATATTAACCAACATTTGGAGATGCATAGTGGCACAGGGAGGAATTAAATGTTTCCTCCTTCACAATTCAGTCTCTTCTGCAGGCTAAATTCGTTATTTAAAAGCAATAAATAAATAAGTAATACAGTAACTTTTCATAAAATAAGCTCATGTGCAGTGTTTTTCAATCTTATTTATGTACACTTAGTACCATCGCTGTGTGATAGTGGGTAGGGGGTGGGTGGTTTCATACCTTAAAATTGCCGTGTAAGATATCTGTGCTAGCAAACTATGCCGTTTAACCAGAAAGTGCACTACAGGAAAATCTGTGAAAATAAAACCTGTCTTAAAAGGAAATTTTTCACGATCCCGACGGGAGAAATAACGTAGAAATATGCTAAGACGGAAATATAGCTACAACTGTATTCTTTTTCGGATCCCCGCAGGTTTTACTGTGTATATATTTATGTAGAATTTTTTTTATATGGAAAATGTTTAACAAGTTAGCAAGCTAATTCTTTTTTTCAAGTTTAAAAAAATATATACACTTTTAGGAAAGCGGCTTAGAGTTCCGTCTAAGACAAGTTAACAAGCTAAATTTTTGTTTTTTCTAAGTGTTAAGAAATTGAGTGTTAAGTCTGAAAATTACTTTGTTTCTGAGTGAACAAGTTTGGTGGTACAAGAATATAATACACCCTAAACATAGAAGAAAATTCTATAGTGCGTGGAAACGGCAAAATAAAGTCATTATGACGTAATGGCCTGCAGTGTCCCCAGATGCAAATCCCATTGAAACTGTGTGATGATACATCAAAATAAAGATTAAAGAAAAGCTAGTATATACACAATGAAGCAACTGATATTTCAAATCAAGAAGATATGGCGATCTTTGTCACATTAACACGCAGATATAACCAAGTCGAAAATATGGGAAAAGGATATCAATATATAAAAAGTAATGGAGGGGGTTGGACAAAATATAAGGTAATTGCTCAATAGCTAATAAAATCAACTTCAATAACAGGAAGAAAAATTGATCACAGTTCTTATTTTTTCCCGTTTATGGCGATCACTTTCTTCTTGAATAGACTGTATATGACTGTAATGATAGTTAATTCTATTTTCGTCTGTAAATGGAACCTGAATGTATTTTACCACATAGGATCCACATTTATCCACCACACATTACCACATTATCCTGTGTTTAAAGATCGAATCTGGCGACGAATGTTCGCATTTGAGTTGAAAAGGACAAAGTGTGGCAATAACTCAAAATGATAATTTTCTGCGACTGTCATAATTTCTACTGCGCTTTGCTCCAGACCTAATGGTATCATAAAAGTTTTTTTTAGTAAAATTAATATTGTGATTCCTTTTTTATGAGGTTAGCGTTTATAGATAAAACGAAAAATAGGGCAAAAACTTAAAATGACCATTTTCTATTTATGTTATTTTTCCTGGTAGCTTGCTTCTCTCAAACATACTAATATCATAAAAGTAATAATTACCGTATATTCCAGCCTATAACGCGCGTTATAAAATTTGAGACTGCATTTTTCTATTTTATGTATATTCGCCATATTACGTGCTTTCCCTTTTTTTGCAAGGAAACCTTCATGATATATGTAACATGGAAATACAATAAGGAGCATTAAAAGGTATAATAACTAATACGAACATAAAGAAAAACAGCAAAGGCAAAGGGGGGACACGCGCTATTGACAGGCCTATCTACTAGGTTGAGCAAAAAGTTCTGGGAAATGTGAGAAAGTTGCTTTGTTATGCGCAAATTAACAACAAAAGCAACAAGGACTATTCTTCAAAGTAGAGACCATCATAGTCCATAACTTTCTGCCAGATTCCGGATTTGCTGGAAGTACGAAGTTTGTCGCCGTACCAGCACCTTCACCCTCATTAATCTCATCGACGGCTTATCAGAATCGTTAGGCCTTTTCTCCAAGAATGCCGAATCAACACACGCAAATCATACTGTTCAATAGGCATTTTGGAGCCGAAATTATTGAACTCCCATAGATATACCGCTACTAGTCCTGGATACGATACATTTTCTGGTAACTATTAGATTAAAAATTTTCCAGAACTTTTTGCTCAACCTAATATTTAAATCCCCACAAAACGCAGTAAATTGCACTCTTGTTCATTAAAACAGTAACGTTTCTCGGTCATTAATATAGAAATCTCAATTCTTATGCTTAATTTTTCATCTTTCATTTTTATATCCGGCGTATAACGCGGACCAGTAAATTTTGATCAATTTTCTTGTTTCAAAAGGGCACGTTATACGCCGGAGTATACGGTAATTATAATTAATATATACTTCCCTTATTCATTATATAACTGCATATATTTCCTTTTTCCCAACGCGGAGCATTTGTTGTTTAATTTAATTCGAGTAAATAACAAAAATTAATAAGTAACAATAACCACCACTCTCTTCGTTTCTCCTAAGAAAAAAAAACTATCTCGGAAATCAGAAAGCATGACGATCATTTCTTTTAAAATAGCATCCATTTTATCTTTCGGTTTTTTTTCGGTGGAAAATTGTGTAATTGTACATGACTGCTGGAAGCATTTTTTTTTAAAAGTTTATTTTAACTTATTTTTATCTATGATGTACAATGCAGTATGTATATTTTGTTTATTATGGTTGTTTATTAAGTAATATGACTAATAAAAGCATTTTCGAGGGATATACTTTTGACGACTTAGTTTAATTTAAGAAAGAAATTTGTAACCAAATCTCAAAAATCTTAAACCATTTTGTCTCTTTAACCCTTTCAGGGCAAAGGCATTTCTGCTCTAAAAATGTTCAAATAATTAATTCACACCGCAATTTACGAACAAATTTATTTGAAAATAATCAAAAGCTTTTCTTCACGTATATTATGAGATCGAAATTGCACTAAAAAAATTACTGGTGGCATTTGGAAAATTGGGCATTAGAATCTACAAATGGCGCCCCTGACAGGGTTAAGCCGGGAATGCTAGAATCATTCTTATAACCTTATCTTCTTCAATGAAAAAAGTATTCAAGATGACTCATTCTATCATTCAAAAAAAAAACGCCCTGTACTGTATGTAAAAAATTTATAAGAATTTTCAAATAATAAAAAAAAAAATGGTTTTCGCTTATATTCTGCAACCCGGGAAGTCCGGGTTGAATTCACTATGAATTCACTAGTTAAATTAAAACAAACAAAACAATGTGAAAAGGGAGATTTTCTTTTTATTATTATTATTTTTTTTTTTTTTTTTCTTACTCTGTCGACTACAAAGAACAAGGTTTATCTATTCATCTTAATTTGCTCCTTTTTAATGTGTATAGTTGTGAAAATAATAAATACCGGGTGTCCCCAAATGTGACGGGTACATTTAGAAAAGGAATTTGTAAAAAATGGCAAGCGATATAAATGTATCGCTTGCTGCAATGTACAGTCGTGGGGAAAAGAGTAATCCCCCGCCCTCCCTACTAACTCTGCAACAAATTATTGTAGAAGAAAATTACTGATACCAAATAATTGGAAATAAAGTCTACTTTTAAATGATGTGTATAAAATTTGCTTAGGGGCTATCCACATATAAAAACGAACCCAAACTTTGTTTTTGTTTTTTTATATACAGCAATACCCAAATTTGACACCCTAAATAAATTCTACACCCACCAATTAGACTAAATACACATTTTCATGAAATTCGTACGATTAGTTTCAGAGAAAATATTTTAAAATGAGCATATTTTAAGGGCTGTATCCAAATTGAAGTTCGGTATTTGATTGTTGAAATGCCACAGAATGACTATGACACTTCTACTAATGTATTATTTCTTTTCAATATGGCCATTTCACTCACTTAATATGTTTCAACTATTGCCAGCCCAAATGTTTCAATAAAATGATTAAAATGCATTTTTTTTCTAATTTGGATTTTCTGCACATCACAGACGGTACCTTACACCATTATTTTGACGTTTTTTAATCCTAATTCGAAAATTACTTGGAAGAAAAATTTGAAATTGAAAATTCGCATAAAGCAGGACTTGATAAATATAAATCTATCAAAAAAATTGTAGGTTGTAATTTATATTTTTTTCGAATGTTAATTTCATAATTCATATTATAAAATTTTTTAAATCGCAAATTCGGTGTATTTACGTTTGGGTTTTGTATTATAAACTACAAAAAATTATCACATTAGGATTATAATAATTTCAGGAGATATTAATAAAAATATGAAAACGCAATTTAACAATAGAAGCTCTAAATTTTGAATGCTTATAATTCAAAAACTTATCATCCAAGTGACTGCAAATTTCTCTTTTAGGCATAATTTGAACCGAAGATTTAAAATATATTGTCAAAATTGGATGTTTCCTTTGAAAAAAAACAAAGTTTGGTCGGATTTTGATTTTTAGATAGCCACCAAGCAAATTTTATATAGTACATTATTTAAAAGTAGACTTTATTTCCAATCATTTGGTACCAGTAACTTTCTTCTATCATATTTAGTTGCAGAGTTAGTGGAGGATGTTTACTTTTCCCCACGACTGTACATGAGTAAACTACAAATTTTGAGAAACAGTATGATATTTAAGTAACTGAAATTAATATAAAAGTAACATAAATAAAATAATATAAATTTTCAAATAAATACGTGATTTTGGGGGATTCATGGTAAATAGAAAACAGAATCTTTATTTTATCTTCACCTCATTAAAAATTTAATAGTATAAGAATATTCATCAAAACGTATGTCGGAATCTTCCGGTTATCCAATGTTTATTTGTGTTTATATAAGGAAAGTGGGGGGTTTTTTATAGTAAGAAATTGTAATTATTTTGTTAAAAATAATTTATTTCCGACTGCCGAGAATGGTATGTGGTTCTAAGTAATTATATATCGTGTTACATTCTTAATTTAATGTCAGAAATGAAAGGAAATATGAGCGCTTAGCAGGGCATGTTTGTTTGACGCAACTGATGTGTGAATTCAGGAAGCTGGTTTTTTCAATATTTCTGAATGATTTTTACTTTTTTCTATACTGACAAGAAGAAGAAAGTATTGGATTCATGAATATTTTCGACTTCGATTTTTGATGGATTTGCACATTTTGGGATGTCCTTTACTACGGTTTCACTATTTTTAAAAAACGTCTGTCTGTCTCTGTATTGCATAATTTTGTGGTCGCTTTAACTCAAGAACAAATGTACGGAATGCTATGCAAATTTATATTTAGTTAGACCCTTGACATAAATTGGTGCTGATGGATGTTGGTGTATATTACTCGAAACGTGACGCTGCTATGCCGTGTTTTCACCATGTTTGTGATAGCGATATTTAGGCATCTATGGGAGGTTACTGCATCAAATTTTATACATATTATGAAAAACTGTGTAATACAATTATGACTTTGATCATTCATCAAGGGACGCTGCTATACTATGCTATTTGCGATTACCATTATAGCTGTATCCCAGCTTCTACTGGATAAAAATGCACCTAATTTTAAGATTGGGGTTATTCCTTAAAAATATATACACTGGTCTAATTTTTATTTGAATAAAGAAAAGAGAAGATCATAGTATCGTTTTTTTATATTCACTGACCACTGTAATAAATTCAAAGGAATATACTAGACTTCATATTCATAACTGTTCGGTTGTATTTGAGCTATTTAAATAAATACAGAGAGTGTTTACAGATATTGGGAACGATTTTGACAACAAACGTAAAAAAACATAAATTAATCTAAAATACATAAATTAAAACAATTATTTTTTAATATGTTCCATCTGGTAGCGGTCTCTAAACGGTATACACTTGGTTGTAGATTCTCTTGTAGATTTTTCGAGAAATGCGACTGTACTTTTGGAGGTATGGCCGCTCACTTTATCCTGGTAGAACTCAACACTTTTAACGTTCGTAGGATAAAGTTTTGGAAGTTCTTCTTTAAAAATAGGGATTAGAACATTGTTTTGATAATAAGTAATGTTAATTTTCCCATTTACCTCAACTTTTCTGATTTTTAATTTTCCATTGTAAGAGATTCCAGAAATCACCATAAATCTTTTAGAGAAACCTTCTTTCCAGTGTTTGAAACACAGTTATAAGACTTTTTGGCTTTTTCCGGTATTAAATCGGTCTTTTTTTTTTTTTTTTTTTTTTTTTTTTTTTACAGTCATTTACATAAATTCACTCTTCATCAATTGTGATAATTTTTTTTCCACTTATCACCTGCTAAGTGATTTTCATACAGATTTCATAATAATTCTCTTCGGAAAGAGCAAATATATAACCTTACGATATTTTTTCATAGCTGCCAATGTTTCAGTCATCACGTTATTACATGTTGCCAGATTTTTTTCCCTGTTGTTTCTCCTTGTTTTTTAATTTAACACCAAAAACGTTCCCAATATGTGTAAACACACTTTTTATAATAGAAGTATATAAAAGTTTTGCGATACCTACAGCATTCTAGGTTTCTTTTTTCTGAAAGAGTAGTTACTTTTTATCACTTTCCAACAAAGTTGAAAAGTGTTTATGACTTCGGCTTGTCTGTCCGTCTGTCCGCGTTCTAACTCTCATAAATATACTCGGATCGTTCTGAAATTTTTGGATGTTAATGACCTCTACGATAGCACGATCTCTATTTTAAATGAAGTTTCTAGTATGTTTAGTTCATTTACAGGAACAGTCAAAAGTTTTCCGTTACATGACGGCCAATGGGAAAAAATCGTTTCAAATGATTTTTAATGGTGTTACAGTCTTTCAAACACAGTAAAATTGATATGCATTTATGAATTCCACTAAAATGTTCATTCTGTAGAATATGCGGTGAAAAGAGTATTAATTATTCATTTACAGGGCCGCACAAAAGAATTCCGTTACATAATAGTATAGGGGGGGGGGGGGTTGTCAGCGGCGTATTTGAATTATGTTAACTATTTCATATATAATGAAATGGATATACGTCGCTGAGCTTTAGTATAAGTTATTTCATGTATGACACTAAGTGCATAACATTTACAGGAACACACAAAAGATTTCAGATACTATATTGTATCCGAACTACTGTATATTAGCAATGATTGCTCGAAATGAATTTTTAATTATGAAATGCGCTTTTGAGTTTCACTATATTTATGCATACTACATAGTGTGTATAAATGCTGTAGTGCATATACAGGGCTACAGAAAAAATTCGTAAGGGTTAATCAGATATGAGCGTAAATTGCTTTAAATGAGTTATGCATTTTTACGCTGAACTGAATTCAGTTTACTAAGAAATGTTTCTAGAATATAGATAAAATGCAGGGCCACGCAAAGAATTGGATACATGGCCGTCTATGGATGATAATTTCTGGAAATGTGATTTTAGTAGTTTTAAGAGTGTTTTAGTTTGAATTAAATTTTAGCTAAATAGTGGCGTGTAATAAAGGTAATGGGGAAACTACAGGGCTGTACAAAAGTGTTCAATCTCTTAGTATAAATTGCTGAAAGAGAAATTTCAACCTGTTATGCGTTTTCTTGCTAAACTAAATTTTTCAATTATACAGTATATATATCAACCTACAGATGAAATACAGGGCTGTTCAAAAGGATTGGAATACATATTTGGCTATGGACGGTAACTGCTGAAATCAGTTTTTCAAATGTTTTGTGCGTTTTATAAAATGTTTACTTAGTTATCTTATTTACCTTATTTCCTTAAATAACAAAGTTTTGTTAAAGCATTCAAGAAGTGTTGTAAAGCGTTTCATAATCCATGCTTAACGCACGATTTGTCTTTCTTGCTTTTATTATTATTACACATTTCACAGTTTCTAAAAGATCATTTTTGTAGCTATGAATTTAAATTTTATTGCATAGCTATAATGGTAAAAATAATTTTAACTATGTCACCCTTAAAATTTAAAATGATTATATAGAAATCCATATAGCTGTCATGTTTAAAAATCACTTTCTGATTAGTGGCTTCATAATTAAGCATGAAGTGATGAAATTAAGAGGGGGAGATACTGTATTTTATTAGCCCCCGATATGCTATTTCTTTCAAGCAACAATTAAAATGTCGTCACTAAAAAATAATGTTACACATAACCATAAGCCACCCGTAAAATGAAGCAGGTATGTCATTGTACTGTTAAATACTTCTAGTCTACTGCAATTTTTTGAACTTCTAAACATCGCACATTTTCAATCTTTACACCATCGTATAGGGGAAAATGTATTCTTAAGCGCAATTTGTTTGAAAACTGCATTTCAATTTATTTTCGAGATTTTAATTTCTTTGTTAGTTTTTAATGCCATTTCTGTAACTATGGCAATTTAAGTAATCCATTTTTGTAGAAAGTAAAGGGAAAATAGTAGATTACTATATCTTTTTGTTGCCATTTTCTCATAACAATTGAAAAAATAATTTTATTTAAAATATGAGCTTATGCCGCCAAGAATAACGTCTGCTATAAAAACGTATTTTAAAGAATATTTGTGTGACTTATTTTCTCCGCAGTTACTTAATTCCTATCAAAAAGCTGAAAGAATGAAATTTTATTAATCCGCGGTCATCCGTGGGTAATTTTAATAAATGTGTGGTGTAATAACCTTTTCCTAATTTTGAAAAATATAAATGAGAGATTTCTGATAAAACATGGAGCTAAATATATTTAATTTTCAGTGTCCATATTAATGTTACAAACAAATGAAGGGATATGAATCAATAGATAGCCGATTTTTTGTCGAATTTCTTCAATGACGACATCGCTTTTTGCTGGGTTTGTGTATTATTCTGCGATAGTGACGTCCTATGCATACTTTTCTATAGATGTTGTTTAAGACTGGATCGTAAATGTAGAATTCTTCAGTGGATGCAAATGAGATCCTTTTATATAAAATAAAAGCGTGTATTTTAAGTCTTAAAACTGAAATATGTTTTGTGTTATCTATATTTATATTTTTTTTTTCATCGGCAGCGACACTAAATTCTGAAAAAGGAGAATTCTTGTTTTCTAGTTACCTGTTTTGTTTGTGGCGTTCTTTTAAATTTAAAGTAATTCTTGTCAGATATAACTACAAGGATTAAAATTAGTACTTTAGGGTCATCACAAAACATTCTGCTGCATTATTCTAGTAGATTATTTTCAATAGGGCTTTTACCTACCAACAATTACGAAGTGTAGTGCATTTTAAAAAAAGTAACTTGGAGTTATAGTGATTAGTGAATTTAAAAGAAAAAAAGCGTGGAGTATACAAATGCGAAATTAGACCAACGTAAAATATATTTTAATAAAAAACTTCAAATAAAAAATTTGACCCATTTCTAACAAATAGAAATTGAGATATAGCTATAATGCTCATCACGAAAATTGGAGATTCTGCATAAGAGCGGAAATAGAATGAACTTAATTTTTAATAAACATCTCACATATTTTTGGTGAAATTCCTTCTCATGGATGACTAGATATAGCTATCACAGAAATCGGAAAAAACACAGCGCCTGTTGTGCAATGAACACCAAAATCTAAGAAACCCCTATTTATGTCAAGGTCTAACAAAATATGAAGTTTTATGAACTTCTGTGCATTAGTTCTTGAAATAGAATGCCCACAAAATTTATGTCATAAACACACAGACACTTTTTATAAATAGTCAAATCGTGATCGGGATATCCCAAAACATATAAATTCATAGAAAAACGGAAGTCGGAAATTTTCACGATTCCAATACTTTCTTTTCCGCAAAAAAATTTTATTCTCTAAAGTAGCCTCTAAGAGTGCGTGTAATGATCGGTTCATTATTATTATTATCATTATTATTATTATTATTATTTTCGGAATCCTTTGTCTCCCGTCATGCATAATCATCCTACAAAATTTAGCTCCATCCTCACAATTAGAATAGGCTTGAGTGCTGTCAGTTTATTTATGGACGCCTTGTATTTATTAAATTTTCATATAGTTATGTAAAATTACATTTCTGTAAATCCATTTTTGTAATATCAAAAAATGAATTATGTTTCTGTAGTGCCCATAAATTATTTTATTCCATAATTAATTTATATTGAGTCATTTTTAATATCCATTAAATATTAACTATTTAGCGTTTTATGAATAATTTTAATTGGGTATTGTTAATAAATAATTACTCTGTGATACATTTTTAATTTTCAAGAATATATTTTTTCACGACTATAGGAGATGGGGGATGCGCTTTTAAAGCCCTATAGACCCTTAGCTTATCCTTTGGTGTCAAAATATTAAACCTTCATTTAAGATAAAATTGAAATTTCGACTTAAAGAAAATTTGACACATTAAAGTTCCTTTTAAAGTCAGACTTAAATATTTTACTTCTAAATACATTACTTAAATATATTACTAGCAAAAGCCATGCTTTGTTTGGATTCGCGAAGCATTATTTGGTAAGATAAATATTTGAAAGTAACAATACTTTTTTATATTATTTTTGCATCTTTACTAAGCAAAAACGTTATTTTATGTTTTAGGGCATTTTAATTTTTAGAAATGTAAATTCAACCAAATAACTAAGAATTTCCGCAGATTTTTTTATTTATAATGTAAGACTGGCATAAATAAAAATATTTTTGAAGCAAAATTTTACAAAATATTTTTTAATTTTCAACTAAAAGCTCTTTTAAAGATGTTTTTTACATTTTCCAATAGCCTCTGGTGTACAAAAATATAATTTAAAATTTCTTTGTGCATCTTCGAAATTTAAAGCATATTTCCGAGCACATGCAAAAACTTAGAAGAGATTCGTCATGTTGCCTTTTTTTACGCTGATAGCTAGCCTCTTGCCTTAAAGCTAAATCATGTTCGCGTTCTTTCCCACCAGTAAGTGTACGTTTTCTCGGCATTTTTTATAATAGAACTAATGCATTCCATAAATTATTTTTAAACGGCAAACATATTCAAAATAATACTAATAGTAATTACTTCTTAATAGTCAATATGTTTCATTTAATTCAATTTTCAACCTTCAAATTCGAATTTGAATAACACTTTATATATCGAATTTAACAGTTAATTTTATTTGTTTACCCTTTACAAACCCTTTGTTTACCCTTTTCCTTTTATTCCCATTTTACAAAAAAAAATCGTAATATAATTCTTTTAAAATGCGTAAGTATCGTCTCGTAAACAAAATAAGAATAAATTGTGTATTTGATTTTTGTATTCTTATCACTGAAAGATACTTTTATAACTGAATGTAAATAATTGAATTTTTACAAATAAGAAAATAATATTATCAGAATCTTCAGATCCTATTTTGTTTCTATCAAGTCCAAAAATATTTCTTTTTTTTATTAAATTTAAAAAAAAAAACAGTTTTTGAGATATTTTGGCGGAATAATGAAACTATATTTTATTTATTTAATTAATCATGGCTCTATCTATAATGACTAATTCCATGATTTATTTTTTCTTCTGAAAATATACGTGCTTCATTTTTTATTTGCAAAAATGCATCCGTAATGGAAAAACATTTAAAATAAATTAATTAAAATAATAAATTTTTGAAGGTTATTCTGTAAAGTAAAAAAAAAAAAAAAAAAAAAAAACAATATCGTGCAAATCTACAGATCCTAATTTATTTTTATGCTTAATTTCAAGTCAAAATACTGAATAGTTTTTTTTTTTTTTTTTGTAAAGAGTACGACAAAATGTAATTTGTGTAGCCTAGTAGAGGCTTCGCTCATCCTAATTAACTTAAAATTATTATATATTTTTTAATTATTTTAAAAACCATAAAATGTCAGTAAATTGAGATAGAATTTCAGGCAATTGTATCTCAAAGTAATTTTTTTTTTAATTCGACGGCGTAAAAATTTAAATTGTGCTATGTTTATAAGTTTAAAAAATTGCGGGAAAATTTAAATTTATTGGTCAGGTGTTACCAGTTAAATATATTATTAACTTAAAATTATTATTTCTTAAAAATTGTTTTAAAAACCATAAAAAATTAGTAAATTGAGATACAGTTTCAGACAAGTTGCATTTGAAAGTACATTTTTTCTATTCGATGGTGTAAAAATTAAAATTTTGCCATGTTTAGAAGTTTAAAAAATTGCAGAAAAAGGTAAATTTATTGGTCAGATTTTGTCAGTGTTACTCATGGAAATGTGTTTGCTTTATACTATAGATTATACATTTTTAATTTCTTATTTTTCTGCCTCAGTCAGTATGACATTAGCATTACTCACAGACATGTTTTTCTTTCTTAATATAAAAAAGTCTTTGTATCATGTTTTAGATTTATAATTTTAAATAATCTATATATCATGGTTTTGCTTTGTAATATAAAATAATCTTTATATCATGTTTTTGCCTTTTAATATAAAATATCTTTTATAGATCTAAAATGAGACAGATTTAAAATAAGACTATATTACAGACAAGCAAACTGCAATAAATAAATATCAAGTCTCTCTATTCTAAAAAAACTTGCATACTCTGTCGCTGCTGCTACTGCCGTAATTGAATCTATTGTGACCTTTTCACTTTCTTAGCTCATCCTGCAAAGGCTATTGTACATGAAAACGTGAAAATTTGAAATGTTATAGAGAAATGTATGATAAATAGGGTGAATCATATAGTTTTAAATCGGAGAACTACTTTAAGGCATGTTTAGTGTTGAAATCGTTTAAGATAGTTCAGTTAAATAAGGTTTATAGGATCAAAAACTATGTAATCGCTATGTAAACTATAGCAATTTAATCATCTTTCGCAGGTATATACTTGGCAAAATTGTAATGTGCAGTGTCAAATATTTAGGTTTCTTTTTTTTTTACCTTTTTTTCAATTTTTTATTTAAAATTCCATTATTAAAGTAGAGATTTAATCCGTACATTGAAATAGCCTTTTAATCTAATATTACCAAATTTTAAAATGCCCAAATAGTAATATTTCCAAACACTGTATTTTGAATTGAAATATATATTTACACTGGAATATTGAAAGAGGAAGAAAGCTTTTGCAAAAAATCATTTGAAGTGGTGAAAATTACGTCACATATAAAATTATATGTTTAGAATAATTTTCTTATAGAAGGAAACTCTTCCGTTAGGCGTTATAATAGTCCGGGAGGCAGCGACATTTTTTTATTTGACCATTTTATAGAAGCCGATTTCAATTATACAAGTATAATTGATCTTATATTATAACTAATCAGGAAAATAGTAGTCATTTTAGAGCCTGTGGGATCTCTATGGAGATTGGCAAGCGTAGCTCGTAGAAAGCAGAGCCCCTTAGCGATAAATAAAGATAAAAATTTTACATCTTTTGATGATTGGGGGGGGGGGGGATTTTCAAGTGATATAAAATTGTGGTAACCAGTATATTCAATCTTTAGACTTGAAATTCAGTTTCCTGGTATACAAGAAAGTTTCTTTTATGTTCGCTTGTGAATATTAATATCACAGAAGAAAAATTGATACTGAAAACAAAAATTGGAAGGAAAAAGTTTCGATTGACTTACTGGTCTTAAAACTAGTGAAATTTAAGAAGTGAGTAAATTTTGAGTCATCGAAAACTATTCCATGCGAAAAGTTAAATTAAAATTTATTTCCATTAGTTAATGCCGGTCAGTTTCCTGTAACTTTGTTTATCACAGTTTTAATTTAACCTTGAAACGCCCAATGAGTAAGTTAGAATAAAACAGTAAATAATTATCAAGATACTAATATGCTTTATTATTTTTGTTTTGTTTCTTTTTTTTTAATAGAAAAGTTAATTATAACGTCGCGCATCCAATTTCTCTAATGTTTAAGAAAAAAAATTATCACAATTTGTTTCCAAGATCGTTTCTATAACGTAGCTGAAAAGTCAAGTAAATACTTTAAAAAATTGATCGTTTCATTCTAAGTCGGGAAATTTATAACATATTCAGCTGTAAAGGACGGCTATTTAAGCTCTAAATTAATGTTTAAAATGGACATTCTTTTACGCAGAGAAGAGAAGGCAGTAATGGGGAAAAGAATAATTTACATCAGTAAATATATAAATAGAAATGCTTAATTCATCTTTAAAAAGTTAAACTTAAGCTTACACTATGTACAAAACTACTTAAAAGATGAGACAATATTAAAAAGATGTTAAATTATTTTAATACCTTAGTACTTTCATCTATAAAAAACATAGTCTCCGTCAGAGAAATATAAGAAATACAATTGTTATTGACGTCTAATATTCAAAATTCACGTAGATGGTGACGAAAGGAATGAAAGTGGAAGTTAATTTTCAGATCCGGAAAAGATTGGGAAAATAAAACATGGATATAGGGAAGTGGAATATTACTCGTTTTATGATTATTTTAGCAAACTGAGCCAAATTCTGGGTATGTTGTAGGATAAAATGTCATTGCAAACAGTATTTTCTTTAGTAATAATTTCTATTGATCCGCAGATGATTAAATCAGGATAATTCTTTGAGGGATATATAATTTTTGCGTCTTCGAAATTAACTTGTATATTCTGCTTCTGGTTAAGTCTTGACAGTGCTGTTGTAGGTCGGTTATACTTTAAATCTCTCAAATGTTCTTTAATACGGACTAAGTTTACGTGAAGTCATTCCTATGCATTCGAGATAAATATTTTCTATTTTCAGTGGAATTATATATACTCCAGAAACTTCATCTTCCGGGATCGGGTCTATTTTGGCACTAATTAGATTTTTCAGTTTTGGAGGAGTGGCGATTAAGTTTACGTCAAAACGAAAAAGTGCATGTCTGAGGTTTTCGAAAAGTCCCGGTATGTGCTTCATCTTGCAATATCTCATATTACTCCATGGAGTTTTTTGTATTTTCATATGGTTCTTCTGTGAGTTGATTAGCTTATCAATAATGCGTATTGGGAAACCATTCTCAACGGCAATGTTTCTAATGGTATTTAATTCATTTTCAAGGTGATTAATAGAGCAAACACTAAACGCTCCTCTTACATAAAAGTTGAACGGAGCAAGTTTGTAGTTAAAAGGTGATGTACTTTCAAAGGAATGGTGCTGTTTTTATAATTTACAATAAAATATTTCTTACTTAACATATTCTTCTCAATTTTGAATACATTTATACTATCCTCTTACATCCCTGGGCCCCCATACGGGGACCTCTGTTCTTTTCCTTATAAAAACTAAAATGTCCGATTTTTTTACATTTTCACATCACTTCTTATACCTGAATGTTTTTTGAGTTCAAAGTAAAAGAATAAATGGCAGCTTCAAAGATGATTTCCACATAAAATAAATGTTATTTTCATCTGAGTTTGCAAAATACCTAAAAATGCCCAAAAGACAGTATGAGCAAGGAAGTAAGAAATTTTCATAAGTAAAGTAAGAAAAGGAAGTAAGAAATTTTCAACTTAAATCTTTTTAAATAAAAATTTTGAGGATTTGTATATTATTTACTTGTTTAAAGCTCTTAAATTTGTGATTGCGTTAATTTAGGTTAATGGTTATTAAATCGATGTTTTTAAGGGGGGTTTAGGTTTAGATACATATTTTTGAACCTAAATTACTAAGCGCCTAAAAGATCAATTTCAGAAAATATATGTAGAAATGAAATTTAATGCACATTCACTTTGTCGAATAAATGTACTTCTACTGGGTCGGTGTCTAGAAGTAATTAAGTCCAGGCAGATTTTTAACTAAATCTTAAACTTTAATGTTCTTGAATATATAGATGAAAGTATTTACAGATGGGATATTTACAATTACGTTAAAGATAAATATATATATATATAGCTGGCGAGGCGACATTCCGCTTAACCCAGGCCCGTGACCGGGTATTCGTCGACACGACGACGTTTCAGCACGTCTGCTCACACGAGCAACCAACAGTCATCTCTCTCTCTCACACAATAGTTTTTGTAGGTTCAGCAGTTTTTCGTAGACACAGAGGTTGGGGTGGATCGTCCTCATCCTCGTCCTCATGGATAGCCTCATCTAAGAATGTGCTAGTCTTTGCAGTACAGAGTTCAAATTCTGTCACCACAATTCGGCCTACCTGACAGGGCTGGGTCCTCCCAGTCACCCATCTACCTTACATACCTGACTGGTACTATACTACTTTTTCCAGGACGTATATTATACACACAAAAAAATTTACAAACAATATATAAAACAAAATAATAGTAAAATCAGTCACTAAATACTGCTGTTGAAAAATTTTCTGTCCTTAAATAATATTTTTAGAGTTTGATAAATAGTAAACTGTTTCTGCTTGGAAGCAGTTCTTTTCACAGTTTATTCATAATAGTAATAAAAAAGATATCAATAACACACAGTTAAAAAAAAATAAAATAAAAAACACAAAAAAAGACTTAAAAGATAAGTATTTCGTCTTAGACAGTAGAAGTCCAAGGCTTCATGTGATCTGCAGCCGTTGGGGTCGTATTTGGACCCTCATGGTGTCCAACCTTGCTCACATTGTAGCGATCGTTTCTTTTTACTGCAGTAATCTCATGGGGACCAAGAAACTTAGGCTTTAGTTTGGTACCTGTCCCAAACTGTGTTTTTTGAATGCCCACCAAATCACCGAGTTTATATGTGTTGGCCTTTTTTCGCTTTTTGTTATACGTTTTCATGTTTTCCTGTTGTATTTTTAGAATGTTTTGCTAAGCTATTTCTCTATTCGAATTTCTTTCCGATATGAACGAATTTAATTCCTCATCATCTAACAGCGTTTTGATTTGCAGATCAGTTTTCTGCCGCAGTTTCGTTCCTGTCAGTAATTCAAAAGGTGTAAATTTTGTACTCCTCGATACGGTACTATTCATGATACGTTGCACGGGCGCGACAAATTTGTACCATTTAGTGGAGGTCTTCTACGCTAAGTTTTGCTAAAATTGGTATAAGAATTCTGTGCATTCGCTCTATTTGACCGTTTCCTCTAGGTATCCCTGTTGTTGTGGGAATATGCTCTATGTTCTCTTCCTTACAATATTTCTCAAAATCAGCAGAGGTGAATGCCGGTCCTCTGTCGATAATGATTCGCGACGGATTTCCAATCTGCATGAGGATTTTTTTCTCTCTCTCTTTCCAGCTATTCGCGGAACATTCAATGAAACAAACTTTTCTTTTCTTTTTCAGAACATCATTTTAGGACATCAGAAAAATTTTCACACAAGTTAAATCCACACTTTGCATGTAAATCGAATCTCGGACGAGATCTCCAATCTGTAGAAATTTAATGCACATTCACTTTGTCGAATAAATGTACTTCTACTGGGTCGGTGTCTAGAAGTAATTAAGTCCAGGCACATTTTTAACTAAATCTTAAACTTTAATGTTCTTGAATATATAGATGAAAGTATTTACAGATTGGATATTTACAGTTACGTTAAAGATAAAATATATATATATATATAGCTGGCGAGGCGACATTCCGCTTAACCCAGGTCCGTGACCGGGTATTCGTCGACACGACGACGTTTCAGCACGTCTGCTCACACGAGCAACCAACAGTCGTCTCTTTCGCTCTCACAATAGTTTTTGTAGGTTCAGCAGTTTTTCGTAGACTCAGAGGTTGGGGTGGATCGTCCAAAGCCTCATCTAAGAATGTGCTAGTCTTTGCAGTACAGAGTTCAAATTCTGTCACCATATATATATATATATTTTTTTTTTTTTTTTTTTTTTTTTTTTTTTTGTCATTTGCGATGCCATTTTGTTTGAAAAAAAACAATGAATAATCATTTGTATTATTATTTTAGTTTCGGAACTGGAGAGGTTAAAACAGTGGTTATTGTTATCTAAAACTAAGAAAATATCAAATAAGTCAAAATATTTTTAAATTTTAATTTCCGAATCGTTCGAAAATTGTAAAAGTTTTCCCCATCCGTCAGGGATGGGAACGTATAATATTCGATAAAGGATATTACACAGGGTGAGCACAAACTCTTTCCCTGATTATAAATATTTATGGGGCGAAAACTGTTATAATTAGACATGGGGTTGTTTGCATACAATGTATAAGTACTGTTATTATGTTTTTAATAAGACCACATACAGGGTGGTCATAAAAAAAACTTTCCCGATGTATGTACCCCTAACGACCTAACCGCTCAACCAATCGAAAAGAAATTTCAGATTTAGTTATTTGAAAGTATACGCTCGAGATTGTGATAATTTTAAACAATAGAGCTCTCACGATTACAGGTTACAGTGAAAAAATTTCGAAATTTTCAAATGGCAACATCCTTTTTTTTCCTGCGCAAATTCATCAGAGCATTAAAAAACCACAAATGGCGTTGAAACGATACAAGCAAGACTAAAATTGCCAGTGTAATATCGTAGCACTCAATCCTTATCAGTTCCTATGTAACCTAATATTTGGCAACTCTAAAACAAATGATTACATTTTTACTTTCACTATGTGTACAGAAACACAACTCAAAAACACATTTTAAAACAAATCTTACAACATTACTCACTTCGCAAGTGAAAAAAATAATCGGCTACTGAAAAACATGTCTTGTAGCCACTCCTTCGTTCCTCGCAATGGTCCTTTTGGCAAGTGTTTTACGCCGGCAATTTTCATCTTACGTGTATCATTCCAACACCATTTATGTTTTTTCAATGCGCTGATGAATTTGCGCATGAAAAAAAAATGGATGTTGCCATTCGAAAATTTCGAATTTTTTTCACTGTAACCGTAACCGTGAGAGCTCTATTGTTTTAAATCCTCACGATCTCGAGCGCATATCTTCAAATAAGTACACCTAAAATTACTTTTCGATTGTTTTGTGCGGTTAGGCCGCTAGAGGTTCATATATCTGGGAAGCTTTTTTATGACCACCCTGTATTTCATATCATTTCAATGCATGTCCCCTTGGTAGATCGGAGAATGTCAACGTGGTATTCTAGTTCTTGCAAAGTCTTATACAACAGTGCACGCATTGTTATCCGAAACTAGAAAACTATCAAATAAGTCAAAAAAAAATTAATTTTAATTTCAGGTTCATTCGAAAATTGTGAAAAATTTGCCCCATTGATCCGTAATGGATGGGTACGTGTAATATTCGATAAATGATATTACACATTGTGAGCACAAACTGTTGCCCTTATTACAATTATTTATTGTACGAAAACTATTATAATTATACATATGGTTCTTTGCATACATTTTAAGTACTGTTACAAAGTTTTTAATAAGACCACATATTTCATATAATTTCAACGTGTCTCCCCTTGGTAGATCGTTGAACGTCAACGCAGTATTCTAGTTCTCGCCAAGTGTTCACTAACATATATCTTCTGTAACAGTACACACAGTGTAACATTCAGGCCCCGATCATGGCTAATTAGGGCCCTGGGCAAAGATAAATTAGGGGGCTTCATTCAAATCTTTGCAACAGTATTCAAACAGAACGGGTGGTCAGTCACATGTGTAAAGCATAAACAATACTTTCCTTGCATTTTAAATAGAAGAAAATTCTTAACTCTGCCAATTCTAAATTAAGTACCTTAATTAATAAAAACACCCTTTTTTTTTCTTAGTACAGAATAAAACTATTTTATGTAACTTTAGCAGCTTGTTATATTACTTTAAGATGAATTTAATAACTTCAACTTATGGAAGAGTGTCAAATACTCTAACATGTAAATATGCGTTAATCAAGTTTCTTTCTTTTGCATTTTTTTAAGTTATACTACACACAACATAATATCAAATTTTTACTCTAAATATCTTTAGAAAATAAAAGCAATAAAAACTTCTAAAGATTCGCTTCATAATACCAAAGAAAGACATTCATTAAATACCAGTGTTTTGAAAGAATTAATCTTTCTTCGTCAATAGCAAAACTACATTCTACGGGTACGAAAACAGAAAAACAAAAGTTTTCTTTCTTTCTGGCAGTACTAATACGTAATACAAGACAGATGTGCAACACATCAGTTGTAGTTCTTGTAAGGAGAAATAATGATTTGCACCAAAAATAGATAAATGGCGCTGTACATGTTCTGACAATAGGCTAGAAAACTAGTCTATACAGGCACCCTGCAATATGGAGAAATGAGTAGAAATCTTGGGATACAATAACATGCACTAAAGAAGCAATAAGAGACGTTAAACCTTTTAAGGGGTCTCAGGACTCTTGAAGCTTTAAAATTTTCGAAATTTTAATTTTTTTAGATGTTAAACTCCTATCTTTTCTGAACATTTTGATACAATTGTTTCATTGAAATTCCAATTAGAACTGAAGTTATGGCTTTTACATTTAGACAAGTTCAATAGCTGAAGCGTCGTTTCGGAAACTTTGAAGCCATTTTTCTCCAAATGACGTTTTTGGGCATAACGCGCACAATATCTCAAAAACTTATGAATATTTTTTCATAAAATTTTCAAAACATATGTTTCATGTTAGTCTGCATAAACCGAACCTAAAATTTCCTTTTTATTGTTCAAAACAATATTTTTTTAGGTGATTATACTGTTGAAATTTTCTTAATTTTGTATTAGTTAAATGCAACTTTGTATTAAAAATATAAAAAAGCTTTAAATATAAATTTATTTAGGTTCAGGGTAATTATTACAATCTGAAGCATAAGTAAGTACCAAAATTTTCCTCCTAGTTGCAATACTTATTTTGTAATCGTGCGCGTAAGCTGTTATGCCGATTTTTTGCTCGTCAAATGTCTAACAATTTGGAGCCCCCTGTAAATGCTAATTCTGCATCTTATAATTTTTTAAATACATGAAATGAAAGAACATACTTATATATTTCATTCCAATTAAAATTGTGTCTTAAAGTAAAATACATTTTAAGATATTAAATGTTGAAAATGGTCTCTTTTTTTTCCTTTTTTGCAATTTTAAGAGTCCTGAGACGCCTTAAAAGAAATTATGCTAAAATTAACCTGTAGTAGAGCACCATTATTCTAAAGAACTCTAAAGGATTACAAGAACTGAAATATATTATTATCTTTGGGCGATAATTGCTGTGGTTTTTTTTTTCTTCAAACAGCGTTATAAAGTCTTAGTTTACTTACAAATCATCTTTCACTATATTATAAGATGAAGTTTTCTGACAATAGTCTCATGGTGTTGGAAAGTGTTTAATAATTCATGTGTAGCGCATGAGTTTTCTTTCTTGTTGTACACTAAAATGGTTCACTGAACTGGCATCGCTTTGCCCGAGTCAATATAATTATTTCCGAAATCTATGAAGTGTGATCAGAAATTCGGAGGAAACATTTGTGTAATCTTGTGTTTATGAAGATTCGCAATCAATAAAAATGATAAAATATCGAGGAAGTGGTAGAAATTAAAGTGTGGGAAATAGGAACTCCTGCCTTTAGATGACTCGTATGGAAGAAAACAGTAATTACAACTACTTATTAATTTCACTTATCTTATTAAAGTTACGGAAGGAAGACTTAATGAAAAGATTAAACCCTGTATTAGCTCAAAATAAGTATTTTGAAACTTTTACTTAACATAAAGTTCTTTGTACTATACGGCGAAAATAAAATAATCTTTTCATTTGCTTTCAATCAAAATGAATAAAATAAAATGAAAATGATGTTGTCTAAAAAACACTCTTTTATTAGTGTTCTAAAATTAGAAGATACAGAGTGAAACCGCCACTAACTGACACCTTAAGGATTTTTCATTGCTCGAATCTCTATTAGAAAATTTTAAATCGATTTTATACTTATTTTTCTTTCTGGAAAGATAGTAGAAATGCATTAAAAAATTACTGTTGACAAAGTTCTCAAACATTATGCATTGCATTATTAAGAATTAATTTTTTTCATAAATATGGTGGATAACTCCAGTAACTGACACCGACGCCAATGCTATTTTGAAAAACCAATAACTGGCACAAAGTGAACCAATGTCTGACACTTTACTTGCAGAGATATAAAAGAAAGTTTATATTTCAAGAATTTATTCTTTAAAATACTTTAACAATTTATTATAGAAACAAAATACTTAAACCTTATTTGTATATAATGTCATACTACTGATGCATGCGTCCCTTTTTTCATGTTTTAAATTATTAGTAAGGCCAAATAATAGACAAATAATAAAAACAAATATACAAATAATCCAATAACTGACATTTATGAACCAGTAACTGAGAAATGGTGCCAGGCGCTCATAGAATAACTTAAATGTTAATGGAATTGTCTACAAGATAAATTTCATTCATTATTGTGTGTTTATTTAAACAGTTCAAATAATAGATTTCAACTTTCTTTATAATATTACCAATACTTAACACCTCTGTCGGAGACTGGTGAAATGAAATTCATGGAACCAGTAACTGACAGCCCCTCATTAAACTAAATTTAATAACTATAAACTATAAATCATAACCCTAATGTATCATATGCATCTTTTATCTAATTTCTACATGCATAGCTTTAGAAGAAATTTAGGATGATTGCATTACAAATATAGTTAAAAAATACTGCCTTAATTTTAGAAATGAGATGGTTGCTTTACAATGGCAAGTTATTTGTTCTCAAAAGTTCTTTTTCCATTGAATACATTCTTGACCCTCTCTAGTGCTGAATAAATTGATTCCAAAATAAAAATAAGTGTCTGAGTTATCACTAGATGACATTGCTTTGCAAAATTTTACAAGAAAACGGTTATTTGAGTTAAATATTTGCTGCAGTGTCAGTTACTGGCTAGGAGTCAATAATTGGGCGGTTTCATCTTACGTATTTTTATCAAACATCCGGAGGCCAAAACATTGTTTTTATTCACAAAGAAAATTAAAGATGGCGTGTTGAATGCTACCATCCATTTGGTGCTGTTATCTCAATAATAATTACTTATAAAATATTAAAAACACCATTTTATTAGTATGTTTAAAAAATAGAAGATTTTTCTTGTATAAGAAATCTGAAGATCGAATGAAAAATCTTAAAACTCTGCGACGCTGTACCGTAAGGAAATTGAGCTTATAGTATATAACATACAAAAGGAAAATTCTAAGCAATTATTAAAAAATAAAATGCATTATGAAAGTGATTAAAATTTTAATTCGCTTGTAGTATTTCTATCAGCGATTCACGTTTTCACGATTTATGTGTGTAATTCTCAGCATCTATTAAAAAATAAAATGCATTATGAAAGTGATTAAAATTTTAATTCGCTTGTAGTATTTCTATCAGCGACTCACGTTTTTATTATTTATGTGTGTAATTCTAAGCAAATATTAAAAAAATAAAATGCATTATGAAAGTGATTAAAATTTTAATTCGCTTGTAGTATTTCTATCAGCGATTCACGTTTTTACGATTTATGTGTGTAATTCTGAGCATCTATTAAAAAATAAAATACATTATGAAAGTGATTAAAACTTTAATTCGCTTGTAGTATTTCTATCAGCGACTCACGTTTTTATTATTTATGTGTGTAATTCTAAGCAAATATTAAAAAAATAAAATGCATTATGAAAGTGATTAAAATTTTAATTCGCTTGTAGTATTTCTATCAGCGATTCACGTTTTTACGATTTATGTGTGTAATTCTGAGCATCTATTAAAAAATAAAATGCATTATGAAGGTGATTAAAATTTTAATTCGCTTGCAGTATTTCTATCAGCGATTCACGTTTTTACGATTTATGTGTGTAATTCTGAGCATCTATTAAAAAATAAAATACATTATGAAAGTGATTAAAACTTTAATTCGCTTGTAGTATTTCTATCAGCGACTCACGTTTTTATTATTTATGTGTGTAATTCTAAGCAAATATTAAAAAAATAAAATGCATTATGAAAGTGATTAAAATTTTAATTCGCTTGTAGTATTTCTATCAGCGATTCACGTTTTTACGATTTATGTGTGTAATTCTGAGCATCTATTAAAAAATAAAATGCATTATGAAGGTGATTAAAATTTTAATTCGCTTGCAGTATTTCTATCAGCGATTCACGTTTTTACGATTTATGTGTGTAATTCTGAGCATCTATTAAAAAATAAAATACATTATGAAAGTGATTAAAACTTTAATTCGCTTGTAGTATTTCTATCAGCGACTCACGTTTTTACGATTTATGTCTTGACCTCCAGATTTCTGACTAATATATGCAGGGTGTCCACTCTCAACGGTGCCCAATGGCTTACTCTTAAACCGTTAGTCATAGACTTATAGTTCCAATTACAAAAACTTTTTAAATGAGGTAAAGAAATATTTTAAAAGCGATTCAGGTCAATAAACACATTTCTTAAACAAAATTACCTTCTTAAAAAATAATTTTTTATACGGTCACTCGGTCCTATAAGTTATGTTTAGTAAAAATATCCTATTACACTAAGAAGTAAGACAAAACAAAGAGTCACATTCTGCTACGATTAAAATCGACCGAGTAAAAGCTGTTTAAAGTTGAAGCATCTTTTTTGTTGCGAAATAGGGGTAATGACAAATTTGTTAGAAGTATAAATAATCGTCAGATATAAAAATAATAATTGTTGAGAGTAAAATTAACATTACAATATAAATTTGAAAACCCTTTTCATTCTAATATATTAAAGCAAACTATACAACTTTCCCTAAAAATATAAGGGGAAAAATAACATAATTTTTGTTAAAAGAAATCATGAAAAGAAATAGCCGCATTTCCATACAAAATAAAATATATCTTAAAATACAATTATTTTAACCAATCTGAAACTTAATTAATCAAAATTGACACTATCATTGTAATACTTGTACGATGTGACTATTTTCAGTTAAAGTGCAGATACACAATAAATAAAGTCTTCTAATACTTTAAGCACTTTCGTACGATCCCTTGAATCATGGTCAAACTCATCTGTGTTCAGTTGCAGATTTCGGCGTAAGTCATACAATTCAAAGTTTCATAACTCGGTCAATTTTAGTGTTAGATCAATGGGACTTTCTTTGTCTTACTTTTTAGTGTAATAGGGAATTTTTGCTAAATATCACTTATAGGACCGGGGAACAGTATAAAAAATTTATATTTTGTAAATTTTTAAGAAATGTTTTTACTGATGTGAACGACATTTAAAATAATTTTTAATCTCATTTAAAACATTTTTGTAATTGGAACTATATGTCTCTGATTAACGGTTTAGGAATTAGTGTACATTTTCTGTGGTACACATATGTGGATCACTATTCTTTTCCTCATGAAAATTAAACCGTTTAACTTTTTGAATTATTGACATTATTTCTACGTTCCTGAATGATTTTGCTTTAAAATACAAATATAATTAGAAGACCTAATACTATTTTCTTTTTGAAATAAAATAAAAGATGTTTTCACTTGATTTTTCAAAATGCCTCCAAAGACAGCTTGGCCAAGAAGGTATTCAATTTTCAATTAGATGCTTTGCAATATGTCGGAGAGAAATGCAGCTTACAAGGAAGGTCTCCATACGGGCATACTCAGAAAAACCTGAAAAAAAATTACAGAATGTTCTTCTCATGTGGGTATATATGTTTATAAGAAAATTTCGGCGGAACCTCTGTAAAGCGTCCATTTAAAAAAAAAAAAGGAGAATTTCGTTTATTTGGCGATGAAATAAAATTTCAAAAAATACGCTTTTATGTCGAATACTCTTTAAGGAAAAAACTTTTTATGTTGAATTTGTTTAAATAAGTTTAATTTAAATAACTTTAATTGTATCATTTTTAGTTTGTTTTAACTATAGTTTTGTCATATATATTTATATGTATTTATAATGGAATTTAACTATAATTTTTTACGATTTAAAACAAAATTTGAATTGATTTAAATTATTTCAAGCTCAAAAATAAGTCCGATTGAGCACTATCGATTTGATTTTGTTGCTATGGAAGCAACGATTTCTTCGACATGGAAATGTATAATGACAGAATTCTTCATGTGGACTTGAATAGCCGTTAAAATTTTTAAAATCTTGGATTGGAGGGTAAAGCAATGACAAAATATCATTCAAATCGGTAATAAAAAGAAAAAAAAAGGGTGAATTATTTTTTACTTTATCGAACATTTTAAATTAAAATTGCTGCAAATGTAATGACACTCTTAAGTAAATATTTGTAACTTGAAAAATATAAAAGAAACAAATTAAATA
This sequence comes from Maratus speciosus, assembly GCA_963932465.1. Taxonomy (NCBI): domain Eukaryota; kingdom Metazoa; phylum Arthropoda; class Arachnida; order Araneae; family Salticidae; genus Maratus; species Maratus speciosus. The sequence goes on along the minus strand of OZ010793.1, from coordinate 207,302,753 downwards.
ATTCAAAATCAAATGTCAGCTGGCTATAACTTAAAATAGATATTTGCAACTTGCAAAACATAGAAAATATTTTTCCAATGATAAAATTAAATAGCTACAGTAACAAACAACATATGTAAAATTTTGTATATGTAATGCAAAAAAATAATAATAAACTCTTTCACTGATTAAGTTTAAATTCATTAAATGCCGGGCATTCTAAAAAAAACAATTAACAAGCAATTTTGAGAAGCATTAAAATAGGTTACTTTTGGTGAGAAAAATCCTGCTTGCCAAATTGCGTAACGCTTTCGCATTTTCGCGCCAAATATTCGAAAGTATTTTATTTCTTTACAGACTTTCTACTGGAAATCCGCCGCTAAATTTAACTGAGTAGTTTCAAATAGCATTTTTTTTTTCAGCAAATTCTTAATATGCCTTGCAAGGAGACCTTCCTTATTAGATTATTAACTTGTTAAACGCATTAAATTGCTCAGTGTGTGAATTTAAGTTGTTGATATTAAATTGATATTTTAGGGGGCTCGTAACTTCAGGTCCACATATATGAACACAAAATTATTACCTCCTAATTTATCATTTTTTTGGTAAATGTTTTCATCTGCAAGTTCTAATTTCATTATGTATATGAGTAAAACCAAGGAATGAGTATTTTTAATATTATTATAACTTTCAGCCTGTTGTGGATAAATATGCGAATAAATGAGACAGTTAACCACTTACATTCACAAAATAAATAAATAAAACTAAATATTTTCTTTTTCCTTTCTGTTTAAAGAATTTGGTAGTATTCCAAGGAATTTGCAAAAAGATTTTGCATTCAGTTTGTGGCGCTGAAGCAAATGTAATAATGCGAATTATTTAAAAAATCCCATTCCATCATGTTTGTTTTATCTCTAGAAAACACTTTGTAACATAAAATATAACTCAAATCTTTTGTTATCCATTGAAATAATAAAATAAACAACGAAACTTGAAACAAAAGGCAGATTTCTCCTATCTGTTTTCAAGGTGAATTCTTTCTGTGATTCCTGCGCGTTTGGTGAACAAGAATTGCGTAAAATTTTCAAAAATGTCTCTGAAGAAGATGAAATTTCTGGATCTTGATTAATGAATGTTCTACTTCAGTTAACAGATATAATGATCATTCGTTCTCAAGAGATAAATGGCTTTGATAGTTGTTGTTAAAGTTGAAATTTGAAACTTAGTTTAATTCTATATTACAATTTGTAACAGGGTAAATACAAGCCAATGTTAACATTTTTAGTGTTCTATTTTTTACATCAAATATGTAATATATATTTTTTTTATATTAATAATTCTATATTTTTTTATATTTGCAATTTATTTTTCAATATTTTGAATAGTCAAAATCTATAAAATCCATTACAATCAGCATAGCTTCTTTTTATGTGTTTATTTGTTTGTCTGTTACATGTTTGATGTTTGTCTGTTACAGGTGAGATTACATATTTGTCATAGCTATACCGTGGCAACAGTCAAATTTTGTGAAAGACGTATGTTTCTGAACTCCCTCAGAGTGAAAATACATTTTTATTATAATAAATTGTATGTTATTTTATGAGTAATATAGATAAACATTAAGGTATCCGAAAAGGTATCCGAAAGTATAATTCCTGTTTGTCTGTTACAATACCATTTTTTAATCGCAGTTATTTGCATTAAATAATTTATTCATAATGGCTATATTAATTTATCTTCTAATATCAATTGTTAGTTGCAGGCTAGGTATCTTTGAATTCCAAAATTATCATTTTTTAAATAAGGTAAGGCCATTTTTTCCTCTATGACTGTTAGTCCATTACAATGGAATTGTCCAACAGTTTTATTAAATACAGAATTTTGCTTATATGGGGCATTCTCACAATCTGTTGACTTTCGGGAATAAAAATCTATTGAAATTAAATTTGCTAAAATAACATTTTAATCTGATAGACGAATGCTTTAATGATTCAAAATAAAGAAAAAATAGTCAGCAGCGAAAATTTTTTTACTTAACTGAAGTTTATGTTAAACTTGCGAGTTTAATTTTCCTTACCATTTTACTACTATAACTTTCTATTATCTTCTAAATTTTTACTTAACAGTTGTTAATATTGGATTAATTTTTTTTTTTTAATTTACCTCGAAAAGTGCAGGAATAAACCTTGGGGACGGTAAGACTACCAATAAAGCCACGATCTTGAAATTGATATTTAAATGCTGATTTAAATTCTGCAGTAAATTTCCTGTCAAAGAATTTTAGACATTCTTTCTGCAGCATACTTCTGCATGAGAAAAAACTTGAAAAAAATTCTGTGGCTGCAGCTGAAGTGGTTTTCTGTATAAGTTTAGCAAGAGGGACGGTAAGGATAAAAAACCCAGGGACAGAGTTAAAAAAATAATATCAACCGTAAAAATGTGTGCATATTAATTTTTTGCTGCATATTTATATAAAACAATTGTCCCAGTTTCGGAAAAAAATTACATTGTATTACTTTTATTGAAACAATTTTATACAAACAGCTCCAAACTTAAAAATCAGCATCAGGGACACGGGACGGTATAGGAGTTTTACTGGTATTTGGACACCCAACATCGTCAAAAACTTATTTATCTCGTTAATATTGTTATGCAATCCTGCAATGGGATGTTCCCCCAGTATATGAAATAAAAAAAACACAAAAAAATGTATTAAAATAAAAATTATTACTCAGGGACATAAAAGTCAAAATATTGTGAGAACGCCCCATATACCGCATGTACTCGTGTATAAATCGAACCCCAATTCTTAAAGTAAAATTTTGAAAAAAAATTAATTTTCGTGTATAAGTCAAATTACATTTCCGATATGTTGAAAAATGATTTGTAATCGAGGACAAAATAAATAAATAATTTTCCTTAAATAAGTATTTTTTTTTTTTTTTTTTTTTTTTTACGTTTTATAATCAGACCTCTTTTTTTTTATTCAGCATTTTAAAACTGTATAATTATGTAATACTGATGAAGCTTAAACAATTTTTAAACCTATTCACATCAATTCAATGTTACTTAAAAAGAAAAAAAATTTCAAAAATCTATTCAAGCCGTATTTACAAGGGTAAACAACTTCTTAGACTACTAAAATATAGTACTTATTTGTATTGTAGGACTTTTAGGAGAGATATCTAGAAGCATTCTTAAGTTGAACTCTTTTTAAAAAGGGGATTAAAATGTTGAAAGGAATGCCTCTGTATTGAAGGGAATTCTGTCCCAAGAGAAAATGGATGCAGAACAATTACATGAACATTATTGTTCAGTTTTTTTTTTCATCACAAAGAAATGACAGTTGCCCGCTTTTATCTCTCTTTCCATCCTAGACCAACATGTGATTGCTTGAAAGACTTGGCCATTCGTCGATTAACTTCGATTTTTTTTTTTTTTTACTAACTCGTGTATAAGTCGACCCCCCATTTCCACTTCCAAATTTTGTCTAGAATTCCTCGACTTATACACGAGTATATACGGTATTTATCATTTATTAATATAAGGGTGCCCCAATTTTATCTATACAACTTTGATCCTCCATAAAACCTAAATGAAATGACATAGCGAAGTTCGGTTTTGTGTTCGTATAAAAGCAACGTATAAAGTTTTATTTGTACTAAAAAGGATGTTTTTGCTTTCAAGTACGATCCAGTAAGATCCATAACTGGTGATGACTACACCACAGGAAAAAACTCAGTGTATGGCCTGGTTCATAGAGACGAATTAAGATAAACAATTCCAAAGGAATTTCCGAACAAAATACGGACGTCACCCACCATCCAGACCCTCAATGTCCCTGAGTTTCTTGATGCAAACTTTCCTGATAGGTGGATTGGACGGGGATGGTCCAATTCCTTGGCATCCACGTTCACCGGATTTAGCCCCCTAGACTTTTACCTGTGGATTTATATTAAAAATAGTGTACCGCACGCAGGTTAGGGATTTAGATGAGCTGAAGCACAGGATTACTGCGGTCATTGCTACAATTCCTGTGGACATGCTCCAAAGATTATGGCAGGATGTTGAATGCCGTCTCGACGTTGTTTGTAAAACTAAAGGTGCTCATGTGGAGCTCTTCTAGCATCACATGAAACTTTGGAACTTGCTGATCATTATACAATAAAGAGATTTTTGTTATCTAATTTTGTTTAACTTTTATGAAGGATCAAAGTTGTAAAGATAAATCTGGGACACCCGTTATATCTATAATAGTTTCATTAAATAGAGACTTTCTCAAATATATTTATGATTTATTAATGCATATCTTTCTTTTTTACTGTCATAAGAAGAAAATGTTGGATTCACGAAAATTTTCGACTTCCAGAGTTTGATAGGTTTACACATTTTAGGATGTCCTCAATACGGTTTAAGTTATTCTTGTAAAATGTGCCTCTGTCTGTCTCTGTGTTACACAAATTTTGTCACCTTTCTAACGCAACAATTAAAGCTCGTTATTCAGGATGCGAACAGTTTTAACAAAAATTTCGACTTTTTTTTTTTTTTTTATCGCGAAAAAAAAATTACAAATTCAATGATCAATCGAGATGATTGCTAATTCTACCAGTTGAATATTAAATAGAAATTTTCCATTCCGAAATAATAGTGCCAGATTACTTGGAAAATCCAAGGAGCGTATGCGCCTTGGACATTTCACGAAACTTCATATTTAGTTAGACCTTGATATAAATTGGTGATAATTATATTTTGGTGCGTATCGGCCAACAGGTGGCATTGTTATGTCGTATGTTTTTGTTAAGGATCGACCGAAACAGGCTTTTAAGACCGAAACCTAATTTCGGTAATCTTCCTATTTTCGGCCGAAAACGAAAACGAAAATGTCCAAAAAAATTGTAAGTAATTAATACATATATAAATATACATAGTTATTAATTAATTATACGTGTTTATTAAATAGACATAATTATTAAATAATTATACGTGTGGCCCAAGTTGGCTGTTTGGGCCTCTGACAAAACATTTTATTTTCATATAAAATAAAATGTAATTAATTCATCAATGACACAGAATGATTTTCTAATTATACGAATTTCATCTAATTAAAAAATGTTTTAGGTATATATACCTCGATTTATCTTTTATAATGATTTTTGTAAATGATCATCTGTTATACTTGAACTTTCTAAAAGAGTATTCGAAACACTTCTTGCGGCTTCAAACTAAAAATTTTCTATTACTGTTAAGCCTGCAGTTTTTAATGAGTACGTGAAAAGCGTCTTCAAACGTTAGTCATATGTGCATTGCTTGCTCTATAATTTCCATTCACGTCTTGAATCAGAGATGACTGATAATTATAAACAGTGAAGTTCATAGCAATAAATAAAGCGTATCTCAGTGGAGCCAATACAGCTCAAATTTGTGAGTAATGTTGACAATTTCCTAAAAAAGAAAGGAGATTTTTGGAATACAGATAGTTTCGGTCGAGGTTCGGACTGGCCGAATTTTCAGCAGCATTTTTGTCGAAAACGAATTTTCTGCGAAACTCAGATGTGGGGCAGAAAATGGAAATTCTTTTTTGGTCGATCTCTAGTTTTCGTCGTTGTTGTTATTTGTTTTTTAAAGATTCTTTAAAGATCTCGGCATCTGTGGGACGGAATAGCACCAAAATTACTAGCTTCGATTGCAAAGATTTCCGTCTCATTGAAGCAATAAAATAAACAAAGAAATTTGAAACAAAAGGTAGATTTATCCAATCTGCTTTCAAGGTGAATTCTTTATGTGGTTCTTACGCATGTGTTGAACAACGACTGTGCAAAATTTCCAAATATACCTCTGATGAAGATCAAATTTCTGGATAGTGATTAATGAGTGTTTTACTTCGGTTAACAGAAATAATGATCATTCTTTCTCAAGAGTTTTAATTGATTTCATAGTTGATGTTAGCGTTGAAATTTAAAATTTAGTTAATTATATTTAAGTGATTGGAACAGTTTTGTTATAAAGAAATTTTTGTGGCAACATTGGTCATTTACTAGTATATTTATTTTATTTTATTACAAATGTAATTTTAATAACCAGACTTAACAAATGAGACCATTTAATTCATTTTTTTCTGTATTTACTTACACAGGTATATATATGTTACAATATTAAATCTTTCTTCGCGATTTCCCTGTACTATTCTAAATTACTACTCTATATTCACTAAATCTTTATTATTAAATAATCTCTATCGTTAACTCTGTTAAATTCTCTTTAATATTTAATGTCTCACTTGTCTAATTCACTTAATTATTACGCTTTTAGTATTCTTAAATTAAATGTTCCATTTTCGATCTTTCGCGTTTTAGAATGTTCTTTGGTAACGATTTTATTCTAGCCGAGAATTTCCTTTCCCGCCCTTAATTCCGGAGTTTCTTTTTTACTTTCTTATTCATCCGCTCCTCTGTCAGCTCTCTTTTCATGGCGTGATATCTTTACGTCGTAATTGGTTTAGAGCGCGTACTACGTCAATTTTGTATTCCTACGCTTAGGAAGTAAAAAGCGGCTAAACAAGATTCTCCGGCAGAATTTGCTGATTTTTCGAAGTGTAAACTGCCCAATGACTGTGTGTCTGTCACTATGTAGTTCATTCTAAAGATTTAACTTAAGATGTAATCAAAATGATTACTAATGATTATAGATGTTGAATACATCGAACATCGATGGCACTGAATCGTATTTTTGTGAGAACTGTCGCTCGATGTTATTAAATAAAAACCTGTGACCGGAAATGCTTTTTTCCTTGTCTCCTGGAGAAATTCCTAATAGTCATATCCATTGTTTTGACAATTCGCCAATCGACTGCAACCCATCTTAAATGAGAAACAAAGAACGTCTGCAAAGATTAAGCTGCTCAATTGAATCGGTGAAGTTTTTGCATCTATATTCATCTACATCCATTATATCCTATAATGTATAATCTTACATCGACCATCACTAATGATAGATTATCATTATATAAACACGACAGGATTATGCTACAGATCCTACATCTCTACTAGATCGACGTAATTATTACCAGCAGCCCGTGTATCGTAATATATATATAGGGTGAACATAAAATCTTTTTCTGATTACAGAAAATATTGCAAAAAATATATTATGCTTAGACATTAGGTTAATTTTGTAAATTGTAAATACAGTAATCAAATTTGTAATAAGAAATCTTAGAAAATTCCAATTTGCTGATCCTTTTTAGCTGAGAGAATGTCAGAGAGGTATTTTATTTATCGTCAACTGTTGTCCAACATTTGTTATTTAACAGCAGACACTGGATCTGTCATCCTGTTTTTCAATGTATCAGTATCACGAAATGGTGTAGAGTAAGATTAATAAACACAAGTACTATATTATTTTTCTCTATGGAAAATTTCTCGACACGGCAGAAAGTGTGGAATAATATACTCAGATTTCTCGCACGTACACGATACACGTAGAAAATGTTTGGCTTCACTGTCCATGATATCATTCTGATTTGATAACGGCCGTTAACAATTTCAAACAGATTTAGGTATCCAATGTTATGGTAACGCAGCTACCTAAATAAATTTTAAACCTTTTAGCTTAATATTTTTTGTTATTTTTTTTCTTTTGCAGTACAAAATGAAAATGAAAATGTAACCTTTCCGTTTTAATGTCATTCGTTTTTGGTTTTTTGGTGTTTTTTTTGTTGTTGTTGTTGTTGTTGTTGTTGTTTGTTTGTTTGTTTGTTTGTTTGTTTTAAAGTTTTAACACTTAATAGCGTCATTTTTAATTTATTTTACTGATTAGACTAATTTTTTATTAGAATTTTTAATTTTATGATTCTTTCTTAAATGAGAAGTGTAATTTGTAAATCAATATTTTGCATAGTTTAAGAGATATGAATTTTAGAGAGAATTAGTGGAACTTAAAGCTTGCACATAAATAAAATAAAAAATGCAGCCGATTTTGCTTTTTTTTTTTATCTGATCGCATGCCTCCCGACGTTGACTGGCAAGTGGTTAATGATCTGATTCTAAGGTTCTATTCTGTCTAGTGCTTCAATGTTTTCTTTCTGCCTTTTTTTTTTAAGTTAGGGGATATAAAAAGATTATGTGCACTATTCGTTATTGTGTTGTGTATTCTAGTCCCATGTATAATTAATGCATATTGCCAAGGATTGTGTGACTATAAAAATCTTTGTCCGTTAATATATGTTTTTTAAATATTACTTAAAATGTATCTAAATTGTCCCGTAGCTTATAATTTTTAAAAAATTACTAAGTAATTATCAAAAATATTTTGGTTCCAAGTTTGACTCAGCTGTTAGGCTTAACGCTTATATTCAAACTGGCTATTTTCTGACACATTCCTGAATTTCTCTTTGTTCATAAACACGAGACTGGCAGATGCTCTTATTCAGAATGCACGAAATTTAATAGTTTTTTTTTCATTTTTCGATAACGGCAGAGGATCTTTCAGAAAAATGTTTTAAAGATGGCGATTTGAACTGAATTTACTGACGTGAAAGCCCAGGAATCTCCGTTATGACACAATAATCGCTCATAACTCAAGATGCAATTCATTCATCGAAAACTGAAACAAACATCACAACAAAGTACTTTTTTGTCTTGAGGAAACTTCATATTTCTAATTAACACAAACTTTTAGGAAAAAAGCTTTGTTGCAAGTAGTACACATAAAGGTTAACGTCTGTTTCTTCAGTCTTGATGAGTAGGGTTTTATTTCCTTATCTAAAACGAGTGTTTCTTTGGCTCGCACTCAAAATTCCAAGTCTTGGTTATGAAATCCTGGTGATGAGGGTTGACTCTTCGAGTTGGATACATCATCAACACTTAACATAGAAGAATGCATGGTTCGTTCCATTATAACTTAAATGAAAACTAACTAAAACAAATGAAACACTCGTCCTGGTCCTTATACGTCGATCACAGTACACAAAATAATGAAATTATCACGTTCTATGCAAATTTATACAATCATAGGGGGAGCGCGTGTGCAAAAAATTATAGAAAATCAAACGTAATTGGTGCAAAAATTTTAGAAAGTCATGTGACGTTTGAAGAAGTTTTCAGAAGTTTGAAAAATTCATTATATGTAATAAATAATATTCTATCCTAAAGCGAATCGTACCATTTTATAAAAGAAACTTCAAATTTATATGATTCCTTCACAAGAAAAATTCTTTCTCACAAACATTATGCAAAAATCAAGTTAATTTTCTGAAAAGATCTAACACATTGTCAAATATATGAATGTATAATAAACACTACAAAATATATATACTGAATCTAAAGAGAAACTTTATTTTTTTTTTCAATCCAAAGGAATATTTATTTTGCTTTATGCTATAATAATAATAATAATAATAATTATTATTATTATTATTATTATTATTATTTCAATGTTATTATTTCAGTGATACTAATCAAAATCGAACACTACGTCAACTTTCAAAATAACATTTAAAATCCCATACTAACCGCTAAAGTAAATTTAAATTCAAACTGAAGATGGCAACAGCACTTACATTTCCTAGAATTTTTTCTAACATCCGTTCAATTCCAAATCTGTTTAAAAAAATTTAATTTCTCTCATTCATTTAAAAAAAATTCTTCTCTAACAATAAAGTCTTTTAATTGTAAGAATAAAATTTTCTAACTCCTGTTAATTTAAAAATAAAAAAAAATTAAATTACGAAAATAAAAAAAATTTCAGCAAAGTTTTTCTGTTTCCCGTTAGTTTTAAAAGAAAAAAATTATTAAGCCCCCAAATTAAAAATCGTTCCAGCAGAAATTTTTTAACTCCTGTTAATTAAAAAAATATAAGTTCTCAAATTAAAAATCTTTCCCTCGAAAATTTTTCTATTCCCCACTAAATACATTTCCAAAATAAAATGAATATCAGCGTGTTAAAGTACACTTCCTTCAAAAAAATTTATACTAAAATGATAAAATATATTTATCTTCCCACAAAAGTATCCTTATCAAACAACACACACCAGAAAATTTTGCGCGGAAAAAATATTCCTCTTGAAAATTTTTCTAAGTCCTGCTAATTCATTAAATTCCTTAAATTAATATTACCATATTATAAAACGATACCTCCAAAATACCCTTATCAAGCAACACACATCAGAAAATTTTATCAAAAAAAAAAAAAAAAAAAAAAAAAAAAAATCTTCCCTTCGAAAAATTTCAATCTTGTTAATTCGTTAAATTCTCGAAATAAAAATGTCATATTCTAAGACGATTCCTTATCTATCCGCTTCCGCTTCTAATCTCTTCCTCCACCGCCCTAATCACATTGCCCGCTCTTATCTCCCTCACCTGTGGTAGACACCTCCACAGGCCTTCACCTGCACTCCACAGTTTACAGCCTCCACTGAGCCGCGATCCGCATGCAGCCAAACTCTCCAAACCACACTACTATCATTACAAAATATTATAAATTATGAAGAGATTGATATAAATGGTAGTTATGTTCTGTAAATTTTTGGTAGTATCTAAAGTTTATTTTCTCTGTCTTTGTTAACACATCTTGTTTAACACATGGTTATTATACCACAGAAATAGACTCAATTTATTCTGTGATATGCAGCAGCGTGCGAAGAGAAAACTGCGGCCGGGCAAAGTCTCAATCTCCCCCCCCCCCCCCACCAACCTTCCGCAACTTTTCTTTGTGACAGGTGCCACGCCACATAATTAAAAAGTGCAGAAAAAGAAGCAAATTTTACTGAATACATATTTCGTGTTTACTTTGAAACTTTAGGTTTAATTTTACGTAACACAATAGAAAATTGCACTTATATTTTGGCAAAGGAGATCTGGAAAATAGGTGTAGAAAAAGTATATCTAACAGTACAGTATTGCAGTTTGGAACCCTTTTATATTCCTAGAAAGAAATCCCATGCTATTTTGAGAGTATATGTTTTTGTCACAAGCACAGACTCAGAAAAGAGAATGCTAACAAAAAGAGATTAAGACAAAGATCCAAAACATGTTTTGAAAAGAAATAAGTCCTTATTCATAAATTTGTATTTTGGGTGGTAGTGGTGGTGTGGGGGCTAAAGGACAATGCAATAACTTTCAAACGAAAAATGTACGTACTTCCATTGGGAAAAAATTCCCAATATGTAAATATATAATTTTTTTTACAAAAAAGAAGGAAAAAAAAAGAGGTTTGTAGTATAAATTTGGCGCCCCCTCAATATCCGCGCCCGGGGCGACTGCCCCCTTCGCCCCCCACTTCGCACGGCCCTGGTGATATGCGGGGAATAAATCACCAATTTCAGTCCACTGATTTTAAGGATAATGTACACTATATGGCCAAAAGTGACCGGTCACTTGCGATTTTAGACGTTTTGTTAAATATCCAGAAAAATACACGAAGAATTAACCTGAAACTGCTGGTGTGTAAACACTATAGTATAGGTCATATATTTCCGCGAAGATGTTTTTCCGAAACCCCATAGGGGACCATCAACAAATTAAAAAAGAACGAATATCTTTTGGATAACCCTGTAAAAACTAATGTAGCAAAAGCGTTCAAACACGAGATTATTAATAAGTGGCTTATTGTAATATACTGTGTTCATTTTTATGGAGATAGCATGTATACTCGTAGAGAAATTAAGGTTTTTATAAAAACAGCCCCAAATTTCGCCAAGTTTTTTTGCTTATAATTTGGAGAGTTCTTAATATTAAAAAAAAAGTTCTTTTCAGAAAATATGACAATTAATATTATACACAATACTTTGCAATCAGAATTAAAAAATAATAAAAATCAGATGAATAATGAGCAGGTTTACTAAAAAATGTTTCACTGCGCATGCGCGAATGTAATCAAAATATAATGTGCATAATGTATTAACTAAGTATATAGAACAACTTCTGTGAAAGTCTCAAAATCATAGCTTGAAAATTCTGAAAATAATCGTCGATAGAATAAGCTCGAAATCCGTTGTTCCCAAAAACAAGCAAAAAAATCAGGGGTGTATCCAAATATAGTAGTACGTACAATATTGTGTACGCTATCTTGGCACTAATCAACAGATATTTGATACAACACCTGATCTTTTTGCTTGTTTTGGGGAACAACGGATTTAGAGCTTATTCTATCGACGATTATTTTCAGAATTCTCAAACTATGATTTTGAGACTTTCACAAAAGTTGCTCTATATACTTAGCTAATACATTATGCACATTATATTTTGATTGCATTCGCGCATGCGCAGTGAAACCTTTTTTAGTAAACCTGCTCATTTTTCATCCAATTTTATTATTTTTAATTCTGATTGCAAAGTATTGTGTATAATATTAATTGTCATATTTTCTGAAAAGAACTTTTTTTTTAATATTAAGAACTCTCCAAATTATAAGCAAAAAACTTGGCGAAATTTGGGGCTGTTTTTATAAAAACCTTAATTTCTCTACGAGTATACATGCTATCCCCATAAAAATGAACACAGTATATTGCAATAAGCCACTTAATCTCGTGTTTGAACGCTTTTGCTACATTAGTTTCTACAGGGTTATCCAAAAGATATTCGTTCTTTTTCAATTTGTTGACGGTCCCCTATGGGGTTTCGGAAAAAAAATCTTCGCGGAAATATATGACCTATACTATACTGTTTACATATCTGCAGTTTCAGGTTAATTCCTTATGTATTTTTCTAGATATTTAACAAAACGTCTAAAATCGCAAGTGACCGGTCACCTTTGGCCATATAGTGTATATGCATCTGAAATTGATGACATTACAATGCTGAAGACACGGAACATACAATCTACAAAACGCTTGACAAGCTAGCTGTAGTATATCAGAACACAAAATATCGCTCTGTGCTTTGAGGGAAACGGTAGGAGCACACGTTGAAATGCGCAAGTGCCGATGCCCAAATTTTAGACACAGCAAAAGATTTAGCAAAAAGTAGCTACTATCTGTATCAGCCATACTCAACTTGCAACTCTGAGGCCGCATGTGCCCCGGTGACTTTTTATGTGTGGCCCGAGACACATAATAATAATGCCTGTTTTAAAAATTAACTAAGATGTGCATATAGGATATTTAAAAACCTGGCTGTTGATTTATAGATTATAATAGGAAGTCAAAATCTATCCTTTTATTTTGAATTAATTTATAATTATGTAAAATATCTTAAATGCAGTTTGCTTAGTCAAAAGTTCTTTTTACATGCAGTCATATATGTGCTGGAGTGGTGTACACATTTCTTAATCTTCAACACTAATTAAACATTATTCCAAATTAATTAAAATTGCACTATATATTTCTACATTTAAAAAAAATAATAATAAGGGTGTATTGAGCAAAAGAAAAATTTATAAAATAAAAAAAAGTATGATTTTTTTTTTTTTTTTTTTTTTTTTTTTTTTTTAGGATGATAAATTCTGCATTGTTACATAATTACATCTAATACGTATTCTATAGCTAATACTGTTTATTGGGACTGGAAGACTGGAAGTTTGTTTCGAGAAAATAAATGGCACCATAAACTTTTCAATCTACTATTTCTATACAATCATCTTCGCGGCATATTTCTACAACATTTATAATAGAAATCTACATCAAAGTATAATGTTTGGAAATAGTGGTGTTAACATTTTTCATAACGTTTCTCCCGCACAAACGTGCAACCCACTGTTAATATTAAATTTGTTACAATACTTTTCTAAACTACTTTTGTTTCCTTATTACTTGATTTACTCTTTTTTGCATTATTATATAAGTGTGCTACGGCCCGCATAACGTCGCACACATGTTTGCAGCAAAAAAGGTTGAACATAGCATCTATATCAAATATTTAATTAGGTATAACGTTTTGTAATGGTGACATGTACAAAATGAATATTATTTTGTTATTCTTGCATACATAAGTTGTATTATGTAGATGAAAATTGAGAGCATTAAAAAAACGATATTTCGTGTTGATACCGTGTTGAGAAAACTGATTAATGCGCTCTAAAATCTATTTCATATCTTTTCGAAAATTGCAAACAGCAAAAAAGATTTTTATTTCAGAAATGCTTCTTTAAATCTTTGATATCTATTGGTTACTGAGATTGCTAAGGGTAAAGGAACGCGTTTTGGAATCTTAGGTAACTTCGTGAATAACTAATAGGAAGAGGTTATATTATATACTGTAAAAAAAAATTCTGTCAAATTACAGAGAATCTACTAGTAACCGATTATCTTAAGTCTTATGTAAAATTACAGAAAAACAAATATTCTATTAAATAACAGAGAAATTATTCGGTAATTTAAGGTAGACTCTGTAAATTTACATCGATAAAAATGCACAAGACTCTGTAAATTTATATAGTTAATATTTTATATATTTAATAATTTATATATTTTTAACGATAATAATTTATTTTTAGAAATTAGTGAATTTTTGAACTTCGAGGGGTTTATAGGGAGGTTTATAGGGGAAGTTTAATTATAACCACTCTGTATTTCTGGCACATAAACGACTAGAAAATATTAAAACGTTTATTGCAAAAATTCCATTTTATGTTTGTTAAAATAACTCAAATTATGCTTAGCGTGCGTAGACTCTTAAAACAAATCAAGTATATCCTGTTCACGAATTAGTAAAAGAGCAATATAAATTTTCCTTGTAGGAGCTTTGCTGCGCCATTTTTACCATGAAATTATTCAAAATGAAAATTTGTCGAGTCAATATGCATGTTTGCTTCTCTAAAAAATTTGAAATGCTTTATTGTTCTAGTTAAAAATGTAAATGGTATTTCAAATAACAAAATGACTGACGCATCCACTACTAAAATCATGGAACTAACAAAACCAAAATATGAACTAGATTAAAATATAATTCTTTATTAAAATACTTTCTAAGCTAGAATGTTTGTGACACTTTGGACTATTTATCAATAATATTTCTAAGGCTTTTGGCACACACACGCAGAAAGGTCTGGCATCACTGGTCTAGGCTTTTGCTTTTAACATTGAACTTAAATATCTGAAGTCCATTCTCGTTACACTTAGATTCGATCCTTCTGTAGTCGATAAAATATTTAAAAATTCACGAACACCAAATTTTCCTTAAAGTTTCTCTGATAATCCTCCTAATCTCAGTTCAGTTAAATTACCTTTCTATTATTTTATTGTTTGTTGTATTAAGAATTGATTTATAATCAAAATTTATTGTTGAAAATTTCAGGGTTGCCTTAGTTTTATCTATCTATTCAAGGCTACGAGTTTAGGAAACGTAATAACTCTTCAACCCAGTCATTTTTTTTTTTTTGAAAAAATTGTAGAAAGATCGATATTTTGTTGATGTTTCCTCATATCGTTTAGCAGACGATATTTTCCAGTCAAAGCCAACAAGAAATACTGCTTAATGCATTCATTGAACTTAATAACCTTCCCCTGATCTTCAGATCGAAGTTATTAATTGTGTTGATCTTCAGGAAACGCCTTACTATTTTCTGATAAAGCATCATGGTTTGTAAAATAACTCGTTTTCCCGATATGCCTGATTGTTTCTTATGTCAGAATCGAAATGTGATTCCAAGATAGACGAGTTGTAATCAAACCCAACGGAATTTCAATTGTTTCATCCACGGTTACACCTATTTTTTATGCGGTACTCAAACCAACATTCATATGCTATTCACTAAATTTATTTTGACCTTCATTTCATAGGCTTATCTTTAATGAAAAGCAAAATGTTCTTATAAACAACTGAGCTTCACACACGTTTCGATAATTCTTACTTGATTTTCATGAGAATATCTGTTTTACTCACGAATTCAATAGATCAAACTCAAACAGGTGGAAAAGTAATATTTTCCTGTGTGTAATCGTAGAAAGATTACGATAAAAAAGAGGAGGGCGTTCAAAGTTTCATTTTCTTGTGTCAAAAAAAATTATATTCGAATGAAATAAAACTCTTTTTACTCATGGTAAAAGGAGATTGAAACCATTGGGGGGAGGGGGGGGGGGAATGAAGACATCGTTGTACACCAAACAGAAATTATAAGCTGGTTTAAATGTTTCAGTGTGGTCAATTGCAAAAATATTTCTTTAGTGTAACAAATTTAGTTAATTTTATTTTCTATAATAATAAAAAGAAAAAATAGTCTGTCTGTAAACAGTGTAGAACTATGATGTAAAACTCTACAATTTCAAGATCCGACACAAGGAAACTTTTAGAGTGGAAAAAAAGAGGTTTTTTAAAAATCAGTTTTTTCTTTTTGAATTTAAGGGATTTATTAGCCAAGTAGCTATTTCTTTCACCAAAAAAAATAACGCTATATTTATCATAAAACCTTGCTTGAAAATTGCTCGTCAAACGTGGCAAATGAGGTGCGTTCGTACAAAACTAGTTTTATAAATATTTTTTGCATCGCATATTGTACTGAATGTATATTTTAGTGCACTTAATAAGTGCATATCAATTTCATTCTGTTCGAAAGTCTGAAACATCATTAAAATGCACTTGAAATAATGTTTTCCCATTTGCCTTAATGTAACGGAAAACTTTTGGCTGTCCCTGTAATTAAACTATACATCCGATTTTCATAAAATTTGAAATGACTCCACAAAATTTTACAACAATTATATATTTAAAATTTCAGACCATTCGGAATGCTGTAACATCATTAAAATGCACTTGAAATAATTTTTTCCCATTGGCCGTAATGTAACGGAAAAATTTGACTGTCCCTGTAATTAAACTATGCATCCGATTTTTATGAAATTTGAAATGACTCGACAAAATTATGCAACAATTATATATTTTAAATTTCATGCGATTCGGTCGGGTAGTTTTTGCGCTGTTATATGCGGCCGGACAGACAGACGTGCTGAACGACGACTATAGGTGCTACTTATTTATATAATTACGAAGCACCTAAAAAACCGTTCATTTTTTTATGTAAACGACGGGGAAAGTATTTTATTTATTTTCTGATACACATGTATCCCGGTTTATGTACTTAATACCGAAGATTCGTTTATGAACAGTCGTGTCGTCATATTGCACGATTTGAAATAAACAGAATTTTCTGCTTAAAGAATTGTAACTACAACCAGAACACCACTCCACAAGAAGCCACGAGAATCGAACCAACTACCACACGATGATGCGTCGCAGTTTTTACCTCTCAGACACGAAGACTCCGGAAAAGGTATTATTTCCTTTTATTGAAAAAGTAGTGTTAACAAATCTTCTTCAATTTGCCTTTCCTTTTGATATTTTTTTCCTTTTTTATAATTTCTACATTTAAATAATAATAGGGGGGGGGAGGAAACGCTGTAGACTCTTTTACAATCACTTGCACAAATCGACTCTCTCGACTTCATAAATATCAACAGACACCTAAGACATAAAACTGTGACTTTCCGTCAAATCTGATAACCATGGTGCGGAATTCTCATGGTACGTAAATTTCAGCTAATCATTTAACTCAGCCAATTTGGTAATTAATGGCTCTTGTAATGCAATACATCCAGAATTTTGTTCCAAGTTCCTCTCTCATTTTTTCCCCAAAACTTTCTTTTACAATACAGTAATTTTTCGTGGTAACCAATCTCGATTATGGAAAATTCACTGTTTTTTTACGCTTTATAGAAAACGCGAATTAGTGAATTTATTTTAAAAAATTATATTTTTTACTCTGTTTCATTACAAAGATATGGTTAAGGGAAAGAAGAAATGAAACATTAATTATCTTTTTGGAATTGTTAAATTGATTTTTCAATTTAAAATTATACTTTAATAGGAAACTATAAATTGATAAAAGCGTGGGTTTTTTTTTAATTCCTTTATTTTTATTTACACTTTATAATTTTTAGTGTTCAAAACATTTCGTTGTTGTAATTTCACATCAGATGGCTTCTTTTGGCTAGCGGGGTTTGGTGCCTCATTAAATTATTGTTCTAGTAACTCGTATACAATTGAAAGAATGTTTGACTATCTATCACCTGAAGCCGACAAACGGAAAAAAAAATCTTAAAATTATTAACAAAAACACATACACCATAATCATTTCCGGAATGATTTTATTCAATGAACACAAATCAAGTGTCAAACGTGAATATTATTATTCAAAAAACCGAAGTTCGTGCAATTTTCAAAAATTGTGTTTATATTCGGAAAGAAGGCATTGACTTAAGTCTAAGTACATATAGGTTTTTTTTTTTTTTTTCTGCAGCAAGTGTACAGTCGTGGAAAAAAAAAGTAAACATCCCCTACTAACTCTGCAACAAATTATTATAGAAGTTACTGGCACCAAACTATTGGAAATAAAGTCTACTTTTAAATGATGTATATAAAATTTGCTTAGGGGCCGTCTACATATCAAAACGAAATCAAACTTTGTTTTTAAGGTTCCGTACTTAAAAAGTAAAAACGGAACTATTATAAAATCACTCCTGTGTCTGTCTGTCTGTCACAGCCATTTTACTCGTAAATATTGAACGTGGAAAGTTCAAATTCAGGGAAGTAATAAAGACTATTGACCCACATATTTTCAGATTATTAAACATTTATAAATATTAGTAAAAATATAGAAGGGCTAATTATGCTACTAAAAAAATCTTTTCTATGTATATCGTGTAGGATATGGCGTGAAAGCTTTCGTAACGCTAAACTCAAAAATACATTTCTTTTCATTTTAGGTATTATATTTTCAAAGATATCATCGAAAATGTAGCGCAAAAATATGTCCCCCCCCCCTCCCTCTAATTCCGAATCTATTGAAACTAAAATTATGAAAAAATTAGAGGTAGTAGACATTAATTTAAACCTTGAAGGAAAATTATAGCGATTACCCTAAGCCACATAGTTTTTGAGAAAATCGCATTTTTCTGTTACACACAAATTTCGATTTACGGACATTCAGCAAAAGTGTTGAGCAGCGCCGGAGGTACCTATCGTAGCAGAAGTATAAAAGCAATGTTGATAATGATTTTCGAAAAATATCGTCCGTAATTAGCCGAGATATTAACCCTTAAAGATACGGACAGTTTGGACATACATGAAGACATGAGTGACGAACTCTATGTCTAGTTAACAACTTTTAATGATACATATGTGTAATGTAATGTCCAGTAACAGTATAAAAGCAACAAATGCCAAATTGTTAAAAACAGACTAATTTAAGGAGTCTCAGGACCCTTAAAATTGGAAAAATGTAAAAAATAAAGACCATTTTCAACATTTAATGTCTTAAAATGTATATATGATTTTAGAATGCAATTTTTATTGGCATAAAAGACATAAGTAATGTTCTTTTATTTCATGTATTGAAAAAAATTGCAAGATACAGAATTAGTATTTATATGGGTCTCAAAACTGTTAGACATTTGTTGAGCAGAAAATTGGCATTACAGTTTACGCGCCGGTTTACAAAATAAATATTGCAACTAGAATGAACATTTTGGGGCTTACTTATACTTCAGATTGTAGTAATTACACTGAACTTAAATAAATTTGTATTTAAAGCATTTTTATATTTTTAACGCAAAGTTGTATTTAGCTAATACAAAATTTTGAAAATTTCAGCAGTATAATCACGTAAAAAAAAATATTTTTTTTAACAATAAAAGGAAATTTTAGGTTCAGTTTATACAGACAAACAGGAAATATATGATTTGAAAATTTCATGAAAAAATATTCAGAAGTTTTTGAGGTATCCTGCACCTTATGCCCAAAAACGTCATTTGGAGAAAAATGACTTCAAAGTTCCGGAAACGCCGCTTCAGCTATTGAGCGGGTATAATTCTAAAACCCATAACTTCTGCTCTAATGGGAATTTCAAGGAAACAATTATATCAAAATGTTAAAAAAAACAGGAGTTTAACATCTAAAAATATTATTTTTTTTAACATTTTGAAGCTTTAAGAGTCCTGCGAGCACTTAATTAGAGTGAATCAAATACTATGGGTTTCGCGACTAGTTTGCATTGAGTGGATCTTTCAATACGCCTCGAGTGACTTTTAAAGTTAATTAAAAACTTATCTGGAAAAACGCGGCACGTGCCAAGGCGGCGTTGCAGATTTGCGACCTCCTTTCGAAGCGCGCTTAGCACAATGCTAAATTTAAACTTTGAACAAAGGTTTTGTTTTAGCAACACTGAAGAAAGAAAGGTTATTACTACGCTGAATTTAGTATTATGAAATGCCAAATGAAGTTCAAATATGCACTGCTTTTATTGTCAGTCCCGAATTAAGTTCATCATAAACAGATTAGGATAATAGTAAGAAATGAGTTATACAGAATAGCTATATTTTATATTATTTAGGTTCCATATCGCTTTGAACTTTCATAGTATATCCATTCATACTTTTCAGTTATACCCAATCCTACGTTGTATAGTTTTTTACAAAGTCTTAGTATTCTTTTAGCAATTTTTTTTTTTAAATAATACAATTACAAATTCATATATTTATTCTACGGAACCCTCTGTACGCGAGTAATACTCGCACTTGACCGTTTATTTATTTATTTTTTTCAATAGCAATACCCAAGTTTGACACCATAAATAAATTCTATACCCTTCAATTACCCTAAATCCAAAATTTCATGAAATTCGTCCGATTAGTTTCCGCGAAATTAATTAATTTAAAATGAGCATATTTTAGAGTTTGTATCCAATTTGAAGTTCCGTATTCGATTGTTGAAATGCTACAGAATGGCTAGGTCACTTCCTATTATTTCTCGTCAATAGTGCCATTTCACTCGCTTAATATGTTTCGACTTTTGTCAACCCAAATGTTTCAATGAAATGATTAAAATATATTTATTTTTACAAATTATGCTTTTCTGTACATCATAGACGGCCCCTTAAACCATCATTTTGAAGTTTTTTAATCATAATTCGGAAACTACTTGGAATAAAAATTTGAAATTGAGAATTTGCATAAAGCAGGACAAAATAAATATAAATATATCAAAAAAATTGTTGGTTGCAATCCATATTTCTTTCGCATATTAATTTCATAATTCATATTATAAAAATTTTAAAATTACAAATTCAATGTGTTTATGTTTGGGTTTTTTAGTATTATAATCAAACAAAAAAATGATCACATTAGGATTATAATTTCAGGAGATATTATTCAAAATATGAAAATGTAATTTAACATTAGAAGTTCTAAATTCTGAATAGGTATAATTCAAAAACTTATCATCCAAATGACTTGAAATTTCCTTTCTATGCATAATTTGAACCGAAGATTTAAAATATAATGTCAAAATTAGGTGTTGATATTGAAAAGAACAAAGTTTGGCCTGGTTTTGATTTGTAGATAGCCCCCTAAGCAAACTTTATGTACATCATTTAAGAGTAGACATTATTTCTAATCGTTTGGTACCTGTAATTTTTTTCTGTTATAATTAGTTGCAGAGTTAACAGATGATTTTTACTTTTTTTCTTTCCACGGCTGCACAGTGCACATATATAAATACAAATATGAACATTTTACTCTATAATTGACACCGCAATTTATCTGAAGAATACTTTTATAAATATTTATTAATTGTTAAGTAAAGTATTCAATTTGTGTCAAAAGCGACCAGCTAATCTTGCACATCGGCTGTATCTAGCAGCTGATAACATTAAAATAATGTGAAGTGAAACGCTTGTATTGCTCAATGTAAAGGTTCACGGACAAGAACCTTTCAAGTTCGAGACTGGATACTAGAAACTTTTCCAATGTCCAGTGCTGTGCTTTCAGCTAGTGCACAGATTTGTCGGCCAGGAGAGATATAAAGGACTAGACGTTTATTTTCTTATGTAGCGACATAGGGAAACTTCTGAAAACCAAATGTTGTCCGGATGTTATTTTCTATTTAAAAAGCTACTTGAGATAGAGCCTTATCCCTGCGTGGACCCGACTCCTGGCCTGAATGCTAAATGAAAGATAATAAATTCGTTTTTTAATGCAATTAAGAAAAAATATCTACAATTATCTATATAATAATAATAGAACAACCGCGTCCGTTCGTAACGCTGACATCATTCTGATGTTCACAGCTACAGGTGATTAAATTTCATTTGTACTGCAATTTTTATAACTTCTAAACATCGCACATTTTCAATTTTTATATCATCGAACAGAGAGAAAAAATGTATTTACAAATGCAGTTTGTTTTAAAACTGTATCGCAGTTTTGTTATTTTTTATGTTTTATAAAATAATTTCCAAGCCTGATTTTTTTTTTTTTTTTTTTTTAATTTATCGTTATCGCGTGAAAACGATTATGAAAGTTAAATCCGTTTGCACTTATTATAAAAAGTTTAGAATTTCAAGGTTCAAGATTTTAGTAAATAAATATTTTCAAATATAGGTTAAATGACGTATATTAAATAAGAAATTAAGTTCACATTCATTGATCAGCTTATTGTAGGCTACTTCAGCAATGACGTGTGCTCTTTTAAAGAATAATTTCTGTTTAAATTGATTTTGTTATCGAATTTTAGTATCTCCATGTTGTTATCTTCATATAAATTAATTTTTCAATGTGATATGAGACATTCTCACAAAATTTTAACTTTCTGGAATAAAAATCTGTTGAAATTAAACTTAATAAAATAACATTTTAAACTTATAGACGAATGTCTTAATGATTCAAAATAAAGAAAAATGGTCAGTAGCGACAATTTTTTTATTTAACTGAGATTTAAGTTAAACTTGCGAGTTTAACTTTCATTACAGTTTTACCTCTCTAACTCTTTATTTTCTTCTAAATTTTTACTTATAATGAATTTGCATAATACCCACAGAACATTCAAATAAGAAATAATAACAATGTAGTATTTTTAGTACAAAATTTTGGTATAACATTGTCTTAAACGGATGTTAAGGAAGGGACGGTAAGGAAAAAAAGGGACGGTAAGGGAAAAAAGAGGTGCGGTGAGAATGGAACTGTACGGAAAATTACTACCTATTCTTAGGCAAATCGTGTTAAGACTAAGTGATAGCCACAATGTTCATTGATTTTTAACAACAGTTATTTACATTGGATTAAATTACAAAAAAAAAATATTTACCTCGAAGGGGGCAAGAACAAACCTTGGGGACGGTAAGACTACCAATAAAGCCACAATGCTTGAAATTGATATTTAAATGCTGATTTAAATTGTGTAGTAAATTTCCTGTCAAAGAATTTTAGCCATTCTTTTTCTAGTATACTTCTGCATGAGAAAAAAGTTGAAAAAAAATTCTGTAGCTGCGTCTGAAGTTATTTTCTGTACAATTTTCGCAAGAGGGACGGTAAGGAATCTAAAATCCAGGGACAGAGTTCAAAAAATAATAACAACAGTAAAAATGTGTGCATGTTTAATTTTTTGCTACATATTTATATAAAACAATAGTCCCAGTTTCGGAAAAAAATTACATCGAATTTCTTTTATTGAAACAATTTTATACAGACAGCTTCAAACTTAAAAATCAGCATCAGGGATATGGGACAGTCAGGAATTTCGTTGTATATTTAGACCCCCCACCCCCGACAACATCGTTCAAAACTTGTTTATCTCGTTAATATTGTTAAACAGTCATGCAATGGTATGTTTACCAGTATAAGAAATAAAAAACCCCAAAAATATGGACTAAAATAAAAATTAATTATTCAGGGACTTAAAAATTAAAATTTTGTGAGAATGTCTCGTATATCGAAAATTCATAGAAATATGTTACCAAAATAAAGAAAACACACATCCGAAAATTTCAGCAATGTTTTTTGTCTTGCTTGTTTAGTTACTATTGCTCTTTTTAACTTAAATAAACTCCAAATTCAAACAAATGCAGTATAAGAACATGCCATGAATAAGAAATGCAGTTCAATTGTAACATATTTGGAAATGTTAAAAGCAGTCGGAATGCCCTATATCGGCAATTTTAAATAAATGTACATTTTTTCATAAACTACGTAATATATTCACTTGCAGTTTTTTATTTGTGTCGAATAACAAAAAATAACAAAATGAGGCCAAATTCAGGTATACCTTGATATGAATTAGTACTGTTTATGTTTTGGTGTAAATCGCTCAACAGGTGGCGCTGCTATTCTGCATTTTTAGAATTTCCACCATAGCTCTATCTCAATAACTAACGCACGAGTTTTCATCAAACTTCAAATTCAGATATACTTTGATATGAATTGGTGCTAAATTGATGTAATTTCTTGTACTATTAAAACATATAATTGGCGTGATTTTTATAGAAAAAAGCTTTGTGAGGGTCACAACATACTAGTTTTTTAATATTTAGCAAATAACATGCATTTTTTTAAAGAAAAGAAGTATGTGTATATTAGCTATAAAAGTTCACTTGAGATTAAACAGAGATATTTGTAGAACATTTCGGAAAAATTATAAACACGAATTAGTAAACACCATTATGAATTAGTGAACACCAGCACACACATTAGTAAACACAATATTAGTAAACACCGTAAAAAACAATAGTAATATATCGTTAGAAAAAAAGCGAAACAGAAAACCCCCAAAAAACCCCAAAATCAATATTTTTTTGTTTTTTTTTTTTTCCTTTTCTACAGCTCTTAAATAAAAAATGTGAATGTCATTCAGGGTTGCCAGATTGGGGATTTTGTCCCCAATTTTGGGAATTTTGAACCTCTAGGGGAATTTTTTGGGGACAAGTAGTTCGTGGGGAAATTTTTGGGGACTACAAATATTTTGGGGAAAAACTTGGGGATTTTTTTTTCCCCTAAAGATTTCTTTTAGTCCTGTAGGAAAATTGGATCTGTCTCGAACTCAATTTTGATCTGAAAAACGAAAATACAATCCAGAAATCGGAAATACCAATCATTATTCTTTTGGATGTGGTCGTTTTCGTTGTTACTACATTAAAGTCTTAAGCAGCTTAAACCTGCACGTGACTAAATCTGCAGGACTTATACAAAAAATTCTTTCGTCGTACTTAAAAAAAATTTAATTTAAATATGTGGGAAGCCGATATGTTTGTCTTCTGATATACAAAAGCACATTGATTGATACAGCGAAAATACTTTGCATTATGATTATGTAATTTTAGTATAGGGATGACAAAAATATTAAAACAGTATACCATCTCGGATTCATTCAAATCCCAAATGATAAGAGATTGTCTAAAGCTATGGAGCTAATCTAACAATAGTCCAACTTTGTTAGATAATACTTTTAAAAACAAACGTAAAATAACTTGTCAGTCACTGCAAAGTATATCTCAATGTAGCTGCAGAATGTGCATTCAACCCAGTTTTAAAAGTTTGTTTTTTGTAAATGGGGAATTTTTTCAAAAAAAGGCTTGATTTGGGGAAAAAATATGAGCTTAAATGACTTCAATATTTTTTATAGTGGTAAATTGAAAATTTAAAAATTCTCCTTTTGAGTAAAAACTGAGTTGGGGACTTTTACGGGAAAAAACACTGATTTGGGGAAAATTTCAGAAATTTTGGGGAAATTGACTTTTGACTATCTGGCAACACTGATGTCATTAAGCAACGCCGATCCTGAAAGGTTTAACTAGCGTAAAATGGGGTTAATAGCAACATTTTTCCACTTTAACGTAAAAGAAAGGCAACTATCGATTTTTTTATTTTTTTATTTTTTTACTAGAAACTTCGGTCTTGTTTCGTTCTTGCAAATTTAAGCAAATGAAAACATTTTTTACAGTTTTTATGTATATTTTTAAATTTTTTAATGGTGTTCCGATTCACCCCCGCAGGTATGGGTGAATCGAAACAAATGTTATAATCTTTATTTGTTCCGATTCAGACTTTAATAGGGTTAATAAAAACAGGTAATAATGATAGATGAATAGGAACACGTAGTTACTATCAAAGAAATCCTTTATTTTCTATACAAGTAAAGGTATGATTTTTCAGAAATTAGAAAAAAACTTTGAACTCAAGAAACATTAAAAGTTATTCTAAGAAAATGTATTTAAATTAAGCAAGTTGAAATTTAATACAAATTCAATTCACTCATGTCGTTCACAAAAGTTATCATATACTTGAAACGAGCAGATGTTTGAATGTTGTCCTTTAGCTGAAGTTTCTTTATGACATCTTCTGGAAGAAATGCTGCCTCCTCTTCCACTGTTTCTTGAAATCTCCAAGTATGGGGGACCTTTTTGTAAAAATTTTCCACATAACCATCATCTTCATGGTACAGGACTTTGGTCACATAGAGTCTGTATAACTTTTTTCCATGCACTTTAACGACAAGGAAATCTCCGGGAGTAAATTTGTTCGAAAGTTGGAGATTTTCTGGGATTCCAAAATCTGGGTCCTCTTCTGAAGTAGTAGGCAATATGAACTCTTTATCACTGTCTTGAACAGAATAAGTGGAATTTGAATCTTCAGAAAATAATCTTCTGGATTTTTTTTTTTTTTTTTTTTGTCCTTTTAAGAAGTCGGAACAAGACTTTAGTTTGCTTGTGCTTGGTCCTTGTTCAGTTTGGTCAAGATCTGCCATTATTTGACTTTGTTTTTTACCTGGTTCACTTTGGTCTGCCGTCACTTGTCCTTCAAAGTCCTTAACTTCAACACTATTTCCAGGAGTGAGTTTCACATGGTTCTTCTTTTCTTTGTCTGAGGAGTGTCAAATTGTCTCAGTGATTTTAACATCACTGAAAGTGAGTCACTGATGAGTGAAAGCATCATCAATAGACTCTACACGCATTGAAGCAGGTGTTGTTCGCAGTTGTTGTCAGATCTGAAAACATATTAGTGCATATGTTTTAAGATATGACATGAAAATATTACTGTATGGAAGAGTAAACCTTGACAGTAATGTGCTGGATGAATCGGAACAACAACAAAAATGTGTTCCGATCCACCCCGTAAACCTTAAACCTGATGTTACAAGACATTTTTCACTTTTTCATTATGTAGTTTTAGAAATACACGAAATCTAATACAGCATATCATTTATTGGTCTATCCTTAATAAAAAAAAAAAACACTACTCTTAGGTTTAGAATACGAAAAAGTCTGTAGTTACATACAAAGTTTTGCAGATGTTGAATATAGGGGGGTTTTGAGGATCCACTTGCAATTTTTTTAATACAACCCTGTAGTAGTGCCAGCATGACAAAAATGAATTCCCCAATACTTCATGATACTACCTTCTTAAAAAAAAATTGGCAACTAAAAATGTCCTCACGTATATTTATTTTGAATTTATTCGTATGACCGGGAAGTTTTGTTCCTATTCACCCTGTTTTACGGTACCTTGTGATGTTAAAACACATTCAATCTTCAGACTGTAACTTTGTTTACTTTGAAGTTTGGGTTTGCTTTTATCCAAAGTTGAGATTTTTATTTAAGAAAAATCTCGAAATTTTGTACAATTGCCAGGCAGTGGTTGTGAACATAGGAATATCGGTTTTAAATTTAATCTGTTTATGGAAGTGAAAACACTTTATGATGGGGAGGGCGGCAGTTCGATTAGTTTCAAGCTTTAGAATTTAAAATGTGAGCCTTTCGATTATCTGAAATTTCTAAAGTTTTTTTTTACTATGCCACCATTGTATAAATTATATATTTCCATAGCTGGTCATAATTGGCTCTACATCTATCTTTTCTTTATAAGTAAATAAACTGTATAACTGAATCTGTAATTTGAGGAAAATCCGTACATTAGTCTTAAGATAGAGCTATTGCGGTAATCGTGAAAAATGCAGCATAGCAGCGCCAACTGTCGGGCGATTTTCCCCAAAAACTAATCAGCACCAATATATATCAAGGTATATTTAATCTGAAGTTTGGAGAAAATTCGGGTTCTTGAGATAGAGCTATTGTGGAAATAGTAAAAGATGTAGCATAGCAGAGCCACCTGTTGGGCGATTTAAAACCATTAACAAAAACTAATCAGCACCTATTTATGTCAAGGTATATCTAAATTTAAAGTTTTATCAAATTCCGTGCATTAGTTCTTGAGATAGAACACCCACAATATTTGTTTCAAATTCTCACAGACGGGCATTTTCTAAAAATAGTCAAATCGTTTTCAGGATCTTCTAAAACGTATAAATCCGTCAAAAACCTAAAGTCGAATTTTTTCCCCTATCCAGTACTTTCTTCTTGTAAATATAGAAGAAAGTAAAATAAAAATCCAAAGATTAATACAGTGCGGCGCAAAAGTTTATGCACAAGCTAAATGTTTTTTATAAAATGAAAAATATCCACAGGAATGCTTTGAAATTTTTTCTGTATCTAAACAATTGGATTAAAAATTCATGGTTTGAATTCGGAAACAATTCATTGTAAGGAAAATAATAAATAATAAATAAAAATAAAAATTGTCATGTCGCAAAAGTTTATGCACAAAAACGAAATATTTACATTTCACAAAGCACAAAAGTCCTTTATTAGTCTATCATATTTCTTTTGCACCTAATGAGATCGAATACGTGATTTTCCATTGATAACAGAAGAGTACAGAAGGTTTTGGGAGCAAGTTTGTACTAGGCTTCCTCGATCGCTGATTTGAGTTTTTGCACTGAGTCTTCTTCCTATTCTTGGGAACACTTAAAAGTTCACAAAACGAACACAAATGCTCACTCAGAATTTCCTGATACTTTTGTGAATTTTGTCTGCCATTTAGGAAGCAAAGAGACATTTGTACATTACAGCCAAAAGCTCCCCATACCATGAGCGAACCACCACGTTGTTGCCTGCTGAATATGCTCTTCTGATCTTTCCTCAAGGCACGCTAACAGAATGAAAAGCCATCTGGACCATCCAAATTCCATTTTTATTCATCAGAAAAAATAACACTAATCCATCCGTCACACGATAATACATGTGCTATTTTGCCCATTGAAATCTTGCTTCTTTGTGACACTGTTTCAGAAAAGGCTTGCGAGCTAATTTTGGTTCTTTGATGAATCCTGATTCGGTTATTCGCCTGCGTATGGTTTCACGTGACATTTTTGATCCAAGTCAATTTTTTTATCTGATTAAGAGACAAATTACTAGTTATAGCCAATCTTTTAATTATTCTATTCTCATGAAATTTCGCAATACTCGACCTTTCTGAGCGATAAGCATTTTTGACTTGTTTTCCACGTTGTAAAACACTATAAATATCACGTTTAGACCAATTTAAAATAAGTGAAATATGCAAAACAGATTTACTTTAAACTTTCAGCTTCCAAACTTCTTCAACTTCTTCAGGCAAGACCTGCAGAGATTTCAGCATTTGGATAAAACTCGTACAATGATCGCTAACTTTATACTCTAGGAAAAAGTCTCGCTGATCCACCGCACATATCATGTTTAAGGAGATAGTTGCATAAAATCTCATTTGTGTATAAACTTTTGCAACGTCACAAAAAATGTTTTTTAGTAATTTCTGATTTTCATAATGATGCATTTTTTCCAAACTTGAGATATATGTATATTTATGATCATAGTAGTCACCTACAGTGGATATTTGAAAACATTCCGTTGTACAATTTTATTTTTATTAAAATATTTGCGTTGTGCTTAAGCTTTTGCGCCGCACTGTATTACTTTGAATTTTGAGTGATATGAAAACATTTCTTATTTATTGTTTATGTTACGTTGAACTGTTCCGGGCTGGATAATGTTTACCCAATAAAATTATTTAAAAGTTCAACCAAAATTATTATTCCTCAATTTTTTTACCTTTTGGAATAATTTTGATTGCCGAATCACAACACGGATAAAAGACATGGGACAGCAAGCAGAAAATATCTGAACTGACAAATCGGTTGCTCTTAATGAAGGGTTAATATTACGTTGAATTTTACTTAATATGAAGTCTTTTTTTTTTATTGTTTATGTTGCTTTAAACTGTTCTAGGCTGGATAAAGTTTAGCCAATAGAACTAATGAACAAGTCGGAAATTTTACGTCAAACGAGGCA
This sequence comes from Maratus speciosus, assembly GCA_963932465.1. NCBI lineage: Eukaryota > Metazoa > Arthropoda > Arachnida > Araneae > Salticidae > Maratus > Maratus speciosus. The sequence goes on along the minus strand of OZ010793.1, from coordinate 207,272,858 downwards.
AATGAGGTGCTTTCTTACTATAACTAGTTTTATAAATATTCAGATCTTGGTGCAATAGCTGTTGCACTCTTATGCAAAATTGCATTAATACGGAATTCATTGCGATTTTATATATTAAATTCAGTTATACGGAAATAATATGACTCCATCTTCAGTATGGCGTAATCACCATGACAACCTAGAATCATTACCTGCCATGGGATATCATTGAATTAATTCCGTATAATAGGATTTAATATAATGCAGAAAACTTTTATTAATATCTTTTTAAGTTTTGATTCGATTTTCATAAAATTTGACATGACTCGACAAAATTCTGCAACGATTATAATATATATTAAAATTCAAAACATTCGGTTGAGTAGTTTTTGCGCTGTCATATGCAGACAGACAGCCAGACGGGCCAGACGACTACTATAGGTATTACGTATTTATATAATAACGAACGCGCCTAAAAAGTAAACCAAAATTAGTATACTTCAATTCTTATACCTTTTGAAACAATTTTGATTGTCGAATTATAACATGAATGAAAGACATGGAACGACACATAAACAATTGACTGCCATTGTAAGAAATCGGTTGCGTCCGATGAAGGGTTTATATTACGTTGAACTTTGCTTTATATGAAATCCTTCTTTATGTATTGCTTATGTTGCGTTGAACTGTGCTTCATATGATACCATTCACTCTTTCCATAAAAAAAGTGCATTCGAGTTCCAGGTAAGTGACCTCTGAGATGTCTCCGAGCGCTGAAGTTTGAATTTTCAAAATTATTCCCTGACTTTTTCAACTGCTTTACGTAATCCGTTAGCTATCTCGTGTCTCAACAACTTAGTAGAAGATTTTGTGCTGTATTTGACCTGCCAATAATGATAAAGCGGTATTGCTTGATGAATGATTAAAAAATCAATGAAAACGTGATTTGTGAGGCAAACTGCGCATACCATAATTATTCTTAATGATTCAGTTTCGCTCCATGCTAATGAGATAATCGAGATACTATTTCGTCTCTCAATATCATAAAGTTGCATTAAGAGCAATTTTTTTTTCCAAATTACATGCTTTGTTTACTGGTAAATGACATTCATAATTAATCTCAATCTAACTCTAATTTGACGTTGCCTGGAGTGACGAATTCTGTCCTTAATTTGAAACCCAAATGAAAGTGATATCATTCCTTACCTTTTTCACTGTTTAACGTTTACTTTTGATAGAAATTATTAAAGGACCTACTTCTGAATATGTATTTCTACTGCACGTGCACTTTAATAGCATTTATGATGTTAATTTCTCATTCAGACACAAAATAGCTAATTTCTAGCATTTTATTTTTAGGTGCTTTCTTAATTATATAAATACGTAGCACGTACAGTCGTCGTCTGATCCGTCCGTCTGTCTGTCTGTCCGTCTGTTCGCATATGACTGCACAAAAACTACCCAACCGGATGGTTTGAAATTTAATATAATCGTTGTAGAATTTTGTCGAGTCATTTCAAATTTTAGGAAAATCTAATCAAAACTTAAAAAGATAGTAATAGAAGTTTTCTTCATTCAATTAAATCCTATCATACGTAATTAATTCTATGATATCCCACGATAGGTAATGATTTTACGTTGCCATGGTGATTACGTCCTATTTCAGATGGAGTCATATTATTTCCATATTACTGAATTTAATAAATATAATCGTAATAAATTTTGTATTCGTGCATTTTTGCATCAGAGTGCAACAGCTATTGCACCAAGATCTGAATATTTATAAAACTAGTTATAGTACGAACGCAACGCGTTTGCCACATTTGACGTACAATTTTCGACTTGTTATCCTCTTCAGATCGGCTTTGTTTTTGCACGCAAAAAATATCCTTTGGAAAGTTACAGAGCTAAAAAGGATCTGAGCGATACATAAGTAACACTTTCTCGTCAAAAACTATTTTTATGAAAAATTTGTTGAATCTAAAAACATAGAAGCTTTGCAGATTGATTTTTAAAATAGTGAAATAATTTATCTATCAAGATTGTATTCCCCATCCATTATCCGAGAGAAATTTATTTGGGTAACGAGAGCATCTGCACTGTAGCGATTCAGACTCTTTTGAATTACCTGAAATTTGGCACAATATGCCGCATAAATTTAAAATAAAGATAGCATAAAATACAAATCACGATTGTGGAAGTCTAATTTTGTTAAAGCACAAATGACATTAGACGGCACCCTACTATTTTGGTATATTTTTTTATCAAGTAGTACATTGTTCAAAAAACTTTATATATGTGTATATATATATATATATATATATATATATATAACCATTAATTAAACATTACCGACCATCATCAAAAACTGCAATATTGTGAACACGCCATAAACCAACAATATAGAACTGTATGTGTAAAATAAAGTACCGTATACCTAATTACAAGAATTAACATGGAAGAAAAAAAGAAGAATATGGATTCCGAAAAAATTGAAAAACTTATATATTGAATTGCGTTTTCAAGAGTACATAATTCAATGATATAAGCAAATCGGTTGTTTTCTGTGGGAAAAAAAGCTATAAGCTGAAAAAAACATTTCCCTGTACTCAAACAACCAATATAATCAAAATAATAGTTTCAAGATGAATACAGAACATTATTAAATAGCATGAAATGGAACAAAAACTACAACCCATTAAATATTTAATTTATAGCAATAGAAATCTTACAAAACATACCGTATTAATTCCCAGTAGATTTTCAAAATATATTCCCGCACATGGAATCCAAAAAGCATGATAAGATTAAGGTGAATAAAACAGTTAAGTTAACACAGAAATTAAAAGCTAGGGAGTCAGTTAATTCATGTTGAAATATTGTGATAAATATAATTAATATAATATAAATAAAAAATAATTACATTATTTATAATACCTAAAAACAATTTTAAATTGTATAACAACAATTTTACAACATTGCCAATATTCAGCGTTAATTAACCACCTAGTGTAAAAAAATTAAAATTATTACTTTAATAGAGGCTATTTAAAAATACAAAATTTATGGTGCTGCCATCTATTATTTTATTTTAAAAACTATTATGATTATACAAATGTCACAGTAAGTAGAACCTAATACATGCTAATGAATTAAAATGTATCAACTGCATTCCTACACACATCCTAATATAAACAATACCATACTGTATTTCATTATTCAGAAATTTTTTTTAAATAAATTAAATGTTAATACAATATATTCTATTACCATACCATTAAATCTACACTGAGAAATTAAAAAACTTTTTAACTTGATAATATATAGAATATAGCTATATGCTATAAAATAAAATAAATTATATATTATAAAAATATAATAGTCTTAATATTTAGCTTTACATATAAAAAATAAACAGGAAAGAAAAATAAATTAGGTGCGTTCGTAATTATATAAATACGTAGCACCTATAGTCGTCGTTCAGTCCGTCTGTCCGTCCGCATGTAACAGAGCAAAAACTACCCAACCCAATGGGCTGAAATTTTAAATATATGATTGTTGCAAAATTTTGCCGAGCCATTTGAAATTTTATGAAAATCGGATGTATAGTTTAATTACAGGGACAGTCAAAAGTTTTTCTTTACATTACGACCAATGGGAAAAATTATTGCAAGTGCATTTTAATGATGTTAAAGCTTACCAAATGGTCTGAAATTTTAAACATATAATTATTGCGACATGTTGTTGAGCCATTTCAAATTTTATGAAAATAGGATGTATAGTTTAATTACAGGGACAGTCAAAAGTTTTTCTTTACATTACGGCCAATGGGAAAAATTATTGCAAGTGCATTTTAATGATGTTACAGCCTTCCGAATGGGCTGAAATTTTAAATATATAATTGCTGCAAAATTTTGTCGAGCCATTTCAAATTTTATGAAAATCGGATGTGTAATTTAATTACAGGGACAGTCAAAAGTTTCCCGTTACATTAAGGGAAATGGGAAAAAAAGTGCATTTAATGATGTTACAGACTATGCACTTTTGAAATGCAAACAAATACACATTCAGTACAATATCGGGTGCAAAAAATAATTATAAAACTAGTTATAGTACGAAGGCACCTCATTTGCCACGTTTGACGAGCAATTTCCAACTTGTTTAAAATAGTGACCAGTTGATAGCTATTTTTTATACAATGTGTATTATCATTGTTTGTAGTAAGTATATATAATTGATTAAGAATTTTTAATAGAAGTTTATTGGCTTTATTATTATATGTATTGCAACCAATAGTTACAGTCCTAAATTTAATTGGAGTTTTATGAAATTTGGGAATTAGAACTAAATAAGGATAATTAAAATTAGTAGATAGAATATTTAATAGTTTATAATAACTTTGAATTTTACGATTATTTACAATTACATTTTCATTAGTTTTGTATATAGGTTTGCTAGTATGTTCATAAATGTAATTTTCGAAATTTCTTACGTAAGTGCGAATTTGCGTAAGTCGCGTATTATGTAAGTCGAGGGATATCTGTACTGAATTTTCTCTGATTATTTATGGTTTCCTTTTGCATTTGATTTTATAATTACTTGTTCATCGTAGTACAAACGTTTTCTATCTATCAAGTGCTTTAGACAACCATCTCTTTTGCTTATTTGTTTGTAGGTCTCGAAACAGTAAACGGAACAGATAAAGTTTCGCTGTAATTATGTTATATGATTAATTATATTGGGTAGCATTAAGAGTATGCAAAATAATATGTAATATATTATTGAATTATTATTTCGAATTACCTCAAACGTGTTACGTAATTCTTTGGGTATTATAAACACATGTAATTGGTTAATTTTATGAATTTGTTCCAATGAATTTCAACTGAATTATCGTTTCTATCAACTAAATAAATGATTACTGTTTAATGATTATTGATATAACGCTGTTCCAATTTTCTAATGAATCGTAAGTGCCTTTCAAAAATTACTCTTGTGAATTTGTTGAACAATTGATGACTTTACAAGTGATTTTATTTTCGGACTTACGGATTGACAGACGACAGACCGGCAAGCTGAATTCATAAAACCTTTAAAACTATATTGGAAAGTGTTAAAGATGAATTTAAGATTGAAAGTTCAAAACTTTACATCTGCACAGTTTATGAACTGAACTTTTTCACCGAATGACTTCATGTTTGGTACCCAAAAGTGAAATTTACCTAAAAATCCAAATATGAATTAGGTGTTCCCAGTTCATAAATATCATGATAATTTCGAAAATATCAAAAGTAGCCGATTTTATATATATATATATATATATATATCCGATATTTTTTATATATATATACGATATTTTCAAAATAGTTAATGTATTGATTAGTACATATATTTTTTAACTTAATATAAATTAGAAACTAACATTTAGCTTGAAAATTTAATAAAAGAACATCCTAAATGTCCTTTTTTTCATATACATAACAAAATTGAAGATCAGCTAATTGAAAACAGGAACAATTTGTTTTTTACACTCATAAAAACAAACTATAAGATTTAACATCATGTTTTTTTTTTAAAATTATATTTTATGCAACAAAATTTAAGTACAAAATAACTTACTTTTATTAAAAATTTTGAACATGAATGTAAATTTGTCTGCTTTTACATTCCCTATGGAATGTTATACAAAACTATAGTTACTATAGTTTTGTATAGTTACTATAGTTTTGTATAGTTACTATAGTTTTGTATAGTTACTATAGTTTTATATAATTACTATACATTTGTATGATAACTATGCAAAACTATACGTGTTGTATAGTTTAAACTGAACACAACTAAAACCAGAAAAGATTCTTTGTAATGAAGCTGTAGGGTAAGGTGGTGCAGGGGTGCGCACTTTAGCTATTTCATTAAATAACAATTAATGAAGAGATTTAAGGGATGATGTTATACTTGATTTATAAACCTAGATTATTAAGCTGACAAAAAAAATTGCATTGATCAATTGATAAGGAACACTTTCGGTATTATTTGCAAAAAGATTATCCTCTTAAATGTACACTCTTGTACAACCATTGAGGGCAAAAGTGCGCAGTCAAGTGTGCAAAAGTGAGCAATATAAAATAGAAAGTGTTTCACTTACATACGTCACATTTGTAGTGGCCACGACCTCGGTAGTCGGTAAACTCTTCGTGCCACCAGTCTCTGCAAGAAATGCACTCTATCCAGTCCTCTACAATTGGTTCTCTATAGGTTTCTGAGCAGCCTGGACACAACCACAGTTTTATTTTTATTTTTTTTATGTGGTTGGGGGGAGGGCAATTTTTGGCTTCTTGGGTTTACGTTTACTCTTCTTTTGGGGGGAGTAAAAGGTTTTTTTTTTTTTTTTCGGCAGAAACATTTTCAAGCCGTCTTTTGTGTGGTGAACTGCTTAAAATTTCAGACTTTCTGCTCCTCTTATTATAGTATCCCAGCACAGATAATTCTGGATATGGTGAAAACTCTTCGAAGCTATACCTAGCGAAACCGAAGTTGTGTTTATTTCACATTGAGCGTCTTTTCTTTATTTGGCTTTTATGTGTTTTCTCACATCATTTTCTACTGAAAGCAATTCTCTTTTCTCCTCATTTTCAGTGTTCTATGGTTCAACTGACATATGCGATTCAACAAGTTTAGATTCTAATGGTTTTCCAGTCACGCTGCTTTCTGAAGAGTTAGTATATTAAAAAGGGTGATTTTTGAGAGGCTATAGAAGCCTTATTTTAAATCCTGCTTTAGCAACGGTAGCACTTTTTCCAAAAGCAAGTGCGCATTCTTGCACATTTTGGCACAGAGTACTCTTGCACTATCGTCGCTAAATATCTTTGAAACATCAGTAATGCCGTCTATTGACAAACAAGTCCAAATCACTTGGGTGGCAGGTAGTTCAATAATAACCTAATCCGTAAAAAACAAAACAAAGTAAATTGGCTTTGTAATCTTTATTATAATCATGTTTTCAAAAATCAAAAATATTTTTACGAGAAAGCCCAAATCTTATCATGTCATGTGGCGCAGCATGTCCCTGGAGGGACTTTGCGCCATAAAACCCCATACAACCAACCAACCAACCTTATCATGTCATTGCATGGTTTACAACTGTAGCTAAATGTAAAACTCTGTTTTTGAATAAGATAATCGCTCTGCGTAATCTTGTACACCGCGCACTCTTGCACCACCTTACCCTAACTAACTTGTCTAAACTAGACTTATTTTCCAATCACTGTTTTAAGTAAATATTGTAAACATTGTAGTAAATATTGTGTGACGATTGAATTGCACACCCCCCCCCCCAACCACATAAAAAAATAAAAAATAAATAAAAGTGTGGTTATTGGTTTTACATTTAAAAATTTAACTTCAAATATAAAGCTTGAAAAAGTTTGGGGGTTTTTTGGAGGTGGGGAGGGGATTACTAAAAAAGTCATTGCCAAAGCAAAAGGTCTTTATCTAAACAGTCAATAACACTTAAAAATTTCATTTATGCTTCTTTTTGACTGAAAATATCAAAAATATCATACACAGTATTTTGAAAATAAATATCAAATATAGGAAAATATCGAAAATATCAAACTTCATTATATTTTCAAAATAAATATCAGATATATATCATGATATACAGGGTGTTTCAAAACTATTAGTAGCACCCAACGCACTTCCAACAGCTCTTGAGCTTGTCGAAGTACTATTCCCAACTGTGTATACTACTGCTTCTTCGAATGCAGGAATTCTGCGATATCTTAGAGTGCCCGTATCACGTCTGGAAGCATAAAACGATCCACTTGCGCACAACTCCCAATGAAGACTCTCAAATGTTCGGGGATCCGGCAGAATCCCACCCGGGAATCGTTCCATGCAAATCCTTTGAGAAGCCAACCCATTTCCTTGCTCAACCGCATACATGAAATGCGTGTCGGCAAGCTCCGCATTGGTGTAATGCATGTTGCTCGAAATCCGCGAGGAGAATGACGATTCAAGTCAGCGAAGCGCTTTCATCCGTCGCACTCAACAGCGCCATCTACTGCCTCAACACTGCATTTCCGCACCCACATTCTAATCTGCTTATTTAGGTCCCCTCCACCTGCCTTTACATTTCTGAGATATAGTTTTGAAACACCCTGTATATCAAGATATATATCCATTGATATATATCACCGAACTCTGGGTGTTCCTATTGGAAATGCAATTTCAATATAATGACTGTCGTTTCTAAGCTTATTTCTTTAAATACTTTTAACGTAGACATACTTGCCAGTCGAATGGTTATTTTCGTTTTTCTCTGAATAAAATACGAGGGTCGATCAAAAGTAATGCCTCATGTGTCTTAAAAAGATTATTTATATAACAGCAGAAGTTATTACGGATCACAGCCTGAATTTGTCCTTTACACAAAAATACCGTTCAATATAGTCACCATGCATTTGTACACATTTGCGCCATCGGTTAAACCAGGCATCAAAGCCATTTTCGAAAAATTCAGGGTTTTTCTTCTTGACGAATGATTTAATTCCTTGGGCAGAGCCATAGGAGACGTTCAATGCATCAGAAACTTTCTGAACTGTAACGCGTCTGTCTCCTCGAATCAATTCATCAGCACGTTCTCGATTTGCATCTGTAACTGGCGTTTTCGGCCGGCCACATTTCCGTTTCTCCGTTTCCAAACTTTTTTACCCAACGCCGCATACCACTGATGTACATAACAACGCCCCCATAAACATTCTTCAAGAGATTATGGATTCCCTTAGGTTCGTACCCCCATTTTCGATCTTGGTCAACGCCGAAATGTAACTCGCAGTTGTGGAGATCTCGATGTCTAGTACCAAAAGGCCTTTTTCAAGGCTTACCCGTTTGTGCGAAAGCCGGGAGATCTGAGACTTGTGAGGAGCACTAGGCTTGACTGTCAAAATTTAGTGAGCTATGTGGCCTCATTTTTTTATTTGGTTTTAGAGAAAATGTGAGTTAAGGGCCTCTGGTTTTCCTGGATGTCATGCTTAGTTGTGACTCCTGGCACCACCTCCCTCTTCATTCTCCGTCTTTGCCAGATCAGATTTCCGTCTGTCAACGAAGTGTAGGGCACCCAAATTCATTTGGATACTCTATGCGCCATTTTATTTCGAGGCGGAATTGTGCCTCAGGTGCTTCAAAACCCGGGAATGTGCCTTAGGGCTCTCCACCAGGGTTTTCTAAATTCTTAGTTATTTTTATCCGCTTTTTCTAAATTTAATTTTATGTCTCCTTTTTCAATTTCATTGGAGGTTTCGCGTGGCGGTAACACGATCCACGTCGTTACTTCTTAAGTACCGCGTTGACTTGACCTTAGGTTCATAACCTTCTTTGTTCAGAAATTCAATGACGACTGTTTCTTTTAGCTTCAGATCCATGGTTCTAATCAGTCAATCTAAAAATGAAAATGCTACATAAGTAGAATAAGGGTGGCTCTATAATATCATGCAGAAATAGTCCAGTACCTGTAAAATAAATAAAATGTAGAGTAACGAAGGCATTACTTTTTAGATCACCCTCGTAGATGGGGGCGATGGGGTTCTTTTTTCTGACTAACTGTGTAATATCTATAATAGGTTTATATATTTTACTGTACTGTACTGTATATTGTTGAAAATATAGGTACAGGAAGTAACTTTAAATATGGGAACTAATGAATCGTATTATTTTTTTATTATTTCTTATGGGAACTTTTCATTAAGTTCTCAAATATTTAACTTCTGGAAGTCTTTCTGAGCGAATATGTTGGATTACCGAGATAATACTGTATTATCATTTATGGTGATAATCGTTTACATGTTTGAAAGGAATTTGTTTTTACAGTAGAATACCGCTTACTCACATTCGACATTCCAAGTGACTGGACTATCACTTTTTTTTTCTTTTTCTTATTATTTATTTATTTATTTTAATAATCACTCAATGATTTCTGCTGATCGAACAGAATATTATCTTTCAATTAATATGGTTGTATATTTGAAACAATGATTTTGAGCATGATATTAAGGTTAAATATTTTTATTTTGAAATGTGTTTTCATATCATTTCTAAACTTCTGTAGAGCCAGCACTAAAGTTCGTAAATATTTTGATTTATATTCACTTTAAAAATATTCAAATTAGTATGATATCTGACTAGTTATTGAAGTAGTGTATGAAATTTAACACTTTGAAAAGTAATCTTCGATCGTGCGCATTTTTTCTTAACAGGAATCGAATGTATATTATCGCACGTACTCTTTTAATATTTGAAAGCGCAATCTATTTAGCATAATAATTTAATTATTTAAAAGCCTGATATGATGATAGCTTAAGGCTCAATTACCCTGTAATTTCCAATTCATTCCTAAGGCTACTGTTTTCCATTTTGTATGCAAAGGTTTTGTTTTTGTTTTGTTTTTTTACGTTTACCAATTATTTTAAGGTACCTTGTATACTTTATTGTGTATTGTATTGGGCTAGAACTTTCATCAGAATAATATGCAGTAAAATATTATTAGTTGTGAACAACCACTCCTTATTCCGTAAAATTCGTAATTTTCGTTTACTCGTCACCATCGTCAGTCCACAGTAGGTCAAGTTTGCAGGACTATTGTGTTCCTTTGAAGGTTTTCTAATATTACAATCTTTATTATCTTAACCCTTTTCTTAATACGCCTATTTAATTATTATATTTAAGCTTTTGTCAGAATTATCCCTTTTTATTGAAAAAAATACGAAAACCTGCAAAACACGGCTTTAAATAGCCCAAAATATTTGTTATATTCGTATATATAACCTTTTATTCATTCTTAATAAAAGGTTAAGGATTCAGTCATTTGGTAGAGAAATCTGATATCTGACATACTGTTTTCTAAAAGAGCAACTTTATTTTTGTTTGCTTTTAAATATATCGTTGAAGGAGGTCATGTGTTATGCTTCATTCTTTGTTTTACTTTAACCTCTTGATAAGTGATCCGAAATGTATGGAAAAGTCGGGTAAATTAACTGGTTGTTATAGTATACGCTAACCTTTTTTTTTTTTTTTTTTTTTTTTTTTTTTATGAAAGAGCATGTTATCATTAAGCCGATAAACGACATTACGTCATTTTATAATCGCATAGTAAAATTTATATCACTAGGAGGTTCTGCCTCCCCCCCCCCTACGATCTATGCTCGCCAACCCCCTTTCAGGCACCACAAACTCAAAAAACGCGCTAATTTAATCTGCTTTAAAAAGATTACGGAATATTGAACTATAATTAAACAAACAGTGGCGATCGCCCTGTAAAAGTGTTTCCATTCATTACCATTTGACTGAGGATCTTAACCCGGGAGAACTCGCTGCATGAGATTTTCTCTCACAGTCGTACTTTTTTAAGACTCTTATTTAAATCATTTTTCATTTTAATTAAAATTTCAAAATGTTTTTCAATTATTTTACCTATTTTGTGAATAAAAGTACTAAGCCAACCAAAAAAAGTTGATATTATATTAATGTAAAGTAAAAGAAAAGCAATTGGGCATTCTCACTAGCGAGTTCTCCCGGGTTAAGGGCAAGTCAGCAGCTATTGAGACATCTAATGGCTGTTTTCGTGATTGATTAAATAAGATCAGTAAACAGCATTTGAAAATCAGCTATTATTTGGCAATTTTAAATATGACCTAATGTCTTCTATTTACTGCTTTCAACACATTAATGTAATTATTTTAAAATTTTGTTTCTTTTTTAATATTCACGTGTAAATACAATTTTTATGACGTAATTTTCAATATTTTCCTGCTTTTAACAAAGTTTTTTTTCTGTTTTTAATAGTCACGTGCAAATACATTTTTAATTGAAAGAAAATAGTATTATTTGCGCTGTTTTTATAGCTAGCAACATTTTAAAATAATGACTTTTTTCTAAATGAGAGGAAAAATCTATTGAACTAGTGAAAATTTGAATAAAAAATTGACAAAAAAACCTTCAAAAAATCAGTCGAATTAAAAAAATAAATACAGTCTGCACACCGCGAGTTTATGATGTATATCCTCAGAAAAAAATTATTAAATTCCTATGTATAGTTTTTGTTCCTATAAGACTTTTTCGACGAAACTAGTTTGACTAAGTTTAACATTAAATATCTCTTAAAATAATTCTTCGATTTAAAAACTGTCTGCATCAGCGTGTTTATCAATCATTTTTCTATAATACTACCAATTTTCATATTTTGTTATGCAATAGTTTTCTTAATATTTAGAGAAGAAAGACCTCCGGTCACAAAAAAAAAAAATTTATGGCGTCGGCGGCGCCACAGTGGTCCCAAATCGCGATCATGTAGCCACAAATCATTTCTGACTTTCCTAGTGGCTGTAATGGTTCATTTTAGGTAGATTTCGTAAGAAATACTACCTATTGCAGTCGTTACCATGGTGCGAATTTTGAAAAATTCCTTCATAACTTTTCATTATACGACCCCAGGAACCCAAAACCACCCCCACCTAAAAAGTTTATATATATATATATGTGTGTGTGTGTGTGTGTGTGTGTGTATGTATGTATGTACTAAATTTTGTCCGCACTTTAAAAGTCGCAATTATGCACGAATCGTCTTCAAACTCCCCCAACAACTTTGAGATGGCTAATATCTCGGCGGGGATTGAAAATGGTCAAAATCGGCCCAAGAAATTAGAAATGGGGAGGGTTCAAAATTTTGAATACCGTCTTAACATGATTCTGATAAAACCAGCTCTTTCGCAACAATGACAGAAAAAATTAAATATTTTTCGTTATAGCAGTTGCCAACAATTAAAAAAAGCAATAAAATTCTCACCACAACAATTGATTTCCTATTGCAAAATTTTCACGCGAAAATTAATTAAATAAAAAGTTTGACGAATTGAAAACAAATTGAATATTACGTCATAAGTTTTCTAGAGCAAGATTTCCGCCTGAAAACTCAAAATGAAATAAATAGTTTGACGAATTAAAAAAAAATCAAAATATTGCGCCATATTAGAAATATAATGGACACCAGCAGGTGAATATGTAACTTCATGTGAGTTTGAAGAAACGTATTAAAACATGATAAAAACCAGACTATGGAAAGATTAACATATTTTAACACTTTGAGGTTCTCTGAATTTGCTTTAGCCATTTTTAAACCTATTCCATATACATGCTTGTGTGTATTCCTGTATATTAGAATTTTCACAAAATGTTTAGCTCCGTAGAGCTCATTCTTGGTGAAGGAACTGGGTTTATCTCTAATCTTGATTTAAGTTTTGTTGGTGAATTTAGTACTTAACTTCGAAATCTACCTCCGCCTGTAGGCCCGAGCCGGCAGGGATTTTTTGATTTTATAACATTCTAAAATGTAGTACATTGTAAACTAAATGTAATTAGGGGTTCCGGGGGAGTGGTAAAAGAGGGGACAAGAATGTCAGCTCTGGATACGTTTCTGGGTTGATACCTTAGGCACACACGTAATTTACTTCTCTTCTTTAACTGTTTGATATATCTAAAGTTTAGTAAGAAATTATCTGTAGTAAAATTGATTAAACTGTCAAAAATGAGAAATATTTAGTAACTTATGGCACACACCACTCATTCATATGCCTTAGTTAATAATTTTTTTTTTCATTTTTGACCGTTTAATCAGTATACAGATAATTTTTTTTATTAAACTTTAGATATATCAAACAGTCAAATATCAGAAGAAAATTACATCAATGGCTTATATGTACTTTTATAAATGAAGTTTTATAAATTGAGTTTTTAAAAATAACCAATGTCTACCAATGTCTTTACTATTTAGTTCCTGAGCAGAAAAATTATTTCGGTTCAATTTCAGAGCTGGAAAAAGGTTAAGTTCATTCCTGTACTTTTCCCGTTTATGGTTTTTAGTATAATTCCTGTTCAAAGCCCTGTTTAAATAGACAAATATTGGACCAAATTTTGAGAAAATTTTTGCAGCAACAAAAATAACCGAACTTAAATCATTAATAGATTCAGAAATCAATTACTCAATGGGAGTTTTAAATATAGTATAAGCTACAGAATTTTTACAACGTTCAAAAGCACAAATACGTACAACACCATGCCATCAAAAATCACATACGGCCGTTTCAAGGATTCTTGGATCCCCTTTCTCAGTGTGGAAATAAAAATAAATACAAGTTTAAAACGGTTTTAAAGAACCCCTCGGTTATAGCGCCGAGTACTGGCTAATGAATTAACTGAAGTAGCAAAAGCTTGCCAATTTTTTGGCACATGAATATAGTTATGTTCGTTTAGAACACGTTATGGTCTTTCTCAAATTCAAATGGCAACATTTTCTTTGGCGTATCTTTTAAAGATTTTCATAAAATTTTCAACAAGATACAGCACAAAGCAACCATTTTCTCAATGGAAATTTACAGTACCGAAAATATTGTTCATGTTATCTGAAATTGTATTATTAAGTACCAATTATTTGGCACCGCAGACTTTCATAAATATACTATAAGAATTGATATTGAATAAATTTTCGACAACATTTTTTTTTAACAAAAAGTAATTTAAACTTCCAGTATTAAAGTAGGACGAAATTAAAAAATGCTCCTTCATTGAACACGATAGTCTTTCACAAATTCCAATTGCAAATTACCGGTTCCGAAAGTCAAAGTACCTTTATTAGAAAAATCTGCAACCGAAATCGAAAAAGTAAAAAATAGCCATATTAGAAATCCACCTCAGCTATCCTATGCAAAAAAAACCCCTGAAAAATATTCAAATTTAAAGGAGAAATTTGAAAACAACCTGCCCATAGGTTTAACATTACCAAGCGGGTGTTTCCAAGTGAGTGAAGAGTTCCCTTAAGGGCTTTTCATGAAATTGTGGAAATTCGCCCTGTACAAAAATAGCAGCTATTTTCTCAATGTGCCCGAAAGGATTATTCTTTCATTTCTCTAATTGAAGTGTTTGACATGCAAGGTGTTGTGAGGTATCGGTAATAATCCGCGCGATACCAATCAGTCCTCTGAAAAGAAAAAAAAAAAGTCAATAACTTCAACTTTCATTTCTATTCCAGTCACATTTCAAAAGATGTCCCTGAAACACAACCTTTAACAGAAATGAGTTCGTGATCTATTAATTCAGAAACCACGAAGCGGAAGCAAATGCGTCTGGAAGCTTGACCCGGCTGATTTCGAGGCTTAGGCGTGGTAGACGATTTAATATTTTGGTGATGCTTAATCAGATGCAATCGGGAATCCGGAGCAAACAAAAACGAATATTGTGTTGATAATGATAATGAATGGGTGAAATTAATTATTACATCGTGGAATGTAGGTTTATGAGTAATGGCTGAAAAGTATTAGAGATTCAAATGGCAGTATTGTCGCAACGGGTCATCCAGTTGAGACTGGGACCAGAACTTAGGATTGTGATTAGAAGGTGGCAAACTGTGCGGTCGCCCAAGGTTATTGAATATTAGAGTCATTTAGATTGCATATGCAAGTAACAAAATTTAATTCGGATCAATTTCCAACTGAAATCCTAATCATGGGATTACCAGGTTTTTAGAACTCCAACTTTGCCACAATCCTCAGACCAATAAAGTTGGATTATTAAATAAACTTTTTTATTTAATATTATATACGAGTATATATATGGAAGAATGGGAGTTCTTTGGCTTGAAAAATAATCATTTTCTGAAGCTTTTCTTAAAATTCAATAACAAGATAAAAATATGTATGCTTTTGTTTAAAAAATCACATTTTGAAAATTTAAAAATCAAGCTTTTATTCATTTTTATTGAAAAATGTGTCTTTGGAACTCATTTTTCCTCACTATTTCGTGGCGTGTAGTATTCCGCGATGCAAAGATTTCTCCGGATGGTTTCATCGGAGTCCAGTGAAACAAAAAATACTTTAAAACGCATAAAACTATCCGTCCATGACCAATGGAACTTTGCTTTTAACAGGATTATCAAATTTAATGTTTATTTTTTTAATAAAAAATCTGATTTTGCTTTGTTTATAAAAAACGTACGAGTCAAAAAATTCAAAAAAACTTCTGTCAGGGCCTAGGGAAATATATACGCAGTCCTTTTTATTTTTAATCCCTAAGAAATTGGTTCACCAGTTGCAATTTTTGGTTCGGACGTAAAAAACATTGTTTCGAGGAAATAGCGTTTAAAGTTTTGAAACAAGTACCTCTCGCATCTGTACTGTGCGAAAGAATCGCTTTGTTTTGTTTTGTTTTTCTATTCTACAAGTGTTTAAATTTTTACTTTCTTCTATCTTTGCAAGAATAAAATATTGGATTCTGGAAAATTTTCGACTTTCGGTTTTCGATAGATTTATACTTTTTAGAAGGTCCTGGACACGATTTGATGGTTTTTAGAAAATGTCTGTCTGTCACTTTGTCTGTGAGTCTGTCTGTCTGTATGTGACAAAATTTTTGTGGGCGCTCTATCTTAAGAACTAATACAGAGAATTTCACAAAACTTTAGATTCAGTTAGACCTTGATATAAACAGGTGCTGATTAGCTTTTGATGTACATCTCCCAACAAGTGGCGCTGCTATGCTGTATTTTTCACGATTTCCGTAATAGCTCTATCTCAAAAACTAATGCACGGATTTTCCTCAAACTTCAGATTCAGTTAGACGTTGACATAAGTTGTTGCTGATTAGGTTTTTGTATAAATCACCCAAGAGATTGTTCTGCTAAGCTACATTTTGCCTGATTTACACGATTTTAACGATAGTCATATCTCAAGAACTAATGCACGGAATTTCATGTCGTTAGAATCCTCATGATGGGCATAGATTGACATTTAATTTGGCACTGCGAATTTCGAAGTATCAACGTGTATGATATAGAAGAAAGTTTTCGGATTGGTATATCCGACTAGTTAAAAATGTCTTCGGAATAACATTTCTAGCCCTTTAAGACCTGACCTACACAATTGTGTCTGTAAACCTAAGGAAAAAGAAAAAACTATTTCCTTTTTTGTATGATGTAAAGCTGAGCCTGCACCCACACAATTGTGTGGATCCTCTCTTGACGTAACCTGACATCGGAATTTTTTTTTCAATCAAATATGATCCTATTAATTAGGGGAAACGACCAAAACTTTTAATTTCTACCATAAATCTTTAGGTGTTATAGGAGTAAAGAATGAGACAGTCAGAATAGGCAAGAATAACAAACTGCTTTTTGAAGCTGTAAAACTCCATGCTCCCTTAAACAAAGACAATCATAATGGACTGTGATAATTAAACAGTGGATTATACGCATATCTTAAGTGTTTTTATGATTAATGTACATAAATGCATAAAATGCCATTAAATTGCACTTAAATGCCTATTCTTAACTTTTTAGCTCCAACATGTTCAGTTTCGTTTAAAATCCTCCTGGAGGTAAAAGTTATATTTTCAAATTTATAGAGCCCTGATTACAATTGCATACGAGTTACTACAGCAATTCATTAGTTCATTATACATTAAACTATGCCAACTGCCACTGTGGAAAACTGCCATAATAAAATATTTTAAATATTAAAAAGTAGAAATTAAATTACAAATGGAAAAGTGTAATAATTAATAGTAATAAATAATTGAATTGTACACATCTATTAATTAATAGTTTAATATTAATTACGATTATAAAATTAGAACAATTTAGAAATTCTGAATAGATAGTTTAAATAATGCTTTTTTTCTGTTTTGATATCTTAAAACAAACACAGAGCGCAAGAAATTTGTTTTGAATAAGTGTGGTAGCTTTCTGCAAAGCGTAAATTAAAGCGGCAAATTTTCCATAACTGGGGTAGGGGGACGAGAGAGGGCGCACGTCAAATTAACGCATTATAACGACTTTTTTTGGAACTACGTGAATTACAATCATGAAACCAGGCGTAATTTTTAAGATAAGTATCACATGCTTATAAAAGTCTGCTTAAAAGCATTTACTTTTATTTGTTACACGCAATAACTATTCTACGTATGTACCATTTGCCGTAGGGAGTGAGTGAAAATGTTAGTCGAATTCTGCGTATGCGTTTTTGAGAAAACTCTGGTTAATTTTTAGACGATTTAGCTTTCGTGACGAAAAGGCCAGGGCCTGACTGACTAATACAGGAGCATTTGGGAATAATTAGGATTTTCATTAACCCTTTCGCGGGCGGTGTCCTTAACAAAGGACACCTAATTTTTAATTTACTGGCACCCAGAATATTTAATTAAATTTTTCCTTTTATAATGTACTTGAAAATAAGTAAGTTTGTATTTTCTAATAAATTCGTTTATAAATTCGGGTGTCCATAATTTCATCAGTTTATAAACAAAATTACTCCGCACCGGAAAGAGTTAACCCTTTCAGGAGCGGTGGTATGTTTATGAAACGACTTAATTTTAATTCCCAAAGGCCACAACGGCACCAGAGTTTTGGCAAAAAACATTTTGGTTTATTCTGTATGCGAAATATAGTTTTCTCATATTTTCAAATGAATTCGTTTGTGAATTCTGGTGCCATTCAAAAATTCAACTTTATACGAATGGAAGTGCTTTTCCCCTGAAAGGGTTAAAATGTGCCAAACGGTTAAAATTGGCCAAAAGTGATTAAATTCATATACTATTTTGAAACATGTAGAAAGGGAGTGCGGCCCTCTCCCTCTCTCTACTTTCAATACCCCCTCCACCGATGCAAAAAAAAAAAAAAAAAAAAACGAATTATATCGTTATAAAACTAATGATTAAAAATTTATTACAACAACTTAGTATTCTATCGTTTTCAAAAGAAATTCTTTATTGATGTTTTCCTCGTAACGAGTCAAGTTAAAATCTTTAATTATGAACAATCGAAGGCATTTTGTTTTAGACATCTTATAACATACGTAGGTAAGATACGTAGGTGTTATCCCCCTTCCCCTCTCTGCTTCCCGTACCCCCTCCACTCGCACAAAAAAACGAACTAGCATATCATTAGAAATCTAAAAAGAAAATGCCCCTAATTGGTCATAATTAAATGTTTTAATTTCCCTCCTTACCAGAAAAATGTCAATAAAGAATTTATTTTGAAAACAGTAGAATACTAAGTTGTCATAATGAAATTTTATTCTTCTCGTACAGAGGCAAATTAAAACCCTTAATTATGACCAAATGCGGGTATTTTCTTTTATACATCTTAACATACGAAGATAAGCAAAGTTAAAGTTTGCAAATAATCCTGTCAACCAATCCATCATTGTTTCTGCTATTATCCTACTAGTATTTTTTTTTCTTAAAGTTGTGACCACCTTTTTGTGATACTCTGTATACAGATGTGCATAGTACTGGTATGAAACTTATTCACATATACAATATATATAAAATTTAGTACTAGCCACTTCCACATTATTCGCGAACAATTTATATGGATAGATAGAAGTAGGGGCCCCCTGAATAATGCTTCCCCTGGGACCCCTAGATAGCCAAAGGCGGGCCCTAGAAAAGGTCTTTTCCAATTATTATTCTCTGAGAGCCAAGTCGTGCTCACAAAATAAAAATATGTATAATTTTCATGTTGCAACTTCCCAAACCCCTTTTTCCTGATTTACTGCAGCTTTGTAATAAATAGCATAGAATTTTTAATGAATGGTATTTAATGATACAAATTCTTGTGCTGCAATCTTATCTGCTCCCACGTAAGAATTTGGTGAATCTTTTACGTTTTCCTTTATTCATAATGATCGTAGGTAATGTTTTGATATTTGAAGCTAGTGTCATATCCAGTACACATACAGACATTAATACTCAGTTATGAAAGAACAAACCTAAAAAATTCTAAATTACCCTTCAAAATATTGAGTTTTATAAAAACAACAAAAGCATGCCGATGTTTTTTTTTGTTTTTTTTCTTTTTAGCAGATATTTTTGAAATTGTACAATAACCTAGTTTTAATATTCATTTAAATAGATTTTAGGTTTGTTAAAGCAAGAAATCCAGCTTAACATTTATACCCTATGCGTGATTAATTTTTTTGAATGATTTTTACACATTAATATTAATACCGGTATTAATAATCAAAGTGGTTTTTCTGTTGCACTTTTTGCTTGCGTATTCAAATGAAAACATTTCATAAACCGTAATAAACTAGTCGTTGGGGGCCACCGTATTACTTACCCATCATCGATATGCATAATATAAAATAGGAAAATAAAACATGTGTAAACTATTTATAAAATGCATTGCAATTGCAAAATAAAATTTAAACGTATATTTAAATATTTTAATACATAGTAATGCTCTATTACTGATATGCGAGTACTACTTGATTATCCCGTCGACCAATTTCGATAAATTATATAAATCACCAAACTACACGCAAAATTATACAAACTAGCCGCCCTTGGCTACCAGTTTGGTCTCCCTTAAAATTTATGTTTGGGAAAGCATGCTAAGCATTGTATCATGTTACTTTTATTCATAATTTATTTACTTGGACTCCCTTAAATATAATTAATATAATCCTTTAAGCTAATATTAGTTTTTGTTGAATTAAAATATCTCAATTTGTTGATTTTCTGTAAGCAAGTAAACCCTATTGGTTCATAATGGAAGTCAATGGGAATGTGGCGAAATATTAAAGATATCGCCAAGTTGGCGTCCCTTTTGGTGACTCATTTTGGTTGCCAAATTTGGCGATTGGCGACAAACTTAGCTGTATTTGGCGACGGAACAAATATATAGATTGGCATTTTAAATAACGAAAGAACAAATAAGTTAGTAAAAGATTAATAAAAATACAAATAAAACGTCGAATTAAAAAGCACTCGATGACGCAACAAACACGTGTAACGTGTTTAATGTCAAATGAATCTGACATTTAGGATAGGCCATTATTGGCATTTAATCCTATAGTTTGGCGATAGTTTTTGGGTCGACGGGATAATCGAGTAGTACCGAATTGTGTAAAAGAAACATCCTTATAACTCGAAAAAATATAGTCATATTAACTAACAGTTTACTGCGCGGATTAAGCGTTTTATTTCCAATTAAAATATATCTTTGAATTGAAATTTGAATGAAATACAGGGTCTCTGAAAAATCGAAGAGTGTGAAAAATATGATTACAAATATCTCGGCAACTCATTATCCGATGAGACTTCATTCTTTATGCAAAATTTGTGTTTTTTTTATTGTCTTTTATATTCACTCCTTCAAAGAAACAATTTCGAAAATTTTTGTATACCTTTTATCAGAACTAATATTTCGAGAGTCCGAAAAAATAGTTCCGGATATTGGAGGTTACTGCTATTCAATAGGCTTCTTCCTATTATTACATACTAAGTACACATTAAATTTCAAGTCTCCATCTCAATTTTTTCGGGAGATAGAGCGTTTACAGACACACACACACACATACAGACAGACGGACGGCAATTTTTTTTAAATATGTTTTTCCGAATCTCCAGTGTCTGAAACGTATAAACCCGTCAAAAAAAATCTATTTTTAAAATGATTACAAGACTTACCCTATACTACATATGATGGGTAAGTAATAACAAAATAACATTAATGTATATTTCATTTTATTATATTCATGACATTTTTAATATCTGAATACCAATTTTACATATCCATATTTAAAAAAAAAATTCAATTATTAAATTTAATTTTTATCGAAAATTTCTAAATTTAACCCTTTCAAGGACGGTGGTTCATTTTTGGACCAACTTAATTTTAATACCTGAGGCTAATGCCACATGAACGTCTATTTGCACACTTTTTGTTTCACCATGAAAAAGAAACACCTTCGCTAGCAGGTATTTCCTTTTCATGTTGAAACAGAAAGCGTGCAAATAGACGTTCGTCTGACATTAGCCTAAATGCCACATTAGCTTTATTAAATATGTGAAGAAAAGCTTTTATTTGATTTTCAAATAAATTTGTTTGTAAATTCTGCTGTCAGTTGATCATTTTAGAATTTTACGAGTATTATTTGTACTTTGGCCCTGAAAGGGTTAAAAGAAAAAAAACAAAACTGAACTAAAGTAAACTATGACATATCAAATGACACTTTGAGGCAAAGTAGCTCACAAGAAATCTAAGCTTGAAATTTAATATGTGACAAATCACAAATTAACGCTTCGCGTCACTGGACTGTTTGCTATTTCTAGTGTCTTGTTTTGCTGCTGAAATAAGAAGTATTTTGATTTTATATTTAGCATTTATAAAATTAAAGCTGTTCAAAGTGTTTTGGGTTGAGAATAGTGTTGCGAAGTGACCCGATTTAGGCGGAACATCCCGAATTTTATTAGTTGGAAGATACGTCCACTGATAATCGCTGTGTGTTAACACGTTGAGTGCCACGCTTGACTGACACTGAGGGTGAAAAAATTTACAATGTTTCAAGTAATTTAAGAAAGTATAATCCTGTATTAAATAAAAGGTAAGTAAATTTTAGATAAATTTTCAGTAGTCACTTACAACAATATATATATTTTTTTTTAATTTAAGGAGTCTTGTACCATTTAAACGCGTCGAAAATTAATGAAAAACTTCAAAGTTTGAATTAGTCTATCTTCAAAAACTTTTTATGTATAAACATGAAATTTTGAATATTGATTAAACAGATTGTGCTTTGTAATATACTACCAGCAGAAATTTATTAACCCTTTTCAGAATTTGTGTATTGTTGAAATCAAAATAGCTCTTTTTTTTACCCCATAAGTCATTGCGCGCATGATATCTTGAGAAAGTATGTATGGATTGTCATGAAATTTGGTAAATATACTAAACAAATGTGTGTGTTTAAAATGATCTACTTTTAAGTATTTACAATTGTAATATTTTTAGTTATGACTATTTTATTCATTAAAAATACAAAATTTTTATTTTTTTTTTTTACGAATTTTTTTTATGAAATAATTTTAGCCTAAGAGTAGATCATTTTAAGCACACAAATATGTTTATTATCTTTACAGAATTTCATGCCAATCCATACATACTTTCTCAAGGTATCATGCGCGCAATGACTTATGGGGTAAAAAAAGAGCTATTTTGATTTCAACAATACGCAAATTCCGTAAAGGGTTAATATATTTCTAATGGTAGCATATTAAAAAGCACAATCTGTTTAATTAATATCCAAAATTTCATCTTTATACATAAAAAGGCTTTGAAGATAGGCTAATTCAATCTTTGAAGTTTTTCGTTAATTTTCGACGCGTTTAAAAGGTACAAGACCCCTTAATATCATATAAAGCCTTCCAGAAAAATTCATTTACTATTTCGTCAGTCTAAATTTTTCGTCAGTCATCGGTGAATGACGCGTTTTAAGCGGAAAGTTCAGTGTCAGTCACCGGTGACTGACGTGGCGCTTAACGTGTTAAAGTCCCGATTTTTCAGAGTGCAAAAGTACTTTTAAAACTTTATCCACTATTTACAAATAGGAATTCTATTTTGCATAATGTTTTTACAAAGTGCGGTTAAAAAATCTGAATGTTATATCTAAGATGGTTATTATTCGAGTATTTTTAATTTTAGTCCGTTTATTGTAATTACACCATGGGTAGAAGATTTGTATTTATGACTAGCTGTACCCGGCCACACGTTGCTGTGGCTCAGTCTGGTTAAATGGAAAAGAAAGAAAAGAAAAAGTGCACGTTTCTAATATGTTTAGTTTCACAATACTTGTGGGTATACAATATTTTTTGTTGTTACATTGTCTGTGCAGATATAGAGATTGTCTGATTTGCCGATTCTAGAACACGAAACGTATAATTGCCCGTATGAAAAGCAATTCATTTCTAGATCTAAACCGCAGAATTTTAAAGCTTGGCTCTAAGCTTTGTTGGTGGAGATTACAAACGCCAATCAAATAGGTAACTGCAATCTCTTAAATTGAAATTGCGCATCCATTGGATTCAAAGTAATGCGAGGAATGAGGACATCTTCACCTTTGAAAGGTACTGGCAAGATTGTTGCTTCTACGAAGTTGCTCATTATTTTTTTACTGCAAGCCGCGTGCCGTTGCAAAGATTTGGCTTGTGAATATTTCGCAACATCATAATTGGCAGGCCGATTGTCAGTTGCAGTACGTGCGGTGGCATCCCCGTCATATCGAGTGAAATAAAAATATATGTGCCGACTTAAAATTATGGCATTGAGCTCACAGGCTATTCACACTAATTGTATATTATACTCTTATTTCAAAGAAAAATGCTCATTAAAAAATAAATTAAGGGGATTACTCCCCCTGTTTATCCCCCCCTTTATACTTAACCAATGAACCTCCAAATATAACCAGGGAAACGCCTTATCAGAATAAACCGGTATACCAAATTTGAAGCAAATCGGATAATTCTACATGAAAACCCATTTATCTAAATTAAGGGAGGATTAGCCCCGTTCGTCCATTTATACTTAATCAATGAACCCCCAAAACAAATCAGGGAAGTGCCTTTTCAGATAGAACATATTCACAAAATTTAAAGCAAATCGAATAATTCTACATGAGAAACCAAGTTATCTAAATTAAGGGGGGGGAGAATTAGCTCCCCACTCCCCTTTGCACAACTAATAAAACACCAAAACTAATCAAGGAAGTACTTTATCAGAATGAAACTACTTACAAAATTTGAAGCAAATCGGATAATTCTGCATGAAAAACCCATTTATCTAAATTAAGGGAAAATTAGCCCCTCATTTCCCTTTTATACTTAACCAATGAACTCCCAAAACTAATCAGGGAAGCGCCTTATCAGAATGAAAATACTTACAAAATTTGAAGCAAATCGGATATTTCTATCAAGAGTTATCGCGTTACATACATATGTACATACAGAACCGGCGGGCACATTAGCTCTCAGGCTTTAATAGCCTGTGAGCTAAAAAGAAAAAAACACGAACTAAAAAAACAAAGAATAAACAAATATCATAAAAAATACTGACGAAATATTTCAGTAATGTGTCCCTCCGGAGGGCATAGTGAGGGAAGACGCATAATATGACAAAGTGGTCAAAGGTCTTTCTAATGATATACCACATAATGGGTACCGAAAAAAAATAAAAAAGTGTCCCGGGGATGAAATTCGGGGAGGGGGATGCGAGGTTCATAATAGTAATATAAAAACACGCACGCATTCAAATGCAACACAATCGGTGAATTTCAAAGAAATCGGTGAAGAACTTTTGGATGTTTAAGATTTCGAACAAACGAGCATTTACATTTTTTTATATAGAAATGTGCCCCCACGGGGAGAAAGTGGGATGAGGGGGATAGTAGATGCATAATATGAAAGAGTAATCAAAGGGCTTTCTAATGATATGTCACATGACGAGTGTATGAAAAAATTTAAAAAGCGCCCCCTGGTGGTGGCGAGAAAATTAGAGGAGGGAGGAGCAAGTTTCGTGATAGGTATATAAAAACACGTGCGTATTTGAACGCAATCCGTGAATTTCAAAGCAATCGATGAAGAACTTTTGGAGGTTTAAGATTTTGTACAAACGAACATTTATATTTTTATTTATAAAGAAATGTGCCCCCACGTGGGGAAAGTGAGGGGAGCGAAATGCGAGGTGCATAATATGAAACAGTAGTCCAAGGGCTCTCTAATGATGTATCACATGATGGGTTTTGGAAAAAATTTAAAAAGCGTCCCTGATTGGGGGGGGGGGTGGCAAATGAGGGGTGGGCGAGCGAAGTTCATAATAAGTATATAACAACACTTCCGTATTCGAATGCAACTCAACCCGTGAATTTCAAAGCAATCGGTGAAGAACTTTCGGAGATTAGCGATTTTGAACAAATGAACATTTACATTTTTATTTATATAGATTTCTAAGTAATTAGCCATAGCCATGCTGTGGATTCAGAATTCTAAAGCATAAATTGGAAAAAACATTTGCAATTGTCTTAATATTTTAAAAAGAACTAGGAAGCTCTGCCTCCTACGAGCTACGCTCGCCATCCCCCGTTCAGACACCGCAGACTCTAAAAGCACGCAAATTTGATCGGCTTTAAAAAGATTTCGAAAAATTAAATTATAATTTAAAAAACAGTGGCGATCTCCTTATACACGGATTTCTATTGATTTCTCTTTGATTGGGGAACTTTAAGGCCAAATCAGCTGCTGCTAAAAGATACAATGGCTGTTTTCGTCTTTGATTAAATAAAATCAGTTAAACATTTCAAAATAAGCTAATATAAAATCAATTAAGTAAACAGAGTCTTTGTCTCCCGGTATTTTTTAACAAAGCGAAAAGAAAGTTCTTTTAAATAAGACATTTTAAATGTATCGTTTTTAATCTCACGTAATTTTGACCAAACTATTCTTTCTGTTTCTAATATTCACGTGAAAATACTTTTGTTAGAAATAAAATGTTATTTGCGCTGTCCTAAGAAAAATGGTTGAAAAGATCACCTCAAAATATCAAATAAATATCATATAAATCACGGGGTCTCCGTGGCCGAGTGGTCAAAGCACCACGCTTCTAATCGCTTGAGAGCGGATGAGATTGTGGGTTCAAATCCCGCTGGTTCCATTGCACATACTCTTTGTGTGGAACTCCCAGGATGTATTTCTCTTGTGCTGTAATATTTCCTTGTGCTATCTTGTCTCTGACTTATAAGCGGGCTCTCATGTCAAGCACACAAGTCATATGTTTGTTGTTCAATAAAAAAATAAATCAAATAAATGTCTCGCGCAATTTATAAATTTAAACTGTTTTGTAATAATATCTTTTGTTCATTTTATGTAATAACTGTAATGTGACATAAATGTGACGTAATTTCTCCTACTTAAGACTTCTAACGCATGTTAATGAATTTATTATTTTACAATATCCTTTCTCTTTTAAAATTCACGTTTAAATGTAGTTTTTATGACGTAATTTTTAATAAGTTCCTGCTTTTTATACGTAATTATTTAATTCTAATTTGAAAGGTTTTTTTCTGTTTATAATAGTCACGTGTAAATAAATTTTTAATTTGAAGCCATCATGATTGTTTGCGCTGTTTATACAGTTGGCAGTTTAAATTAATACCATTTTCTAAAATATGTAAAAAATATCTCTCGAAATGCTGAAAATTTCAATTTAAAATAGAAATAAAACCTCAAAAAATGAGTCAAATAAAAAAAATAAATACAGTCTGCACACCGGGAACTTCAAACTTATAAAATGATCTAAAAATGATTAAATTACCATGTATAGTTTTTGCACCTATAAAACTTTTTTAATGGAACGATTTTGTCCAACTTTAGCATGAAATATCTCTTAAAATAATTCTTCGATTTGAAAACTGTCTGCATCAGCGTGTTTATCAAACATTTCTCTATTATACCACCGATTTTCATATATTTGTATGCAATATTTTTCTTAATATTAACGAAGAAAAACCTCCGGTTACAAAATATTCAAAACCGGCGGCGGCGGCGGTGACAGCGGTAGTTACTTTTTTTTTTAGAATAGAGAGATTATTCGCACCGTTTAAAGTACGCATAAGATTGATAAGTTTCATTTATTTTAATGCTATTAAGGTTTACTGTTTTAGTTAGAGTTTTTTGCTGCACAGCGTTTTTTTTTTCTTTCTTTTTTTTTTCTTTTCTTTTTTTTTTTTTTTTTTTTGTTGTTGTTGTTGTTTTTTTTTATATTTTAGTAATTATCATTTGTGAAAACTATTTGACATAAAAATATTTGTTAATTACTCTAAAAAATATCCATATGCAACTTCCTACGGTATAATTAACCCCTTTGGGACCATGGGTACATATATACACTTCAAAAGATTTCATACGCAGGATTTATTTTTTGTACCAGTAATAAAGTAATTTTGTTTTATTTAATAAGATCATTTACGTTAAAGAGGTCAGAAAGATGCTATCAGGGTTTGAACCAGAGACTTCGGGAACAGTAGGCGACACCGTTAATGTCTAGCAAAATACCAAACTAATTATTCTAAGCTGGTAACTCGTTTTTAACACTTTCCAACAAAGTTGAAAAGTGTTTATGCATTCGGTTTGTCTGGCCGTCAGTCCGTCTGTCCACGCCCTAACTACCGTAAATATACTCGGATTTTCATGAAATTGATAAAGGTTATTTAGGGTCAACAAAGCATGTTTGGTATTGTATATGAAGTATGTAGGATTATTCGTTCATTTACAGGGTCTGAATAACTGATCTATAAACAGTTTGAAAAACTTTTTAGAACATATTGAAAAAAGGGAGATATATTAAGGGGGTTAAATATCTAATTTTCAATGTTTCACAACGAATTTATTTTGCTATTTTTTTTTCATTTGGCGAATGTTCTCTATTTCTGATTAGCCAAATTGCTAACGTTCGTAAAATGTCAGCGAGAACCCTGCATAGATGCCAACCTTCAGGGGTTTTATACAGGAAGTGGGTTGTGAAATCTGCATTTCATGACTAACCACTCACCTTAATTTTTTGCGAGTTTCGTTGAATGGTATACTATGGTAATATGGTAACTATGGAATGGTAACTCTATCAAGAACGTCCAGTACACTTGATCATTCATGAGTTTTAATTTTCAACAACATGAAAACATTCAACAACAGAAATGAAAAGTTTTGGCGAAAAACAAGAAATGCGGAGGAAATGAAAACGAGCGTTTTATTAACATAACAATTACAGTAAGTGCTCAAATATGCAACCCCAACATCGATACCGGACAGCGTCTTGAAAGTGATTGTTGTACCCTGCTGGAACACATATAACAATAAGATGTTCCCGCAACATTTTGATCAAGTCACAGTACAAGTGCGTAATTTGATGTTACTGTTGTACAAATATATTTTTATAAAATATAATTATGAGTTTAAAATTGTAATAATTATATGTTTGAGTAAAATAGGAACGAAGGTTCCTACAAAAATTATTAATTTTATTATAAATATTAAATAGATATTTTTAAAAATTGCTTTATATTAAAATACATATATAATGTCGAGTATATAGTTTGGATCTCAGTAAACAACAATAGCAGAATGATACCTAGACCCTCTGGAGTCGTTTTAGGACAATCAAAAGAAAAGTTGTTTATAATAGGGAATCGTTAAATAATAAAAACGTCGGAAGAAATATACGAGACTATAGACCACCCAGAGTTTGTGGCACGTAATAAAATTAAAGTATATGAGAGGGGCATTTGAGGACTGGCAGATAATAGGTCTAGCCAAGCATACTAAAAAGTTTTCTCACAACCAATAAGGTAGGGCTATAACAAATTGTTCCGCCCACTACCAAGGTATGAGGTGCAAGAGAAAAGTTTGAAGAAGTAGTCTAAAAAAATATTCCGAAGATGCAAGTGTGGTCCTGATAGCCCTGGAGATGCAAGTGCGGTCCTGACAGCCCTGGTGATGAAAATGCGGTCCTGACAGTCCAGGTGATGCAAATGCGGTTCCGACAGCCCTGGTAAAGTGATAGAAAGGCCGAGGAAGTATGCTACCTGAAGGAGTCTGCTTAAAAGCGCATATCCAAGATAAAATGGATCCTGCCCGCAGAGTCCCGGAGCTATGCTTAAACTCATGCCGATTTTGCCGCCCTTGTGAGGAGATGCATCGTATGACTACCTAAACCTATCCCGAGTACCGCGACGGCTCTGAAGTCCGATGAAGGAAGGCGATCGACCCGTCCAATTACAAGGTACTACTCTAAATTTCTTATACCATAAATGTTATACACGAATTATAAATATCCATTAAATGATATTTTACGGTATAGTGGTCATATGAGATCCGAACAAACTAGTAATAAAATTTAAATAAGGTCTTTAAAATAAAAGAAAATTAATTCTCTTGTTATAAGAAAATAATAAAAAAATAATTCAAATCATTTTGTTAGAGATTAAATTTTCAAGCGTAAAAATATAACAATGATAAGCAAATTAAAGTTTTGCTTCTATTCTTTGAATAATTAATGTTTATATGTATATAATCTTGTTTAATGTAAATAAAAATATTTAATCAAGAGTAAAATCTCTGTAATTCTTTTAGTGATAAATATTAATGTGTGTCATATTATTTGCAGCTTAATTAGAGCTCTTAATGCATAGGTGAAAGAGACCACGTAAATATTTCACAACGCGAACTTTTAATTTATAATTTGTAATTAATTAATTTTGATAATTACAATTTTGCGCGAATATTAATTTAATTTTAAGATAATTATTCGCGTTGCTTTTCCACTAGAATTTATATTAATTTACAATCACTTGTTTTATTTTGAATAATTTTACGGTATATAAAATTATATACCAAGTACTATGTGGTAGCGTGGATGATTTGGATTGAATAATAAATTTTGGTGAGAAATAGTTGGGAGTTAATTAGGTGTAATTATCTGTCCAGCATCCCCTACCCCATAAGTAACATGATGCCGTGATAATAATAATAAAGAAAAATAAATATAAAAATTATTTCAATGATGCAATTTTAAAGATATTGTAATTATGTAAATTCAATTGATTAAAATTTTATTAAAATTATTTTCTTTTATTATTTTAACAGTAATGACACACATATTGTAATTTAAATAAATAAAATGAATAATATATGTTAGAAAAAAAATAAAAATTTCTAGGATTTATGATAGATAAATTTAAGAAGTACATTTTTTTTTCTCTATCTTTTTATTTGAGGTGTAATTATCTGTCCAGCATACTCTTTCGAAGGTTCCAGATATCTCATCTATAAGACACCCGTTGACTCAGATGAGGACCTCATTGCAAGATTTACAGTTGTTGCTGGAAATGTTCGTGAAACACTTGAAATCTGTGAAAACGTACGCCAATCACTTGCTAGACGCCGCACAGTGACAGATATGAGCACTTACTGTAATGGTTATGTCAATAAAATGTTCGTTTTCATTTTCTCCGCATGTCTTGTTTTCCTCCAAAACTTTTCATTTCCGACACCACATTGCTATACCAAAATATCTTCTTTATGTGTATTTTACCTTCACTTACAGTATGGTCCATGAGTCCGGAGACACCCTGTATATATAACTCAGCTACTTCAATCAATGCTAACATATATTAAATATAAAAATAAATACGTTTTAAAAGAAATTCCATTATATTATTACAAATTATACTTAATATATATATATGTGTGTGTGTGTGTGTGTGTGTGTGTGTGGTCATGGTGCTACAGTATATTTGTGTAAGCAATATATAAATTAAAAAATAGTTGCAAATTTTTATTCCCTTATTTTCATCAATATAATTTAAATGTGTCGTGTCGCTGAAATTTAATTATGGCTTCTAGTGTGCCGTAAAGCATAAAAAGTAGAAAAAAATCTGCCTTTTAAGATGTTGCAGATATGCAGTGAACGAACGCTACAGTCAATTAAAGTTAAAACGACCCGATTCATTCCTCTAACTTTCCTTTTGAAAACTGCATCATTATTATTATTGAAAAAAAGAATTGATTTCACCTATTAACTTCTATTAATGAAGATTATTCAACTGACATCCAATTATGCCCTTGCTCAAGCTAGGATCAAATGTGGTTTTCAAGTCAAAGTTCGTCTTTTTGTTATTATTATATAATGACCTAGAAATCTTACAGTGTTATTTTATTCTCATTGACGCCCTACTTTTCATATGAATAAGTAAAAGAATCGCTTCAGAACTTTCACTTTCAGCTTTCTCCACCTTGCCTCGAAGGCGTTTTTCAGTGCGGAAATGAACCCAGTTACAGACAAAAAGAGAATTATGGGTTGAGGTTTGGAACCCGTATCAGTTGACAACGACGCGGAGTATAAGTATGAATACATACTTAGTAAACCAAAAGCAATTCGTTACAGATTTCGTTAATTGCAAGTTATCAAAAACCTATCCATATCTTTAAATGTAGTAATAAAATAAGGGTAACGCAACGCATAAACCAGAGAGTTTTGCTCTTGCTCACAGGTGCACGTGTTTATTGAGAGCTATTTCGTACTACTATATAAACAAGTTGGAAATTGCTCGTCAAACGTGGCAAATGAGGTGCGTTCGTACTATAACTAGTTTTATAATAATTTTTTGCACCGCATATTGTACTGAATGTATATTTTAGTGCACTTCATAAGTGCATATCAATTTCATTCTGTTCAAAAGGCTGTAACATCATTAAAATGCACTTGAAATAATTATTTTCCATTGGCCTTAATGTAACAGAAAACTTTTGACTGTCCCTGTAATTAAACTATACATCCGATTTTCATAAAATTTGAAATGACTCGACAAAATTTTGCAAAAATTATATATTTAAAATTTCAGACCATTCGGAAGGCTGTAACATCATTAAAATGCACTTGCAATATTTTTTTTTTCTTATTGGTCGTAATGTAAAGGAAATTTTTTGACTGTTCCTGTAATTAAACTATTCATCCGATTTTCATAAAATTTGAAATGAGTCGACAAAATTTTGCAACAATTATATATTTAAAATTTTAAACTCTTTGGAAGTCTGTAACATCATTAAAATGCACTTGCAATAATATTTTCCCATTGGCCGTAATGTAACGGAAAACTTTTGACTGTCCCTGTAATTAAACTATACATCCGATTTTCATGAAATTTGAAATGACTCGACAAACTTTTGCAACAATTATATATTTAAAATTTCAGACCATTCGGTTAGGTAGTTTTTGCTCTGTTATATGCGGACGGACAGACAGACGGACGGATTGAACGACGAACACACCTAAAAAAAGATCAGGTTTTAAATTCCGTGTGTAAAAAAATATTTTTTTTAATTATATATTTCCATGCATAATTTTGACATGGATGAGCCAATTCTGACAATATTAACAGAACCGGTTCATCCGCGTCAAAATTACGCTTGAAAATATTTTGGTCATTCCATAGAATTTTGATAAATATTATTTTTATTTTATCTATTTATTTTATTTTATTTTTATTTTATTTATTTTGTTGTTGTTACCGCATCACTTTTTTTTTTTTATTTAGCCCGTGATTTGTATTTCAGAAACCTGTATAGAAAATAAGCTAAAATCCATCAGCAAAACAATTCTTATCTTAAAATCTTTTTCATTGAGTAGGCTGAAAGATGCGATTTGGTAAAGAAAATCTCTCTACAGGGTGTCCCTTACTTCATGGGTCAAACTATAAGGGAAGGTAAAGCACACATAAAGAAGCAATTTTAGTATAGAAATGTGGGATCGAAAATGAAAAGTTTTGGCGAAAAACAACAAATGCGGAGGACATGAAAACGAACGTTTTGTTGACATAACAATTACAATAAGTGTTCAAATGCGCCACTGGCAGCGTCTTGCAAATGATTGGCGAACCTTTTCGCTGATTCCAAGTGTTCCACGAACATTTGCAGCAACGACTGAGAGTCTTGCAATGAGGTCTTCATCAGAATCAACTGGTGTCTCATAGATGAGACATCTGGAACCTTCGAAAGGGTACCGCCAATCACCTGCTAGACACTGCCAGGTATATATTTATGTTATTGTGCCTCATTTGAGCACTTACTGTAATTGTTATGTCAATAAAACGCTTGTTTTAATTTCCCGCGCATTTGTTGTTTTTTGCCAAAACTTTTCATTTCCGACCCCATATTGCTATACCAAAATTGCTTCTTTATGTGTACTTTAACTTTCCTTAACCCCTCGGGGACGAGCGACACGTATACGTGCCTGAAATAGGCCTAAGGATCCTCGTTTATCCTCACCAGTAAAATTTTACGGTAAAATTTGCCTTATTAAATCCGAGCATTTTCCCGATTTGAATAGGCACAAACTTCTGTTTTTTAAAACCGGTAGCAAAGTAATAAACATTTCGTAAAAGGCTCCCGTCGCGAAGGGGTTAAAGTTTGACCCATGATTTCGGGGACACCCTGTATAGACCATTATATAACTCTATGTCGTTTTCTTTCATTCGAACTCGTCTATGAGATACACAGTCTTGATTGTGGCGAAATGACCACCACCCAGATATAGGTAAGACATTTAGATACAATAAATATTTTATTGAATATATTTTCTCTAAGTTATTTACAGTAATATTTGTTGAATTCGCTATATTTTTACTTTCTTCTATCTTTACAAGAAGAAAGTATTGGATTCGTGAAAAATTTCGACTTCCGGTTTTCGTCGGATTTATACGTTTTAGAATGCTCAGAACACGATTTGATGGTTTTAAAAAAATGTCTGTCTGTAAGTCTGTCTGTCACCCTGTCACCCTGTCACTCTGTCACCCTGTCACCCTGTCACTCTGTGAGTCTGTATGTGACAAAAATTTTGTGGGCGCTCTATCTCAAGAACTAATGCACGGAAATTCACAAAACTTTATATTTAGTCAGACCTTGATATAAACTGGACCGGATTAGGTTTTGGTGAAAATCACCCAACAGGTGGCGCTGCTATGCGGCATTTTTCACGATTTCTGCAATAGCTATATCTCAAGAACTACTGCACGGATTTTCATAAAACTTCAGATTCAATTTGTCCACGATATAGTTTGGTGCTGATTACTTTTTTGTGAAAATTGCCCAACAGGTGGCGCTGCTATGCTGCATTATTCATGATTATCGCAATAGCTCTAACTCATGAAAAAATGCACGAATTTTCATCAATCTTCAGATTTAGTTAGACCCTGATATAAATTAGTGCTGTTTAATTTTTGGTGTAAATCGCCCAACAGGTGACGCTGCTGTGCTTCATTTTTCACGATACGATTCCCGTAAGAGCTGTATCTCAAGAACTATTGCACGGATTTTCATCAAACTTGAGGTTTAGTTAGTCCTTGACATGAATTGACGTATAAATTAGTGCTGTTTAATTTTTGGTGTAAATCGCTCAACAGGTGGCGCTGCTATGCTTTATTTTTTGCGATTTCCGCAATAGCTTTATCTCAAGAACTAATGCTTGGATTTTCAACAAACTTCAGATTCAGGTGTACCTTGATATAATTTAGTGCTGCTTATTTTTGGTGTAAATCGCTCAACAGGTGGCACTGCTATGCTACATTTTTCAGAATTTCCGCTATAGCTCTATCTCAAGAACTAATGCACGAATTTTCATCTAACTTCAAATTCAGATATACTTTGATATGAATTGGTGCTAAATCGTTGTTATTTCTTATACGATTTAAATGATTTAATTGACGTGATTTATATAGAAGAGAGTTTTGTGATGGCCACAACATACTAGTTTATTATTAATAAGAGGTTGTAGAGCAACATTGTTAACTTAGCCACTTTTTTTTTTTTAACTACCATCCTACCGATGTTTATGTATAGTAATTTTTGTTTTATTTAATTTGCCGCGTTGTTTTATTTGATCACGAAATTTACTACACAGAAATTCTCATAGGAATACATGGGAGGGGTTATAAAAAGGGGTGTCAACACTGTTCGAGAGTCACAAGAATCTCTTGTCAAGAATATTGATTCCTGTATTAGAATACTGAATACAAGGCCAGATTAACCTCTGAAGATATGGGAAATACAGTGTCATTTCAAACACCCTTTTCATGCGAGAAAAGTTTTCTAATTCGACATACCCGGAAACTCCCTAATGCTACAAATATTATTCCAAAGAGTGGCTCAGTTAAGTTCACATTAAACAACTATTTTTATATCTCCTATATATACACAGAAAAATTGGATACAATCAAGGAAAATATGCAAAAATGATTTTGCATAATATTAGCATAAAAATGTAAGTTGGATAAAAAAGTTGAATTCAGTATGCATGCACAACATAAAATATCAATATTTTAAAATAATTCTCTCAATTTTGGCAGTAGTTTATTAGTATTTTATGTTGCTAAATTAAACTAAATTCAATAATGTTCGAATTCAGTATGTAGAATAAACATACATCTAACAATCTAACATTACAAATACATTTCTATAAATTCGATATAAAATATGGGTCCCTCCTATTTTTTCAATTTCGGGCCCCTTCAAATTTTTTTTAAAGGAAGCGCGTGCTTCTCGTGCCTATTCAGCAATCAGGGCCTGACTGAATTCATGAAGTCACTTCAATAATATCCCTGTTGTTCATACCATTAGAGTCTTTGAAATCAACTATTTTCATATGTATTTTTCTTTAGTGTTTTTTACGTCAATAATACTCGTATATTCACAATATGTGGTTTGATGAACTCTCATGGTATGAACATAGAGATATAATTATGATAACTTTTAACAATGTGTATTTTAATAAGAAAGACAAGCTAAATATATTCAATGTTTTCAGCATCGGCAGCAATATACATGAACTCGTGTGCCCATACATATACATTGCAGATGGTAGAAACGTTCAGAATACTTAACTTGATTTTCTTATTAAAATGAATTTACGTTATTCACATGTGTTAGTTTTAGAAGCAAATAGCAAAATCCACGGCTTTGCTCGTGTAGTTGTTGAAATATGCCAAGTGGTATTTGTGTGCAGAGGCGTCGCGATGGGGGGGGGGGGGGGGGGTATGGGGGGGGAACCTCTCCCTCCGATATATGTGAACTTGGGAAATTTGAGTTTAGAGTTGGGAAATTCCAGATCTTTGAAACACTTTTTCTTTTTTTCTAAATAAAAAGTAAAAAAGAAATTTTTATTGTTTTGCTGACTACCTTTCTGAGTTCTGTAACAGCAAACTAGTTAAATTTTCAAAAGAAATACAAAAAGTAACCGGACTCAATTTGTCATTGTGTTTTTCTGCGCTACGAAAATATCATACATCTACCAGACCTAAATTTCCCTACTTTTGTACATCAACAGTGTCTCTAATCTATTTCCACCAAAAAAAAATTATTTTCTCAAAATATCATGAGGCTATTTTCATATGGAGTATGATTATGACTCGTACACAATAGAAGACAAAAACTTTCATGAAATGAACCAATAATTATAATTTTTTTATGTTTCTAGTTTCCGTATTTTTCTTGGAAAGTTTTTTTTTCTACGTATAAGTATCATTATCATTAAACAAACTTTGCACATTCATTTTAGTTGGAAAATAGAGCAATTTATTTCAAGTTGGAAATTTTTTAATTATAAGTTGGGAATTTTTTTAATTCTCCCCCCCCCCCACCCCCGAAAAAATATTTGTAGCTACGCCCCTGTTTGTGTGCATGTTTTCATTAGAGGAAATTATACTGCTGTGGATAATTCAAAATTCACTAATTAAGCTAGATATTTTGAGTAAACTTCATTCTTATGCTGCATTAGGCTATATAAACTAATACGAAGAACTAAAATTAATTATAATTAAGTTGGATGTACCAATCTCAAAACTTTCTTCTATCTCATACATCTTAATATTTCAAAATGTAGTTTCAAATGTTAATACTTCAATATTATTAGTTCAATACTATACCAACATGATTTTCATCTTAAAGCTTCGGTCTATTAATCGAAGTAAAAATGAATTAATCTCGGTCATGACATTTATTAAAATCAATAGCATTTCGTTATTCTGTTGTACATCAGCTGTTTTCGAATAGCCGTAACAAAAAATCGAGACATTTATACAAAATTCGCTATTACAGCGCCCCCTTTCAGCAGAATATTTTGAAATTTAAGGAAGGCCTGCTTACCGTAGCCAAAAACATAAATATAAAATTTGGTTCATAACTTCATACACTTTTCGATAGTACAATAATGAAAATGGCACAAAAATCGCTATTACAGCGACCCCTTCTAGCGGAATTTTTCTAAATTTAGGGAGGACCTGCTTGCCATCGCCAAAAACATACACAAAAAATTTGATTCAATTCTATGAATAACTTCATACACTTTTCGATGGTACAGTGGCGACACACGGATAGACAGACATTTTGTGTAAACATATTTTGGTGGAACTCTCACGCGTAAAACGTGTAAAACCGTCGAAAACCAGAAGTCGAAAAAAATTTTGATTACAATACTTTCTTCTACTGAAGATAGAAGAAAGTAATAAGTGGTAATTTAAAATGTATTTTGAAGGCTTTGCGCTCATTTCATTTTTCATTTGAAGTTTCGAATTTTCTGAAAAGACGTTCTTAGCAAGCATCTTAAAAGTAACCACCGTGACAAATTCTAAGCTTATAGTTATGCAAGCTTCTGTAACAACTATATTACAGAAATCGCAATTTTAGAATGCTTTTTGTTCTTGCACGCTTAAAAAATTCATTTTTTTTTTAAACTGTTCTGTGGGATATTTACGTCTCTGAAGTAACAACCATGTTACCAAATAACAAGTTTATATCCTTAACAATTTCAGATAAATCATAGTTTAGAGTGTTTTTAAAACGATTCCCACTCATTTCATCCTTTTAAATTTCGAATTTAAAAAAAAAATTCTTAACGACCACTTAAATCTCATAAATAAACACCATGCCAAATTTCATATTTCTAGCCCAGCGGTGCTACAGAAATTTCAATTTTAGAACGTTTATCTTTTTGCGTGCATCTTTTTAAATTTCCAATTTTGTAAAAATTGCTGCGCGGCTATTTATATCTTAAAAAGTAAAAGACGTGCCATTATTTTAGGTTTCTACCTCTAACAATTCTAAATAAACCGTAATTTAGAACAGTTTCTGCTCATTTCGAATTTTAAATTAACTGTTTAGACAGTAAATCTGCATATTAAAAAAAACACTATACTAAATTTCAAGTTTCTAACCCGAACGAATTCAACTAAATTATAATTTAAAACGTTTTTAGAATATTTTCTACTTATTTCATACTTTTAAATTTCGATTTTTTTAGAAACCATTCTTAGCATTCTTCTCATTTGCATCTTAACCCTTAACCCTTTGAGGGGCAAGTAATCGTGTTTCTGTAATGTCGAACTCACACCGGAATCTTAAAAATAGTTTACTGCAAAATAAGGAAAAGCAATTTAACAAAATTTTTTCCAGCGAAGTTAGAAAAGTAAAATTTAATAT
This sequence comes from Maratus speciosus, assembly GCA_963932465.1. Classification (NCBI taxonomy): domain Eukaryota; kingdom Metazoa; phylum Arthropoda; class Arachnida; order Araneae; family Salticidae; genus Maratus; species Maratus speciosus. The sequence continues at coordinate 207,233,990 of OZ010793.1, read as the reverse complement.
ATTTTTTCTGGTGCAAATATTCATTAATCGTAGGTGGGATAAAATACATCCCACAGCCCCTCAAGGTGTTAAATACATTGTGTAATTCAGAAGTTACATGATCTGTTTTTGTCATTTGGCGCTTTCTATTTGTCTTTTGTTGAACTATTATGGGTTACTTACGTGTGATAACATGCATTTAAGGTCTTGAAGTCTGTTTATGTTTTGATTTGTTATCACGGGGAGGTTATACCACCCTATGTTGATACTGCTTGCAATGTGCTCTATTGGCGATTTTTTCTCCATCTTTATAAGGTAGTAATTATTAATTCTAAAAACTATTAAAAGCATTATCAAAATTATTATATCGTTTAATAGTTGTTATTGTGCAGTGTAAGCACTTTAAAATCTATATATTACGCTATCGTACGTGGTACAGAAATCGCAATTATTTGTTAATTGTTTAATGGCAACGCCCGAATGAAATGCATCTCATTAATTATTGAAAAGCATCTAATGCATCTCCATACCTATAAGGGGGGTTTACCATAGGGGGTGGGACCCTGTTCTGCCGCCAACTTAGCGATATCTCTAATATTTCTCAAAATTCCCATAGACTTCCATTATAAAGCGATAGGATTTACTTGCTTACAGAACATCAACGAATTGAGATATTTTACTGTAACAAAAAATAATATTAGCTTAAGGGATTATATTAATTATATTTAAGGGAGTCCAGGTAAATTAAATTGTGAATAAAAGTAACATGATACAATGCTTAGCATGCTTTCTCAAACATAAATTTTAAGGGAGACCAAACTGGTCGTCATGTGCGGCTAGTAAGTATATAATTTCAAATTATCATTTTATGAGCAATTTTTCTTATGTAACTCACGAGTGACATTATGCCATTATGTCCAACAGAAACATAAATACATTTTTTCACTGTTTTTCTAGTGGATAATTAACAAAAATGGACTCAAATATAATGTTTTCTGAACAAAATAAAAAATCATGCATTAAAGCGTTAAAAGTAACCACCATGTCAAATCCCAAGCTTCTATACGCGTGTCACGTAAATCACATTTATAAATTATTATTTTTATATTTTTTTTTCCTTCTTCTTCTGCATCCTTTTAAATTTCGAATTTTTAGAAAACTGTTCTGGGCGATCACTTACGTCTCTAGATTAACAGCCATTCCAAATTTTAAGTTTATAGCTTTAACGGTTCAAAATAAATCGTAATTTAGAACTTTTTTAGAAAGTCTCGCTCATTTCACCCTTTTAAATTTCGATTTTTTTACAAAATGTTCTTAGCGAGCATTTACACCTTAAAAGTAACCAACATGCTAAATATCAGGCTTCTATACCAACTGTATCACACAAATCGCGATTTTAGAACGTTTTTTGCTCCTGCGTCCTTTTAAATTTCGAATTTTTAGAAAATTGTTCTGGGCGAGCATTTACATCTCTAGAGTAACTAAAACTAAACTAAATTCTGTGGCTGTACAATCCATGAAGGATCTGGGCCGACAGTGCCCATCTCTGTTTTCTTGACCCTGGGCCCCGAGGTGCTATGCAGCATGCGTCCCGGCCAGGTGGTCAACCTAACGCGAGGCCCTCGGTGTTTAGTTCCCGAGCAAGCTTGGTACTCATTTTATCGACCCCAAAGGGATGAAAGGCTGGGTGATCCTTGCCCAGTCGGGAGCCGAACTCTCGACCTGTGATGCGGCAGTCAGATGCTCTGACCACTACCCTACTGGGCTTCTCTCTAGAGTAACAGCCATTCCAAATTTCAAGTTTCTATCTTTAACAGCTCAAAATAAATCGTAATTTAGAACATTTTTAGAAAGTCTGGCGCTCATTTCACCTTTTTAAATTTCGAATTTTTTACAGAATGTTCTTAGCGAGCATTTACATCTTAAAAGTAAACACCATACCAAATGTCAGGCTTCTATACCAACTGTATAGAACACAAATCGCGATTTTAGAACGTTTTTTGCACCTGCATCCTTTTAAATTTCGAATTTTAAAAAACTGTTCTGGGCGAGCATTTACATCTCTAAAGTAACAGCCATGCCAAATTTTAAGTTTCTAGCTTTAAAAATTTCCAAATAAATCGCAATTTAGAATATTTTTAGAATGTTTCCACTCATTTCACCGTTTTAACCCTTTCAGGATCAGTTATGCCAAATGATATCATGCCTTTCATGAATTTCTTTTAATTAAAAGACTGGGTTTCGGAGATTCCATTTGGTGTCATTCAAAAGACCCTTTTTCTGTCATTCTCAGTAGTATTTTTTTGTTGTTGTTGTTGTTTCCTCAGCAGATAGCCGCAGAGGTTATAGAAACTGAAAAGTATTACTTGATTTCCTTTTAAAACGTGAAGTTAAAACATGAGGGAAAAATATTATTCACACGTTTCCTTTTTTTTAAGTTACATTTTTTTTTATACATATAAATTATAATGTGTATGAAGTACATATTTATCTATTTATAATTCAACAATTGTAATTTTATTATAGTAACAATGCATAGTAAATGTACATGATTCCAAATGGCAACACTGGGACTAACATTTAAAAAAAACGGACTAAAATATGGAAATTGTACTGGCAATCAAGACGCCAGTACTATTTCCGTATTTTAACGGAAATTTTCCCCGTAAATTCCAGAAAATTTTCCGTTTTCTGAAATTTACGGTGGAAATTTTCCGTTAAAATACGGAAATAGTACTGGCGTCTCGATTGCCAGTATAATTTCCGTATTTTAGTCCGTTTTTCTTTTACATTGTAGATAGATAGTTATAACTTAACTCTCTATTTTGATTTCTTTTTATCCGATTTGGTAGTTTTGTGAAATGAAGAAATTTTTTTTACTATTTATCATGCCAAAGCGAAAAAAGGAGTTTGTATCATTAAAAAGAGCCATTTACTAATGAATGAGGACCTTTCTGATATAGAAATCGAAAAAAATTGACGAAGAGGACAGTGAAAGTGCTCACAATCTATCAAATGCAGATGAGACTCCCAATTTAGAGGCCTGCACGGGCCGGAATTTCCGGGCCCGGGCCCGGCCCGGCCCGTTTGCATTTTTACAGTTCTCGGCCCGGCCCGTACAAAAATTAGTGAAGACAGGCCCGGCCCGGCCCGATTCAATTTCTACAAAAAAATTCCGTTTTTTCTCGACATACAATTAAGATTCTTTTAATGAATACTACGTACATTTTTATGGGAAAATTTTACAGTATATTTTAGATTACTATGTGTTCGCAAAGCAGAAAACACACAATAGTAAACATTAACGATTACACAGTGTTTTAGTCATCGTCTCTACAGACATTTCGAAATTCCAATAAGGATTCATTAAAAAGTTAATATAGTTCAGAATAAAGGATTAAAAACATTATACTTTTTTAAGCTGTATGATAAAAAGTAGATTTGCGAAAACATTTCTCTCATTTTTAAGGCTTTTCTCAAATCGAAAGAAGTTACATTTCGACACATTTGAGAATTCATTTCTTTTCGGAAACGCGTAAGATTGGCAGGTATTCTTATTCAAAAACAATGTAAATGCCGTCTTTTTCATAGGTAAAAGCAATATATCTTTCTCTGAAAATACTGCCAAAGTTAGCGTTATGAATCGAATTTCCGGAAGCGATAGCACAGGAAAGGTGAAAACGTACAGTCACATGACAAGAATCTCTGTTATCTCTGTAAGTAATTTATCAAATATGGAGAAAGCTATTTGTTTCCAAATGCCTTCAATAGTCAGGCCTGTGACTTTTATGCCTTTATAGTTAAAAATGAGTCAGAAAATGTGTTTGAAAGTTTCGCATTGTTGAGCAGTGAATATGAGAACCCCTTAAGGTATATTTCCAAAGATACTGTTAACAAAAGTTCATTATCAATTCAATTAATACTTTTACAAAACATAATGCCTGTCCTACAGATCCCGAGATCGATTAAGACCAGTTCCGTCCCGGTGCTGAAAAAAAAAATTAAACCCGTAATCAGACATCTTATAACTGTACGATGCCGATCTCTACGATGGACATGTTACATATCTGTATTGATGTTGTTAAACTCGCATCGGCTCGTGACGCACATTTATACTTCTCGAGAAAACCATATTCATTGAAAATGGCTCGTATTTTATCTGCTTCCCTTGAATTCTTATATCGGGCCGATAGGCCCGATTAATTTTTTTTATCGTCCCGGCCCGTTTATTTTGTCTGTCGGCCCGACCCGGCCCGTTGAAAAAATTGTCCTAATTCTGCCGGCCCGGGCCCGTGCAGACCTCTATCCCAATTCAAGTGTCGATATTCTTGATCTGGATACAAATTATTCAGTTGGTCCTGTTACTATTTTTGTAAGTAAAAAGTATTTGAAATTGAAATTGAAAATGCTGATGAATTAGAATATAAGAATATTGAAGAATTCGCTCATGCTCATCAAGAAAAAGTAAGTTCAGAGTACAATGTTAACTCAAATAAAAAAAAAGTTTTAAAATTTCTGAAGAACAAAAGACTAAAAAAGTTCCTGTTCCTTGGGAATCTAAAAACCATACACCATTTGACACGACATCGACATTTAGAAAAAACTGGCTGAGAGGTTCCGCTCGCAAAGCTCGTAGACGGGAGGTGCTGGATTTGAAACCACTCGCGACCGTCTGCCTAACTGTTCGGAGTTTTCCGTGGTTTTCTTCGAACCTTGAGTAACCTTGCATAGATACGGGTTAGGTTCTCTGCGAAAGATCCTCATGGAGACTACAACTCCCTTGGGTCTATAACCCTAGTGTAGATAATTGGCCGTCAAAATTTCGATTTTTTTATAAACCGTTCATAGCAATTATTTACTCCTCAACACTTGGAGGTTGTTGCACCAATATAAAATATAGCCTACGTTGGAGCAGAGGGGGGTCACTAACATTTTGCCACCTATGTTTTTTAAATCGGATCGGTAGTTCCAGAGATTCCCCCAACAAACAAACACACAAACGTTATTTCTTTATAATATTAGTATAGAATACGCATTTGTCTTATAATACCAAATATTTGCAAACGACTAGTGACAAGCCGGTGATTAGTTTCCAAAATGACTTCAAATAAAGTTCTTTTTACATGTAAGATATTTCATAGTAAATCCAGGATGCTTTGCACTTTTGCAATTGATTTTGTTTCTCTATCATTAATAGTATTTCAGCTAGTATCGATAGTTTCCGAATTTTACCACTAGGGGATCTGAAATTATTCCCATGTGACAGCTCAGTCATTTTACTATAGGTAGACACGTGTCACTCAATTCTAGATATAACCGCTCAGAAGTTATTTGAGTGAATCCTAACCTTAGTTTGCAGTATTTATAGCGGTGAAGCGCATTCGAGAGATGGGATTTTTAGATCACATACAGTTGCAGGGAAAAACAAGGAACAGCCGATAGGAAAAAGAACTGTTAATACGAGAAATATTAGTTAAAATTAAGAAAAGGATTTATTTCTGTAAAATTTTAATTACTCTTCCATTTTTAAGTTGCACATATTTGTATTTCAGATTTTGTATTTTGTTTATGATGATAGGTGTATATAAAATGATAAGATATATGCAAAACACAAACCTTTTAAAAAGTCTAAGATTTATTTCGATTTCATTTGAACGGAATCTGAGTTTTTAGGGTGTTTTAAGTATACTGCTTGAATTTTTTTTTTTTTTTTTTTTTTTTTTCTTTTAATGTTCAATTGGTTTAACTTATTTGTTATAAAAATTCAGCAACAAATGTAGAACTATCTGAATGGAATATCTTAATATTCGTCCCTTCTCAGGTTTAAACAATGAAATAAATTGTTTTGTTTTCTTAATTTGTTCTGCAAGTTATGTTTTTGTTTAATTATTTTAGTGATGCGCGTCAGACCTGTATTAATAAGACTATTTCTCGTTTTGGTTTAAAATTTTCGTTATTAGACAGTTTACAGGATGCTGAAGGTGTGGAAGTTGTAACGCATTTCAAAAATTTATAATTCTAACTTGTACTTTGCTAATTCTGATAGTTTAACTCTTGACCCATTTTTAGAGATTACCTTGGCACCTCCTTATGGCAATAATTCTAATCCTAATTTACAGATTAGATTTTTCGATATTTCATATGAGGTTGTGTATAGAAACACTACTGTTTGTATCTAGTACATATTTTAGGCATTGCGCAAAACTAAAACAAATAAGAATATGTCATGATGTCATGATTTAATCTTTAATTGACTTTAAACTTTTAAAGAGAGTAAGGAAAAGAAATGCACTGAAAAAAAAAATGGGTTCTCAAAATCGAGTGAAAAGTACTCAATTTTAAATACGTCACATACTCAAAATAGAACCAATCCAAATGTACTCAAAATTGAGAAACACATATGAGGTATTCTCACATAATTTTGACTTTTAAGTCCATGAGTAAAAATTTCTATTTTAGTGCATATTCTTGGTTTTTTTTCTTTCTTATGTTGTAAAACATCCCATTGCATGGCTGTGTAACAATATAAAAGAGATAAGTTTTGGACGACGTTGGGGGTCCAAATATACCACGAAATTCCTTACCGTCCCGTGTCCCTGATGCTGATTTTTAAGTTTGAAGCTGTCTGTATAAAATTGTTTCAATAAAAATAATTCGATGTAATTTTCTTCCGAAACTGGGACTATTTTTTATATAAATATGTATAAAAAAATTAACCTGCACACATTTTTACGGTTGTTATTATTTTTTAAACTCTGTCCCTGTATTTTAGATTCCTTACTATACCTCTTGCTAAAATTATACAGAAAATCACATCAGATGCAGCCACAGAATTTTTTTCAACTTTTTTCTCGTACAGAGGTATGTTGGAGAAAGAATGGCTAAAATTCTTTGACAGGAAATTTACTGCAGGAATTAAATTAACATATCAATTTCAAGCACCGTGGCTTTATTGGTAGTCTGACCCTCCCCAAGGTTTATTCCTGCACTTTTCCAGGTAAGTTAATTTTTTTAAATTTAATCCAATGTAAATTACTGTTGCTAAAAATCAACGAACATTGTGGCAATCCCTTAGTCTTAACATGATTTGCCTAAAAATATGTGGTTAACTTTCCTTACCGTCCCTTTTTTCATTACCATCCCCTTTTAGGTAGATTTCGTATGAAATACTAACAATTGGGATCGTTCCTATGTTGGAATTTCTGAAAAAATTTTGCAGATCTACACCGATCATAACCCCTAGAACACAAAACCACCCTCAGTAAAAAACTTTATCTATCTATCTATCTATCTATCTATATATATATATATATATATATATATATATATCACTTTCTTCTGGATACTATAACTTTCGTAATTCTGCACCAATCTCTTCCAAACTGATACATAAAATCAATGGGCATAAAATCTCGGTCAAGTTCGTTAATGGGCAAAATCGGACCAAGGGGGTGGAAATAGGGAGGGGTTTTGCGAGAACCGAAAACCCCCCATAACTTTTTAATTTTTATACATATCAAATCAGTTTAAAGTTTTTATTGCTTCTAAAAATAGGGCCAAAATTTTATGCATCACAGGTTTTTGATAAAGTTAAAAATGGGCTCAAGGGGCGCAAAAATAGGGTTTTGGGGAGAAAAAAATTCATAACTTCGTCAATTCTCACGATATCAATTCCAATTAATTTTATTATATATCTCCTTAATATTACTACAACTTTTATAGCCACAAGTTTTTGATAGGACCAATTCGTACCGCAAAAAAAAATTAAAAACGAAAACAAAAAGGGGGTTTGAAGAAGTAAAAAATCCATAACTCCGTCAATTCAAAAGATTTAAAATCCCCATGAATTTATCATATATCTTCTTAATATTGTCTACAACATCTGTACAAACAAGTTTTGTATAGGGCCAATTCTTACAGCAAAAACAAATTATAAATACATAGCGGTTGAAGAAAAAAATCATCTAAGTAAGGGTGTATTCAAATCCAAACTGCTTATTTTCTGACTCATTTTACAATTCATTTTTGCTCTCAAAGGCTTCCAATTGTTACGTTTTCTTACTCAGAAACTATATAATGTACCGAAATGGTCGATTTTTTGATAGAGGCAGAATATATTTAAAAAAAAACGCTTTTAAAGTGGGCATTTTCAACCGAATTTCCCGAAGCGGATTGTGTTTGAAAAATCATTGCATTAAGGATGCACTCAAATCCAAACTGCTTATTTTCTTACTCATTTTTAAATTCATTTTTGCTCTCAAACGCATCCAATTGCTAGATTCTCTTATTCAGAAACTATATAATGTAAAGTAATGATCGATTTTTTGATAGAGGCAGAATATATTTCAAAAAATGATGTCAAGGTGGGCATTTTGAGTAGAATTTCCCGAAGCGATTGTGTTAGAAAAGAAAAATATTACCCTACTGAGAAAATAATTGTTTATTAATCAAGTTTGAATTAATTGAAAGAAAAATAAAAACACAGGCTGCTTATAAATATCTTCAAAAATCACGTCAGCATGTTTCATATTTTTTTAGGTAGATTTCGTATGAAATATTACCTATTGGAATCGTTCCTATGTTGGAATTTCTGAAAACTTTTTGCAGATCTACACCGATCATGACCCCTAGAACCCAAAACCACCCTCAGTAAAAAACTTTATATATATCTATCTATCTATCTATCTATCTATCTATCTATATCACTTTCTTCTGGACACGATAACTTTCGTAATTCTGCGCCAATCTCTTCCAAACTGATACATAAAATCAAAGGGCATAAAATCTCGGTCAAGTTCGTTAATGGGCAAAATCGGACCAAGGGGATGGAAATAGGGAGGGGTGTTCCGAAAACCGAAACACCCCCCCCCCCCCATAACTTCCTAATTTTTGTACATATCAAATCAGTTTAAAGTTTTTATTACTTCTAAAAATAGGGCCAAAATTTTATGTATCACAGATTTTCGATAAAGTTAAAATGGGCTCAAGGGACGCAAAAAATAGGGTTTTGGGGAGAAAAAAATTCATAACTTCGTCAATTCTCAAGATATCAATTCCAATTAATTTTATTATAAATCTTGTTAATATTATCTACAACTTTTATATTCACAAGTTTTTGATAGGACAAATTCGTACCGCAAAAAAAAATTAAAAACGAAAACAAAAACAAAAAAGAGGTTTGAAGAAGTAAAAAATCCATAACTCCGTCAATTCAAAAGATATAAAATCCCCATGAACTTTTCATATATCTTCTTAATATTGTATACAACATCTATATAGACAAGTTTTAGAAAGGACCAATTCTTACAGCAAAAACAAATTAAAAATACATTGCGGTTGAAGAAAAAAAACATCTAAGTATCATCTAATGTATTCTGATCCAAACTGCGTATTTTCTGACTCATTTTGCAATTCATTTTTGCTCTCAAATGCTTCCAATTGGTACGTTTTCTTAATCAGAAACTATATAATGTACCGTAATGGTCGATTTTTTGTTACAGGCAGAATATACATTTTTAAAAATGCTGTTAAAGTGGGCATTTTGAACCGAATTTCCCGAAGCGGATTGTGTTGGAAAAATCATTGCATTAAGGATGCACTCAAATCCAAACTGCTTATTTTCTGACTCATTTTTAAATTCATATTTGCTCTCAAACGCATGTAATTGGTAGATTCTCTTATTCAGAAACTATATAATGTACCGTAATGATCGATTTTTTGATAGAGGTAGAATATATTTCAAAAAATGATGTCAAATTGGGCATTTTGAACGGAATTTCCCGAAGCAATTGTGTTATCACTTTCTTCTGGACACGATAACTTCCGCAATTCTGCACAAATCTCTTCGAAACTGATACATAAAATCAAGAGACATAAAATCTCGGTCAAGTTCGTTAATGGGCAAAAGTGGACAAAGGGGATGGAAATAGGGAGGGGTTTTGTGAAAACCGAGAAAAACCCTTAACTTCTTAATTTTTGTACATATCAAATCAGTTTAAAGTTTTTATTACTTCTAAAAATAGAGCCAAAAATTCATGCATCACAGATTTTTGATAAAAAATCCATGACTTCGTCAATTCACAAGATATAAAATCTCCATGAATTTATCATATATCTTCTTAATATTGTCTTCAACATTTATATAGACAAGTTTTTGATAGGGCCAATTCTTACAGCAAAAACAAATTAAAAATACATAGCGGTTGAAGAAAAAAATCATCTTATTAAGGGTGCATTCAAGTCCAAACTGCCTATTTTCTTACTCATTTTTAAATTCATTTTTGCTCTCAAACGCATCCAATTGCTAGATTCTCTTATTCAGAAACTATATAATGTACAGTAATGATCGATTTTTTGATAGAGGCAGAATATATTTCAAAAAATGATGTCAAAGTGGGCATTTTGAACAGAATTTGCCGATGCGATTGTGTTAGAAACGAAAGATATTGCCCTACTGAGAAAATAATTGTTTATTAATCAAGTTTTAATTAATTGAAAGAAAAATAAAAACACAGGTCGCTTATAAATCTTTTCAAAAATCACGTCAGCATGTTTCATATATTTTTTTTTTTTTTTTTATTAAAAATGAAAATGAAAATGTGCCAGAAAATTTCGAGTTGTTGAGTATGGGAAAATATTTTTTTAATATCGCCTTAACATGATTCTGATAAAACCAGCTGTTTTATAAAAAGGAAATAAAAACTCGTCAAAAGCAGACAGATAAAACTGTTAAAGTGGATTTATATCTAATAATGATTTAGTTTTAGTTGGTGAAATTAGTATACTTAACTTCGAAATCTACCTCTGCCTGTAGGCCGGGCCGGCAGGGATTTTTTGTCCTTACCGTCCCTCCATTAACATGCCTTTAAGACAATGTTATACCAAAATTTTGCACTAAAAATACTACATTGTTATTATTTTTTATTTGAATGTTCTGTGGGTACTATGCAAATTCATTATAAATAAAACTTTGGAAGAAAATAAAAAGTTAGAGGGGTAAAATGGTAAGGAAAACTAAACTCGCAAGTTTAACTTAAACCTCAGTTAAATATAAAAAATCGTCGCTTAAATCTTAAAAATAAATTTTTAATTAAATAATTAAAATTTAATTATTTAATTATATTTAATTATTTAATTTAAAAAGTGCATTTAATAATTAATTTAAAACAATGCTCTTGTCATAAAAATGTGAAGTAAAACAAGATAGCATCCATAAAACACTTTCAAAACTAATAAGTTAAATGGAAAAAACATTTTTTCGCCAAAAGGACTTCGCACCTGACACTTTACTAAAGATTAAAGCAAAAATGTGCTGATTTTTATTTCCCGCTCAAAATTATTAACAAGAAACATTTAATTGATTATTTATTCAAGTAAAATAGCAAAATTATTATCAAGATTCGCTAAGCAAATATTTTTATGACAAAAGTATTATTTTCAAGTATTTTTAAATTATTTTAAAATACTGCGCATAACTTAAAATTTACTTACATTGATTTCATATTTACAGAAAGTACAGCTGATTACACTAAGCAAGAAAAAAAATGTGTTGAATATTTAACAGAGAGCACTTACTTTCAAAGTTATTGGCAATATCTTGAAAATTCCATTCTTCTGCTTTTTTTTTTTTTTTCTTCACGAACAAATCCTTCTCACTTACCACACAGAGCAGACCGACCATGAATCCAATGTATCCTTACTCATTATAAAGAAGACGCAAGATATAGTTCCTTTGGAGGAATAAAAGTGTAATATTATTCCTCTGATTTCCAGAGTATCTTGCATTTCCCATTAATGAACATCTTTTACAAACTGTAAAAAAAAATCTGTAATTTTTACAGAAAAAACTGTTTTAAAGAAAAACTGTTTTTTTCTGTAAAAAAAAAAGTTGGATTTTGCAATTTTTACAGAAAAAGACTGTTTTAATGAAAAATTACAGATATTTTCTGTAAATTAAACGGTTTTCCACTGGCGACAAAATTGACAGTTTTTCTCAGTCAATTTGAGAGATTTTTTTTTTTTTTTTTACAGAGTACTATAATAAACCATTACAAAGTACAAAATTATCGTTTCGTTTCGGTTTGATAACATATGGTGTTTCAAAAGTGAGAAAGCATATGTTCATTTTTGATCCAAACATACTCAGTTCGATAGGAGTACATCCATTTACTCATTTTTGAGTGCTTTGTTTCAGTGTGTGATTTTCGCAATGCAGGTGTCATTTTAGGTAGATTTCGTATGAAATACTACCCATTGGGATCGTTCCTATGCTGGAATTTCTGAAAAATTTTTGGAGATCTACACCGATCATGACCCCTAGAACCCAAAACCACCTTCAGTAAAAAACTTTTATATATCTATCTATCTATATATATATATATATATCACTTTCTTCTGGACACGATAACTTTCGTAATTCTGCACCAATCTCTTCTAAACTGATACATAAAATCAATGGGCATAAAATCTCGGTCAAGTTCGTTAATGGGCAAAATCGGGCATAGGGGTGGAAATAGGGAGGGGTTTTGTGGAAACAGAAAACACCCCATAACTTTTTAATTTTTGTACATATCAAATCAGTTTAAAGTTTTTATTACTTCTAAAAATAGGGTCAAAATTTTATGTATCACAGATTTTTGATAAAGTTAAAAATGGGCTCAAGGGGCGCAAAAAATAGGGTTTTTGGGAGAAAAAAATTCATAACTTCGTCAATCCTCAAGATATCAAATCCAATTAATTTTATTATAAATTTCCTTAACATTATCTACAACTTTTATATTTACAAGTTTTTGATAGGACCAATTCGTACCGCAAAAAAAAATTTAAAACGAAAACAAAAAGGGGGTTTGAAGAAGAAAGAAATCCATAACTCCGTCAATTCAAAACATATAAAATCCCCATGAATTTATAATATATCTTCTTAATATTGTCTACAACATCTATATAGACAAGTTTTCGATAGGACCAATTCTTACAGCAAAAACAAATTAGAATTACATAGCGGTTGAAGAAAAAAATCATCTTAGTAAGGGTGTATTTAAATCCAAACTGCTTATTTTCTGACTCATTTTACAATTCATTTTTGCTCTCAAAGGCTTCCAATTGGTACGTTTTCTTACTCAGAAACTATATAATGTACCGTCGATTGTGGTCGAAATGTGGTCGTTTTTTTGATAGAGGCAGAATATATTTTTAAAAATGCTGTTAAAAAGGGCATTTTGAACAGAATTTACCGAAGTGGATTGTGTTGGAAAAATCATTGTATTAAGGATGCACTCAAATCCAAACTGCTTATTTTCTGACTCATTTTTAAATTCATATTCGCTCTCAAACGCATTTAATTGGTATATTCGCTTATTCAGAAACTATATAATGTACCGTAATGATCGATTTTTTATAGAGGCAGAATATATTTCAAAAAATGATGTCAAAGTGGGCATTTTGAACGGAATTTCACGAAGCAATTGTGTTATCACTTTCTTCTGGATACGATAACTTCCGCAATTCTGCACAAATCTCTTCGAAACTGATACATAAAATCAAGAGACATAAAATCTCGGTCAAGTTCGTTAATGGGCAAAAGTGGACAAAGGGAATGGAAATAGGGAGGGGTTTTGTGAAAACCGAAAAAAACCCTTAACTTCTTAATTTTTGTACATATCAAATCAGTTTAAAGTTGTTATTACTTCTAAAAATAGAGCCAAAAATTCATACATCACAGATTTTTGATAAAAAATCCATGACTCCGTCAATTCACAAGATATAAAATCTCCATGAATTTATCATATATCTTCTTAATATTGTCTTCAACATTTATATAGACAAGTTTTTGATAGGGCCAATTCTTACAGCAAAAACAAATTAAAAATACATAGCGGTTGAAGAAAAAAATCATCTTATTAAGGGTGCATTCAAGTCCAAACTGCCTATTTTCTTACTCATTTTTAAATTCATTTTTGCTCTCAAACGCATCCAATTGCTAGATTCTCTTATTCAGAAACTATATAATGTACAGTAATGATCGATTTTTTGATAGAGGCAGAATATATTTCAAAAAATGATGTCAAAGTGGGCATTTTGAACAGAATTTCCCGATGCGATTGTGTTAGAAACGAAAGATATTGCCCTACTGAGAAAATAATTGTTTATTAATCAAGTTTTAATTAATTGAAAGAAAAATAAAAACACAGGTCGCTTATAAATCTTTTCAAAAATCACGTCAGCATGTTTCATATATTTTTTTTTTTTTTTATTAAAAATGAATCTGAAAATGTGCCAGAAAATTTCGAGTTGTTGAGTATGGGAAAATATTTTTTTAATATCGCCTTAACATGATTCTGATAAAACCAGCTGTTTTATAAAAAGGAAGTAAAAACTCGTCAAAAGCAGACAGATAAAACTGTTAAAGTGGATTTATATCTAATAATGATTTAGTTTTTGTTGGTGAAATTAGTATACTTAACTTCGAAATCTACCTCTGCCTGTAGGCCGGGCCGGCAGGGATTTTTTTTCCTTACCGTCCCTCCCTTAACATGCCTTTAAGACAATGTTATACCAAAATTTTGCACTAAAAATACTACATTGTTATTATTTTTTATTTGAATGTTCTGTGGGTACTATGCAAATTCATTATAAATAAAACTTTGGAAGAAAATAAAAAGTTAGAGGGGTAAAATGGTAAGGAAAACTAAACTCGCAAGTTTAACTTAAACCTCAGTTAAATATAAAAAAATCGTCGCTTAAATCTTAAAAATAAATTTTTAATTAAATAATTAAAATTTAATTATATTTAATTATTTAATTTAAAAAGTGCATTTAATAAATTATTTAAAGCAATGCTCTTGTCATAAAAATGTGAAGTAAAACAAGATAGCATCCATAAAACACTTTCAAAACTAATAAGATAAATGGAAAAAACATTTTTTCGCCAAAAGGACTTCGCACCTGACACTTTACTAAAGATTAAAGCAAAAATGTGCTGATTTTTATTTCCCGCTCAAAATTATTAACAAGAAACATTTAATTGATTATTTATTCAAGTAAAATAGCAAAATTATTATCAAGATTCGCTAAGCAAATATTTTTATGACAAGAGTATTATTTTCAAGTATTTTAAAATTATTTTAAAATACTGCGCATAACTTAAAATTTACTTACATTGATTTCATATTTACAGAAAGTACAGCTGATTACACTAAGCAAGAAAAAAAATGTGTTGAATATTTAACAGAGAGCACTTACTTTCAAAGTTATTGGCAATATCTTGAAAATTCCATTCTTCTGCTTTTTTTTTTTTTTTTTCTTCACGAACAAATCCTTCTCACTTACCACACAGAGCAGACCGACCATGAATCCAATGTATCCTTACTCATTATAAAGAAGACGCAAGATATAGTTCCTTTGGAGGAATAAAAGTGTAATATTATTCCTCTGATTTCCAGAGTATCTTGCATTTCCCATTAATGAACATATTTTACAAACTGTAAAAAAAAATCTGTAATTTTTACAGAAAAAACTGTTTTAAAGAAAAACTGTTTTTTTCTGTAAAAAAAAAAGTTGGATTTTGCAATTTTTACAGAAAAAGACTGTTTTAATGAAAAATTACAGATATTTTCTGTAAATTAAACGGTTTTCCACTGGCGACAAAATTGACAGTTTTTCTCTGTCAATTTGAGAGATTTTTTTTTTTTACAGAGTACTATAATAAACCATTACAAAGTACAAAATTATCGTTTCGTTTCGGTTTGATAACATATGGTGTTTCAAAAGTGAGAAAGCATATGTTTATTTTTGATCCAAACATACTCAGTTCGATAGGAGTACATCCATTTACTCATTTTTGAGTGCTTTGTTTCAGTGTGTCATTTTCGCATTGCAGGTGTCATTTTAGGTAGATTTCGTATGAAATACTACCTATTGGGATCGTTCCTATGCTGGAATTTCTGAAAAATTTTTGGAGATCTACACCGATCATGACCCCTAGAACCCAAAACCACCTTCAGTAAAAAACTTTATATATCTATATATATATATATATATATATATATATCACTTTCTTCTGGACACGATAACTTTCGTAATTCTGCACCAATCTCTTCTAAACTGATACATAAAATCAATGGGCATAAACTCTCGGTCAAGTTCGTTAATGGGCAAAATCGGGCCAAAGGGATGGAAAAAGGGAAGGGTTTTGTGGAAACAGAAAACCCCCCATAACTTCTTAATTTTTGTACATATCAAATCAGTTTAAAGTTTTTATTACTTCTAAAAATGTGGGTCAAAATTTTATGTATCACAGATTTTTGATAAAGTTAAAAATGGGCTCAAGGGGCGCAAAAAATAGGGTTTTTGGGAGAAAAAAATTCATAACTTCGTCAGTCCTCAAGATATCAAATCCAATTAATTTTATTATAAATTTCCTTAACATTATCTACAACTTTTATATTTACTAGTTTTTGATAGGACCAATTCGTACCGCAAAAAAAAAATTAAAAACGAAAACAAAAAGGGGGTTTGAAGAAGAAAAAAATCCATAACTCCGTCAATTCAAAACATATAAAATCCCCATGAATTTATCATATATCTTCTTAATATTGTCTACAACATCTATATAGACAAGTTTTCGATAGGACCAATTCTTACAGCAAAAACAAATTAGAATTACATAGCGGTTGAAGAAAAAAATCATCTTAGTAAGGGTGTATTTAAATCCAAACTGCTTATTTTCTGACTCATTTTACAATTCATTTTTGCTCTCAAAGGCTTCCAATTGGTACGTTTTCTTACTCAGAAACTATATAATGTACCGTCGATTGTGGTCGATTTTTTGATAGAGGCAGAATATATTTTTAAAAATGCTGTTAAAAAGGGCATTTTGAACAGAATTTACCGAAGCGGATTGTGTTGGAAAAATCATTGTATTAAGGATGCACTCAAATCCAAACTGCTTATTTTCTGACTCATTTTTAAATTTATTTTTGCTCTCAAACGCATTTAATTGGTATATTCGCTTATTCAGAAACTATATAATGTACCGTAATGATCGATTTTTTATAGAGGCAGAATATATTTCAAAAAATGATGTCAAAGTGGGCATTTTGAACGGAATTTCACGAAGCGATTGTGTTAGAAATGAAAAATATTGTCCTTCTGAGAAAATAATTGTTTATATATCAAGTTTTAATTAATTGAACAAAAAATAAAAACACAGGTCGCTTATAAATCCCTTCAAAAATCACGTCAGCAAGTTTCATATATTTTTTTAATTAAAAATGAATCTGGAATTATGCCAGAAAATTTCGAGTTGTTGAGCATGGAAAAGTATTTTTTTTAATACCGCCCTAATATGATTCTGATAAAACCAGCTATTATATAAAAGTGAAATAAAAACTCGTCAAAAGCGGCCAGATAAAATTGTTAAGGCGGATTTATCTCTAATCATGATTTAGTTTTTGTTTGTGAAATTGGTATATTTGACTTCGAAATCTACCTCTGCCTGTAGGCCGGGCCGGCAGGGATTTTTAACAACCGGTTCGCTTTACGCAAGTAAAAATTATGCACCCCTTCTGTAGGACTGGTGCAAATCAGCTAAATCCCATCACCGAATTTACATTATAACAACCACATGAATAATAAATGTCGAGTTCTCACGGTTCCACTGCATAAAATTGACAGGTTTTCTCCTAAAATTTTAATAAAATCTGCTAACAGCTACCGCTATAACTTGTTTTGTCTATGAGTAAAAGTTAAAATCGGTGTAAGAAGCGCTTTCAATTTCATTTGAATGTCAAGGTCGGGATTTCCTTTGTCTGTCTTCATCGAGAAAGCATCCAAAACTTTCTGGTATCTAAAAGAAAATACCGGCGCGAAAGCAACTAAAATAAAAATAGCTTATCTCTTTTCAACTTAACATTTATTTCCTTACTATTCTTGTCTTGCGTGACGGTAAAGAGAAATGTTATCAAGAATAAATCATTTTTAAAACGATTGTCATCGCCAAGTAATCGCTGTGCGAGCTTCCGGAATTTTCGATAAGGAAAAAAATTAATTCATAAACCTATATGTTGCACATTTTATTTTAGGTTTCTGCTAAACATTTTATTTTCCGTTTGGCAAAAATCGTTAATCTTTTAAAAAGTAGCAAAAGAAAATATAAATGTATATTCATTGGGATATATATTCTGCAACATGTTTTTGCATATTGTTTTCAATCATCAAAAAAAGTCGCGTCATTTGTGATAAAAGCACCTGGATCCTGAAATACATTTTTGTGCCATTTTTAGGTGCGTTCGTAATTATATAAATACGTAGTACCTATAGTCGTCGTCTGGTCCGGCGGTCTGTCTGTCTGTCCGTTTGTCCGTCTGTCCGCATACAGCAGAGCAAAAACTACCGAACCGAATGGTTTAAAATGTAATATATATAATCGTTGCCGAATTTTGTCGAGTCATTTCAAATTTTATGGAAATCGAATTAAAACTTAAAAAGATATTAACAAAAGTTTTCTTCATTCGATTAAATCCTATCATACGTAATTAATTCAATGATAATCCAAGACAGGTAATTATTCTATGTTGCCATGGTGATTATTCTATTAAATACTATCATGCGTAATTAATTTAATGATATCTCATGATAGGTAATGATTCTATGGTGCTTACGTGTTATTGAAGATAGAGTCCTGTTATTTCCGTGTTACTGAATTTGATATATAGAATCGTAATAAATTTTGTATTCATGCATTTTTCCATAAGAGTGCGACATCTATTGCACCAAGATCTGAATTTTATCAAACTAGTTTATAGTACGTACTCATTTGCAACAATCACGTACAATCTCCGATGTTCACGTACAATCTTCGACTTGCTATTTTCTGAAAGAATTAATATATTACACTGTTGGAATGAAGGGGAAAGGGTGGGGCAATGACAAAGGATCTCCAAAACAACATATCTAACCTTATTTTAATACACGGTGTACAAAAAACCTGTCCAGTGATTGAAAATAATATAAAGAAATTCTAAAAACGTATTTATTTGTTTTAGACTCAATAGATATCCAAATTTCCCTTTTCCAACTTCTAGACACGTGTGTGCATGCTTAATCATGCTCACGCTAACTTGTTTCAGCTTGTTAGGTTATTGCATGACCATTACAAAATTGCGCATTTTGCGGTTAATTGTAGTTAATAGCGCGTTCTGTTCCCCAGACTTTTCGCAAAACAGTATTCTCATTTCTTTAGCCCTTTCAGGGCCAAACGACTGTACTTCTATAAAATTGAAGTGACGCTAGAATTTTCAAAAAAAAATTATTTGAAAATAAGGGAAATGCAATTTTATAGCTTCTTTCACCAAAGTTACAGAAGTAAAATTTTGTTCAAAATTTCTGGTACAAATAGTGATTATTATTATGTGTTATAAAAAATATCTCACAGCCCTTATCGCGACGATCATGACCTACCCTCCTCTGAACGAAAAAAATTTATCCACAGCAATGCATATTTTTTTAAGTAAGGTTGCTTAAAAAAAAAAAAAAAAAAAAAAAGAACACGTTTAATAACACAAATACTTCTGACACACACGAAATCATTTGAAACAGATATGTATGAAGTTTGCAGGCATTATAAGAACCCAAAAATTCAACAACGTTATTCGTTTTCCTATTTATGTGACACACCTCACAGTTACAACTCGTGATCGTATTTTCGCAGTTGTTTTTAATATTTTCCTTTCCAATAGTTTCAAAAATGTTTCTTTAGTAAACTTGTGCAATTTGGCTCTTTCTTATTTGGAAATAAATCTGTTCATAAATTCCGATGTCAATCCTTTATTTCGACATTTAAGCAATGAAGGGGCTTTGTTCCTGAAAGTGTTGAGGATGGATAAAATTTTTAAAACATACATTTTTTTTTTAATCTTTTATTTGATTGTATTGTACACACATGACGTGCAGAGAAGCTTCGATGCAATGCCGCAACATGTGGTTTTATTTTAAGTAAAGGTAAAGACATATATAAATCAAATAATTTTTTATATACTACAGGGACGATAATTTCATTCAAATTTAATTTGAAAATCGGCATTCAATATATTTTTCAAAATTTAATAAATTTTCACTGTAAAGAAAACTTTGAAACATGACATGCATAGTCCTACATTACAGTGTTTGGATTCATATTTGGTTTATTTTATAATTTTGTTTCCATATTTATTCTCATGGGAAGAACAAATTTTTCATTATGTGTAAGGTTTTGTCCGTAGGGGTCATAACATCCAGAAAATGGTGTTCACATAAAAGACTTGATGTTGATAATTGTTCTTCTATAAAAATCATTCAGATGCGCACAAACAGTCGAAGTTTTGTACAGTTTTGAAGTAGTTGGATTTTTAGGATCGGGAGCTTTATTACAAAAAATATGTAATTTTTTTTTTTTTTTTTTTTTTTTTTCGCTATACCTATTGTACGTCATAATCTCACGAAAAAATTGGGTTTTAAGAAATAAAGTGTAGTATAAAATATATTTTCTTTAACTTTTACTTTTAACTATATACAACAGCATTTTATTTTAAGAAATAGGTTGCCATTCCAATCTGCCTTTTTTCAAACAACATTTCCCCATTTCTCATCATAGCGAATTACAAGTATAATAATTAATAATAGTTTCGATTACAATATTATCCACCAATTCATCATTTATAAATTTTCATAGTACTGCAGAATACCCGAAATAGCTTCAAACGAAACGTTAATCTTAGGCTCCGATTTGAATTGCAAGCATGGAGGTGCGTACTATTGGGACATCATCACTGTTAGGTAAAAAAAAAATATAATTGTAATAAGAGGAAAAGAGAAAAGGAATTTAAAACTAAATTATTAAAAATAGGAGTTATAAATATATTATGTGATTTTAATATGAATTAGAAAGGAGAAAGTTTACTATTAAATATAGCCAGTGATCGTTAGTGGTTAGTAAACATTGCAAGTGAGAAATGTAAATAAATAAATTTGATAACTTCATGGTAAAATATAAATAATAAACTTTAGACCTACCTGAACTTATAATGTATTTCATCTTGCCTGAAAATTGTATGTGTTGAATCTATTTAAATTGTGCCAAGTGTTAAGTATTTACTTTTAAATATTTATATTTAATAATTCTATAATATTTCATTGTAATAGATTAATATGGCACTCAATAACAAAATTATCACACACATAAATAACACATATACATTTATTGATACAAAATACTTTTATTAAAATGATAATGAACTTATATGGAAAAGGATGGGGGAGTGCACTCACTTTACAAATATTATTAAAATTAAATTATTATATTTATTTCAAATATTGACTTTTATAAAACTATTCGATATTGAAATTTATTAACAAGCTGCATATTATTAATCACAGGATGTCACATCTTCGTTATGAAGTATCAGATTGAGCAGTTAGCTTTACTTCAAACAATATTCATAATTCTTTTAGAAACTAGTTCATGCCTCAAATTATCCTCTCTAGCCACTTGAATTGTCAGTTTTTTGAAATCAAATAATGTTCATTAAGGAAGTGATAAATCAAACAACTCACCATTGTGATGTCAAACATAGGTAAAAAGAGGAAGGAAATCTTTCTACCTACTGTAGATTTGATTCTCCAAATCATGGTGTACACTCAAATTTATTTTACGAAGATGCAGATACACACTCACTACAGATGGTTGATTGAAAAATCTAGAGACCGTTCTCAATAAATGTGATTACGATCTGTGGATGTCTTCATTTCCATAATGCCATAATTTCAGTTGTGTAGTTTACTTCGCAACGATGATAGGAAACAACATTTGAAGCATATCTTCTAAAGGTATTGACAGCTATCTGTAAAACTTGTCGCCACTGAACTTCACAATATTACTATATTTAAATTATTTTAATAAGATGACCTTTTATGAAGGTTGTATACCGAAGGAAATAATTTTTCCAACGGAAAAAGGATAATTTTTACGGAGCAGCATCGCACCCTTCTTGGCGCGATGCCGTCCTCAGCTCAAGAGAGTGAAGCGACGCTACGAACGAACGGCATTCGGCGGGAAAGATGCTGATTGGCTGATTTAAAATCGACGATGCCACACAGAGTAATAGAAGTAGAAGTGTTTGAATAAAATATCGTTAAGTGATAAATTCGAATTTTAGATTTGAAAATTATTATAAAAATATTCTATTACAGTAGAATGTATTAATTTTAAGATTTATTATTGATAATTTTTGACGATCTTTTATGGCGATTAAATCAAATTGTTTTTAAGTGAAATTTAACTGAAAAACGAACTTAACAAAAATTAATGAATATTTAAAGGTAGAATTTAAATTTTAAAAGTAAAGAGGTTTTTTGATTTAATTTAAATATTTTAAAATAGCTTTTTAAATTAATTTTAATTGGAAAGGATGTTATTATATAACATTTACCTTACCCCTAAGGAAAAAAAAAGCAATAAAAAAAAAGTTATTGCCTGTGGCATCGAGCAATTGGAACTTTCCAAAACTTAAAAACAAAGCCAAAATCAAAAGTAATTATCTGCCCCAGTTTTTTGGACAATTGACACATATCAACATAAACACAACATAAAAATGTATAAAAATATATACATAAATAAATACGCTTGCGCCTACACATAAAATATGTTATATAAAAATATAAGTATACAAATTTTTCTAAAATCTTTGGCATACTCAAATACTGACATAACAAATACAAATAAACATCAATTCGTAATACAAACACATAGAACCCAAGATGAAAACATAAAGAACCAAAACAACAAATTTTTACAGGAAATAGATGTTCAGGTAAGTAAAAAATTTCACCATGAAGAAACCCAAGACATTCTCCAAGACTTCAATGTATTGCACAAAAGTAAGGATAAGGTAAGTGACCTATGTATATATGACTCTCACAACTGAATAAATAATTTTAAAAGGGCAAAATAAAATAGCATATGTACGTTACTATTTATCTAGAACTTTTACAATATATAACAAATCTGTATATCCACATAAAAAAATTCTAACAATTGAATATATTCAAGAAATTTTGGCTTAGAAATCTGAGTTTAAAAAAAATTATATATGTCCAATATTACTTGAAATTTTTTAAAGGAATAATAATTAAATTTCATAGTATTATTTAATTTGGGTAATAATTTTTATTATTATTTCATAAATTTTCTCTTAAAAAAAATATTGGTACTGAAATGTTAAATGCTGAGGAAATAAAGTAAAATAGCAGCAAAAAATAGATTGCAATATACAATCTCTTCATTGTGTACACAGGTCAAAAACGTAAGGCAGTTGCCCCATAGTATGACCTTCGACAACAATGGAATGACTGATCTAAGTCTCCTAGCGTTAAACCAAAAAAAATATTTACAAACTCAAACAAACTGTTCCGCTCAATTTGACAAGTATACTGCCCATGATATCCAAAATAGATATAACTGCACCGTGAGGGACTTATTGGAAGGTTAAATTACCCAAGCTAAGCCAAGTTTACCCTCTGTGTGTGCTCATCATAACTGAATTAGACCAGGTCAGCCTGAGGGAAAAAACAAACATTCTACACAACAAATAAACAAAGTCCTGTCATTCGCCTAGATCAGTCTAATATATATTTTTATATATACATTTCATTTTATTATATTTTTCAATTTTTTCATTTCATTTCATTTTTTTATTTTTCATTTTTATATTTCATTTTATATTTTTATTCATCATTTCATTATTTTCATTTCAATATTTTTCATAATTTTCATTTTCTTATTTTTCATTTTTATATATTTAAAAATATGTAGTAACAGAAAAAAAATTATTTGCAAAATAAACCTTTTATAGTCTGATATTTATTTTAAAAAATGTAACTTCAAACATATTTTAACTCAATAAGTATGTAATAATTTCAAAATAAAAATATATATAGTAAACAATAACAAATGTATATATAGCAACAATTAAGTATTTTTCCTGAAGAAGTCCCGGAGAATGCATGAAAAAATTATATCTTTAAATCATATTTCCGAAATTTTCTATTGAATTTTAATAAATAAACAATTCTGAAAGAAATAACCCAGAAAGAGTCCCATTAAAAAAATAGAAGTTCGAAAGTTTGTCAAAGGCGCCATTAATGTTAGGTAAAAAAAAAATATATAATTGTAATAAGAGGAAAAGAGAAAAGGAATTTAAAACTAAATTATTAAAAATAGGAGTTATAAATATATTATGTGATTTTAATATGAATTAGAAAGGAGAAAGTTTACTATTAAATATAGCCAGTGATCGTTAGTGGTTAGTAAACATTGCAAGTGAGAAATGTAAATAAATAAATTTGATAACTTCATGGTAAAATATAAATAATAAACTTTAGACCTACCTGAACTTATAATGTATTTCATCTTGCCTGAAAATTGTATGTGTTGAATCTATTTAAATTGTGCCAAGTGTTAAGTATTTACTTTTAAATATTTATATTTAATAATTCTATAATATTTCATTGTAATAGATTAATATGGCACTCAATAACAAAATTATCACACACATAAATAACACATATACATTTATTGATACAAAATACTTTTATTAAAATGATAATGAACTTATATGGAAAAGGATGGGGGAGTGCACTCACTTTACAAATATTATTAAAATTAAATTATTATATTTATTTCAAATATTGACTTTTATAAAACTATTCGATATTGAAATTTATTAACAAGCTGCATATTATTAATCACAGGATGTCACATCTTCGTTATGAAGTATCAGATTGAGCAGTTAGCTTTACTTCAAACAATATTCATAATTCTTTTAGAAACTAGTTCATGCCTCAAATTATCCTCTCTAGCCACTTGAATTGTCAGTTTTTTGAAATCAAATAATGTTCATTAAGGAAGTGATAAATCAAACAACTCACCATTGTGATGTCAAACATAGGTAAAAAGAGGAAGGAAATCTTTCTACCTACTGTAGATTTGATTCTCCAAATCATGGTGTACACTCAAATTTATTTTACGAAGATGCAGATACACACACTCACTACAGATGGTTGATTGAAAAATCTAGAGACCGTTCTCAATAAATGTGATTACGATCTGTGGATGTCTTCATTTCCATAATGCCATAATTTCAGTTGTGTAGTTTACTTCGCAACGATGATAGGAAACAACATTTGAAGCATATCTTCTAAAGGTATTGACAGCTATCTGTAAAACTTGTCGCCACTGAACTTCACAATATTACTATATTTAAATTATTTTAATAAGATGACCTTTTATGAAGGTTGTATACCGAAGGAAATAATTTTTCCAACGGAAAAAGGATAATTTTTACGGAGCAGCATCGCACCCTTCTTGGCGCGATGCCGTCCTCAGCTCAAGAGAGTGAAGCGACGCTACGAACGAACGGCATTCGGCGGGAAAGATGCTGATTGGCTGATTTAAAATCGACGATGCCACACAGAGTAATAGAAGTAGAAGTGTTTGAATAAAATATCGTTAAGTGATAAATTCGAATTTTAGATTTGAAAATTATTATAAAAATATTCTATTACAGTAGAATGTATTAATTTTAAGATTTATTATTGATAATTTTTGACGATCTTTTATGGCGATTAAATCAAATTGTTTTTAAGTGAAATTTAACTGAAAAACGAACTTAACAAAAATTAATGAATATTTAAAGGTAGAATTTAAATTTTAAAAGTAAAGAGGTTTTTTGATTTAATTTAAATATTTTAAAATAGCTTTTTAAATTAATTTTAATTGGAAAGGATGTTATTATATAACAATCACTATCTTCAGTTTCCCATTTTTTGGAATCAAAAACATCTGAAAAAATGGAATCTTCTGATTCCTTTCCAGATATCCCAACACTAAAATATTTCTCTTCACTTGAGCTACTCAACATAGAAATTTACAAAACGGTAACGCAAATGAACTCAGATTTGAAACAAGTAAAACATGTGTTTCAACTCGTACAATTCCTTAAATTTAAGCATTACGATCTCAAAAACAAACTTGTCTTTTCCGAGTTTCCCATCTTTTAAACATTTGACTCCCTTAACGGAACGGACTAATGCTACAATATCGGCATAAGACAATTTATTTCCTTTGCACCACTATTTGTTTAAGGAACAATTGCACTTCATTTCCGACATGAAGTACAAGAGAAATTTACTAAAAACTGCACATTAAAAATATAGTGGTGCGAACAGCATTAAAAATAGAATCACGTATTTAAGGCTTAAAAATATTTTCGGGAAAGAAAAATGCAAACTAGATACCAGAAAAAAATAGCTAAAGTCATGAGACGTCCAGCCCGTGAGTGTCACGGGCGCGACGAAATTTGTTCGTACAGCCTTGCCCGTGAATGTCTCGGGCGCGACGATTAAGGGGTTAAGCATAAAGGGAGATAATAAATCAAACAAAATATTAAAACAGAAGATACAGATATACTAAATTAAAAAAATTATTATGTAGATGCTATAGTCTATAATAATGTTAAGTTCAGATGAACTAATTCTACTCAAGAGCTTGTGAATGAGCAGTTATTATACAACTCTCTCAAGATTTTTGTCATCCTGATCGGAAACAAACAGTTTTTATATTTAATGCACGCGTATGTGTATAATATTTTTTCGACAAAAGGTGGAATTTTAAAGCAAACTGAAAAAAAAAAAAAAAAAAAAAAAAAAATCTTCAAATTATCAAAAGTAAGAATTGCTAGTAAAACGGAAGAAATTGTCGTAAGGGGCAATTTTAAACGTACGCTGTACGATAGGCTTAAAAATGTTTAAAAACGTGCAAGTTACGGGAAAAACGTACAATCTGACAACTCTATTAAATACACGAGTCGAAATACAAAGTAATTAAAAGTAGAAGGTTATATCGATAATCCCTCAAACCGTTGATGATAGAAACATATACTTACAGCTACAAAAAAAAAGTTACAAATAAAAAAAGCTTTCAGATATGGCATTTGATTTGAATGGAGCCGTATACATATTGAAATATAAAATATAATTTTTCATGCATCTCCTTTTCGTGTGACTTATATTTAGAAATATTTATATTGCCCTGCGTGTATGAAAGACATTTAAAAATATCGCCATTCTTTCAAGAGAAAAACGTACCGAGTTATATTACTATTAATTTTATGATTATTCGATGTTTTCTGGCACTACAAACGAAATGGCGCTTTTTTATTTCTTTCTCTCTCTCTCTCTCTATCTCCCTCTCTCTCTTTTTTCTTTGTTTGTGCCAAAAATCATCGAATATCCGTAACATACACACATCAAAATATATAGTTTAAAATCCAAGAGGCAGTAAGAGCTGTAAATTAAACACTTTGCATGTCAATTTCACGAAATTCCACTCAATCAAAGAAAGGCATTTCACGCACAGTGCAAACGGTTCTCTAAAGTCAACAAACAATAAAATGCAACTTTAAATTACATTAATGAAAATTCTTGATTTGTCTGTAATTTATCTTCCTGCCAGACTAAGATTGTATTTGTCCTTAGCACGTTTCCACTGAAACGATTTATAATAAAACAAAACAAAAATGGTACTTTTCGGTTAGCCGGGTGCCAGTGTTATACCAGTGTAAAATATAATTAAAATATACATATCTATGTATATATACATGTATGTATATATACATATATATGTACAGTCGTGGAAAAAAAAGTAAACACTCCCTACTAACTCCTCAGCAAATCATCGTAGAAGAAAGTTACTGGTACCGAACGATTGGAAATAAAGTCTACTTTTAAATGATGTATATAAAATTTTCTTAGGGGTCATCTACATATTAAAACGAATCCAAACTTCATTTTTTTCAATGGCAATGCCCAATTTTAACGAGATATTTCAAATCTTCCGTTCAAACTATGCCTAGACACCAAATTTCAAGTAATTTGAATGATAAGTGTTTGAATTATAAACATTCAAAATTTAGTGCTTCTAATGTTAAATTACATTTTCATATTTTTATTTATATCTTCCGAAATTATGCTCCTAATGTGCTAATTTTTTTTGTAGTAATAATACTAATATACCCAAACATAAATAAGCTGAATTTGCAATTTTTATAATTTTATGATATGAATTATGAAATTAATATTCGAAAAAATTATGAATTGCAACCTACAATTTTTTTGATGGATTTAGATTTATTAAGTCCTGCTTTATGGAAATTCAAAATTTTCACATTTTTCTTTCAAGTAGTTTTCAAATTATGCTTAAAAAACGGCAAAATGATAGTTTAAGGGGCCGTCTATGATAGAAGTGAGTAGACATTTTGAAATTTACTCTGCTGTACTGTAATCCAACACGCTTCATTGACTCCTTGAGTGACGCTTAAGGTGCCTTGATCGAGGAAGGGGCTCTCTCGGTATACGGAACTTCAGTTTGGATACAGCCCTTAAAATACGCTCGTTTTAAAATAATTAATTTCTCAGAAACTTGTGGTACGAATTACATAAAAATTCATTTTTAGGCTAATTGAAGGTTGTAGAGTTCATTTATGCTGTCAGAATTGGGTACTGCTATTGAAAAAAAACAAAGTTATGGTTTATTTTAATATGCAGATGGCCCCCTAGGCAAATTTTATATACATCATTTAAAAGTAGACTTTATTTCCAATCGTTCGGTACCAGTAACTTTCTTCTACAATAATTTGTTGAGGAGTTAGTAGGGGGTGTTTACTTTTTTTTTTCCACGACTGTACATATATATATGTGTGTATATATACAATATATGTATATATAAGTATATGGACATACACACATGTATGAATATATATATATGCATATATAACACTGGCGCCCGGCTAACAGAAAAATACCCCAAAAATATATAATTTTCTGAAGATAAACTGTTTTGATAAAGACTTCGACATAATTTAAAAAGTTAAGAAAAGACTAGGTTTTCAAAATACTTTCCCCACCACTTTTCTGAGAAACTAAATTTATAACTTCATTTCCGAACTTCCTTTTCGCTCATGCTCTGGTTTCCCTTCATAAAACGAGCTAATATTTCGCCTTTTACTAAAGGTTACCGCGAAGGGGAACAAACAAAGTGCTATAAGTAAGCGTACAAAGTTAATCCTGGAATCTGCCGTAAATTGACACAGCTGCGCCATCTTGTGGATGGGGTGAATAACGCAAATACGCGGGTTTTTTGTATGACGTCATATATGACAGAGTATCTACCATCTGCGCATCTCGTGCGCAGGTCTATTTGAAGATATTTACAATTTAAGAGTTATAGGCGGAAAAGCAAACAAAGCTATTTTAGAGAATACCTGTTAAAATTTTAATCATGAATTTCAAATATTTACTCACTCATGGAAGATGAACCTTGTTTACCAGATTTATTGCAAAATATTTTTGTTACAGTTTGTTTTGATGAAAATATGTGTATTTTAAAAAAAATCGCAATGTCATTTTAATTTCGGGAGAAAAAGCACTAATGCTACGTAAACAGTATTGCCTTTTACCTCGAAATTAAACTAACATTGCAACTATTTTTTTAAATACATATATTTTTATCAAAACAATTGTAACAAAAATATTTTGCAATAAATCTGGTAAACAAGGTTAATCTTCCATGAGTGAGTAAATATTTGAAATTCACAATTAAAATTTTAACAGGTATTCTCTAAAATGGCTTTGTCTGCTTTTCCGCCTATAACTCTTAAATTGTAAATATCTTCAAATAAATCTTAAATTTTATGCAAGCTATTCAGGTTTTTTCCCACATTGGAAGGAACTTGCCCACCTTGGGTTTATGTTATTATTTATTAGAAAAGAAAATGTATTTTAAATATAATGAGCGAAAAGCATGTGTTTAAATTGATGTAATATACCAGTATGTATGTATTTTAAATAAAGTTATGTTTTTCAAATGACGAGTATATTTTTAAAATGATGATTTTATATTTTGAATGAAATGAATGCAACATAAACGCTGGTGATGGGGAAAATATTTGACGGTTTATGAACTGCTGCCGGCTAACATAAAAGTACTTTTTTACACTGTTTATTTAATCTAACCCTGTTCATATATATGAAAAGATAAAAAATTTTAATCGATTTTTCCCTCCCAGATATGCTAGAAAAATAAAAATTATGTACATGGATGTGTTTCTAGTAACAATACAACATTTTAGTATTTTTACAACTTGATTATAAATTAGCAAATTAATTTTACGTTATCTAAACGTAGCTGATAAATCCTTAAACATTCTTTATGGTTGTTACAACTGTATGTACAAGTACAACAATTGAGTAAGTTATGTAACAAACTACGATTTCTAAAATATACCAGCTGGTTGGGAAATTGCAAAAGAGAATTATTTAAAACCTTTAAGCATCTTAAACGTGATTTTCAGCCCTATAATTTTTATAAAAAAGTTAAAATATTTTTTTATATATATTATTAAATGTCAGTGATTTTAATACGTTGAATTAGCCCATCCCTGTCCGAAGCCCTTTTTTCTACTACTTATTCCGACTCTTTTGCGGAAGCCAGATTGAAAAAAAAAAAAAAAAAAAAAAATTGAAACCGGACAAAATTAAAAGGGAAATTTGAAATTATTGGCTACCGACCAACAACTGCTACGTCGAGCTTATTATTCGTCTATAGTTTTCAGTTATTGGCAATTGTTGTGTGTTTCATAAGCCTTTTTCAAATTTGGAGAATGTTCCGCAATTGGGTTATTTCGATAAAAGTTACTTTCATTTTCTAACCATTATTTAACTTTTATACAGTTACAATTGTATGCTGTTTTCTCATTTGACGCCAATCATGGCTATCGGCCCGATTACGGAAAGTTATCCATTTTACCCCTGCGAAGAACCGGTGTAAGATAATAAATGTTAAATTGAGCATACCACGTACTATTTGTAAATATTTTATATTTTATTCCAATTTTTGAAGTTTCTTCTATACTTTGTATGCTTTCTGCAATGTTATTCACCTGTGCGAAATGCAGGTATCCCATGAAAACTATTTTTCCCGGATATGACACAATGACCGACATATTTCTAGATTTAAAAAAAAAAAAAGTAATTTGTCGATTTTAGGAATTTTTTTAAAGCTGTTGTCTAAAATTCTCAAAATATTTAAAACTGTAAATAATCAATTATTGCTGGTTTAATAGTACAAGAATTACTGCTTGCATTTTAAATTAAAGTGGATCCTAATGTAAAATTAAATGAGTTTTAAATGGAATGAATGAAATGCTTCTATTTTAAATATTATAAATACAATTCGATCAAGGGAATACGTGGCAATTTATCGCCTGCGCCCTGTAAATAAAAAATATGCCTTAAAATTAATTAAATAATTTATACTTAAACTCCAAGCGTAATAAAACGTTTAATTCTCATTGGATAATACACATGTTTATGTATTTTTTATAACTTTATCTTATCAGGAATTGAATTAAAAACGCTGCTGTAAAATTCTATCTTAACATACATTAACTAATTTTTATATGTCCTTGTTCATTGCATTACAAAAACATAATTCAAATAGAACGTATTAAAATCACTGACATTTAATAATATATATTAAATAATATTTTAACTTTTTTATAAATTATAATAAAACACAAAACTAACCTGTTTTTCTCTTTTGGGAAGCGAAAAAAATGAGTTCTCTCAGATAGAGAGTTATATTTGCAGTTTTGAAAACTGCAATAATTAGAACGCCAACGTGACATTTTCCCAAATAATATAAGTTCTTAAAAAAACTGATTTTGTTTAAATAACTAACTTGAATTAATAAATTAAATAATGGCGAATAAATAAATCGAATTATATCTATACTTCAAAGTACTGCAGACGACAAACGAATAAAATCACGGCTGCGCGTGCGCATAGTTATTTCATAGATATCGAACTTATAGATCATCCACAAAGGGGAAAGAAGTTAATAATCCTCTTGTATTCCTTTCCATCCGCTGGGTGGTGTATGACCTTGATTGACGTGACCTCGCCTGTAATCTTGCGATTACCTCTCCCATTTAAGATAGGACGCTTACTTATATCGCTTTGGGAACAACTTAATGAGTCTAAAACTAATTTTTGGAATCCCATCGACAGGTGGGGTATAATTTTAAAAAAGGTATTTTATTTGCACGTTTAGAAACGATATCGAAATATAATTTCAAATTGGAGATAAACGGAACCTAAAAATTCATATCAGTTGGCACCTACGGATACTTGTATTTTAATGCGTGCACTTATTAAGTATTTTAAATATGGGGATTAGTTATTCATGCGTTTAAAGACGATGTTCGTTTTACAAAAGATATGTTGTAAGAATTTCGTTAATTCGTTCTTTAAAAATGCATTTTTAAAAATATCTTAGTTTGTTCTTTGCTGAAAGAAAATTGTGTGCGCGATCCATTTAATCATGCGTTTAAAGACGATGTTCGTTTTGCAATAGATATATTGTGAGAATTTCATTAATTCGTTAGATTCTTTAAAAATGCGTTTTTTTAAAATATCATAATTTGTTCTTTTCTGAAAGGAAATTGTGTGCGAGATCCATTTTCCTAACATCACGAAAATATAACTTGAGTATACTACCGCAGACAGGAATACATATTAATAGCTCATGTTAAACAATTATTTACATTGATAATGTTCTTCCTGTTCCGAAGTAGCACAAATATATTGGACAATGTCCTGCCAAATTTAGCCAATATTTCGATAGGCGCTGAATCTCATACATCAAATTTACGACATCTGCTGCAGTATGTAATAATCTTCAGTGATATATATAACTTAAAATTATTTTTTTTATTTATTTATTTAAAACAGTTGTTTGCATCACTTATAACATAATACAGAGATCGTTTTCTAAAAAATAAAATTTTATAACTTTGCTGCATTTAAAAAACTTAATTTTTTAATGCTTTATTTATTTTACTTTTGTTTATCTCGTTTACATTGCCAAATGACAGAAAAAACATATTAATTTTATAATAGTCAGGAATATTTATTGATATTCGTAAAACAATACGATTTTTTGAACATTTAAAGATATTTGTTGACATTCACAGGGGTCGCATTATATACGGAAAATTTTATTGTTCCTCCCAGAACCCTTTATGAGTTACCTTCATTATGATTTTATTTAACATATTCTAAAGAAAGGTACGACGAAGATATTATTTTCAAAATAGTGGTAGGAACAATAAAAGTTTCCCTATAGAATGCGACCCCTGCATTCAGCATGTCTGACGAAATTTGTAATCCTGGCGAAGTGAACCGGTACTTCTAAAGGACCGCCCATTTGTGCATTTAGCGGCGAGAAGCATGAAGCAGAGTTACCGAGTTGTCTACCGAGAAATTTTGACTCGAAAAAAAATGGCTATTGAAAAATTTTCTTGGGCAACCTATAGCTATTTATATTAAAAAAAAATTCTTTAGAAAAATTTTATACAAAAATCCTAGAGATTGTTAATAAAAATATTCTTTTCGAAATAATTTATATTAATATTTATAGATACCGCTAAATGGAAATTTTATAAAGAAATCTGCAATTATTGCTCTAAAACTATTTCTATTTTCAAAAAAAAATGTAGAAACTAAAACAATGTTACAATTAAAAAAAAAAAAAAATGCTATATATATCGTCGCCTCAGAGCAACAGTAGGACATCTAGTAATAACGGAAAATGAGATGTCTGACTTAGCTGTGTTTGCATCTCGTGGAAAAACTTCTGAAACACAAAATTATGTTTAATACTATATCTCAGATGTGTTTTATAAAAATTCCCTTTTGTTCCACTAGATACAGACACAGTTTCTCATACAGTAAGTCAGACATCTCATTTTCGATTACTACTAGATGTCCTACTGTTGCTCTGAGGCGACCATATATTCATTTTATGTGATTTTTAAATTGATGCTTGTTGAAAACGATATTTAAAAAGCTTTCGAATTTCCGACTTACGAGAACTTTATTTTTTATTATTGAAATAATATAAATTTTGCTTCAATAGTAGATCAGGGACGGCGAACGTATGGCACGCGTGCCAAAAGTGGCACGCGAAAGAATAATTTTAGCACGGTGTCGCTTGTGGCTCTAAATCAATATACAGTGATACTGCACAAAATACGCAAACTTTAGATGATCTGATCTTGTCTAAATTCGATTAATTGGAAATCGGATAATTTTAATTGCTGATTTTTAAAGCAACGTAAATTACCACATTATTAAAAGTACCAGTAATAAAATTATGACAACTTAGAAATTAATTTCAGAGAAACTGACGTTTGCCCTTTTAATAATTTTTCCCTCTATGTCCGCAAGATCATTATTTTTCTCAATATATATATATATATATATATATATGTGTGTGTGTGTGTGTGTGTGTGTATATATATATATATATATATATAAGCAGTTGTCAGATAAATCCAGCTCAGTTTAGATTCTGTTGAAATTAACTGAATATGAACCTGATATCAATTTATTTTTCTTCCAAGGTGCAACAACACAATCACATAATTTTTTTTAATAATTTCTAAAATTTAATTGTTTTTATGATTATTATAGATTATTATATACCTAACCTGTATGTTACCCATTTTTTTTTTTTTTTTAATCATCATAAGTGATTTTTATTCGTGATTTTTCAATCGTTTAAATTTGTTGGCACGTCAAGGTCATGTAAATTATTTCTGGAAAAAAAATTGGCACGCGGCTATAAAAAGGTTCGCCAACCCTGTAGTAGATCATTTTAAAGATACTCCCTCCGTCCCAAATTAGTTGCGACATTTAGCTCGAAAATTTTGTCCCAAATTAGTTGCTACATTTCAAGTGGGTGGAGTCATAAATAACTTCCGATGCAGTTTAGTAGATTGAAACCATTTTCTAAGGGCTCTACAACCAGTATAGTATACCATAAAGATAAAGATCATTTTCTTCCTACAGAATTAACGATTCATTAGCTAGAAGGTAGTTTTATGCAATTACTGGTGGAAGGATCCTTACAAAATGAGGCGTGGCTTAAGAACGTGCGAAACCTGGATTTTTTAAACTAATTTGGTACTTATTTAAGGAGAGATGGAGTGAATGCTTGATAAGTAAATGTTGTTGATTGATAACATAGCACCCTGAAATCCCTGAAAAATGCTCAAACAAAATCATAAAATCTTCAGTATCAATAATCAGTACAAAAGTAACCAAATGTAGCAACTAATTTGGGACAGAGGGAGTACTATTTATCTAAATAATATAATAATCTTATGCGGTTAATTTATGTCGTGTTAACTTGTATGTAGTGACATCAATTCTTGATACATCTATTTGTGACATTATATTACAGAAACACACAGAGAGAGAGAGAGAGATCAATTTTACCTTTGTTAATAAATCTTGATATTTAATTTTGTAGTCGTAAGAGTTCAAGTGAAGAGTAGGAATATAAAATTTCTTTACGTTTTTAATTACCACTGATTCTTTAGTCTTAAAACTTTTATGCAGTAATTTAATAAAATAAAGTGTCAGTCAGATTTATCTGTGACTGTCTTTTCTTTCATATGATTGTTTGAAATTTCTTTAGAAGAATTTGTAATAACACAACAGCCTAAAAGGATAAAAATTAATTATCAGCAAGAAAATCGAACCTTAACTTAACACATAAAAAGCATTTTAAGGATTTTTTCAAGTAGACCCACATGTGATCTAAAGATCTCAATGTAGGTCTAGCTTCTTAAATCTAAATTGACTACTTTCTGACATATTTCTGAATTCAATTTTGTTCATAAACACGTGAAACTGGTAGATACTTTTATTCTGAAACTATGTAATAGAACTTTATTATTTCATTTTAATAGCAGAAGATCTTTCAGAAAATGCTGTCAAAGGTGGCGTTTTAAACTGAATTACCGGAAACAACAGTGCGGAAAAGGAGAAAAGACTGTCCCAAGTTACAACAATTCCTTATAACTAAAGATGTTATTGAATCTCATTTATCGAAAAAAAAAATATTCCAAATTACTGTTATACTCATGTCTACAAGTCTCAAACTTTTGCGTTTAAAAATGAGTCACTAATGTGTCAGAAAGTTTCGCGTTGTTGAGCGGGAAAATATATATTTATAGAACCGCCTTAAATGGCAGTTTTTAGGATCTGAAGAGGCGTTTCCTATCTTTTTTATTTTGCTCTAGCAATTGGAAATTTCGAAAACTTTCAAAATGCTGTCAGTTAAAATTTTAAAGCGAATCAGAACTAGCTTATCTCGACACTTTCTCACAAAGATGCTGATTTCTTTCAGCATATAGCATCTTTATTTTTCTGAGTCTATTTATTTTTATAAGAATGTCTGGCACAGCAAATAGACAGTGCACAAATAAATGTTAATTAATTCGAAAACCTAACGTTGAGCAGAAAATTTTAACAATGTAATAATATATAATTAGAAAAGTTATATTAAACTGGGTGGTCCCCACAAAACATAATTCTCATTTTCCATTTTAAGCAAATGTATAAAGAACATAAAAATTTCTTTTCCCACCACTATCTTTTAAGAGGAGTTATTTGTCGGCATATATAACCAGATAGAGTAGGAACGAGTGTACTTGC
Source organism: Maratus speciosus (assembly GCA_963932465.1). NCBI lineage: Eukaryota > Metazoa > Arthropoda > Arachnida > Araneae > Salticidae > Maratus > Maratus speciosus. Next base: position 207,197,357 of record OZ010793.1, on the reverse strand, counting down.
TTCGGCAGTACATATACTAAAATTGGAACGATACAGAGAAGATTAGCATGGCCCCTGCGCAAGGATGACACGCAAAATCGTGAAGCGTTCCACATTTTTTGATTTTTTTTTTTTTTGAGATTTCTTTTATTTAAAAATTTACAGCTTTTATTATTTTTACTTTCTTCTATCTTTACAAGAAGAAAGTATTGGATTCGGGAAAATTTTCCAATTTCGGTTTTTGAAGGATTTACACGTTTTAGGGGTGAGAGATTCCGGAAAACGTGTTTTTGCAAAATGTCTGTCTGCGAGTCTGTGACTCTGTCTGGATGTGACATAAATTTTGTAGGTGCTCTATCTCAAGAACTAATGCCCAGAATTTAATAAAAATTTATATTCAGGTAGTTCCTGATATAAATTGATGCTGATTAGTTTTCGGTGTAAATTGCTCAACAGGTGGCGCTGCTATGCTGCATTTTTTACGATTTCCGCAACAGCTCTATCTCAAAAACTAATGCACGGATTTCCATCAAACTTCAGATTCGGTTAGTCCTTGCCATGACTTGATGCTGTTTGCATTTTGATGTAAATCGCTCAACAGGTGGCGCTGCTATGCTGCCTTTTTCACGATTTCTGCAATAGCTCTATCACAAGAACTAATGCACCGTTTTTTATCAAACTTCAGATTCTGTTAATCCTTGATATGAATTGGTCATGTTTACGTTTTGGTGTCAATCGTCCAAAAGCTGCTGCTGATATGCTGAATTTTTCCCGTTTCCCGCAATAGCTCTATCTCAAGAACTAATGCACGAATTTTCATCAAACTTCAGATTAAGGTATTCCTTAATAAATAAAAATATTATTGCTGATTATGTTTTGGTGTAAATAGCCCAACAGGGGGCGCTTTTATGCTGCATTTTTCCGATATACGCAGTAGTCCTATTTCAAGAACTAATGCACGAACTAATCCTATAAATAATATAATTATATAATTATATTATATTTATAATAATACTATTATATAACTAATCCTCACGATGAGCATAGTTTGTCATTTAATTTTGGCACTGTGATAGCGTATTTTGAAGTAGTATTTAACATGTATGAGACAGAACAAAGTTTGGGAATTGCCACATCCAACTAGTTTTTTCCGCTTTCGAATACACTCCTGCAAAAACCGCTTATATCATGGTTTTTTAAGCCGCGTAAAGAATATTTTTAAAGTAGAGTTAAAATCGTTCGAATGCACGGTGCACATCGATGTGAAAACAGAATTTTGTGCTCTCAAATTGTTCGTGCACTAAAATTGTTCAGAGAGCCAACTTGGTTCTAATATTTAATAATATTAAATAATAATTAATTAATTCCTTTTAAGGTAAAATGAATTTCCAATTAATAAATATTATTCGAAAAATCACGTTACCATATATATATAATAATCAACTATTTTCAACAACTGTATTGAAACACATTCATTTTCTTTCATTTCGAATTCGAATTGAAGTTTGTTGGGTTCGGTAAGGATTGCAGATTGACGAAAATTAATTTGTTGAGTTCGGGCTGAAAATAGAATTTTCGGGCTCGGTTCGGTTTAATCTGATCGAAGACTGACCATCTGACTCTGGGCTCAAAAATGATAGTACACTTTACTGCCCATTACAAATTCAATACCAACTCTATTAAGCATTTTGAATATCAAATAGTATTAGAAAAACACATTTAAATATTCCCGTAAATAACTATAAATAATAAAAGGGCTAAGGAACATTTAATCAGAAAAACATTTCTGTTATTTTATTATTATTATTATTATTATTATTGTGAAACATTTATTTTTGATATCAAATGAGATTATTTATATATATATAGACACCTCGAAAATCGGGCATCGTCTGAACCAAGACTAAACCGGATTTTTGAAAATTCCGGATTTCTGAAAGAACATCAAAAGTACTTCCGATATTCTTAATGCTGCCTTTAGTCATAAATTAATTCATAGCCAAGTGAGAAAAAGAGAAAATTAAATATTTTAAAAATCTTACTTTAATTTATATTTTTTATATTATACAAAAAAAAAAAAAAATCTAAACAGCGAAGTCATTTCTCCTCATGTAATTTCCGAAACATCGATGTCAATTTTATTTATTTATTTTGTTGTTCTTTAACAAGATATTTTTTTTTTTTTTGTATTTTACGAAATGAAGAATATCTATTTTGGAACGACAATTTTTTTTTTCTAAAGGAGATATTATTTCTCTAGTCAAATCCATGCACTTTTCCATTTTGACACTGTTTTTTCGGACGGTTCCTCGTCCTCATCCTCTGAGCTGCGACTACCGTTATCTGTGGTTCCGCGTTATCTATTGCTCCATTTAGCACAGCGTCAGTCAGCGATCTCGCAGTCCTCTAAATGTTCATTATTTTTAATACGTAAACAATTGCTATTTTTCTTTCTGTCGTAAGTTGGAAATATATATATATATAAAAAAAAAAAAAAAAAAAAAAAAAAAAAAAAAAAAAGAAGCCAAGGGGAGCAAGCCTTGATGCCGGATTTGAAGTTGCCAGATTTCTGAAAGCTGGATTTTTGAGGTCACACTGTATACGAGGTGTATCAATAGGTTTTTGCCCTCACATAGAAATAATTGGGTGAAATTTATGAAATTGCTACATTGCATTAGTCCTTTTCTATATAGCAACCGTACACAGTAACACATTTCTGCAAACGGTATTTCAAAGAGAGTGGGGAGGATGTATTCCAGGAGGTGCGATAGTAGACCCAAAGGGGGTGATTTTTCTAACTTTTGTCGACCCCCACATGTGACATATTATTGGAAAGGCCTGTGGCCACTTATTCATGCTTTGCACCTCCCGAACCCCTCTCCCCAAATTTCCTCCAAGAGGGGCGGGCATGAATGATGCCCGCAAAATTTAGAAAAGTGCCCCCCCCCCCCCCGGACGGTAAATTTGAGGGAAGGGACTTGGGAGGTGCATAGCATGAATAAGTGGTCACGGGCCTTTCCAACAATATGTCACATGTGGGGGTCGGTAAAAGTTAGAAAAATGTCCCCCTTTTGCTCTAGTATCGCGTCTCCAGGAATACATCCTCCCCCTCTGTTTGAAATACCAGTTGCACAAATATGTTACTGTGCACACTGACTATATAGTAAAGGACTTATAAAATGTAGCAATTTCATAAATTTTACTCAATTATTTTTTATGTAAGGGCAAAAATTTATTGATACGCCCTCGTATATATATATATATATATATATGTTACCGGCCAAACCCGATTTTAGGCCAAACTAGTTTATCCTAACGTGCATAGGATAAACTAATTTTTCCTAGGCCAAACTAGTTTATCCTAACGCCCATAGGATAAACTAGTTTTTCCTAGGCCAAACTAGTTTATCCAACGCCCATAGGATAAACTAGTTTTTCCTAGTCCAAACTAGTTTGGCCTAACGCTCATAGGATAAACTACTTTAGCCTGCTATTCATTGATCCAAACTAGTTTGTCCTAGGCCGATCTAGTTTATCCTAGGCCAATTCAATTTGGCGTGATTTTATTGATCCCCAAAACCGCCTCGGCGCCAACCTTCTAGTTTATCCTTGGCCGATGCAATTTGACGTACTTTTATTGATCCCAACTACCGCTCCGGTGCAAACCTTGTGCAAAGTAGTATGCTGTCACCCCTGTATAATATATTTTATTCTTTGGGGAGCGGAATACTGCCCCCTATTTTTCCCATTTCAGCGCCGCCGGTAGTTACAAAATATGTTCCATATGACAAATCGTGTGCTGGAGGACAAAAGAATGGGATGAGAGGTTATCATGAAATTTAGGAGAGAAAGAATTTAGAGATTTTTTTTTCTCCTATAAATATCACTTGGCTTTGAATTATTTATGAATAAATGCACCATTAAGAATATCACAACTCTAGAGTTTTCAAAAATCCGGGAAGTCCCTGTCCATGTTTGGCCTAAAATGCATATTTTTTTAATGTCATTATTCCACTATTAAAATTCTCTTTAAAGAATAGTACATATACATTTATACGGATGGGAATACAGTACTGTACAAACTGTTAGAAGAATCTGTTAATGACGAAATCCTGTTTAAACGGGAATTTTGTTTTTAAACTGTGCAAATTGGATATAATAATCCGTTTGAAATGAAAAAATAATAATAACACATTTGCTAGAGACGACGGACCTGCTAAAAAAGGAACTTAACTATAACGAAGTTTTTTCTCTCCTATGTGATTCCATCTTAGAAGGTTTTTCTATATAAATTTTTTCAGATTTTCAAGTCTCCAAGCTGTGTAAAAAAAATTAATGGTATTAATAATTATTCAGATATTTACATACAAATAGAGATTCATTAAAAAATCAATATAGTTTACAATAGAATCATTAATATCGTTAATCCACATTCTATGGCTTGGAGATTTAATTTTTTTTTTAATTCTATACAATATCTTCTAAGACGGAATTGCATAGGAAAGAAGAAATATCCGTTATAGGCAGGTTCATCGTCTGTCGCAAATGCATTATATTCTTTTTATAAGTAATAATATCCTCCTGTTACATAGATTAACATATTTTTTTTTCTTCAACACGGGATTCCGTCATAGGCACGTTATTTTTATCAGGTTTTACCATACTTTAATTTTATTACCTAAAAATGCATCTACTCATCTTAAAACTAGTCGGATGTACCAATCCAAAAACTTTCTTCTATATCAAACATGCTAATTCTTCAAAATTCCATATCTCAGTGCAAAATTAAATGGCAATCTCTGCTCATCATGAGGAATCTAATGATATGAAATTCCGTGCATTAGTTCTTGAGATATGACTATCGCTGAAATCGTCTAAATCCAGCAAAATGCAGTATAGCAGCGCTATATGTTGAATAATTTACACCGAAACCAAAGCAGAAATAACTTATGTCAACGTCTAATTGAATCTGAAGTTTGGTGAAAATCCGTGCATTAGTTTTTGAGATACAGCTACTGAAAAAATCGTGAAAAATCCAGCATAGCAGCGTCAACTGTTGAGCGATTTACAACAAAACATAATCAGCAGCAATATTAATCAAGGTATACTTGAATCTGAAGTTTTATGAAACTTCGTGCATTAGTTCTTGAGATAGAGTTATTGAGAAAATCATGAAAAAAGCAACACAGCAGCGCCACCTATTAGGCTATTTACACCAAAACATAATCAGCATATATTCATATCAAGGACTAACTGAATCTGAAGTTTATTGAAAATCTGTGCATTAGTTCTTGAGATAGTGCTATTGCGGAATCGTGTAAATCTTGCAAAATGCAGCATAGCAGCGCCACCATTGAGATAGAGTTATTGAGAAAATCGTGAAAAAAGCAGCACAGCAGCGCTACCTATTAGGCTATTTACACCAGCCCCTAATCAGCATATATTCATATCAAGGACTAACTGAATCTGAAGTTTATTGAAAATCTGTGCATTAGTTCTTGAAATAGAGCTATTGCGGAATCGTCTAAATCCTGCAAAATGAAGCATAGCAGTGCCACCTGTTGGACGATTTACACAAACACCTAATCAGAACCAATTCATATCAAAGACTAACTGAATTTGAAGTTTCATGAAAATCCGTGCATTAGTTCTTTAGATAGAGCTATTGCGGGAATCGAGAAAAAATACAGCATAGCAGCTCCACCTGTTAGGCAATTTACACCAAAACCTAATCAGCACCAATTTACATCAGGGACTACCAGCATATAAATTTTTATTAAATTCCGTGCATTAGTTCTTGAAAAGAGCGCCCACAGAATTTGTGTCACATAGATATAGACAGACTCATAAACAGACATTTTGTGAAAACATGTTTTTCGCGATCTCTGCCCCCTAAAACGTGTAAATCCGTCTGGAAGTCGAAAACTGGAATTCGAAAATTTCCACCGATCCAATACTTTCTTCTTGTAGATAGATGAAAGTAAAAATATAATAATAATTATTATTATTATGTACATTTTAATTGTGGAATAATAGCTATTTAAAAATACGTGCATTAAAAAAAAGTTGGGCCGGGCCAAATGTTACTGATATTTTTACTGAACAGACCAGAGGTCCTGCCGGCCCAAATAATTTTCATATGAGCTGGGTTGGAAATTGGACTGAAAATTTCCTTCTATGCAGACCTCAAGAAGAATGCAGCCGTCTCGACTTAAGGCGGAAAAAAACTGAGTCCCGATCCATCTCTGTCCGAACCTATCGAAAAAATTAATCTCCCAAACCAATCCCAGACCGAGTGTCAGGAAGGAAAATTGGGCGGGCCCGTAAAGACCCTTACATCGAATAACCAAAAGACTAGCTCATAAAATGTTGTAAATTCGGACACTAAACTTCTATTATATTTAAAAATAAATAAAAATAGAAAAACGAGATTAGTGAACTTTGCTCACTTCCATAGATATGTGTGAGTTGAGCGGATTCGTTTGAAAAAGTTTTAGTTTGAGGCAACTACTCATTTTTGAGAAATTGAATTTGTTTTTGAATTAGTTCTTTTTTTTTCTTTTTTGTGAGCGGGCTCAACACTGGTTGGCATTAATTAAACCATGTCAAATTGAATTGGCCTAGGATAAACTAGATTGGCCTAGGATAAACTAGATTGGCCTAGGATAAACTAGATTAGCCTAGGATAAACGAGAAGGCTGGCGCCGAAGCGGTCTTTGGGATCAATAAAAGCACGCCAAATCGAATTGGCCTAGGATAAACTAGATCAGCCTAGTATAAACTAGTCCAGACCAATGAATAGCAGGCTAAACTAATTCATCCTATGAGTGTTAGGCCAAACTAGTCTGGCCACGGAAAAACTAGTTTATCCTATAGGCATCAGGATAAACTAGTTTGGCCCAGGAAAAACTAGTCTATCCTATGGGCGTTAGGATAAACTAGTTTGGCCTAGGCCAATCTAGTTTGGCCTAAAATCGGGTTTGGCCGATAACATTATATATAAGATTGCTAAATATATCTAGCTACCATTGTTATATATTTTTAAAAAAATTATAGGATACCATTAATAATAATAATAAATAGATCAAAAATAATTTTGACATTCAGAAGGAAATGATACCATCAAAATAGACATGCATCCATAATTACATGCGCTTATGCAGCATATTGGGTAATTATTTTAAATGTATCATTTAACGACAGAGGGCAACACTTTATTGATTCATTTAGTTAACCCTAGAACTACCGGAAATTTTACTCAAGTTTTATAAAAACATTCTACACCAGAATTTTTACTTAAAACTATTTAATTTGTTTATTTAACTTATTATTGTCTGATTTATATATTTAGTTTGTTTTGAAGAAATTTCTGGTTTGAATAAATATTTTGAATGTACATGTCGGGTCCAATGGACCCGTCTGGTAGACGGAAGGTTAATACATTTGGAATTCATGTTTAAGTGGACTGCAGATGGCAGAAACCTATGAGGCCTCTTCGGGTCGGGTAGACTTTCATAGTTTCGGTTCCGGGTTGTGATTTGCCTTTTGCAGTTCGGGTTTGGGTTGATTCAGTTTTTCAAAAGAACGTTCATAATAGCTTTTCAAATGAAAAAAAAAAGTATATACCGTAAGACCTCCATTACAAACATTCCCGAACAGCTCACATCTTTAGTTAGAGAATATTTTTTTCAATTTCTAACATCTGTATAACTGTATGCTTTTACCTCTGAATGCCGGGTGCATTCCAAGGTCTCGAGGTGCGTCAGAAATGTTAGTATATTTGTATATTAATATGAGTATACACCGGATGATTCATAATAGAGGTTATGTCGATTATCACCTAAATCGTTGATGAGAGAAATAAACTACTAATTAGAAAAGTAGTATATACAAAACAAGTTTGGCTCTTTAGATATGACATTTACTTTGCGGAGGACTGTATGTATTAAAATACGAATATTATTTTTATACGTTCCCTGCATCCTATAAGTTATGTTTAGAAACTTTTTCCATTTATAAGAAGTATAACAATACAAATTCGATTCTTCTACGACCATAAATTAACTGAGTTATGATACTTTGAATTTATGAAATTTAAGAGCATTCCGGCCATAAAAAACCGTCCAAACGTAGTGTTGGGAAGGTCCGAAATTTCATTTAATAAAAGAGTAAAACACGATTAGATTTCATGTACGTGTTTAGATTATTGCTCCAATTTTGTTGTTTCGACCAGCACCGTGCGAAAGGGGGGGGGCGAAGGGGGCGCTCGCCCCGGGCGCAGAGATTCAGGGGGCGCCAAATTTATACTATTAACTCGGTTTTTTATTTGTTAATTTTGACCGTTGATTTTTTTTCTGGGTTTTTTTTTCCTTCAAGGTAATTCATTTTTCTCTTTTTATTTGTAAAAAAATATACATATTATATGCAGATCTGGAATACCCCCCCCCCCCCCCTCCAGTGTAATTACGTATATTTTTATTTTCAAAGTTATTGCATCGTCTCCTACCCTAACTCCAAAAAGAAATTTCTGACTAAGGAAAGGACTTTTTCCATTTTAAAACTTGTTTTAGGTTTTTGTAAGTTTCTTTTTTGTAGAACATTCTACTTCACTTATAAGTAAATTTTTTTATTGGATCTACATTTTTCCTTGGATTATATTAGTAAGTTCATATTTACTTGTCATTAAGTTCTTTAAATTTGATCATTTTGTGATGTACTTTTGTAATATCTTATTGCAGTGTTTCTCAAACTTTTGCACTCTGCGCCCCCCCCCCCTTTACATCATCTACGAAACTCGCGTGCGCTCTCCTACCCACCAATAATAATGAATTTTACCTAATTATGGGAGGCATTTTCTTACTTTCTTTTTTTAATTTTCCTTTTTTGTTAAGAAATAAAATGAATTATTGAAAATATTTTTTTTTCAGTTTGGTAAATCTGCTATTTATTTATCTAAATTTACTCAAAAATGTAAAAAGTTGAAAAACAATTAGCATTTTCCATGTTTTGTATCTTTTAACCCCTTGGAAGGGAAGAAATAATGTCTCTAAAATATTGAATTCTCACCGGAATAATTGAAAAAATTTATTTTTAAATAAGAAAAAGCAATTGTTCAACGATTTCTCCCCCCACCCCAAAATTAAAAATATAAAATTTAGTTAAAAGTTTCTGGTGAGAATCTTGTTTAAATTAGGTGGGATATATTTTATCCCACCGCCCCTCAAGGGGACAATACATATTTTAAAAGAATACTTTTTGAGGGAATTTATTGATACATAATGTAATTTTACTTTGAATTTTTTAAAGCACATTTTGAAATAACAATATATATATATATATACTATATATAAATATACAGGGTGTCCCAGAAGTAATGGGACAAACTTTAAGGGGAGGTAGGAGACATCACAAGGATTCAGATTTGCATAGCAACCCAGGGTCGGAAACACTTTCCTGGCGCGTAGTGACGACACAAAACACAAGAAAGACAGGATACGAATAAGAGGAGAAAACATGTTTATTATCCTTAGTACATCAAAAAACTAAGAAGAAAGAACATTAAAGGGACAACGATCGTCATCAAAGTAGGTGTTCGAAATTACGACCCCGGGCCGTGATGCATGGAAGCGTATCTCCGGCGTATGGAAGATCTAATGTTCTCGAAAATACTGGGAGTGTCCCGGGCTTCCCCAGCAGCTGTCACGATGCGTGCAACAAGTTCCTCAACACTTTCCAGCATTGTCCCGGCATTTTTGCAGTACTAAGAATAATAAACAGGTTTTTTCTCCCTGTTCGTGTCCTTTCTTTCTTGTGTTTTGTGTCGTCACTACCGCGACAGGAAAGCGTTTCCGACCCTGGGTTGCTATGCAAATCTGAATCCCTGTGATGTCCCCTACCTCCCCTTAAAGTTTGTCCCATTACTTCTGGGATACCCTGTATAGTTTTGTAAAATAATAATAATAAAACGTTAACACCCGTATGGTCCCTTAACAGATTTGTTTTCTACTTCTGTTCATATACTGACGATTTTTGTAATGGGCCGAAATTTAGGCGATATCTCTTGCTGTTGGGGAATCATTCTGGATAAAATGTAAAACTGCAGGTAACTTTAAATTTCAACACTGTCATATGTATAATATTAATAAACTTTAATCGAATTTATTATAAATTGAATGGTGGTCTCAGAGATTTACACTTTCTTTTTTCCTCTTCATAATAGCACGAAACAATTTCAGTTTTCAAAAAGACAATTCATGTCATAGATTGTTTTAAACAAAAATAAGTTTTGTCCTCTTCAAATATTGTATTGATTAACATCAAATCAATGATCAAGGAAAAAGAATAATCAATACATGTTTTCAAATTAACATATTATTTCATTTTTCATAAATAAATTAATGACTAATCTGGGTCTTCTTAGTATTTTTTACGAACAACAAACAAAATTACAATAAAATAAGACGATGGTTCTCAAACTGTGGGGTGTCACCACTAGGGGCGCATTATATGCTGAAGAGAACGCGAGATATTTCCGAAGAGTTAAAATGTAAAAACATATTCCTTTACATTATTATTATAAATTTGGCAGCGTATAGCTACCAAATGTACCTATGTAGTTTAGCTGTATCAAGTTTAGCTATGAAGTATACTACGAAGTATTTATTATTATTATTATTTTGTTATTCATTCTACTCAATTCAGTGGTCCCTACTCGGTGGTAGGACTCAACCGGTACGGGTAAACTGGTTGCTAAAACCTTTTACTAACCATATTTTAATTTTTTCATGAAATAATCATTGCATTATTTTATGAAATTATCATAACTCTATAAAAGATTAATTTTTAACACAAATATTCAATTGGTAAATAAATCATAACAATTGTAAATTTCCAAGTGAGTGAAAAAGCCCGATCTAGGATTCAAACCAGGGATTCAGGGAGCTGATTAAGTTATCAGACCAGATGCTGTGTTCCTTTAAGGTCAGTTTGGTGAATTAGTCCTCCAGATTTGTCCGAAATGGCTCAGTTGCTAGAGCATTGTCGGCTTCAGCCAAGACTTCCCTGGCTCGAATCCTTTTTCATCCACTTGAAAATTTACAACTGTTATCATACCCCTGCTTTATGGAAATTATTGTACCCATATGTTAATTATTGGAGCATATTTGAGTCCCATTACTCTTCTGAGCCGGAAATCTTGAAAAGAAGAAAGAAAATTCCCTTTTTTCTGACATATTTCAGTTTAACAATAACCTTAAAATAAAGTTATATAATTTTTTTTTTTTTTTTTTTTTTGTTTATAATATGAAGTTTTGTTTTAAAGATTCCCCTCGCTCCCGATTTTTTTTTCTTTCTGCTCTACTGCACATGAGGTACAATAATATTTAAAACGGCCTGCGACCCCAAATGAGTTTGATACCTCTGAAGAATGGAGCTATTTAACAGAAATTAACAGGGGGAGACAAAAGTGTAGTGTCTACCGGATGTGAGTGAATAACGGACGAGGTAGATTATACAAGATTATTACAAGATGGTGGTTGTTTTTTTTTTTACATCGGAACAGAGCCTGATTAACGCAGGATTCAATTTCCACAAATAGAAAATTTTGCTTTATTTAGCACAGAAATTCTGCCTGAATAAAGGGAAAATTCTTATTCAAATTTACATGTGGAAATTTGCCCTAGAGGTAACCAAATTCACTGACATTTACTGGAGGATTGTTTATGTAGTCAAAATATGGCAGAACCACGGAGTCTGGCTATCGTAAGGGCAAACTTCCACCCAGTGGTGCAGTCGTAAAAAAAACAGAGGATATACGCTCTAAGCAGAGGATATACGCTCAAGGCAGAGGGTATACCCTAGAATGTATATACTATAGCTTTCTTGAGAAACAGAGGGTATACGGTGTTCCTTAAAAAAATCCAGAAGGTATACGGCGTATACCCTCGTATACCCTCCACTACATCCCTGCTTCCACCAGAAAAAACGAATCACTAATTTTGCCTTAATTATGATAGAAATTCTGCATGAAAAAGGCTTTTAAAAAAGGAGGAAGTTTCTATTAAAATTTACTGGTGGAAGATTCCCGATTGTAATCTGGCCCTGCGGAACCGGTTAGAGTTAAAGTTTCGCCACTTTTAAGATATGTCAATTCCTCTTTATTCATAGTTCCATGATCTGAACTACTCTTAAGAGTTCAAGGGTGACTTACGAACCTCCTGATGTAAGTGACAATTTAAATTAAAGTGAAGGATTTCGTGTTACATAGATAGAGGCTCTTGACACCACAATCGAGCAGCTGAACTGGAAGATTCACCAAACTGCGAAATGTATCACAAGATTTTGAGTTTCTGACTGGTGCGAATCTAAAATCTGTTAACGAAAATCTATTAAGTAAATATTGCATGATCTTGCAAATAAATATATTGCTGGTGTAAATGAACTTGAATTGATAAGCGCAAAATAATCATTTGCAAAATAGGATGAATTTTTTTATAAAATAGATCATTTAGAAATCCGTCAACTGCTCCATAATTTTGACTTAACAGGGAATTACAAAAACATGGAGACAGCGTACAGAATTTTCCTAAGCATTCCGTAACCACCGCATCAGCAGAAATGTCTGGATTTACTTTCTATCGAATTCAGTTGATGTGATTAAAATACACATCATCAAAACCATTGATTTAACAGAAAATAAAAGAGAAAACCCCAGCGTTCAGGAGACCTCCCAGTAGTAAAAATCACTATCGGACACATTTTTACAATCACCATTTACAAATAAGCAGAACTATAACAAATAAATTTTACGAACGGACAGTTTTACGACAATGTTCGGACATTAGATTTACGATACTGGACTAGAGGCTTTCCCTCCAGGACACACAACTGGAAGACAACGAGTGGGTGGTACAGACATAGAGGCAGGCATGTAATTTTCAAAAACGACCATTTAAATCACAAAATTGGCAGAAGGGAAAGTAACAGATCAGATCTTATTGGATGCTGAGAACAGTAAATAATAAAAGGGACGAATAAATTAAAAGAATCAAGTGTAAGCGGAATATAACGAGAGAGAAAAAAAAAGGGGCATTCTAAAAAAATGTTTTGCTAAGAGTGTTTCAAAAAAAAGAAGGTGCTCTCCATGAGTTCTCACATGAGCGTGCTGCAGTTTTTGGTAGAATGAAATCCGAATGGAAGCCAGTATACCCTCTTGATATGGGCTCTTGATATGGATACTCATCAAATACGGATCTGTCTACATACAGTGATAATGTCCCCAACAAATTATGATTCCTGTCAAAAAAGGTACATTTTATTTGATTCCCTTCTGCCTGTTAAATTGATGAATTATAGCATTTTAAATTGAAATATGCCCTTGCCTACCCTTGTCTGTAAATTAAAGACAGAATATCGTTTACTGGTTTAAAATGAAAATTACTCAAAATATTGTATGAATTCAATGGTCTCTAATGGAAATCATTCAGAAAATTATATGTGTTTGTGTTGTATATTTGTGTTTTTTTTTATCTAAATAAATGTTATTGTTTGTGTATAAAACGAAATAAGTGTAAGTCAATGATTCATGTGTCTGTTTAATTTTATTAATTGTTAATTTAAGCATTTTTAGTTGGCAGCTTCAAAGGGAGGTTGGTACTGCAATAACACACAGCGCAAGTAGATTAAGTTTATTTTTTTATTATTATTAACGAAGATTAATGATTGAGATGTTTCCTTTAGGTATACCAAATTCTCAGAAGCGAAACGATCACTAAGATTTAAATAATTCCAATCAGCTAACTAAAATATGTGCTTAAAAGGGGTATTGGAGAGATGCCTAATAAAGGGGTAATGAGAGCTAATTAGAGGTCTATAAAGTTGATTGTAAAATGCAAATTTCTCCCCATCATCAGTATTACGCAATCTTTAGGTATATTAAAAAAAAAATGATAGACAATGGACCCTATTCACGCAACCTGAGGTCGAGGCTAAAAATCGTCTGCTGGCGGTATTTACTGGCGGTGTTTAGCATAGCAGTCTATGGAGTGTGATTTATTAATAGTTGTTTGATAAAAATACTGCAAAACAATTCTTTGTTGTAGCAGCATATTCTTATTATATTGTAATACAAATTCAAAATGTTGTTCTGTTTGCGAGAAAATTTCCTAAATTTGCAAATTTTCAGTTAAAATGTATGGATGTAGCCTGCGTCAAGGCTAAAGTCGTCTGCTAGCGGTGTTTGCGCCAGCGCATACTGGCATTCTGGCGGTGCAGTGGCTAGAATAACAGATCAACATACCGCCAGCTCTGGCGTCTGACGTCACCTGAATAGGGTCCATTTCGCTACCCTAAAAGTGAGAAAAATAAAATGGTTGTAAATGTATCTGCCCGATATTATATATTTTTATTTTATGTTAATTAAAACATTGCATTCATTACCTTCCTTAATTATAGTACAGAAATTATAATTTATTTTCATCTTTTACATTATGTTCTACTAAGTTTTTTCTTTATTTTTCAGTACTTATTTGTTAAAGGGGCATTCGTGTCCTACCTGCTTGTTAGCGATTTTTATCTTGCGAATTTTCCCATTTTCTCCAACTCAAATACTAACAACAAATGAAAATGGTTAGAAAAAAACTGTGACAAAACCTCTCCTCTTATGTTATTTAGTTTTTCGGAATTTTTTATTAAAATTAAACCCTTTTAAAATTCCAAAATACACTCGAAATATTTATTCAATAGAATTTATTTTTATTTCAGTTATTTATCAAGTTTGTGACATCTGGCACAAAGAGACGGAGGGGTAATGAGGGGGGGGGGGGGCACCAAATTGAAACTTCGCCCCGGGCGCAGTTTTCTCTTCGCACGGCCCTGGTTTCGACCCTCGGGCCTTTTGCGGTCCGATTTTCGCATAGTAGATTTGCGCCAGGCCTGGTCATATATATATATATTTTTTTTTTTTTGGCAGTCTCGGACGAAATGTTTTTTTTTTTTTAATTCTCATTATTTGTTTAATTCATTTTATTCTCATTATTTATTTAATTTTTTTAATTCTCATTAGATTGGGGACGACCGGTCTTTTATCCGTAGATACGGATGGGCCCGGGCAACGCCAGGTGGCTTTGCTAGTACTAGTAATGCATACATTTCTTAACATATTCGATATTGAGAAGAAGCTACCTAAAACTTGATATATTTACCTTAGTGATTCCATTTTTACAGGTTTTACTGTATATTTAAAAAAAAAAAAAAAAAAAAAAAAAAAAAAGAATTTTGCCAACTGAGCTTTTGTGTTTTTTCCAAGTCTAAAGATTTTTTTTAACTTTAGGAGAGGGGAAGCTTAGTCCCAATGGCGGATCCAAGGGGGAGGTCACAGGGGTTATGACCCCCCCCCACCCCCCCTCTGAACACCAACAAAAATATTCTAAAGATCGTTTTTAAAACGAAATATACCGTAGAGTCCCAATTATCCGAGTTTCCGCTTTAACCGAGTTATTTTTTTTCTGATGGACTGATGGCTTCCATCATTATGAAACAGCCGTTATAAATGAAGTGTTAAGTGAAGATGAAAGAAAAAGGAAATATGACCATTCTTTTTTCCCATTCTGACCAGAAAATCAGAGTTCTAACTTTTTACGACTGCTCTTTCACCTTCACCTGACACTTCATTTATAACGGCTGTTTCATAATAATGGAAGACATCAGTCCATCAGAAGAAAATGATCCATTCTAAAGGTATAAGTTCGATTGAAAAAAACTATTCAATACTTTGAGCAGAAAGAAGAGGCTACATCTGCAATTTTCATGACACTAATAGAATCACATACCTGCCAATGTGTAGGCAGGCGCGGATCCACGGGGGGGGGGCGATCGGGGCGATCGCCCCCCCACAAAATCCAACGATTATCGCGAATTTCGACAAATGGTCTCCGAAAAAAAAATCAATTTCGTGAATTGTTCGCAGGTGAAAGGGTCGCAAAAAACGAAAATTTCGTCAAATGATCGAGAAAAAACGCAAATTTCGTCAAAGGATCGCGAAAAAACGCGAATTTTGTCAAAAAAGCGCGGAAAAATGCGATTATCGTCAAAAAATCGTGCATTTCATCAAAGGACCACGAAAAAAACGCCAATTTCGACAAAGAATTGCGGGAAAACGCTAATTTCGCGAAAGAATCGCGCAAAAAACGCTAATTTCATCAACAGATCTCTGAAAAAAGGCGAATTTCTTCAAAGAATCGCGAAAAAAATACGCAAATTTCGCCAAAGAATCGCTGAAAAAACGCCAATTTCGTCAAAGGGCCGCGGAAAAAAAGCACAATTAGCACAGGGATGAGATTCCCCTAGGTGCGCATCTACGAAGGGGGAGGGGGAGGGGTTCGATCGGGGCAAAGAAGAGAAGAACAAATTTACCAAGTTGGTTTATAAGAAATCAAGACACCATACGCATTTTAACTGACTGGGATTATGATATAATCCTCTTTTGTTCATTCATCAAATACCCTTAAAATGTACCAATGTGGGTGGCAATAACAGTACATTTTTTACACATTAGTGGCTGTCTTCAGAAAATATTAAGATGCTTGAATTTTTCAAAGGACTTTTCTTTTTATTGTTTCTTTCTTTCTTTGGAAATTGTATGAACCCCATTCTTTTCTCAAACAATAAAGCACTCCTCAAAAATATTGTTATACAGAAATTAGAACTGTAGCTTCTTTGAATGAACGAAAAAGTTTCAACACTTTAAAGAGATCCGCATAACGTTGTCAATTTATGTTGTAGTGATTCAACAAAAGGTACACGAAGTGGCATCGTCCCCCACCTCAACCCATAGTGTCAAAAATTATGTCGCCATAATGCCTTTTGACTGGACATAATCCTATTTTGTTCACTAATTGCCGAAACGTCAGAGAGGTTTACCATTGATACCCGAAAAGTGTTTGGTTTTCGTTTGCTTGTCTGTGTGTTCCGCGAAAACTGCCGTTAAAAGCGTTGAATTTATGTCATGGGGGGGGCGACCTTCCCGATCGACCCCCCCCCCCCCGTGGATGAGCTCCTCCTGGTGTTAATTGTGCGTCTTTTCCGCGTCCCTTTGACGAAATCCGCGTATTTTTTTCGCGATTCTTTGACAAAATTCGCATTTTTCTTAGATCTGTTGACGAAATTCGCGAAATTAGCGTTTTTTGTACGATTCTTTCGCGAAAATGCGCGTTTTTTCTGCAGTCCTTTGGCAAAATTAGCGTTTTTTTTCTGCGATTCTTTGACAAAATTCGCTTTTTTTTTAGCGATCCTTTGACGAAATCCGCGTTT
Source organism: Maratus speciosus (assembly GCA_963932465.1). NCBI lineage: Eukaryota > Metazoa > Arthropoda > Arachnida > Araneae > Salticidae > Maratus > Maratus speciosus. The sequence goes on along the minus strand of OZ010793.1, from coordinate 207,180,071 downwards.
TCTCTGCGATCCTTTAACGATATTCGCGTTTTTTTCTGCGACACTTAGACGAAATTCGCGTTTTTTCCGCGCTTCTTTGACGAAATTCGCGTTTTTGCGCGATCCTTTGACGAAATTTGCGTTTCTTTGCGAGATCCTTTGACCCGCGAACGATTGATGAAATCGATTTTTTTCGGCAACCATTTGCCACAATTCACGATAATCGATGGATTTATATTTTTTTAACCAAGGGGTGGGGGAGGGGGCGATTCGCGCCTATGAAGAGGTATAAACACCACTTAGATGACACATTTTGATTTTCAAGGATGTTAAGGCCCTTCAAATTTCTGAAGGCGATCCTTTTTCAGACATTACTCTCTTCCAGAAATCTGATATTAAAAAATAGATGTGATTGTTATGTTTTTCAGCTACGGTAATTGGTTCTTATGTATTTTTTAGTGCTGAATCCAAAAATGACCTTCATTTTTTACCATACCATCACGTCAGGATTTTTCACAAATCGCAAATTTTTAAATAGTCGAAATATTGCGAAAATCTGCTGCTGTAAAATAGACGCAACTTTTTTTCATAATAACTTAGTCATTTTTTTGCTTATACTATGGATTTTTACAGTTAAACATGTAAAATATTGTGTATTTAAAATCCTTATAATTTTATTCCATGCGTGAAGTTTCTTTGAACCGCTCATGCTCTGCTTCGCGCTTTTCTTTTAATCTTCTCTATGGGGCTCATCTCGGTATCCTCTTTTATTTTGGCGGTTGAGAAAGCTGGGAAATTTGTGGCAGATGTATTTAAAACATTTACCTTCTTTTATTGCTGTACTCACAAATTGCTTTGAGAGATTTTCGCTATTTTTAGCCCCCGGTACGGTATGCTATTTCTTTCGCCCAGCTTACTTTGTGACATCTCCAAAAAATAACGTTACCTTACAGAAGTAAGCCGTGAAACAAAGCAGTACGATTAAATACTCTATAGCAGTTTTTTAAACTTCTAAGCATCGCACATTTTCAATGTTTATACCGTCATATTCGAAAAAAAAAGTACTTTATAATGCAATTTGTTTGAAAACTGCATCTCCATTTATTTTTGAAATATTAATTTTTTTTTCTGTAGTTTTTAGAGCCATTTGCTTAATATTGGCAACGGAAGAACTCCATTTCTGTAGAAAGTGAAAGAAAAATAGCAATTATATCTTTTTGCTGCCATTTTCCCATAAAAACTGAAAAGAAAAGTTAAAATACGTGCTATTTTCAAAAAATATAAATGAAAGATTTCTGATAAAACAGGGAGCTTTTAGAAACTAAATTTCATTTTAAATATCTATAATGATAATACAAACAAATGAAGGCTTGTGAATCTTTAGATGGCCGATTTTTTGTCGAGTTTTTTGAATGACGAAATCTCTTTTTTTTTGTGTGTGTGTGTGTTATTCAGCTCATTATTCTTAAGCGTATTTCACTTTAGATGTTGTTTAACACTGGAATGCTAAATGATGAATTCTTCAGCGGATGTGGATCACGTCACTTTATGTAAAATAAAATCGCATGTTATAAGTCTTAAAACTGAACTACAGTAGAGCTCCGATTATCGGAGTTTCCGCATATACCGAGTTATTTTCTTCTGATGAACTGATGGCTTCCATTTTTTTTTCCAAAATAAAATTATAGCCATCCCCCCCCCCCCCCCCCATTCTGACCAGAAAATCAGAGTTCTAACTTTTTGCGACTGCTCTTTCATCTTCACCTAACACTTCATTTATAACGACTGTTTCATAATAATGGAAGCCATCAGTCCATCAGAAGAAAATGATTCATTCCAAAGGTATAAGTTCGATTAACTCGGATAATCGGGACTCTACTGTATCTATATTTATATACATATATCTTTTGTCATCGGGGGCGACACTAAATTCTGAAAAGCAGAATTCCTGTTTTCTAGTTTTACTTTTTAACTTTGAAATTTACGATTTGCGAAAATCGTGACGTGATGGTTAAAAATGAAGGTCATTTTCGCATCCAATGCTAAAAAAATACATCAAAATCAATTACCAAATGTTAAAAAACACAATCATCGCAGGCTTGTGTTATTAATGTTGTTCACTATAACTAAAAGAACAAAAAATAAGATAAATAATTACCATAGTACAAGAGTAAAAAGAAAAAGAAAAAAAATAAGACATTTAATAAATAAATTCTGTTATAACGTTTTTAATTTTACGACCTAATAAGTAACAATAAACCATATTTTGAGAGGGCGGGATTATATAATAAGAGTGTTGGATAACCGAGTGTTTCAGTTAATCGGACGTCGGATAATCGAAAGCCTGTAACATTTTCAAATCGCATTAATTATTTCATATTCATTTAAAAATTAACTGCAAGGAATGATTTGAGCAACAGAAATTATGACTACGTTGATTATATGTCACTCGGGATCGCCCCCCCCCCCCAAAACGATTCTCTGGATCCGCCCCTGTGTGTAGGGCTTTGTTACCTCTAAAATTTAATGAAAAATTTTGCCGTATTTAATCGTTGACAATTGTTAAACTTTTTAACCCCTTAACGGTCGCATTAAATTACGGTTTAAAAATTCATATTGCTTATTGGCACCAAGTTTTTGAAAAAGAAATGTTCACCTTGTTTAATGACAGAAAAAATGATATCATAATAAAGCGAATTACACTATTCTATAAAACTGGTGAGAATCAAACAAATCTGAATAAATGTCACAGCCCGTGAGTATGACGGGAGTGAGAATTAAGGAGTTAAACTGAATTTCCGGAAGAGACAGCCAATTGTTCCCTTGTGACTACATTTCTGTGGCTGTCAACTCGTAAAACTTGGCTGAAAATGCTAACTTTGATAACATTGTCTGAATGAATCTTTACCTTTATAAGAAAATGGGAAGCTCTTTAATTTCTTGGTATCTGAACAAAATCGGTAAATTTTATATTTTTACGAATATTAATGCAAATTTTTTGTATTTACGAATGAAAATGACTTCGCGGAAGTATCAGAAAAGTAGTTAGTTTGGATTTGGGAATAGTTTTCAATATAAAAAATTCTCATAAAGAGATGTGATCCCCTCCTGCCCCCATAAAAACGAAATCCATGACCACCCTCTAAATGATGAGCTGGGTCGGCCCTTGCTTAGCTCCTTGAAAGGTACCGGTATATTATATATACTAATTTTAATTCTTAAATGCCACATTAACACCATAATTTTAAAACTAAATTTTGCTTTATTTAATATACGTGAAGATAAGTTTTTACTTATGTTCATATAATTTTTCTCGTAAATTCTGGTGTCAGTCAATCATTTTACCTTTTTTTTTTTTTATCAGAAGTACTTTGCCCCCTGTAAGGGCTAAAGCACCTTTTCTGCTTTACGGCACGACACACGCACATTATAGCTACTGTTTCCGTTGCGTAGTTTTTATGTGACAAAATACGATTTTAGTAATATGTATAGCAAGGCCTGCATAGTTTAAATTTTGCGGCAAATACAGTGTAATCCAGTTTTCCCGTTCCCGGAAATCACGTTTTCCCGCAATTTACACTTTTTCTTTGTCTTTCTTAAAATGTGTAAATATGGCCAGATTAACGCAGATGTAAACGTCCATCAATATTTCGTATGGAATTTTTTACCACATTTAAACGCAGAAATTTTTATTTTAAAGAAGCCGAAAACTTTTCTTATGAAATAATCATGGAAGTTTGCCACTACGATGTGAAAACGGGGTTCCACTGTAATTTCCCGCTGTGTACATTTTTCTGTTATTTTCCCTTGAAAAGTTAAAAACGAGATTCTACCGCAATTAATAAAATAATAATAAACACGTGCATAAAATAATACTCACACCAGTTTGGTTTCGTCGAACAAGTGCGATGAATTAAAAAAAATTAAAATCGTTTGCATACTTACTTGGCGTCAGAGATGCCCTGATCATGAAGGGGGCTCTCTCGGTCGGAGGCTGTCCATTGCACAACGGACTTCTGACGGCTGCCACTTCCGCAAAATGTGGTTGATTGGGGCGCACAATTTTTGGTAGTCGGGACTGCGTTCGCGCTGTTCCCGGTAAATGACAAGATAGGTGATTTATAAAGACTTTGCAGTGACATTGAAGTGAGTCCATGTATAGTTGTTAAAGTAGAATTTAGAAATTTTTCTCAAGAAGGAATTTTTGAAGCTTCCCTGAAATTATCAGCGGTTATGATGATTTAACCCTCTCGCTGCGTAATTTTTTAAAAATCAAAATTGGTTCAAAAATTGCGCATTGATTTTATTGTATTTTTCAAATCTATATATATATTTTAGAATTAAAATATGTAAAATTTGTTTGTAAAAGAGTTCTTCTTTTAAATATAGAAATAGATCATTGAAAAAAAAAATCCCTACAGGCGTATGTAGATTTCGAACTTAAGTACTAATTTTACCAACAAAAACTAAATCATGATTAGAGGATAAACCCACTTTAACAATTTTATCTGGCCGCTTTTGACGAGTTTTTAAATAAGAGCTGGTTTTATCAGAATAATGTTAAGGCAGTATTCAAAAAATATTTTTCCATGCTCAGCAACTCTAAATTTTCTGACACATTTTCATATTCATTTTTAAAAGGAAAAACATGAAACTTCTTGACGTGATATTTTAAGTGATTTATAAGTGATCTATGTTTTTATTTTTCGTTCAATTAATTAGAATTTCATCCATAAACAATTATTTTCTCAGTAGGACCATTTTTGGTTTCTTGCACAAATGCACACTTTGACATCATTTTTTGAAATATGTTCTGCCTCTATTAAAAAAGCGACCATTACGGCACATTGTAAAGTTTCTGAATAAGAGAACCTAGCAATTGAATGCGCAAAAAGGAATTTAAAAATGAGTCAGAAAATAATAGAGGTGGGCATTATAACAGTAAAAAAAAACACTGTTATCATATTTTTAAATATATTCTGCCTCTATTAAAAATTCGACCATTGCGGCACATTATATACTTTCTGAATAAGAGAGTCTACCAATTGAATGCGTTTGAAAGCAAAAACGAATTTAAAAATGAGTCAGAAAATAACAGAGGGGGGCATTATTTAACATAACAGTTAAAAACACACTGTTATTGCTTTAGAGTTTGTTTTTTAGTAACAGAATATCAGAAACTCCCTATTAATTTTATAAGTATTTATCAATTTCCCTTGCGAAAAACTGAAAATAAGACAAAAAAAAAAAAGAAAAATATTTTAGCTTTATTTTAATTTTATATTACGATGAAAATAAAATCGCAAAATCTTTCTTCCTAGCTCTTAATAATCTTCTAAGAAAAAGCGAAAAAAAATCCACTATTACAAAAGATTTAAGTTCCTACTTTAGCTTAAAAAACAAAACTCAAAAACGTTCAACCGCGTCCTATGTATGAAAAAGACAAGCCAACACGTATCGTTCAACTGCGTCCTATGTATGAAAAAGAAAAGCTGACAAGTATTTTCATTTCATTCATTACTCAATCACTTTTCACTCCCGCTAACAATAATAGAGACGCCCAAGCATCTGCTCTTTCTGTCTTTCTAACCGATGACCAGGCCCCTACCTGCCGCGTCTCCCCAGCTGAACGGGTTGGATACCTGGTATCGGGGCAGTGATCGCCTAATCGCCGCGTAGCGGCAATAAATCTGACGAGCGCCTAGTTCTTCATCCTATCTACTGTGCCTACTGCTTAGATGTGAACTTAGTTAAAAAAAAAAAAAAAAAGCACAAGGACATGGACGCCTTTTTTGAACAGTTTTCATTAAATGTAGGCGACTATTTATTATACGTTTCCCCCATTTCTAAAGATCTTTAAAAATATTCTTCTTTCACTCAATAACGAAAATTTTTCTGATGCAGTTAAGAAGTAATTTTCTTTCCCTTTGCCTAAAATGTTTAGCTTCTCACATTCATGCGCCTAAGAATTGAATACCGTTTCCCATTTTCTTATAAATGCCATGATTATAAATAACATGATTTATAGTCATTTGCTACTCGATGACTAGCATTTCGTCGTTAAGTGCCAAGAAAATCAGCCTACAAAGTCAAATTTGCCATCATTTTTTGACAGATTTTTTTAAATTTTCTGTATAGTTTGAATACTTGCAAATATCTTTATAAATAAAAGAAATTCGCGAACATGTCAGAAAGTAGCTGGTTTAAATTGGAAAACAGCCAACATAGAACACAGTTTAATTCCTTGAGCTTGAATAATCATATCTGCAAATTTTATGCTTTTATCATTAAAATTATTTCGAAAATGTGTCAGAAAGTAGCGCATTTATACTTGAAAATAGATTTAAATGAAGCATACGCCAAATAGTTGAAGGCATTTTTGTCATAATCTTATAATAAACTTAACCTTAATCATGCTTTTTCACTTAAGGCTCCTGTCCCTGCCGGCAAAGGCACTCCCGAGCTAATGCTAATCCTATGGGGAGGGATTTTTTCTAATGTCTCGTTTGCATTTCGACATTTTTTAATAATTTTTTTTTTTTTTGCGTTGGATAGCCGAGGTCCGTCTCTACATCGCACCTTTTTTACTTTCTCGATTTTGGTTAGAAATATTTTTTAGAATGACACTTTCATTTTCAGAACCGGTTTTGAAAGTGACAGTAACTTTATAAAAAAATATCTGCGATCAAAATCGAAAAAGTAAGAAAGGTGTGCTGTAGAGACAGACCTCGGCTATCCAATGCAAAAAAAAAAAAAAAAAAAAAAAAAAAAAAAAAACTTAAAAATGTCAAAATGGGAGCGAGATATTAGAAATCCCCCCCCCCCTCCCCATAGGATTAGCATTGGCTGATGAGTGCCTTCGCAGGCAGGGACAGGAGCCTTAATGTTTTTTATTGTTATATGACAAATAGAAAAAAAAAATGTTTAGCAAATTCATGGAACACAAAAAGAAAAAAAAAAAATTAGACGAAAGTTCAAAAAGCAAACAAAAAAATGCCCTACCTCTGCTTTCCTACTGCCTACACCCATAGTACAGTTATGCATTCAGTAAAGAAAAGAGGCCTTTTTTAATCCCTGAAACCGAACAATCAATCAATGCCCTGTCTGTTACAGCAACAGTTCCAGGAACAGATCTTGGTGTCTTCGTTCCCCTCCTCGTTTGTTACGAGATCACGTGACCTGTTCCTAAGATACGGGTATAAGTAACAGTTCCAGGTTCTGGTGGAACAGTTCGTTTTCGTTTTTAAGAAAGAGCAGGAACGGCCATCCCTAGTTGATGCTTCGTTTTACATTTTACACATTCAGATTATGGGTATAATCTGTTACTAGACTGGTTAATTATCTGTTCAGCCTCATATCCTATCCATTGTTATTAAATATACTGTTAACAATATTTTATATATTTTTTCCGGCTCGAGAAACATTTTTCAACTTCTATCTGGATTTCTATAAATACGAATGTATGTTAAATAATTCTTCTTTTCTTTTTTTATTGGTGCTATTTATTAGATTTTAAATGTGAGTAAGTTTTTTTATTTCAATATATTTATTCTAAATTCTCAATAAGTCTCATAAGTTTAATAAATATAGCAATGCTTTGTGAAGCTTGTTGATTCGGACAACAGAGTGTTAATGATAAAATTGAAAAAAAAAATGAATAAAATACATAAATCATATTAGATGTAAATTTTCCAACTGGGCCAAAAATGTCCGGACCAGGATTCGAACCAGGGATCTCCTGGCTGAAGCCGCCAGTGCTCTGCCATCTGAGCTATCCCGGACGAATCTGGTGGAACTTTTTCACCCAGGTAACCTTAATGATTATAGCATCTGGTCTGAAACCTGGTTCAGCTCAACAGAATAAATCACAGGTAATGGAACTCCAGAAATCGCTGGATGCGAAATAATTTATAATTGTGTTAAAATTAATCTAGTGAAAATACATAAATGTTTAAATTCAAGAGAGTAATTTATAACAACGAACAAAAAACCAGATTTACCCTTTTTGCACTTATAGCAGAATAGGTTACTTTATGTTTTATATTACTTCTTTAATACCTAGCTACACAAAGGTGGGATCAGCATTAGGAAAACCAATCAATCACTTTCGAATTTTAAAAACCACATCCAACGCTCTGTTGTAAATTTATCTCTTTATGGATGATCCTAGAATATAACTTTTTACACGGCTACCAAAGTTTTCTTTCTGACAATTCAATATTAAATTTTATCGTGCAAAATAAATAAATAAATGAATAGTAATAATAATATTAATTAAAAAAGAAAAAAAACAATTTAACAAATTACAACGACCATTTGGAAAATAAAATTATTTTTTCAAAGACTAAAATTTAAGACATAAAAAATCGCACGGAGTTGATCATATATTACGTACGCCATGGATTAAACATTAACATTCCTGGACCCATCATGAACAAATTGTAAAAGAAACTTCAGTTTTACAATTTTCGGTACTGTAAATTTTTAAACTTCTACGGAGCTGCTCATAGATTACGTACGCCATGGATTAAACATTACTATTCCTGGACCAATTTTAAATGAAATTTCATTTTTAAACTTCTAAAGATCCCACAATATTACTTTTTATATCGTCGTATAGAGCAAAAAATGCATTTTTAATTGCAATTTGTTTGAAAGCTGTATCTCAATTTGTTTCTGAATTAGTAATTTTTTTTTGTAGTTTTTATTACATTTTTGTCATAGTGGCAACAGAAGTATCCATATGTGTTGAAAATAAAGGGAAAATACAGATTATTGTATAGACCAATCAGAAAACGAATAAAATGCGGGATTCAACTAATAAAACGCTTCAGATATGTTTTTGAATTCCTACCCTGACCGAGGACAATAACCATTTTTCCAAATGGTTAATAAATAAAATAAAATAATTAATTTAAAAAAAAAATGGAATATGATCGTACAGATAGTCAAAAATTCTTTTAAAGATTTGCATTATTCGCGCTCCTTATTCACTTGAAATAAACGTTTAATTCTTGTAAGATTATCTATTATTTATGAATAAAGTATCTTTCATTTAGCACTATTAATTTAATAATATGAATAGTATTTATTTTGATATTTCATCAATAAATAAAATATATAAATACACAATAAATTTGGAAAGAAGGTGTATATCAATAATCTTTATAACATTTAACTGTAAAAGCCTCGAAACTGTTAAATTTATTTTGATATATATATATATATATATATATGTGTGTGTGTGTGTGTGTGTGTGTGTGTGTGTATAGTTCATAAACAATTAATGATATAGCAGTCGATTCTCCGTATTATGAGCATCACCATTTCCAGATATTGTGGGAATAATACTCAAAATTCGGCGGATATAGCAAGTGTGTAACAATTTATTATTATTTTAAAATCATTTAATATATTTCGGGAATGCATTTCGCCGCTGACTTCAAATAATCTTTTGAAAAAGCAGAAGCACCGCCCCCTTCCTAAAGTTAAAAAAAAAAAAGAAAAATTCTTACGATTTATGATTACAGTATAACTTATTGAATTCTTTCCAAAAATTAAAGAATAAATTCTGTAGCACATAGGAAAAGGCGTTACATAAGAATCTTTTGCAGTACCCAGCAAGCACTAAATGGCAGCCACACAGTGTTCATTATTTAATATGTAATGTCATTTTACTAGTCAGCATGGACGTCGAGGGTAAAAGACCGAAGCCAAAATGTAACGGAAATAATCCCTGTTTAAGAGGCTACTTCAGTCACCTGAAAACACCCCTTCACTAATGGGAGAAATTTTTAAGTACAATATCTCGTTTACGTTTCAGTATTTTTAAACAATCCTTTTTACATTGTATAGTTGGGATAGATCTGTACAAAGGGATTTGCATTTTGTCTCACAACCAAAGATGATTAGTTGTGCAACACAGAAAAAAATATTCATCATGAAATAATACTTTAATCATTGTGCATAATATTTAAAAAAATATATGACAAATGAAAATTACATGGAATTGCGCTAAAAAGTACATTATATTTTCTTTTGCCATACTAGGGGGGCTCTGCCCCCTGCTCGCTACGCTCCCCCCCCCCCCCCCCCCCCCAAAATGCGTAATCACTTCGCGATTTCATTCGGTATCGCCAAGCAATCCCTATTTTCTAGCCAACACCAGAAGTAATTATTTTGTGTTTCAATTCTCGATCGGTTCGCAATCCCTTATCTTCTATGCATTAAATTTTTAGATTCCACTTGGTAAAAACGCGCTCCTCCCCAAGTTCTGACAATTTTATTTCCTTATTTCTAAGCACATAATCATTAGAGTTTACAGAGTTTCATAATTATAATAATTATTAAACATAAAATTATATATATAGTGTTACGAATATTGTAATTACGCCGAAAATAGACAGATGCTGTTCTTGTATTGCGTAACACAGCCCGGAACAAAACAATGATAATCTCGTTTTTTCATCATTTTTGATAAATTTTACATATTTTTATATAAATTTGCAATATTTGTAGACGCCATACATAACGCTAAAAGTGTTTATAACAAAAGAGAACCAAAACAAAACCTACTGATTTTTAAGTACACCGAAAAGAAACAAGTTTGTTGTTCTTGTATTATGTAACACAACCGGGAACAAAACTATGAGAATCTCGATTTCATATCATTTTCGATACATTTACGTGTTTTCACATAAATTTCTAATAATTGTAGACGTTGTATATAGCGCTAAAAATGTTTACAACAAAAAGAAAGCCAAAACAAAACCTACGCATTCACGCAATAAATTTGACGGCAGCGCCACCTAAGAAAATGTAATTTTTTTTATGCGTTCAAAAGCTATACCGGTATTAGCGATCTCCACACTATATACTTCTAGACGCTGTACCCATAGCATGAAACAATTTTTGGCTTTCAAGCAATTATTTTTCTTATTCCATTTGTATAAAATGACATTTTGTTATCTTTTTAATTTCCTTCAACAAACATTCTAGTTAGTTTCCAAGTGATATTTCATCATTAACTAAATCTGCTGTCAAATACATAATGTCAACAGGCAAATCATTAACATTTAGAAACACAGCTTTTTTGTGACTACGTTTTAGTGAAGACGTTTAACCATTGCTTAACTAATTATCGATTAACTTGAGTAGCATATGTCTATTTCCATTCATCCCGTATACGATCATTGCTTTTAAAATGTCAAGATGTACGAAAACATGTGGTGGCTAGTTAGTGCATCTGGACTTAATTTTTTCTGGAGAAAGAAATGTTCCTACTTAGAACGCATTTCGAGAATTGTACCGCAAGCAAGATAATATAAAATAACTAATCTAATAGGGTTCGGAACGCAAAATGTTTAGCATATTCCATTGCATTCAAGCAGTTAAAAGATCTAAATGGTTTTTTTTTTTTTTTAAGTTAAAACGTACATTTTGTTGAAAAAATAAAAAGTAGGGAAATCGTTAGAGGGCGCTCTAGAGGAAGCTAGGGGGGGGGGGCTCAGCCCCCATCGCCCCCATCTGGTTACGGGCCTGAATGTAACTCGGGCCTTTTTTTTTCTTTTCATTTCTTTTTCCTGTAATTAAGGAAGTTAATTAGTTGGGGTGATGATGTCCACTGGGTTGGTTTGTTTTTAACTTTATTCGTTTTTCATAGTGATATTATATCTATGTTTTCTGTTAACCATCTGATGACTGCTTTGCCTTTGTTTTGTATGTATTTATTGCTTGCTAGTTGTTTATGCCAAAGTTCTTCATTGTTTGGTGTGATTTGTGCCAGATGGTATGTTTGTGTTAGCGGGCATGACGTTAGGTAATGTTGTGGAGTTCCCAATTCCCAGCATGCACAATCTGGTGAATCTTTGCGCTTGAATTTTTTTAAGTATTTTGGGAAAGCTCCGTGTCTTGTGTAAATCTGGCTCAAAAGTTTGCAGCTGACTAATCTATTTATACTTACTTTTGGGAAATATTTGTGCGTAGTCCTACCCTTTTCCCCGTAATCCCACTCGAACTGCCACTGTTTAATTATTAGCTCTTTTATTGTTCTTTTAAGGTTTGATATTGGTCTTTCCAGGTCATATGGTATTTGTTTTATTTTGTTTTCTGCTGCTTGTTTGGCTAATTCGTCGGCATCATCATTTCCTTAGATGCCCACATGTGCTTTAACCCAGCTAATCTTGAATATGTTGTCTGAGAGTTTGATTATTTCTTGTATATCATTTACTAGTTGTGTTGTGTTAAATGGCTTGATTAGTGCTTGAATTACTGACATGCAGTCCGAACGGATGCTGTAATCCAACCCTGTGCTGTTACCCCATTTTGCTGCTTTTAGTATAGCCAGCAGTTTGGCTTGAAAGACACTATTCTACTTCCTTAGAGGTGCTGACCATGTTTGAATTTTTTTATCGTTTTTTAAAGCTACGTAAGCCGAACCTGTAGTACCTGATTCCAATTTCGAGCTATCTGTGTAGATGTTTATGTATTTTGGGTTATGTCCTAGTCTTGGTGTAGTTGTGTCTGCTGGATGTGTGGTCCACACGTTTATTTTTTTTGCGTAGTATGTATGGTTGATTATTGACCTGTATAGGTTAACTGATTCACTCAGCCTTGATACTGTACCATATGTGGCCTCGTATTTAACTTGCAGGTGAATTGGAATCAAGCCTGCAAGAACCTGGAGGGCCGCGGTTGGGGCAGTTTTATATGCCTTGACAATGGGCAGCAGGAAGTGTCTCTGGCAGGAGGACAGTACCTCCTTGCTCCTTGTGTTTAGGTTGTGACCCCATATTGAGGCAGCATAGGTTAGTGTCCTTTCAACTACTGTCCTATACCAAATCTTAATAATTTCTGGTTTAAGTCCCCAGCTCCTAGAAGCCATTTATCCCATCATGTTAAATGACTTTCTTACTTTAGTTGCTTGTGTTTGACAGTGTGCTAGCCAATTTAGGTTTTTATGTATTATTACTTCTAGGTATTTTATTTGCTCTTTTCCTTCCAGCTCTTTTTCCTTAAATTTTATTCCTTCTATTTTATAAGTGTTGGAAGGTTTCTAGTGTGTGTTCTTGTTTAGGCACATTAGCTCCGTTTTGTCCCTGTTGAGTGTTAGTTTGTTTTCTGTTATCCAGTTGTTAAATTCCTTGATGATCTTATTGGCTAATTTAATTAGTTTGGTTTTAGTTTTTGCACTTAGTATTATCATGAAATCATCCGCAAATGCCTGTATTCTTACATTTTTTCCCATTCTTTCTTCACCGTAGTGTCTGCTATTATGAGCCATAGAAGGGCTCGAGGCAGCTGCCTTGCGGGCAACCGCCGAACGTCTGTTTAGTTGAGTTGATTCCATTTTCCTCTATTGTGACGTACCTATCATTAAGAAAGCTTTGTATCCAGTTCGTTAAATATGTGGGATTTGGTGACCGCTTTAAGTTTTCTGAGATGATTGGCCATCTGATGCTGTCGAATGCGCCCTTAATGTCCACAGCTTAGTAATATTTGGTATCCCTCTATTTTATCCTGTTTTATTGTTTTTATGAGATTATTTAGTGCATGTTCGCATGAGATTCCTTTTTTGAAACCATATTCTTTTCCGCTCCAGTATTTATTGACAGTTAAATGGTGGGATATTCTTCCGTGAATTACTCTTTCTAAGATTTTACTAAATGCTGAAAGTAGGCTAATTGGTCTATAATTTTTGGGTCTTTACCTTTCTTGTGAAAAGAACCACTGCACCGATTTTGAAAAGTAATTATAATTAGGCAGGTGTTGTATAATGTTAATAGAAGTTGTGGCAATGCTTTGTGGATTCTTTTTTTAAAGTTATAAACAACTAGAAAACCCCGCGTCTTTGCTTGTGCAATATTTGAAATATGCCAAGTAATATTTATATGTCTAAATTTTTATTAAAGGAAATTATACTTTTACGAATAATTCAAAAATTACTATTTAAAACATAGTTTGACTAAGCTTCATTATTACACTGCATTAGGCAGAAATTAGACTTAAATAAATAAAAAGAAATAAAACTAAATAAATGATAATTTAGAAAATATTTTGAAACTTTTATGCTCAATTAATACGCTTATTTCAGTATTCATTTGAAGTTTTGAATTTTTTGGAAACCATCTTCTTACATCTTAGAATTAACGATCATGTCAAATTTCAAATCCTAATACCTTTCTCAAAATAAAGGGCTATGTTGAAATAGGAACTGTCACCATTGATTTGCCAACATTAATTTTGAAATCGGTTTGTTATTTCCTAATATTCCACAGAAACGTAATTTAGAAGGCTTTTAAAGGCGTTTTTTAGAACGTTTGTTGTTCCTGTGAACCCCATGTGGTAGAATCATCCGCATAAAATATAGCCTGTGTAGGATCAGAGACTGTTACCATTGATTTGCAACTATTACTTTTATAATCGGTTTATATTCCCTGAAATTGCATAGAAATCGTAATTTAAGACTTTTTTAGAATGCTTTTCGCACCTCCCCTTCGCTTCACCCCTTTTTAATTCAAATTTATTTTCGACAGTCCTTCGGGAGCATTTATATTTTATAAGTAACTACCATGCCATATTTAAAGTTTCTAGCCTCTTCAGTATCACAGAAATCGCAATTTGGAAAGTTTTTTGCTCCTGCAACCCTCTGGTGGTAGTGGCACAGACATAAAATATAGCTTATGTTTGAGCAGGTTCTATCACCAACAATTTGTCACGATTATTTTTTTAATCGGTTTGGTATTTGATAAGATTGCATAAAAATTGTAATTTAGAACGTTTTCAGAAGGCTTTTCTCTCACTTCATCCATTTAAATTTGGAATTTTCTTTCGACTGTTCTTAGAAAGCAGTTGCATCTTGTAAGTAAATACGATGCCATATTTCAAAATGTTAGACCCCTCAGTTATGGAAAAAACGCAAATTAGAACATGTTTTGCTCTTGCACCCCCACATAGTAGTGACAGCAACATAAAGTATAGAATATGTTGGAGCAGGGACTGTCACCAACAATTTGCAACCATTACTTTTGAAATAGGTTTGGTATTTCCTGAGATTGCGTAGAAATCGCAATTTAGAACGTTTTTACAACGTTTTTAGAACGCTTTTAGCGCATTTTCACCGCTTTTAAATTTCCAATTTTTTTAAAACTCTTCTTAAAGATCATATGTATCTAATTAATATGCACCTTGCCTAATTTCAAGTTGCTATACCCTACCGATCACAAAAATCGAAATTTTGAACGTTTTTTGCTCCTTCAACCTCCAGGTGATAGTGACACTTACATGAAATAGCGTCTATGTTAGAGCAGAGGCTGTCAGCATCAATTTGCCTACCATTACTTTTGAAATCAGTTTGATTTTTCCTGAGATTGCTCACAAATCGGCATTTTGAACGTTTTTAGAACGCTTTTCGCGTATTTTCACCCCATTTAAATTTTTAAAGAAATGTTCTTAGAGATCATATATATCTAATAAATATATTCCATGCAAAATTTCATGAATCTAGATCCTTCCATAATTCAAAAATCACATTTTTAGAACGTTTTTAGTTCCTGCCTCTCCTCTGTGGTAGTGGAAACAGACATAAAATATATCCTATCTTGGAGCAAGAGCTATCACCATCATTTTTCCACCATTCTATTTGAAATCGGTTCAGCACTTCCTGACATTGCATACAAATCGCAATTTAGAATGTTTTTTACAACGCTTTTCGCGCATTTTCACCCTTTTTAAAATTCGATTTTTTTTTAGGAAATGTTCTTTGAGATCATTGATATCTTATAAGTAACAACCATTCAAAATTTCATGATTCTAGGCCCTTCCATAACACAAAACCACAATTTAGAACTTTTTTTCTCCTGCAACCCCAAGGTGGTAGTGATACAAAAATAAAACAGAGCCATGTTAGAGCAAGGTCTGTCACCATCAATTTACAACCATTACTTTTGAAATCGATTTGATACTTCCCAAAATTGAGTAGAAATCACTATTTAGAATGTTTTTTAGAACCCTTTTCGCGCATTATCACCCCTTTTAAATTTCGATTTTTTTAAGAACTGTTCTTAGAAATCATTTATATCTAATAAGTAACTAATATTTCAAATCTCATATTTCTAGGCCCTTCCGTAACGGAAAAATTGCATTTTTAGAACGTTTCTTGCTCCTGCATCCTCTTTGGGGTAGTGGCACCGACATAAAATATAGCCTATCTTGGAGCAAGGGTTGTCACCATCATTTTGACACCATTATTTTTTTAATCGGTTTGGTATTTATTGAGATTGTTTAGAAACCACCATTTAGAACGTTTTTAGAACGCTTTTTGTGCATTTTCAACCCTTTTAAATTTCGAATTTTTTAATAACTGTTCTTAGAAATACTTTATATCTAATAAATAACTAATATTTCAAATTTCATGTTTCTACGCCCTTCAGTAACGCAAAAACCGTAATTTAGAACGTTCTTTGCTCCTGCACCCCCTTTGGGATAGTGGTACCGACATAAAATATAGCCTATTTTGGAGAAAAAGTTGTCACCATTATTTTTTAAATCGGTTTGGTATTTCCTGAGATTGTGTAGAAACCGCCATTCAGAACGTTTTTTAGAACGCTTTTTGTTCATTTTCACCTCTTTTAAATTTGGAATTGTTTAGAAAATGTTCTTAGGTATCATTTATATCTTATAAGTAATTACCATTCCAAATTTCATGGTTCTAGGCCCTTCCATAACACAAAAATTGCATTTTTAGAACGTTTTTTGCTCCTGCACCCCCTTTAGGGGTAGTGGCGCCAACATAAAATATAGCCTATGCTCTAAGTTGGACTAATACCATCATTTTGATACCTTAACTTTTGAAATCGGTTCGGTAGCTCCAGAGATTACTTCTACATACAAACAATTTTTACTTCTTTATAATACTAGTATAGATATAGAAGATGAAGTCAAATCCGGGGGCTTTGTTCTGTTTTATGTTTCTAATTATTCTGTTTAGTTCTTGTTTCGTTATTGGGGGTGGAGCTTCTTCCTTCTCTTTTGGCTTTTCCGGTATTAGTTTGTGTTCTATTGCCGGGTCTGTTAGGTAGAGGTTGTCAATAAAATGATTTAATGTGTTTTTGATTGTGACTTCTTTGTTGTCTGGCATGATATTGACTAGCCTTGAAGGGTTTGTTTTTTTACCTGAAGCTATCTTGTATTGTGGGTCGTAAGTGTCAGTGATTTCATTGCAAATTTTTTTCCAGGAGTCTCGTTTAGCTTTTTGTACTATTTTTTTTAAGATTTGTCTTTCTTTTTTATATTCTATGTGTAATTTCTGTTTTGTTTCCCCGTCTTCTTGTTTTTGGAATCTTCTCCTAAACGCTCTGACCCTGTTCCTTGCTATTTTAACCTCTTGCGTCCACGGTTGTGGTGCAGTTATAACCGGTGTTTTCCTTTGTTTGTAACATTTAAAAGCTATTGTTTTAATTTCGTTTTGGAGTCTTAAGGTTATGCTATCTAGCTGGTCTGTGTTAGTTATTCTTTTAAGTTCTTTGATGTATTTGTTTCTTATTTGTTTTATTGCTTTCTCAAATTTTGCGTGTTTTCCATGTTTAGTTTCTAGTCTGTGTCTTTGGTAGATGGTGTTGACGTATTTGATTTTAAATTTTATAAATTTATGGTCGCTGCACGATTCATCATCGCTCACTTCCCAGTCTGTTATTTTAGATCCTAGCTTTGTAATGGGTATCGTTAAATTTGGCCATCCTTCTATTTTCTTTTTATATCTTACTGTGCTGAACGATGCCGGTGCTCCTGGTGGATTCTGGACGAATAGCGAGTTTAAGAGAAGAAAGTCTGTAAGTTTTTGCCTCCTGTCGTCTATGTTTGCATATCCCCATTGTTGTGAATGCCCGTTGAAGTCTCCCGCCAGTAGAATTTTGCCCTTTGCTAATTTCAAGGTGTCTTCCACTTCCTAAAGTACTATTGCGAAGTCTGCCGAAGGGAATGCGTATACGTTTATGATTGTTATTGTTTCTTTTTTGTTTTCTATTTTTATTGCTGTTGTGAATTCTTTTTCTGCTATTGTTATTGGATTTGTACCTATGTTCGTTACTATTGCTGATCTGTTGTTTTTGGTTTTAGTTACTTTCCATATGCTATTTTTGTTACTGAATGCTGTTATTGTTTCTGTTCTTTTATTTTGGTGAAAGTCTTGAATTAGGCCTATATTAATCTTATTTTCTCCCATATAACCTTTTAGTGAGTTTGTAGCGTTAAAACTGTTATGTAAGTTAATTTGTATGAGATTGGTGTTATCTTTCTCTTGCGTGTTTTCTTTTGCGTTGGAGCTTGCTGTGAGTATTTTTCTATTTTTCCCCTTTTGTGTGTTTAATACTTGGGTGCCTGTTTGGCACTCGTTTTCTTTAGTGTCGTCTTGGAACATATTGTACTCTATTTAATTCACGTACTCTTCGTTCCTGTTCCCTTGTTTCTGCACTACTACGCCTATACACCCGTTGGACACCCCTGTATGTGTTGATAGTTACTATATTTTTTAGTACCTCGTCCCCTGTTGTGAGTTTTGTTTTCCCTGATTCTAATTCTAACTGTCTGATTGACATTAGCTTTCTGTAGATCCTGCACCGCCCGTCGTGAGCCGTGTGGTCCACTGGAATGTTCGCTGTCAGGTGTGCTTTGTTCCATTCATTGTACGATGCACCTCTTGGTTCTCTTAGGGCCTTCTTCATATTTATGGTTGCCGGAGCAGGTTGGGCTGTACTCATTTTGTTGTGTGCACTGGCTAGCGAGATGATCGAATACCTGACATCGATGGCAGCGCGTGATTGTCATATAATGTTTTATTGGGCATTCCCTGAGTCCCAGGCATATCGCTCTTTCTTTGAGCATGTGATCTGCTAGAGGCTCGGGCAGCGATATCGGTATGTGAACCTCCCCCGCAACCGCCCGTAGATGCCTGAGGATCCGGATTCTGTCTGCGTTTGCTTCTGGAGCGATGCCTAACTTCTTGCATATCTTTGTTTTGACGGTTTCTTCATCGATGTCTTCAGGTGCATGGAAGATTATTATTCGTTTCATCTTCATGTTGGCGGTCATGATGACTACTGCTGTTTTCCGCTTCTTCTGCCAGTGCATCCTTAATTCTTACGGCTTGTTCCGCTGATTCGCAGACAATTTTCCTACCGTTCCTGATTTTCTTCACGTTCTTTACTCCGTCTTGATTTTTCACTTTACTGGCTACTTGTCTTTCAACGTCCTCTGCCTTTCTGTCTTCTTTCGCTTGTATTATGACCGTTGCGGTGGCTTCTTGTACTGCCCGGAATCTTACAGCAAACTCTTCTCCTCATTCTGTTGTTAGGTATAAAAACTATTTATCAGTTGTATTTGTCTGTTAGTATCAAATATTCTATACCAACTGTTAAATGTTCAAATATTATGTTCGATTCAGCATTAGATCTGTAGTGAATCAGTATCTTCAGTGTCGAATGCGTAAAATTTAACCACCACTCCGAGAGATTACAGTTACTTGTAATACATAGCTACGAGGGTAGGCTGAAAAGAAATACATACATGCTTGTAGAACACGAATTAAAAAAATAGCAAGATCAGACAAAAAGTACAATTCTTAAGCTTCAAAATCATATATTTATTTTTCAACATAGTCACCGTTAAGTCTAACAAATTTCTCCTAACGTGTAACAAGTTTTTTTATTCCGCCACTGAAAATTTCTTCCGACTTTTCTGGAATCCAGGACTTCACAGCTGCCTTCACCTCATCGTCCGAGGTGTAATGATTACACTAGTCTGCATGATATCAGATGATTAAAAACCAATGACTGCCCTTAATGCATTTTGTTATGCTGATTACAGAACAGTTTTTAGTTTTATTCTATCACGTATAGTTTGATTGCAATCGACACGAGTTTATTTTGAAGATTCATCGCTGAGAACAAGCATTATGTGGTAGTCACACATAACGTAAATGCACTTCTGGATACTTGCCAACTTATCTAACGAATTTTAAAATACAGCCTGATTGGCATAAACAACTCGTAAATCCCCCAAAAATTTTGCTCCCATCATTACGTATCAAATTAGGATTAATGAAGCAATTTGTAAAGGCTCTACCTCAAGATGGGTATTGCTTCAACTACCTTACTATAAATTTCCCTTCATCACACACGAAAAATTAAAAGCTGGAATTTTCGTTGGTTCTCGAATACAAAAACTGATGAAGCACAAAGATTTTGAAAATACAACGAATGAGATAGAAAAAGACGCATGGGCCGTCTTCAAATATGTTACCGAAAACTTTCTAGGGAATAAGATGGGTATTGTTTCAAGTACCTTACTATGAAATTGCCCTCCATCACGCACGAAAAATTAAAACCTGGAATTTTCGTTGGTTCTCGAATACAAAAACTGATGAAGCACAAAGATTTTGAAAATATGATGGATGGGTTAGAAAAAGACGCATAGACCGTCTTCAAATGTGTTACCGAAAACTTTCTAGGGAATAAGAAAGATCCAAATTACAGGAATATTGTTCAAACAATTATGGAAAATTTCAAGAAGTTGGGCTGTAATATGAGTGTAAAAAAGCACTTTCTGCATTCCCATATCAACTACTTTCAAGAAAATCTGGGACATTACAATGAAGGGCACGGTAAGCGCTTTCACCAGGATATCAAAGAGATGGAGAATAGGTACCGGGGAAGATGGAATGTAAATAGGAGGGCTGTGGGACTACTGTTGGATGTTGAAGAGGGACATAAATGGGGAAAGAGGATCTGCAAGAAAGACAAAAAGGAGAAAGTTTGTTTAATTGAACACTGTTTGCTTTTCGTTTAATTAAAGAAATAGCATGAACTTATAAGGACATTTTTTACAGTATTTTTAACGTGTTAAGGAAATACTTTGTATGAAATTGTGATAAATTTTTTATTGCATTAATTAAAATATGGAAAACACAAATTCTTATTTTTTGTAAAATCTTGACATGAAAGAGAAAAATAGAAGTCGTATCCGGAATCAGCATCAAAATTTGATTCAGGTAAACTTCATCATAAGAAATCATCTGACAAAAAGTTTTGAAATGCAGGCTGGTGTTAGTCTAAGAGCTAGCAACGTTTTCGTCACCTGATTTTTACCAAGGCTCATTTTTCTATATCTTCTTCCGTTTTATTGTGTAGTACGTTTGCGAACGGTCTGGCTGTCGGGGGACGTTACGTTTACCCAGGGCAGAAGGGGTTATGCAGGTCAAAAAACTTCAAAATTACGTCATTTTATCAAGGCTCATTTTTCTATATGTTCTTCCGTTTTATGGTATAGTACGTTTGCGGACGGTCTGGCTGGCGGGAGACGTTGCGTTTACCTGCGGGAGAAGGGGGTATGCAGGTCAAAAAACTTCAAAATTACGTCATTTTATCAAGGCTCATTTTTCTATATGTTCTTCTTTTATGGTGACCTACGTTTGCGGACGGTCTGGCTGGCGGGAGACGTTGCGTTTACCTGCGGGAGAAGGGGCTATGCAGGTCAAAAAACTTCAAAATTACGTCATTTTATCAAGGCTCATTTTTCTATATGTTCTTCGTTTTATGGTGACCTACGTTTGCGGACGGTCTGGCTGGCGAGAGAAGGGGTTATGTAGGTCAAAAAACTTCAAAATTACGTCATTTTATCAAGGCTCATTTTTCTATATGTTCTTCCGTTTTATGGTGTTCTATGTTTGCGGACGGTCTGGCTGGCGGGAAACGTTGCGTTTACCTGTGGGAGAAAGGGTTATGCAGATAAAAAAAATTTCAAAATTACGTCATTTTATCAAGGCTCATTTTTCTATATGTTCTTCCGCTTTATGGTGTAGTGCGTATGCGGACGGTCTGGCTGGCGGCAGACGTTGCGTTTACCTGTGGGAGAAAGTGTTATGCAGATAAAAAAAATTTCAAAATTACGTCATTTTTCAAGTCTTATTTTTTTATATGTTCTTCCGTTTTATGGTGTAGTATGTATGCGGACGGTCTGGCTGGCGGGAGATGTTGGGTTTACCTGCGGGAAAAGGGATTATGCAGGTCAAACAACTTCAAAATTACGTCATTTTAGCATGATTTTTATTTATAACATCTGTTTCTACTAACTATTTGTGATATTAATCCATTATTGCCAGACGTTGCCAATGTTGCTAAGACCCTACCAGATCCATATTTATAGGTGACATATTACTCTTTGGCTATCAGACAACCTATAATTAATTTGCAAGACACAAATTCGGTTGCAAAGTTAATCCCAGACGGCTTTAAATATGGCTACAGAAGTGCCTGTTTCATGAGTGGTTTATAGTTTAAAAATTATAAGTCATCTTTACGTCATTTTATCAAGCTTAAAAATAACAAGATATTACTCTTTGGGTAACAGTCAACCTATAATTAATTTGCCAGACACAAATTCGATTGCAAAGTTAATGCCAGACGGTTTTAAATATGGCAACGAAAGTGCCTGTTTCAAAAGTGTTTTATAGTTTAAAAATTATAAGTCATCTTTACGTCATTTTATCACGCTTAAAAATAACAAGATATTACTCTTTGGCTAACAGACAACCTATAATTAATTTGCCAGACACAAATTCGGTTGCAAAGTTAATGCCAGACGCAAGCAAATTTAAACAGGCACTTTCGTTGCCATATTTAAAGCCGTCTGGCATTAACTGTGCAACCGAATTTGTGTCTGGCAAATTAATTATAGGTTGTCTGCTAGCAGTGGCGCAGCCAAGGGGGGGGGTGTTTGGGGGTTAAAACACCCCCCAGAACTAAGGAAAACTACTATAATTGCCGCTTATATGAATCAAAACCAAAGTTAATATTTAAATTTTTTGGCTTTTTTTTATTCCGCCGCTTTGTTAAATCAAATTCTGTTCAACAAAGTGATTCAATTAAATGGCGAAAATTCTACTTAAAACTGTGAAAGCGCATAATATATGCATTTGTTAAGAGAAAATTGGTTATTTGAACTAAGTCACTTTTTCGAGTCGTCTTATGCTAAAAGAAGGGTCATTTCCTGCCGCACAGACGCTTTGAGTTTAAGTATTATACAGTGGACCGTTTTTTAATTGCACTTCTGCCTTTGTTCCATGTTCGAAACAATAATAGATAATCGAATTCCAGAGATAAACATAAAACATACACTTTGTAGATCTCTCTCAGTTTCAAACTCCCCGTTTTATGCTTTTTGCTCTCAATTACACTATATGGCCAAAGTTACCGATCACTTGCGATTTTTGACGTTTTATTAAATATCTAGAAAAATACATGAGGAATCAACCTGAAACTGCAGATGTGTAAACAGTATAGTATATGTCAGATATTTCCGCGAAGATTTTTTCCCGAAACCCCATAGGGGACCGTCAACGAATTGAAGAAGAACGAATATCTTTTGGATAACCCTGTAAAAACTAATGCAGCAAAAGCGTTCAAACTCGAGATTATTAATAAGTGTCTTATTGTAATATATTGTGTTCATTTTTATGAGGATAGCATGTATAGTAGTACACTGTTAAAAATTTGCAGCATTCTGTCCAGTCATTCGACCATTTTTTGAAAAAATGGTTTCATAACCGTAATTTAACTGTATTCTGATCATAAAATGGCCAATAATATGGTCAGAATAGTGTTAAAGTACGGTTATGTAACCGTTTCTGATAAAAACGGTCAAATGTCTGGACAGAATGCTGCAAATTTTTAACACTGTAGAGAAATTAAGGTTTTTATAAAAACAGTCCCAAATTTCGCCAAGTTTTTTGCTTATAATTTGCAGAGTTCTTGATATAAAAAAAGTTCTTTTCAGAAAATATGACAAACAGCATTGTACACAATACTCTGTAATCAGAATAAAAAAATAATAAAAATTGGATGAAAAATGAGCTGGTTTACTAAAAAATGTTTCACTGCGCATGCGCGAATGCAA
This sequence comes from Maratus speciosus, assembly GCA_963932465.1. Classification (NCBI taxonomy): domain Eukaryota; kingdom Metazoa; phylum Arthropoda; class Arachnida; order Araneae; family Salticidae; genus Maratus; species Maratus speciosus. The sequence continues at coordinate 207,156,146 of OZ010793.1, read as the reverse complement.
TCAAAATGTAATATGCATAATATGCTAAGTATATCGAGCAACTTTTGTGAAAATCTTAAAATCTTAGCTTGAAAATTCTGAAAATTATCGTCGATAGAATAAGCTCGAAATCCGTTGTTCCCAAAAAGAAGCAAAAAGATGAGGAGTTGTATCCAAATATAGTAGTACATGCAATATTGTGTACGCTATCTTGGTACTAATCAACAGATATTTGATACAACCCCTTATCTTTTTGCTTCTTTTTGGGAACAACGGAGATCGAGCTTATTCTATCGACGATAATTTTCAGAATTTTCAAGCTATGAATTTGAGACTTTCCCAAAAGTTGCTCTATCTATATTATAAAGGACAAACATATCTGTGCGTAACGCATACGTCATTTTGCGAATGACAACACTTTGAAATTTGAAATAAAATTTTGGTTTTGCAATTTTCTCTACTGCAAATTTTTAAACTTCTAAATATTGCACATTTTAGATTTTTACACCATCGTATAAGGAAAAATTAAATCTACTAAAATTAATTAATAAAATTAACTCTTTTAAATGCAATTTGTTTGAAAGCTGTATTTCAATTTAATTTTAAGATATTAATTTTTTTGTAGTTTTTATTACTTTTTTTGTAATTGTGGCAACTGAAGTACTTCATTTCTTTGAAAGTAAAGGGAAAATAATAAAATAATAGATTACTGTATCTTTTTGTTGCCATTTTTTCATAAAAACTGAAAAAAAATTTAAATTAAATACGTGCTATGTTAAGAATATCGTTTGTTATAAAACCCGATAACTTTTGGCTTTATTTCGTTTTTATTTATCAACTAGCTGTTTAACCCGTTTTATGCAGGCGAGCTTATGAATTTAATTCTAAAACTAAAATAAAAAATAACTATTCGATTTAGTAAAATATTTTTCCACTACTGTGCCTTTTTTTAATGAAATTTAATCAGCGTGGCGTACGTAATAAGCATATCTCTAATTATTTGCTTTCGAGGTAAAAGAATTATTGTAATACCCGCTACAGCTTTTTAGTTGCTTTTTTTCAGCGTGGCGTACGTAATATGCAATGCGTCTTGCAATAGAAAGGTAATTGTTGTGGTAAAAATTTTATTGTGGATTTTTAATTGTTGGCAGCTGCTATAACGAAAAATGTTTAAATTTGATAGGAAATTGCTGAAAAATTGGTGTTTTTTTATTAATTAAAAGTTAACAATAAATTATTTCGATTCCGGATTTCTTTAGTTGCCTCGGCCGTGTTAGGAAACACATGTACATAACATTTCACAATCCTGGCTTCTAAACTGTGGATTTGTATAGCATTACAGACAGACAGACAATTTTTCACTTTTATATATTAAATTAAATGATTTTTAGTTCATTGCAATTTAACTTTACAAACGATACAACACTTTCTCTTTACAAAAATACATTTTAAACAATATTTGTGACTTATTTTCTTCGCATTTACTTAATTCGTATCAAAAATATGAAAGAATGCAATTTTATCAATCCGTGTGTAATTAAATTTTCCGAATTTTGAAAAAATATAAATGAATGACATCTGATAAAACATGGAGCTATTATAAACAAAAAAATGATGTCATATATAAATCATTATATACCCGAGATTGTTTTGCCTAGCTTCCTAAATGACGTCATTGCTTTCTGCGGGGTTTATATATTATTCCGAGATAATGATGTCATTTGCATACCGTTCTATCGATGTTGTTTAAGACGGGGTCGTAAAAGTGGGATGATTTAGTGGATGCAATTGACGTCATTTTATTTAGAAAAAAGCGCGAATTTTAATTCTTAGAACTAAAATATGTTTTGTAGAAGTGCGTCATTTTCATCCCAGCTGCTTTGAAATTCTTCACAGGTGAAAATGCTTTATCTTTGAAAATAACTTAATCGAAATCACACACCGATAAAACACAATGTTTTACAAACGTTTAGAGTGCCATTATGGAAGAGCAGTAACATGCAGTGGCATGCTCTTTGACCGAAAAATAGCAATTTATATTACAGAACTTGATGATTCTCTCTTGGATGTATTCGCTTTGCCGAGTTAGACAAGCAATCACAGAATATCTTGGCAATAATTAGGGGTTTAAAATAATATCAGGTTCCCCACGTTTTTGTCCAAAATTCTCTCGACTAATAAAATTTTATTGCTATTCTTTAAGACATGTCACTTTAATTTTATCAAAATAACATAAGTTGCTTAATTTAATTTTTCATAATTCTATATAATCTATATATTTAAAATACAAGAATTATTTTTTAGTCATCTGCCCTGATCTTTCTGCTGAACCAAATTTACTATATATATTTTTTTTAACTGAAAGCTGTTCATTTGTATATGTGCCTGCACTAGCTGTTTCTTTTAATATCCCATTGTTATATTTTAATTTGAAAAGTATTCTATGAAACTTCTTCAAAATGATGGTAATAAGATAGCTTTCATTATTGCAGAGAAGAGAGAATTAATGAGGTTTATTTATCCTTATTCTCATGAAAATTCAAAAATGTTTATAAAAATTGTTGTATAGGGCTTAATGGCGCAAAATCCCATTAGCGACATAATATTTTGAACGGAAAATTACATACTGCTTTTGAAAACACGCATTTTCCTCATAAAGTTTCCAAATTTATTTTCCTTCTGTATGTGTACTAAGTTTCCGACACTATAGGTGAAATGCTTAAGTAAGTGAAAATGACGTCATATTTCAAAGAAACGATGATTTTCTTAGATAAAACTAAACTTTTTACACAAATGCGTAAAAAAAAACATAAATTAAGTCAATTTTTACTCTCCGGTACTGAGATTAGAATCTCGAGTTAAGAGATCGACTGTTCACATGCAAAGATTTTGCTGTCAATCGTGACTTCACGTTTTGAATTAAAATGATTTTAAAATGATCAAATTAAAATACCAATTTTTTAAAAGAGTGATTGCGGGTATCACAGGTTAATTTTTAAATTTATCTTTATCGCGTGGAACTCGATTAAGGAAGATTAATCCGTTTGCCCTTAAAACAACATAAAGAGTTCATTTTCTTACAACTAATATTCCGTAAACAAAAATAAAACTTCCTTTGTGATTAAATAAATAATATAATATAAATAAAACACAAATTTAACAGACACGTAATTGAGCTACACGCTTAAAGCTCTGAAATTATCAGAAAATAAAAGGATGCCGTAAGCAGAAAAATGTTGTTCTAATAACTCTTAGCATGCGGCTAATACGAAAAAAAGATCACTTTTGATAAATTTCAAAAGTTTATTTGATTGTATAATTAATATTTTTCACATGAAAAACGCTTTTCATTTTTAGTGTACAATCTAAAAAATATATTGCATGTAAAAATAAGTATTACTTTTCAATAAAAAATAATTGGTTTTCACCTATATTCTGTAACCCGGGAAGCCCGGGTACGATCCCCTAGTATACTTAGATAATACATTATGCATATTACATTTTGATTGCAATTGTGCATGCACAGCGAAACAATTTTTAGTAAACCTGCTCATTTTTCATCCGATTTTTATTATTTTTTAATTCTGATTGCAGAGTATTGAAAAGAACTTTTTTTTATATTAAGAACTCTGCAAATTATAAGCAAAAAACTTGGCGAAATTTGGGACTGTTTTTATAAAAACCTTAATTTCTCTACGTGTATAAATGCTATCCTCATAAAAATGAACACAAATTATTACAATAAGAGACTTATTAATAATCTCGAGTTTGAACGCTTTTGCTACATTAGTTTTTATAGGGTTATCCAAAAGATATTAGTTCTTCTTCAATTTGTTGACGGTCCCCTATGGGGTTTCGGGGAAAATTTTTCGCGGAAATATATGACCTATACTATACTGTTTACACACCTGCAGTTTCAGTTTGATTCCTCATGTATTTTTCTAGATATTTAATAAAACGTCAAAAATCGCAAGTAATCGGTCACCTTTGGCCATACAGTGTATATCTAATACCATGCTTTTTGTGTACCCAAGTAAAAATCTTTATAAAAATAAGAATAAAAAAAATAGTACTATAAAGTTATAAAAAGCTGTTTTTGATTGTGATTGAACAGATTGTCGCAATCAGTGGTTCTTTCGAACCATTTGTTCCGTAGGAGGTTTGCACACAAATTTAAAGAATATATTTCACTAGTTGGTAATGGAGCAACGAGTAATGGTGCTTCCCTCGGGGGAAGCACTGTCACCAGTGTCTCGTAGGAAAGAATCATTGATTGTAATTTCATTGACTTATAGATACATGCCTGTGAGTATGGATTTTGAAAAGAGAGAGATTAAATGTAAGATATTGTCTTAGAATTTATAAAACGCTTTTAAAACGTTTTCCGTTCATTTCATCCTTTTCAATTTCGAATTTTTTTAAACCGTTCTAAGGGAACATTTACTACATAAAAGTAATCACCGTGCCAAATTCCAAGCTTCTATACCAACTGTATCGCAGAAATCGCAATTTTAGAACGTTTTTTGTTCTTGCATCCTTTTAAATTTCGAATTTTAGGAAAACTGTTCTTGGTGAACATTTACGTTTCTAGAGTAACAGCCCCAGCAGCAGATTTTTTTTCTGCAGTCTGCAACACAGATAGAAACTTTAAAAACAATCTGCAGAACATAAGGACAAACGCCCTCTTTCCAATCCCTCGTGCACTCAACCCCCCCCCCCCCCGTATTTGTGATTAACATAAAAGGAAAGCACTTTTTTAAATAATTTACCTTTGTCATCAAAATTTTTAATACCACTATCTGAAAAATCTTTCATAAAATTTGTCAAAATTTCTGTGAATTTAGAAAACAGAATAATAGTAAAAATAACATATGAAGAACAATTTCTAAAATTTTTGAAAAGATTGATACAATGTGATAATATCAAAAATTATATATAGATGTGATAATACAGGAATGAAAGTGCACTAAAGCCACTTTGAAGCAGCAAAAATCTAATTTTGTAGCAGTAAAATCCGTTTTTGTAGCAGCAAAAATCTAATTTTTTAGCAATAAAACCGGTTATTGGAGCAGATTGAAATTCTTAGAAAATCAAATTTGAGTAATTCATGCAAATACTATAAGTAATTCTAATGCAATGTTTTATTTATCAAAATTCAAAATTTAACATACTTTCACTCAAAACATGGCTAACTAATATTTAACCTGCCACTCAGCTGCAAAGAAATCTCGTGAAAACATCAATGTTGCAGCAAATTTTTCCGCGATTCTTTGACGGAATTCACCTTTTTTCCCTTGATCCTTTGAGGAAATGCGCGTTTTTTTCGCGATCTTTCGACGATGTTCGCGTCTGTCCGCCTGACGATGGCAGCCTTTTTTATCGCGATATTTCGACGATGTTCGCGATCTTTCGATGATGTTCGCGTTTTTATCACGATTTTTCGATGATGTTCGCTTTTATCCGCGATCTTTCGACGACGTTCGTGTTTTTTCGCAATCTTTCGACGAAATTCGCGTTTTTTCGCCGATCCTTAGAAAAAAAAGTTCGCGCTTTCTGCGTGATCTTTTAGCGAAATCCGCGTTTTCCAGCTATCTTTGCGCGAAATTCGCTTTTTCCCGCGATTTTTCGACAAAATTCCCGTTTCTTCCGTGATTTTTTGACGAAATTTGCGTTTTTTTTCGCAATCCTTTGACAGAATTCGCGCTTTATCAGCAATCATTTGTCAAAATTAACGTTTTTTCCATTAATCGTTTTTTCCAAATTAATCATTTGACGAAACTCGCGTTTTCCCGCCATCCTTTGTGGAAAGTTACTATTTTTCTGCAGCCCTTTGACGAAATTGGCTTTTTTTCGATCTTGTGGCAAAATTTTCGCCATCTTTTGACGAAATTCGTCTATTTTCCACGATCTTTTGACAAAAATCTCATTTTTTAGCGATCTTTCGATAAAATCCGCGTTCTTTCCGCGATCCTTTGACGAAATTTTTGTTTTTTCCGCGATCCTTTGATGAAATTTGCGTTTTTCTACAATCCTTTGACGAAAGTTGCTATTTTTCGTAGCCCTTTGACGAAGTTCGTGTTTTTTCCGCAATCCTTTGATGGAAGCCGCATTTTTCCGCCAGCCTTTGACAAAAGTTGCTATTTTTCCGCAGCCTTTTGACGAAATTGGTTATTTTAACTGCAAACGATTGACGATATTGTTTTTACGGCGAACATTTGTCGAAATTTGTGATATGTACGTCCGATTTTTCGGACTAATGACCAATTTTTCTTAATTTCTAAAGAAATAACCCCTACGAGGATTGACTCATTTAATAATGCGCGTTTCACGATCGCGTGTCTAGAGTTTTCTCCGTGAATTATTTATATTTTAAAGGGAATCGGAGCTTCGTCAATCGCATGTGGCGTGGATCGTATTATCATGGCACATGGCAAATAATTTCTAGCAAACTTTTTTTTTTCTAAATTTTAACAGTTGAAAAATAGTCTGCAGACATTCTCAAGAGTCTGCGACGTGCGTCGCAGCGTCGCGTCGATTCTGCGCCCGGGGTAACAGCCATGCCAAATTCACGTATCTAGCCCTAACAGTTCCTAATAAATCATAATTTAGATCGTTTTCCGCTCATTTCATCCTTTTAAATTGAAATTTATTTTAGAAACCGTTTCTGGGCATTTATACATCCCAAATGTTACCACCATGCCACATTCTAACCTTCTATACCAAAAGTATCACACAAATCGAAATTTTAGAACGTTTTTGGCCAACGTATCCCTTTACATTTTGAATTTTTTTTTTTTTTTTTTAACTGTTCTGGGCAAGCATTTAAGTCTTTAAATCAACAACCATGCCAAATTTCATGTTTTTAGCCCTAACTGTACCAAATAAATCGTAATTTAGTACGTTTCCTGTTTCTTTCCCCTTTTAAATTTCGAACATTTTAGAAACCATTCATAGTGAGCATTTACATCTTAAAAGTAGCCACTAGACCAAATTTCAAATTTCTAGATCCAACAATATCACAGAAACCGCAATTTTAGAACGTTTTTTGTTCCTGAACTCCTTTGGACGTTATTGTATCGATGTAAAATATAGCCTATATTAGAGCGGAGATGGTCACCAGCATTTTGCCACCATTATTAAGGTTCCACACTCAAGACTTCAAAAGTAAAAACGGAACTATTATAAGATCATTCATGTGTCTTATTTTGCTGGCGCTCAGCGGGAGAGTTGAGGGCGCTCGATGTACCTATCGACGTAGAATCATCCAAGGATTGTTCGTAATGATTTTCGAAAAAATATTTCTTTAATTAGCCGAGATATTAATTAAAAACCCATGTAGAAAACAGCGGCATGGATTAACATAGTGTTGCTGCTTTGCGACCTCCTTTCGAAGCGCGCTTGGCACAATACCAAGTTTAAACTTTGTACAAGATCTTTGTTTTAGGTAAGGAGAATCATAGTGATAAGCAACATTTTTCATTCCAACTGAATTCAATTACTGAGGGCAAATATTAAAAAAATAACTCATATAACAATTCCAAGACATTAAAAGTCAGTAATTTTGAGACAACAATCGCTTATAATTCAATAAGTAATTCATTTATAATGAAAAAAACTTTTTTATTAGAAATCAATTAAATAATCATGCCTGCATATGCTTTTATTTTTAAAAATGAATCGGAAATTTTTACGTTGTTAAGCATGCATTTTTTAAATTGCTTTAAAATTGTCTACTATTACGTGAAATATGATTGACAAGTGACTTTTCGTGAGAATTTCTGCGACCTCTTTCCAAAGCGTGGTGGTTCTCTCCAAGTTTAAACTGTGTATAAGGTCTTTGTTTTATAATGAGAAATATTCATCGGTTTTCATTTCAACAGAATTATATTATGGCATGTTGTATTGTTATACGTACGCGAGAATATTGTCTTTGAACAGTTCTGATATTTTGTACGGAATCCTTTGTACGTGAGTAAAATTCGCTCACGACCGATTATCTTTTAGGTAGATTTCGTATGAAATACTACCTATTACATTCTCCCCTATGTTGAAATTTCTGAAAAAAATTTACAGATCTACACCGATCATGACCCCTAGAACCCAAAACCACCCCCACTAAAAAACTTTATCTATCTATCTATATGTCTATCTATCTATCTATATATATATATATATATATATATATAGTATATCCTTTTCTGCCGGATATGATAACTTCCGCAATTCTGCACAAATCTCTTCCAAACTGATACATAACATCAAGAGGCATAAAATCTCGGTCAAGTTCGTTAATGGGCAAAATCGAACCAACGGGATGGAAATAGGTAGGGGTTTTGTGAAAACCGAAAAAACTCCATAACTTCTTAATTTTTGTACGTATCATATCAGTTTAAAGTTTTTATTAATTCTAAAAATAAGGCCAAAAATTTATGTATCACAGATTTCTGATAAAAATAAAAATGGGCTGAAAAGCCGCAAAAAATAGTGTTTTTGGGAGAAAAAAATTCATAACTTCGTCAATTCTCAAGATATAAAATCTCCATGAATTTATCATATATCTTCTTAATATTTTCTACAACATTTATATAGACAAGTTTTTGATAGGACCAATTCTTACAGCAAAAGCAAATTGAAAATACATAGCGGTTGAAGAAAAAAATCATATTAAGAGTGTATTCAAATCCAAACTGCTTATTTTCTGACTCATTTTTTAATTCAATTTTTCTCTTAAACACATCCAATTGGTAGATTCTCTTATTCAGAAACTATATAATGTACCGTAATGATCGATTTTTTTATAGAGGCAGAATGTATTTCAAAAAATGATGTCAAAGTGGGCATTTTGAACAGAATTTCCGGAAGCGATCGTGTTAGAAACGAAAAATATTGTCCTACTGAGAAAATAACTGTTTATAAATCAAGTTTTAATTAATTGAACGAAAAATAAAAATGCAGGTCGCTTATAAATCTCTTCAAAAATCACGTCAGCAAGTTTCATATTTTTTCTATTAAAAGTGAATCTGAAAATGTGCCAGAAAATTTCGAGTTGTTGAGCATGGAAAAGTATTTTTTTCAATACCGCCTTAACATGATTCTGATAAAACTAGCTCTTGTATAAAAATGAAATAAAAAACTCGTCAAAAGCGGCCAGATAAAATTGTTAAAGTGGGATTATCTCTAATCTCTAATCATGATTTAGTTTTTGTTGGTGAAATTAGTATACTTAACTTTGAAATCTACCTCCGCCTGTAGGCCGGGCTGGCAGGGATTTTTTTAAATCCGTTCGGTAGTTCCAGAATTAACCTCTACAAAAAAAAAAAAAAAAAAAAAAGAAAAAAAAGAAAAAAAAAAAAAAAAAGTTGCTTCTTTGTATTATTAGTACAGATACGACTTCAGTTTGAACCCGGATTTTTTTAGAGAACTTTAACAATAATAAAGATATTTTAACGATATTTCAACAGATTTAGATTACTTAATGCCAAATTCGATGTCATTTCGATGTCATGCAAAGTACTGGAAGTGCAAAGTGATTAAGTCAACAATACCATGCTTAATGTCAACTACATTCCAAAATATAGATTACCTAACTGAGCACTCATTGGACGTGGATGATGATAAATTCCACCAATTCTCGTGATATTGATACATTTGACAAAAAGCAAGGTAAGTCTAATGAAAATTTTGTTAAAATGGCTTCATTATTATTACAGTTAAGAACAAGAATTCGGGATTGTCTTGGAATGAAACCCTGTGTATTTTTGATTGAACAAGTGAATTAGAACCCTGTTATTTTCTATGCAAAAACTATTGCTGGACTGTGCTCTTCCATCTCTTAAAGATTGCCTCATCACTTTTAAACACTTTTCATAAATCTAACCTAGTTAATCCAACCTAGTGTTATTTCATTGGTGCATTTTAGGTTTTCTAACTCTAACATAATCAACGTAACTGTGGAGAAAAGCATCATGATTTAATTCATTGAAAAGACAGATTACATTAACCGGTGATTCAAATAACCGACGAACACATTTATCAGAAACTCAAAACCCCCCTAGGGCCGAATTCTGGCTGCGCCACTGTCTGTTAGACAAAGACTAATATGTTACCTATAAATGCAGATGTGGCAGGGTCTTAGCAACATTGGCGACGTCTGGCAATAATGGATTAACATCACAAATAGTAGAAACAGATGTCATACACAGAAATCATGCTAAAATGTCGTAATTTTGAAGTTTTTTGACCTGCATGTAACCCCTCCTGCCGCAGGTAAACGTAATGTCTCCCGCAAGCCAGACCGTCTGCATACGTACTACACCATAAAGCGGAAGAACATATAGAAAAATGAGCCTTGATAAAATGGCTTAATTTTGAATTTTTTTTTACTTACATAACCCCTTCTCCCGCAGGTAAACGCAACGTCTCCCGACAGCCAGACCGTTCGCATACGTACTGCACCATAAAACGGAAGAACATATTAAAAAATGAGCCTTGATAAAATGACGTGTTTTTTGACTTTGCTAGCTCTTAGACTAAAAAGATTTTCCCCCGTATACCATAATGTAAAGGAATTCTTTTGGATGCCCCTATAAATGAACTATTAATCCAACATAGACATACTTTATATACAATACAGTCATTCTGGGTAACTTTGAACAATGGGGTGTAACTTTGCACCACCTCCTAATTTTCAATATTTTTGACTCCAAAAGACTAAATAAACTCCAGAACTGTGCTCTGTTGGCAAGGTTCTAAACTGGGATTTCTACTCTTTATTTTAGAAAATAAATTAGCAACATTATGCTCAATTAATTGCATTTTCTAGCTATTTTTGTGAAACTGTTTTAAAGTTAATTTGGAATGCTGTTTTGAAGTTGTTGTAATCCAAATAAATTTTCATAGTAAGTAACAATATACTTATTAGACATATTATTATCTAAATGTGGTAAATGTGTTAATATTTTATGATTATTTATTTATTAATAGTTAATAAAATGTAAAATAAGAAGGCACTAACATTTTACCACATTTTCAAGGTAACTGTGAGCCGGCTCAAAGTTATACTGATGTTTATAATTTACTAATTATAGGTGCTACTGTCAAAAATTTCCCATATTTGCACGTATATTTTATATAAATGCCGAAAGTGTGCATTAGATATAACATGTAAATATTTTCACAAATATTTGAAAAATACATAAAATTCATTTAAAGGCGTTATTCGGGGCGGAGCTATTCAAATTTGACATTTCATACATTCGACATTTTTTATTCTTGTTTGAATAATATTAGTACTAGTATGTATTACTGTAACTATGGATATATTATTGAGTTAAAACATTGAAAATCTTTTTTAACTGCATTTTTATGTTTTATCTGAACAATAAGTCGGGTTTTTTTTAATTTCTAAATATTCATGGTTCTCTTCTTCCACTTTTCATATGCATAATATTTGTTGTAATACAGTGATGGAACAGTGTAGCAGCAAAGAATCAATTGACACCAAAAAATTTTATTAGATTTCTTCATTTAACTTCAGGACAGAATTTCTGAGATTTTTGAAGATGAAGAATACTATAAAAATTTAGTGGTGACAATCGCTCAATTGCTGCGCCATTGTTCCATCACTGGTAATATCATAAATTATACAAATCTTGTTATGTTGGGAAATGTAAATTCGGAGTCTTTACATATCTGAAAACATTTTTTTGGGGTTCAAATTTGTCCTAACTATAATACTTTTTTTTTTTTTTTTATAATGAATTATTTTAGATAATATTTATCGTATGGTGCAAAGTTACCCTAAATGGCTGAGTACTTTGAACCAGGTTAAAAATTAATTTTTTTATTACTTTTATCATTATTATTCCTTAATTTTTTATAGTCATACAAAAATTTCGGATCATTTCTTCAATATTATGCCCTAATTGCAACAATATACTTATTTTAAGAGTATAGCATATGAAAATAGGGAAAATGCGGATCAAAGTTACCCTGAATGACTGTACCAAACATGCTTAGGTGACCCTAAATAACGTTTATCAATTTCATGAAAATCCGAGTATATTTACGGGAGTTAGAGCGTGGACAGATGGTCAGACAAACCGAATGCATAAACACTGTTCAACTTTGTTGGAAAGTGTTAAAAAGAAAAAAAATCCTAAATAATTTTGGCAATTTTGTAAGCAATTTTGTAAGATTTATTCAGGCTAGAAATTTATTTAGAAACATTAAACTCCTCCCTACTTCCTTTTATTTAATGGTTTCTCTTGAGCTGAAAAAAGAAAAATCCGCCTTCCACTGTTTCATATGTAAAATAAGGTTTTTAATACAATGCAGACAAACTCTTAAATCTAAATTCATCTTGGAATAAATTAAATAACCCTGTAGGCTATTGGGAAAACCCAAGAAAAAATAGTACTATAATCCAATAGCAAATCTGCCAGAGCTCGTGATTGGTTTAATAAAAAAATAATATGTATTTTTTATTAATTCTTGAATTTTATCTATCTGTCTTTGATCGTTTTCATTTCTACACTATCGAATAGATGTGTCACTTTCCATCCAAATAAACATTATTCTATTATATTCATATATTTCGTCTTTTTCACATTATTAACCGGTTTCAAAAAAAGTAGGAGGTTCTCAATTCGACCTGAATATATATATTTATTTAATGTATGTTTACCGATTACTCCGAAACTACGTGACTGATTCATGTGATTTTCTTTTAATTGAAGGAAATTTCAATTTCAATTTCGATTTAAATTTCATCAGAATTGTTTAACTTAGTTGGATGTACCAATACCAAAACTTTCTTCTATCTCATGCATCTTAATACTTCGAAAAGTAGTTACAAATGTTAACACTTCATCAACATTATCAGTTCAATACTCTACCAACTTTGATTTTTATCTTTAATTTCTGCTTCAGTCAACGGAGCCGGCTTAGCAGAATGCGAGGTTCCCGTCTCTGCACGAGCCGCCAAGCGCCAATGGACAATAGAACTGAAAAATAGAGAAAATTAAACAAAATTTGTCATTACAGCGTCCCCTTCCGGCCGAAATTTTCGAAATTCAAGAAGGACCTGCTTGCTATAGCAGGGTTCGTACGGGTCCTTGAATTTCCAGACTAAGAAATTCTTCGGTACCAGTATTTTCTTATAGAAAATCTTTCCTTGAATAAGGCGAAATTTTGCGCGTTTAAACATGATTTATTTTTCTATAAAATAGTACTGATATTTGACCTTGAAAATAACGGTACCCGTACGAACCCTGTATAGCCAAAAAAAATGGACAAAAATTTGGTTCAATTCTATGCATAACTTCATACACTTTTCGATGGTACAATAATGTAAATGGCACAAAAATCGCTATTACAGCGTCCCCTTTCGTCGGAATATTTCCAGACTGAAGGAGGACCTGGTGGTCATAGCCAAAAACATACACAAAAAAATTGGTTCAGTTCTATCTATAACTTCATACACTTTTCGACGGTACAATGGCGACACACGGACATACTAACATTTTGTAAAAACATGTTTTTTTGTATCTCTGACCCCTAAAACACGTAAATCCGACAAAAACCGGAAGTCGAAAACAATTTCGATTACAATACTCTCGATTATATTACCAGTAAAGATAAAAATCTTTAAAATATTTCATTTTCAACAATTTTCATTAAGGCTGTTCTTAACTGCTCCGCTGAACAAGCGCAAAACGTTCTGACACATTTACAAATTCATTTTTTAACGGAAAGATATAAAATTGGAAAGCCTGGCCATGGAAGCGATTTGGAATTGAACTGTTTTCTCCATTTTTTGATAGATCAATTATCCATTGAGTTATAAGCAATAACGATCACGTGACAAACCCGTTTTTCGCCCGCTCTTGAGTGATTTTTCTACTTTCGCGCGGAAATTCGGTTCAAAAGGTCCACTTTGACATTATTTTCTAAAAGATCTATTTCGTTCGCAAAAAAAACGGAAAAAACAGCTCGATGACATAGTTTCTGAACAACAACACCAGCTAGTTTCATGCATTTTCGAACAAAAATAAATTAAAACTTATGTCAGGAAGTTTCCCTTTTGGATTTGAGAACAGCCTTAAGTGACGTAATCCTATGATGGCACTACGTCACTTGATGCTCAATTTGCTGTGTCCTTCAATGTATATGAAATATTTATTGATATTATTTTTATTATTAATGTGTATATTCCTTGACTTATAATTTCATAAATACTTTAAAATACCTACAAAATATAAATTGCTCAAATTTTCGAGTGTATTGTAACATCCAGTTTCATAAATTTACAACACATTATATTCTACAGACAGATAGCCTATCTGTTTGAAGAGAAAGTCGCTACCTGGCGATTTTCCTATCTCTTTGTACTGTTTTATTTCTAGGATTGTTGCTTAAAATCAAAGTGGGCCAACAATTCCTGACATTTTTTTAAAATTTAATATAAAATCAAGTAATTAGCGTATTGAAGTAGTTTTTTTTTTTTTTTTTTTGAAAAAGCTTGTATTATTTCAAAGCCTGAGTTTATTAATCTAATATAGGTGGTGCAATGTCAGAAATGACTAATTATTCTGTCTACTTCTCAATATGTAATTAATTACACTAAGAAACCAACTTTTATTAAGCGGCAGTTTTCCTAACAGAGTGTTTGTCTTCACTCCTTAAGGGAGTCCGGGACACAAAAATCTTCAAATTTTCTAAAAACATTTTATTGAATTAATTTCTCTGTTTTTCTCTGCTTAAAATGACGTTTAAATCATATTTCTATCTTAATTAAAACAAGAAATATCTTTTTTTTTTTTCGTTTCGGTTTATTTTCAAAATCTAGCTTTCAAGCAATGGTTGTCATGGAAACGACTTCTTGTGAAAATGCGTTTTTCTTCATGGTGGAATTTTTCACCGTTTCGCGTATTTAAATTGTTATAAGTCAAGAACTGTAAAGATAAGGGGTTCAAACTTGGAACATGTCTTTTTCAATTGTTATAGTTTAATTTAGATTTAACAAATTAAAAAAAAATATTTACTTTTGAAAATATGATTTTTTTTTAAGTTATGTCCTTTTCTTTTTCTTAATTTTTACTTGAAACATTTTTAATTTTTTTTTAATTAATATTTAAAAAAATGCTGAATCAAAATTAAAACTTATATATTTCTGTTTATTTAAATTTTAAGAAAAAATGAAATTCTGCAAATAATATTTCGAGTTATAAATATTTTAAATTACCCCACTTGTTTAATAAATTTTAAATTTTGATTTTTTTTTTAAATTATTATTATTATGAGAAGTTTTATCATGATTTTGCTTACAAATGATATGTTTAACCATCAGAAAAAAAAAAATTCAAAATTATACTTAATAAATAAAAATTATTTTAAAATGTGTCCCGGACCCCTTAAAAAACTTCAAAAATTAAAGTGATTATGATCTGAATAGATGTAAAGCTTTATTAACGTCGAAGAATCTAGAATTTCGTATAATAAAAAATGCAATATAATAAATCAGTCTCCTGCTGTAACTTATAAACTTATCAGAGAAGTATGTCTTAACTTAGAAAATGATTACTATCGTGTACAATATGGCTAGAAAATTAAAGTGATTTTATGCCCAAAAAATAATAATTTATTTTACTTTGCATTTTGTTTTTTCTTTAAAGTTATTTTCAAAAAAAATTCACCATTTTTTAAAATTGAAATTTAAACATTGTGTTGTGAAAGAAAGGATAACAACACGAACTTCGCACAACATTTCTGACGACATTTTTTAACACCTGATTGCTTTTTTTTAGGTAAATATTCTGCATCCTAATTTGCATTTTGTTCACTTAACATCTTTCCAATTTGTTTATGGCAAGTTTTGCCATAAGCATTTCATTTCGCTACTAACTAAAATATCGACTCCCACCAGTTTGTTTCATAAGTAACTTTTAAATATAGGTTTCTTATGCGTTGGCAAACCCATACTTACCTGGCACTGGGGTCAGCCTTGATCACGAAGGAGGCTCCCCCGAGCAGAGACCTCACATTGCACACCGAGGGGTTGACGTTCGCCACATCCGCAAATTGCGGTTGCTTGGGGTGCATAATTTTTGGTAGTTGGGACTGCGTTCGCGCTGTCCCTTTTAATTTAAGACGAGTTTTAGCACAAGCGTGCCGTTGATATAATGCTTGCAAATACAGTGGTAAAGTTAAACCGACAAACCTTTTCTGTTTGTCTACGGTTAAACCTGTGAAATAAAATTTCGTTGATTTCTCAAGATGTTTTTGAATTTTTCTTTTGACATAATTTGAGATGATAATAAATAATCCACATTGATTAAATTTTCGATTTTTATTGCTTTTTGATTATAATATTACTTACTATTATGGAACGCGAAACACGAATGTATTTTTTCATTCATAGCTTTATACAAAATTATTCATGAACGATTCTGAAAATCTAAAAAAGTTCAGGTGTAGCTTAAACCTGAAACTTTTTAGATAATCTTGTTTCATAGTTTATATCAATTAGGGAATGTAAAATCAGCGAAAAAAGATAGCGACTTTTAATGAAAGTTTGAGCGAAATCGCAAGAATCCAACACCTTTAATAGACCACTCCCATCTCCTATTAATTGATGAGCAAGACTTTTATTGTTTTCTTTTTAACTTGCACAACTGGCATTTTAAACTGGACTGCATGCATCATTATGTGAAAACAAGGGAAAAGGGTTTTTTCTCTCTGTCTATAAACGAAGCAGCTTTGTAAGATTAAATTTAAAAGTTTTTGCCGACAATCCGTTTCTAATGAGCAAGACCGGAGCCCGAAAAATATTTTGGCGGAGATTGGGGCATAGAATTTATCTTATTGTTTTATTTTAGATTGTTTTTTACTAATTAAATGGAGGCATATGCTTATGAATTCAAATAATTCAATTTAATATACTTAAAAAAAAGTTAAGCCTTTTTCATCGCAAATAACATTGTAATCGCATTAAATGCTTCTTTGGTGACAAATCTTGACAATAGTGTCAACTAAATTAATGTATGAAATTTTGTACAAATGTTTTATTATTTCAAATAAAATGAGAAATTTTCAACAGAAAAATTTCAAAGAATTATATAGATTTATTAAATGTTTTATTGCCAAAAGGTTTTCTAGTAACATACATCGGAACAGCTAAGTTTGGGGGATATTTTAAATAGCTTTTAACACTTTCAGGGTTTACCGTTTGCAGTCTGCAAACGGTTAATTTTAATGCCCAAATTTCCAATTGGCACCAGTAATTTTTTAGTACAATTTCGATCTGAGAATATACGTGAAGAAAAGCTTTTGAATATTTTCAAATAAATTTGTTTGTAAATTGCGGTGTGAATAAATTATTTGAACATTTTTTGGGCAGAAATGCCCTTACCCCTGAAAGGGTTAAAGCATTGTTCAAGAATTTGGGTTAAACAAATTCGGAATCAAAGAATAAAGATTTGCTAGCGTAGAATTTTGACTGTAGTAGATTTTCGAACCTTGACCTTCTTGCCACATAGTTAACACGAATTTCGGATCACGCCCGGGTGCAGTTTATAGTTGCGCAGTCCCGAGTGCAGTTGCCTCCCGGTCTACAGTTTTCATAGCCGGCGTTGACCGAGTCCGTGATAATAACCTTAAATAAACCTCAAATTTGTATGATTTTACATCTTTAACCCAATACAATTTTGTCTGAATTTATACTTTTAATACAAAAAAACGAGAAAAAAATATTGAGTTTACATTTTCTTGTTCTTTACAGTTTTTTGTTTTTGTTGTCCGAACTCTTTAAAAATTGTATGGCTTTTAAATAGAGCGGTTTTGCAGCCAGTGTAAAAATTTCGTGAAAACATTTTGATATCTAGTCGTAAAAAAAAAAAAAAAAATTCTTTTCTGCGTCAGGTCATTTGACATACAAAAAAAAAAAAAAATAAAATAAAAATAGTTCTTATCGTCCGAACTCTCTGAAATTTTAATGGATTGTAAATATAATTGTTTCAAAGCCCTCTTTAAAATTTCGGGAGGAGGATGCATATGTAATGCGAACGCAGGTCATTCCGCGCCTCGCGGAGACGATTTTTTTTTCTACGCTAAAAGTAAGTATTCGCCCGTATTTTAGTACAACCTTTTTAGAGCATCTCAATAGACCAGATTGACATCACCTACGAAAATTTTGAAACGTTCGGACGAGTAGAAATACTTTTCTACAAAATAAAATGTGTGACAATATCAACGAAATCACTAAAAACCTGAGTGTTTCGTCACGATTTCGCCCGCTTTCGGTACGCATAGACTCCAAACATCAAATTACGCAGAAAATACAATACCAAATAGCATGTACTTTCAATTCAACATTTTTTCGCGATTTTTTCATTAAAAAATTTAAATTCAGACAAAATGGAGTTAAAGATATATAATCATACAAATTTGAGGTTTATTTAAGGGTCATTCATCAAGGGCCCGGGCAATGGCGAGCGGGTCAGCTAGTAGATTATAAAATTGGCTATACATTATGTACCCATAATACAAATGATTACAGTCAAACCTCTCTAAGGAGACTACCCATTAGACCATAAAAAATCGGTCATTCAGAGAGGTGGTCTCTGAATAAAGGTGTTGGGTAAAGCAAAAAAAAAAGCATAATATACATACTACAAAAAAAATATTATTGAATTACTTTATTATATTTCATGTCTATACAGCTTTAAAGAAGGAACTAATGATTGCTATAATAATTGCTATGATTTTTAACAATTTCTCATTAACAATTTTTCTTTCTAACCATTCTTTGATCTCCTTAAACAAATTATTTATTTTAGTATCATATCTAACAGGTATCGAAGTTTGTATCAATCTATTGATTTCAACAAATGTTTCTTGACATGAAATAGAAACTTTAACTGGCAGAAGCTCGTCCTCTGAATCAGTATGAGATCTTAAAATAGATTTTAAAATATCTCGATTGTAGTATCATTCATTTTATAAATGATTGTAGAATTTATTTTTTAATATATAAATTTCAAAGTCTTACCCTTGTCGAGATTTTCTACAATACGATTCTCCCAGTATTCAGTGAGTATACATCATCGTAATACTCAAGAGCTTCCTCATATTCATGTGATTTGCGGTTGCAAGAGAAGAGATAGCCTTGATTCGCCAGGTCTAAGGCTAATGTCAGACGGACGTCTTTCTGCACGCTTTTTTACTTACGTATTATCCCTACACTACATCCCTACTTCTGATTTTTCAATCTCGTTTCGCTAACAGCGAAAAATCTATCTGAATCCCAGCCTTGGTAGTCTATATAGGTCTTTGTTACTAGGATGAGGTACTTTTATTTCACGGTTATAAAGAAAACGGCTCAAGTATAGCAAATAGTTTGCACGAAATAAAGCATGTGTAATTGAGACCAGTTAATTTGGTTTATCCTTTTAAACATTTGAGGTCTAAAAATGGAAAACGATGAAAGTCCAAAAGAGGAAATTTTTCAAGAGAACGAAAAAAAGAAAAACTCCTACTTCTGGTACTTACAGCGTTTTTCTTTTTACTTTCTTCTATCTTTACAAGAAGAAAGTATTGAATTCGTGAAAATATTCGACTTTCGGTTTTCGACGGATTTACACGTTTTAGGGGTCAGAGATTCCGAAAAACATGTTTTTACAAAATGTCTGTCTGTGAGTCTGTGAGGCTGTGAGTCTGTCTGGCTGTATGTGACACAAATTTTGTGGGCGCTCTGTCTCAAGAACTAATGCACGGAATTTAATAAAAATTTATATTCAGTTAGTCCCTGATATAAATTGGTGCTGATTAGTTTTTGGTGCAAATCGTTCAACAGGTGGCGCTGCTATACAGCCTTTTTCACGATTTACGCAATAGCTCAATCTCCAGAATTAATGCACGGATTTTCATCAAACTTCAGATTTAGTTAGTTCTTGACATGAATTGAAGTTTTGTACATTTTGGTGTAAATCACTCAACAGGTGGCTCTGCTATACTGCATACTTTACGATTTCCGCAATATCTCTATCTCAACAACTAATGCTTGGATTTTCATCAAACTTCAGATTCAAGTATACTTTGATATGAATTAGTGCTGTTTATGTTTTGGTGCAAATCGCTCAACAGGTAGCGCTGCTATGCCGCACTTTTCAGAATTTCCATTATAGCTGTATCTCAAGAACTAATGCAATAATTTTCACCAAACTTCAGAATCAGTTAATCCTTGACATGAATTGACATTTTATTTATTTTGGTGTAAATCGCTCAACAGGCGGCGCTGCTATGCTGTATTTTTCAGAATTTCCACTATAGGTGTATCTCAAGAACTAATGCACGAATTTTCATCAAACTTTAGAATCAGTTAGTCCTTGACATGAATTGGCATTTATACAGTTTGGTGTAAATCGCTCAATAGGTGGCGCTGCTATGCTGTTTTTTTATTTCCGCAATAGCTCTATCTCAAGAACTAATGTTTGGATTTTGAACGAACTTCAGATCCATGTATACCTGGATATCAATTATTGCTGTTTATGTATTGGTGTAAATCACTCAACATGTGGCGCTGCTATGCTACATTTTTTCAGAATTTCCGCTATAGCTCTATCTCAAGACCTAAGGCACGAATTTTTAACAAACTTCAAATTCAGATACACTTTGATATGAATTGGTACTAAATTAATGTAATTTCTTGTACTATTTAAATGGTTTAATTGACGTGATTTATATAGAAGAAGGTTTTGTGATGGCTACAACATACTAGTTTAAACTTCTTTTGACTCAGTCAACAGGCCAACACCTTTAAATGTAGGTACCTAGCTTCCTTTCGTTTAGTGTTTAAATACAGTAGAGCGCCGATTATCCGAACAAGTCGGGACCGACCCTAGTTCGGATAAATGGACAGACAGTTTAAGGGATGTTCCTGACTATACTAAAACCTTCACACTTTATCTGGGCTTAGGACTGTCAGCACCAGTTACTGCTGGCGTTTTTTAAAGTTGTTTTATATATATGTTTTTGTATTTTTTATTTTTTTTGTTTACTTTTTTATCATTTAAAATTTTCTTTTTCTCTTATAATTTAAGCAAAATAGCTTTCGATTGTTGCTTGCTTCAAAGAAGACATTCTTCTCAATGCTCTTGAATCTCACCGACAATCTCATCATCAATAGTAAGTAGTAAGGGATAGTTAAGTAAAAAAGCGTGCAAAAAGATGTCCGTCTGATATTAGCCTAAGGAAGTTGACTTAGCTGAGCGTGTTTTCCGGAGAGAAGTGGAATTTCGAGATTTCACCATGCAAAGGAAAGTAATCTTACTTTTCGACTGAAAAGTGGTCTTTCTGGGAGGTAGACGGAAATAGTGGCCCTTTAATAGAGGAAAATTAACATTGAGCCTATAGCCGAAAATTATAGACCATAAATAAACGATCTTTCTGAGAGGTGGTCTCCTTATAGAGGTGGTCTTTCAGGGAGGTTTCACTGTAAATCCATGAAAATAGATTTTGAAAAATTTAGACGACTTAGAGTTAGATTATAAAGTCTTGGAATAAAGGAGAATAGGAAAGTCACTTAGACTGTATATACTTAGAAAGAATGCTGCATTGAATTAAGTTTTTGGTGGGTTTTTTAGCAAATTTTCAGATTTTGATTACATGTGTTCTGTATGCTTCAGATATCATAGACATATCTTAAGAAAGTTATCTTGCAACACAATAATAGAATTGCATTCCTGTGTCATTAAAGTATGCAAGATTTTATTAAAATTATATAAATGATTTTATTAGATTTGGGAATCGGAGAAGAAATTTTTATATTTATTTGGGCAATCATGGAAAATCTTATAGAAACATAAAGCTGTGTTAATCTTGGTAATATAGTTTCGCTATCTTATTACACTACAATGGGTTGCACAGTTTAGGTGAAGCCGGGATCCAGAAAGATTTTTCGCCGTTAGCGATACGAGATTGACCAATCAGAAGCCTGTATTTTTGCAAACAGCGAAAAGTTCGCAAAAATGCCCGCTTCTGAATTTTCAATCTCATTTCGCTAACAGCGAAAAATCTATCTGAATCCCAGCCTTGGTAATCTATATAAGTCTTTGTTACTAGGATGAGGCATTTACTCCATTATTTCACGGTTATAAAGAAAGCGGCTCAAGTATAGCAAATAGTTTGCACAAAATAAAGCATATGTAATTAACACCAGTTAATTTGGTTTATCCTTTTAAACATTTGAGGGCTAAAAATGGAAAACGATGAAAGTCCAAAAGAGGAAATTATTCAAGAGAACGAAAAAAAGAAAAAACTCCTACTTCTGGTACTTACAGCGTTTTCCTTTTTTAAACTTCTTTTGACTCAGTCAGCAGGTCAACACCTTTATGTAGGTACCTAGCTTCCTTTCGTTTAATGTTTAAATACAGTAGAGCGCCGATCATCCGAACAAGTCGGGACCAACCCTAGTTCGGATAAGCGAAAGTTCCGATAAATGGACAGACAGTTTAAGGGATGTTCCTGACTATACTAAAACCTTCACACTTTATCTGGGCTTAGGACTGTCAGCACCATTTAGTGCTGGCGTTTTTTAAAATTGTTTTATATATATTCTTTTGTGTTTTTAATTTTTTTGTTTACTTTTTTATCATTTAAAATTTTTTTTTTCTCTTTTTGTCATTTTCTGAACTTCAGATATTATAATTTAAGCAAAAAAGCTTTCGATTGTTGCTTGCTTCAAAGAAGACATTCTTTTCAATGCTCTTGAATGCTCATTTAAAATCTGATATCCAGAGCCATGTATACGTCCCTATTTAACTACTCGTTATTTTCATTTTCTTCATAGTTTAGGATTCTTCCCATCTCCTTTATTCTTTTACATTCCTCATTTTCTGACCTACTATCAGTTTTTTTCTTTATTTAAAATTTTATTCCAAGCCTTTTTTAATGTTAAGGATTTTACTAGATTCCAGGAATCAGAAGCCATTATACAACAATCTTTCAAATCGAGTTTTATGGTATCTTGGGAATCAGGCTCTTCTGTTTCTTCTGATAAAAAGAGCCTTTCTAACATTTGCTTTCTGTACAGTCGTTTGAATGCCTCTATCACACTTTGATCCATGGGTTGGATTACACATGTAACATTAGGTGGCAAGAACTTTACCCGAAAAATGAGAGAAATAGGGTGTTTGGATAATTGGAAGTTTGGTTTTTAAAAAAAATTGAGAGAAATAGGCTGTTCGGATAAGTGGAAGTTCGGTTTTTTTTTTTTTTTTTTTTTTTTTTTTTTTTGCGAGAAATAGTCTGTTCGGATAATTGGAAGTTCGGTTAATTGGAGTTTCGATAATCGGCGCTCTACTGTACCTAATATTATTATTTCTAACTGTTCTTTAATTACTTTCATGGAACTGCTAATTCTTCACTGGTCTGGCTCAAAATATTAAACTATAACATGAGACTTTCATATGGGAAACTATACTGTATGGGACTTTTTTTCTCCGGAAATATTTCTTGCGTTTTAATCAGTAATGTAGTCATAAAAAACAGAGATTATACGCTATAGGCAGACGATAGACTGAGCATATATTAGACAGTATGTGCTATCTATCTATATTATAAAGGACAAACATATCTGTGCGTAACGCATACGTCATTTTGCGAATGGCAGTACTTACAAACATATCTGTGCGTAACGCATACGTCATTTTGCCAATGGCAATACCTACAAACATGTCTGTGCGTAAGCGTAACACATACGTCATTTTGCGAATGGCAATATTTTGAAATTTGAAATGAAATTTCGGTTTTGCAGTTTTCGCTATTGCAAATTTATAAACTTCTAAAACTTGCACATTTTCAATTTTTACCACGTCGCACAGGGAAAAATGTGCTTTTAAATGCAACTTGTTTGAAAGCTGTATCTCAATTTATTTTTGAGACATTAATTTTTTTTTAAGTTTTTAATACAAATTTTGTAATTGTGGCAACTGAAGTGCTCCATTTATATTGAAAGTAAAGGGAGAATAGTAGATTACTGCATCTTTTTGTTGCCATTTCCTCATAAAAACTGAAAAAAAATTTGAATTAAAATACGTGTTATGTCAAGAATTTAGTCTATTAATTAATCAGGTAAATTTTGGTTTTATTTCGTTTTTATTTATCAATTTAATAAATTGTAGTTTATTGCAAACTTACTTTACAAACGATACAAAGCTGAATGAATGCAATTTTATTATTCGGCGTATAATAACAATTTCCAAATTTTGAAACAATATACATGAATGATTTCTGATAAAACATGGAGCTATTATTGCTTTTTTTCTGAGTTTGTATATTATTTCCCGATAATGGCGTCATACGCATATTTTTCTACAGATGTTGTTGAAGACTGGATCGTAAAAGTGTAGTACTTTAGCAGATGCAAATGACGTGATTCGATTAAAAAAGCGTGTATTTAATTCTTAAAACAGAAATATGCTTTATAGAAGTGCGTCATTTTTACCTTAGCTGCTTTGAAAGTCTTCACAGGTGAAAAGGCTTCACTTTTGAAAATAATGTAATCGAAATCACACACTGATAAGATGCAATGTTTTACAAAAAATTAGAGTGTCTTTATAGAAGAGCAGTGCCATACAGTGTGCATACTCATATTGGAAGTCTTTGTCCAAGAAATAGCAATTTATATTACAAAACTTGATGATTCTTGCCTGGATGAATTCGCTTCGCCGAGTTAGACAACCAAATAAAAAGGTCTTGGGAACAATTAGAGTTTTAAAATAAATCAGGTTCCCAAAGTTTTTGTCCAAAATTCTTCCCGCTAATAAAATTTTATTGCTATTCTTTAAGACATTCTACTATAATTTTATCAAAATAACATAATTTGCTTAATTTAATTTTTCATAATTTTATATAATCTATATATATTTAAAACACAAGGCTGTTTTTTAGTCATCTGCCCTGAGCTTTCTGCTAAACCAATTTCACTATTTTTTTTTTAACTGAAATATGTTCATTTGTACCTGCAGTAGCTTTTTTTTTTTTTTAATATCCCCATTTTTATATTTTAATTTTAATAGTATTTTATGAAATGCCTTCCAAATGGTTGTAATTAGATATCTTTAATTATTGCAGAGAAGAGAGAAATAATTCATCTTTATTCATGCCATTTTCTAATAAAAATTCAAAATTTTTGATAAAAATTGTTGTATAGGGTTTAGTGGCGCAAAACGAGATATGACGTACTGCTTTTAAAAACACGCATTTTTTCTCATAAAGTTTCCACATATTTTTTTTCCTTCTGCCTGTGTACTGATACTAAGTTTCAGACACTAGGCGAAATGCTTAAGTAAGTGAAAATGACGTCATATTTTATAAAAAACGATCATTTTCTCAGATAAAGCTAAACATTTCAACACAAATGCGCCTAAAAACATAAATCAGGCAATTTTTACTCTCCGGTACTGAGATTGGAATCTGAAGTTAAGAGTGCAGCTGTTCACAAGCAAAGATGGTGCTGACAATCGTGACTTCAAGTTTTGAGTTAAAATGATATTAAAATGATCAAATTAAAATACCATTTTTTTAAAAAAGGTGAAAACGGACACGAGAAGTGCGCATGTAATGTCGGATTTAAATTTCATGGGGAAAATATTCTATGATTATGACAAAGTGGAATAAATTTTGCTGTTTTTCTTTCTGGAATACCAAGAACCGATCGTTATTATATTTTACTCATTACGTATCTATCTATTTTATAAAGGACAAACGTATCTGTGCGTAACGCTGACGACATTTTGCGAAAGGCAACACTTCACAATCAAATTTCGGTTTTGAAATTTTCACTATTGCAATTTTGTAATTTTCTGACCATCGTACATTTTCAATTTTTAGAACGTCGTTTAGGGAAAAAATCTACTTTCAAATGTAATTTGTTTAAAAACTGTATCTTAATTGACTGATTTATTATTTTTTTAAAAATAATTTTCAAGCACGATTTTTTGCAATTTATCTTATCACGAACGGGCTTCAATCATAATAATAATAAACATTTTGCACATAAAGCAATAAAAATTGTTCAGCATATATTTCAGGCTAATTTTCCACAACGAAATTAATACTTCCTCTATAAATAAATAAAAGAATAATATTAAAAAAAAACACTTTTGTAATCGAACAATTTAAATTTTTATACAGCTAAACAAGAAAAAAAAAACAACAGATTGTCTATGGTTTTAAGAACAATTTTCAAGCATGAAACATTTTTTAATTTATCTCTATTGCATGAATCTCTATTGCATGAATCTCGATTACGAAAGATTAATTCGTTTCCTTTAAAACAACATAAAGAGTTCATCATTTTCTTACGGAAAATGTTCCATTAAATAAAAACCTCCTCTATGAATAAATAAATAAAATAATATAAACAAAACACAAATTTAACAGATATGCAATTGAAGTACGCGCTTAAAGCTCTGAAATTATCATAATTCAAAAGGATGCCGTAAGTAGCAAAATCTTGGGTTAATAACTCTTAGCATGCAACTAATATATAAATATTGCTTTTAATAAATTTCAAAACTTTATTCGATTGTATAATTCATATTTTTCATATGAAAAATGCTTTTTTATTGTTAGTGGGCAATCTAAAAAATATAGTGCATGTAAAACAAATATTAGTTTTCAATTAAAAAAAAAAAAATGTTTTCACCTATATTCTGTAACTCGGGAAGCCCGGGTACGATCCCCCAGTAGCTATAAAGGATATACGGAGTTTTTAAAAAGAAATCCAGAAGCTATTGGGATTTAAAACTGCCTATAGAGGCGCTGCTCGCAGCCTTCGGTACAGGAAAATTGTCCCTTTAATTTCCCTTTAACTAATGCTAAAGTGCCATTGAAATAATTCTTTATTGTAAATGCATTTGAAAGTTTTAGATATTCAAATTTCGATAATTTTTACTTTGTCTTATAAGCCAGAACACAAATATCACATGAAATCTGAAAATGTGCAAAAGAATATTCATTCTGAACAAATTAAAAATACATGTAAAGCAATGTGCTTGCACGACAGTATCCTAAAGCGAGAAGTTACATGTTTTCTCCACCAGATGGCGTATTCGAGCGCTTGAATCGCCAATGTTGGGAGTAGAAACATTTTCTGCACCCCTGCATTTCGCTTATTGCGAACGCCAGTATTTTGAAATCGTGTTGCAACAGCTACCACGGTAGATTGCTCCTTTAGGGTTGGTTCACTGAATTGCGATCGCAGACGAAGCTCGTTCTATCCCTAGTGAATATTGTCTGTTTTTAAAATAACTAACTTTAACTGTTCTTGATTTGTTTTGTCGTTTGCAATGTAATGGATATTTTTGTAGTTATGATGCCGCGCGTGTCGCTTGGCGAAACGTTTACAAATTGTATTTTTAATTGTTTTAAAGAATATTTTTTTTTAAAAAATATTTTTTAACTGTGCTCAAGTCTGTCTTAATTTATTTTATTTGGTGTTTTAAGGGTTTTTAAATTCAGACGTTAAATGTATATATACTGTAAAAATAATATTGATGCTCCTTACAAACTAGTTTTTTTTATTACATTACTCGCAAAATTATATTTTCCAAAAAATAGCATATTACACAACAAACAATGACAAAACTAGGACCTACTATAGTTTCATTACTTCTAACATACTATTTTGACCACTAAATTTATATATATCATGAATTCATGATTCGTCTAAAACTTTAATATATACACTCAAACATATAGACTCAAATCAAAGAATCTCCACAGAGAGCATTTTATTTTTTGATAATGAATTCCATTTTCAAAAACAGCAAGAATAATAAGTAAATGCTTTTTGAAAAAATAGATAAATGAATAAATAATTTTTTACTTTAATAGATAAATAGGTACATTTAAACTGATGACCTATGCTGTAAGATAAATCTGTAGCTATACTTGTAAAAGAAATGCACCTAAATAACAATTTAAACAAAATTTTATAAACATATATTTCAAATGGAAAATCTCCTATTATTTTGGTATCAATATTTTTTCAATAAATGAAAATAATCACTCCATCGCTAACAAGACATGTACAGATTTAACTTAAAATACACTGAATAGGCATTTATAACTGCCTATCGAATTGGAATGGTAATGTGTACAAATTCCTCGAAATGGGCACATAGAAAAACTACATGTGGTCGGAATATCTTTCAATTGATTTAAACTTCATACAAAGTTATAAATCTTCATAAAAGTTTCAGCATTAATCTTAACAACAACAAAAAAAAAAATAGCACATCTGCAGATGAAATGAATTAAAAATAAAATAAATTAAAAATAAAATAAATTAAAAATAGATTAGCAGTGTTTTTTTTTACATGATAAAGTTCACAAGTAAATATCTGAAAAGGAGTAAAGAGCAAACTGTTTTGCAATCGGATCTTTCTTGCTTAAAAGAGAACAGGAAAATACAAAATACAATGGCTTGTTTATTTTATAGAAACTTTGTTTACATGCTCGCTTAAACATGCATAATCAAGTACGTACTATTAGCAAAAATGGATTGAAGTTTGCCTGTAACTAATTTTCCATTTAAATATCAATGGACTACAGTAAACAATATCCTTCTTAACACTTACAATTATTTTAAGTGAGTAAAGAGAAATTTAAATCTAAATTGATAAGAAATACCCTATCAAGTAACCGAATATAATCAATGAAACAGGTAATTCATTTTAAGAAACAAATATAAGGAAAGGGCATGTTTACAAACAAACACTTCCGTCAACCATTCTACCAACTACATTTTTGTCGTAACGATCATTGTAGGAATAGCCTTGGCGATGTAGGCCAATCATATCAGAGACCTGTTAAACGTAGACCAATCAAATTTCCCTAGATCATGTGTACAGGTAGGAGTCATAATGAATGAACAGGTTTTTCTTGCTGACCAACAGTAATTCAACCAACAGTGACGTCAGCTGCCCTTTCCTTATTCTTAAAAAATACTTTTATTCTTTGTATACTATTAACGTTCAATAAAAATAAAATAATTTTCAGAACTGGACATATCTTCATCCTTATATCTGAAACAAAATCCTTAAAGGAACTATATAATTAGTATTAATATATATGCTGAATTATGTAAAACGGTAAGAAAATGTGTTACAGAAGATATCAGAAAATTTAACTCTGATCTTGTCAAGAAAATTCTAGAAGATAACAAAAGTTTAAAATCAGCTAGGCGAAAACTTTGTGTTGGAAGAAAAGGTATTTTTGCACTAAAGAGGGCAGATGGAACAATCACCAAAATCAATAAAGAAATAGTACACATTGTCGAAAAATTTTATAACGATTTATATAAATGTGAAGATCAGAGGGAAATCAACTTATGTGATCCACGAGAAAACTTAACAGAAACCGATGCCATAATCCCAGTGATGACAGACGAAGTTTTACAAGCCATTAAATTTATGAAAAAAGGTAAATGCCCCGGAGAAGATGGAATTACAATCGACCTTATCAAAGAAGCAGGAGAAGAATTTGCAAAAATGCTATCCTTACTGTTTTCCAAATGTCTCCAGAAGTCAGATGTACCAGAAGATTGGAATAATGCTGTGATGGTGCTACTTTACAAGAAAGGAGAGAAGGAAAACATTAAAAACTACCGTCCAATCAGCTTACTGTCAGTGATTTATAAAATTTTCACCAAAGTTTTAACGACAAGACTTGAATCAGCTCTGGACTCAGCTCAACCTAGAGAACAAGCAGGATTCCGAAGTGGATTCAACACAATGGATCATATCCAAACGGTAAGGGAACTCATAGAAAAACATAAGGAATATAATTTACCTCTTTGCCTTGCCTTTATTGATTATGAAAAAGCATTTGATTCGGTCTACACATCAGCAGTAGTAGAATCTCTGGAGGACATTGGTATAGACAAACCTTACATCAATATTACAAAGAAGATTTACAAGAAAGCAACAGCAACCATCCGCTTGGACAAAGGAAAAGCAAAGATCAAGCTTGGAAGAGGGGTAAGACAAGGAGACACCATTTCGCCTAAGCTTTTTACTGCTGTCTTAGAAAATATTTTCAAGAAGCTGGATTGGGAAAACAAAGGGATTAGAATAAATGGGGAATATTTAAGTCATCTCCGATTCGCTGACGACATTTTAATTTTCAGTAACAGTCCTGAAGAATTGGAAAATATGCTAAAAGATTTGGCAGAAGCTAGCATTAATGTGGGATTAAAAATAAACTTGGAAAAGACTAAGGTGATGTTCAATTCATTTGCATCAAAAAAGAAAATCATCTACAACAACACTGAAATTAAAGAAGTGCAAAGATATGTGTACCTTGGGCAAGAAATATCATCTGATAATAGTATCATGAATGAAATCAATAGAAGAATAAGAAATGGATGGAGTGCTTTCGGGAAGAACAATATTATTCTGAAGAGTAGCATGCCCCTGTGTTTGAAAAGAAAGGTATTTAACCAATGTGTTTTGCCTGTCCTAACTTATGGAGCAGAAACATGGACGCTAACAAAACGGATGGTACAAAGATTACAAACAACACAGAGAAGTATGGAAAGATGTATGCTAGGTATAACTAGAAGAGACAGAAAAATAATAACCTGGATAAGAAGTCAGACGAAAGTTTTTGACATCATTGAAAGAATTAAACGGCTGAAATGGAAATGGGCTGGGCACATCGCAAGAAGACAAGACAATAGATGGAGCACAAACACCCTACAGTGGTATCCCAAAGTTGTAAAACGGTCAAGAAGACGACCTCAAGTAAGATGGAGTGATGAAATCAGAAAAATAGCCGGTGTAAATTGGATGACTAAAGCACTAGACAGGAAACATTGGAAAAATCTGGGGCAGACCTACATCCAGCAGTGGATTGAAAACGGTTGTTGTTGATGATGTTGATTGATAATATTAATAAAATGTATCTGAATGATTATCACAAATAACGATATTTATCCTATCAAAAGTACAACAATTTAAACAATCCATACGGATTACCCACAATTTATTAAATTAAAAGACTATGAGTGTGTTCAAGCAGCACGCGCGCGAGCTCAGGAGACAGGAACATGGAGTGGGTAAATATCATAGATGGAATAACACACAGTGTGTTCAGGAACAGATCATGGATTTGATTAATTATGGTGCTAATTATAAAGATATTTTGTTGCAAAAAGAACGTGTGCTAGATGGCTGAATGGATAAGGCAGTGAACTCGAGACAAGGGGTTCTGGGTTCGAATCCTTCCAGTCCCACATTGTAATCATAATTTTTTTTGTTTTGTTTATTGGTTGTTTTATATTTTTCATAATGAATAAGATATTTTTGATGAAGATATATTTTTTATTTTTATTATACAGAGGCACGTGTATTTTTATTATAATAATAAAATATTTATTTAAATGTGAGAAAATGAGGTATTTCGAGATGAAAGTTTTATATCTGAACGCCTTTTAAAGTTTCGTTTCTAAGTGATTATATATATAGTATGTATATGTATAATGATATAAACATTAAGCAAATCCAAATGAAAAAATAATATATATTGTGCGAAAATATCCTTTTGCGCGTAGGATAATTCCTTGATTTTCTTTTTTTTTTTTTTTTTTTTTTTTTTTTTGAGTACTTTAGGAGTGAATTTTTATCGAGACTAGGCTGGAAATCATATTTTACCTTGAACATTATAAAAATAAAATGTAATAGTTGTAGATTATTTTAACTAAAAATATCTGTACATATATTTTTTAAAGAGATAATACATATAGGTTTGCTGTCTAGTTTTGTAGTGAATAAAGTATGATTAGAATGTTTATAAATTTTCTACTGAAAGTATAAGTAAGTATTTTGCTTATACTAACAGAATTTTGAATGCCATTTATTTCTCATGTTTCATGATGTATTTTGGTCTGTTATCCACACGGTATTAAAATATGCAATCATAAAATAAGAAATATATATATTAAAACCTTCTCTGAAAAACTGTCTAACTAACAGTGCAAATTCCATTGAAATCCACCAGTAACAAATCTCATATGTTGATATTACAATCTTGGTTTACTAACAGCATTCTATTTATCCCAGAAGTTATAAATCAACTGATAAATCATTTTTAAATAAATAAAAAGAAAATTGTTAAAAAGTTAAAATTTTTAGATCACCAGTTGAATTCTTAAATTGTATCAATCAACCTACCAAACAAAGCACAACCAATAACACATAAGCAAAAAGCGCACAATCACGCGATCGAATCGCCCACACAATTTTTTTGAGCAGCTTGCGCGGAGTTTGTGTGCGGTTGGTTAACTAATTTTAAATGCTAAATGGGCTAAAGTAGATAAAGAAGGTCACGTGATGTTTTTCCCGACTATTTTAGATTTTATCTGAGTGAACATAGGCATGTAGTCCTGTTACGAAAACCATGTTTTGGAAGGATAAAGAAACATAGTCGTTGGTTTTACCTTTTTTGAACCATTAAAAATAATTAAATAATTGAATTATGTTAAAATTCCTTTCTTCGATAAGACCTACTCCATGACATAAACTTCTGAGCGCGCGCGCGGCGCGAAATGCACTTCCGAACACACTCATTAATAAAAGATGATATCTACCCAACATGTTAATAAAACTTGCCATTTTGCTTCAATCACAAAAAATGGATTACTCTTTGACGTAAAAACAGAATAATTTTAAATAAATAAAACGATATAAAATATAAATATCACTTAGTACATTGACAACTCCGCCATTATTATCAAAAAGCTCTATTTTAATTGGCTGCGCTTGGGTAAGCCGTGCTTAGGATTGATCACGAATCATACCTACAAAATCGCGTTCTAACAACCTAAAATCTTGTGCTTACGTAAAAAGTTAGGTAAGTTCATAGACTTCTAATATAACTAGACGCAGAAATGACAACCTTTTCTTTAAGCACATATCATGCTTCCCACCATCACGTGATGGTGGGGAGAATGCGCGCCAAACCGGTTTTTCCCGCATCCCACCAAGACCTAGTTCTTCTGCGTTCGTTTTGGAGCGTTTCATTTATCACGAGAATGAAAACAGAAAATTGCCAAGAAACGCCAAAAAACGACACCCTTTTGGCGGTGAGATCTTCGACATGAGTGCATCAGGGGATTCGATATCTATTCAATTCCTCCTCAGGTAAGTTAGATTTTGAGTCGACCAGTGAAAACGCAGCTTAAGTACAGCGTCTAAAATACCTAGTGTGGAAATATGCTATCCAAACAGTGCTGAAAAATTTTATCCCTTAAATGTGCGACGATACTGCTAAAATCCCAAGTGTCGATCGCAGCGACATCTGCAGCATTTTCGTATTACTAGTGTTACATTGTATAGACGAGCAATACCTTGCAGTTGTAGAAAATATCCTGCAGATGTCGCTGCGATCTGTATGTTCCAGCAGCATCGTTGCATATTTAAGTGATACAATATTTTAGCGTTTTTTTTTAAAAGTATTACAGAGATTGCCGATTTCCACACGATGTATTCTAGTCCGAGATTCTAGTCGCTATAGCTTAAAAGTCTGGACAAAAATTTCTAACCCGAACATGTGCATAGTATACAGTCATTCTGATAAATTAAGGTACTCTAGTTTTTTTTATTAATACTATTATTCAATTTCTATACTGCAAAATATGTCATTTCTGGTTTTCAGATATTCTGTACTTTTCTCGCTGAAATAAAAATATGCTTTGTGTTGTAAACTCGGTTCTAAACCAACTAAATATTATTTACTCTATCGGCTAATTATGAACAGATTTTTGCCGGCAAACACGTCGACAAGGCAATACAAAGCTGCACGCCGGCCGATGTAAATGTAAATAATAATAATGTCAATTTCTAAATATGGAGGTATGGGGTATATCCAAAAATAGCTCCCAAACTTACTGCGTTCAAATTCTTCCCTGTTTTATACAGATGTATTTGTCTTTCTGTTAACAGTGGAGGATATTATATTACGATTGTATCAATATTTAGAATCTCATTGAATATAGCGCACAGTTGTAAGTATTTAAAATGGGGGAAAACATAAACTTTTGATTGCTTGTCTTTTTTAATTGAGAAATATTATTAATTGTGTATGCTTAGAAATTGTACAAAAAAAAAAAAAAAAAACATGTATGCGTGTATGTATAATTAAAAATAATTACATTTTTAAGGTAAAATGTTTTGTACTAATATCATTTAAAATATTAATTGATTCACTTACACAGGACGATAATTTATTGAATGCATTTATACAATATACGTAAAGTAAAATAAGTGGAAATATTTCTGTCTTTAGTTTTAAAAAAATGTTTGTATTTTTATTTTTACAAATTTGGTTTAAGTTGTTAACCTTCCTTTATCTCTTTGTTATAACCAGACTTGTATAAAACCAAAAACTTTCTGCGCACGCAAATATTGGATCAAAAACTTTCTGCAAATTAATTTAATGTTTAATAAAATAAAAAATGTGTTATATTATTTTGACAATATTAATTAAAGAATAATTATTTTAGTTAAAAAAACAATAAAGCTAAAAATCCATGATAAGAAAAGGTGAATTCTTATCAAATATTTTGTCAATGCATTTAGAAACAGCCCAATCCTTAATATTGTAAACTCTTCGCACAAAATGCCAGTCACTCTTTTCACAGAAATAATACGGCATTGCTTCTGAAACAACTGAATCACATTTTATAGTGAGAGGTCTATTCATAGGTATCATCATTAAAGAGACTGATGCAGGGATGAAAGTGCACTAAAGCCATTTTGGAACAGCAAAAATCTGATTTTGGAGCAGTAAAATCAATTTTTGTAGCAATAAAATTAAAATTCTGTTTTTAGAGCAGACTGAAATTCTAATGCTAATAAACTCCTAAAAATTAAAATGATTGCTATCTTGAAAATATTTTCACATTTGAAAGAATAATTACTCAGATAAAATTTCTCCACACATTTTGCTAACTCTGAGCATTCTAAAAAACAATTGGGTACAGATTGCAATAATGAAAAATTAGCATCAGGAAGAAAAAAAAAATCAGTTTATTTGGCTTTAAAAAATATTATTTTAGAGCAGTAATTTTAACAAATCAAAGAAAAGCCTATGAATACAACATACAGGACTCCCACAACTTTTGTAGTAAAAAAGGGTAAAAGGGGACCACTTTTTTCCCAAAAAAAGGGATTAAAAAAGACCATATATTTTGCATAAAAAGGAACCTTTAGGGACCTAAATTTAGAAAATTACAAAATAAAATAAACAAAATCTCTTCAACTATTTCTCCAAATTAGCGTGTTTTTCGTGATCTGTTGACAAAATTCATGTGATTTCACGATCTCTTATCAAAATTTGACTCTTTTTTTGCGATCTTTTACCGAAATTCGAGTGCCTTTTGCAATCTTTTGAAGAAATTTGCTTAGTTTTTGCGATCTTTTGTCTAAGTTTACCTATTTTTTGCAATCTCTTGACGAAATTCGCATATTTTTGTGATCTTTTGACGAAATTCGTGTATTTTTGTGGTCTTTTGACGAAATTCGCGTATTTTTGCGATCTTTTGACGAAATTCGTGTATTTTTTGCGATCTTTTGACAAAATTTGCGTGTTTTTCGGGATCTTTTGACTAAATTTGCATATTTTTCTGAATCTTTTGGCGAAATTCGCGTGTTTTTCGCGTTTTTAATATCTCGGTATTAAAAAAAAAAAAAAAAAAAAGAAGACAAAAATTACTTTTTTTTTTTTTTTTTTTTTTACAAAATAATTTTCTGCAAAGTTCCGAATTTTGCGGAAAATTTTCCGCGCACGGCTTGCACGTGTGCGTCTATATTATACAACTCTGTAACTATGACGCTAAATGAAAACAAATGTAGAGTGGGTATAACAACAAGTGTATTGAGGCATTTAATTGGAGAATAAGCAAGTTGCATGACTGTGCTCCGTTTTGCAGAAAAATTCTCTTCTCTTGTGATTTCGTCTTAGCAATTATTTTTTACTTTGTGTCCATTGTAAAGTAAACCAGTTGCTTGTTTGTTTGGTGTCATTTTGTGGAGGGGAATGCAAGCCCTCATCCTTTGCTATGCCATTATTTACGAATAAGTGTGTGATGTAATTTCTATGATAACTCAATGAATGAATAATAGAAGAAAGATTTTAGTCTTTTTCACATGATGGAAAAAACTTCTTTATGATTCTGAAGGGTCACCATGCCAAGATGTTTAATATATCAAATTTCCTAATGCACCATTTGTTTCACCTTGGTCGTACCGAGGATTTTTATTGCTAACTGTGCCAAACCTCATGATTTGCTATTTATTGAATGTGACTCATATGTTTGTTATTATCAGGGGTGATTGTGTTCAGGGTGTAGCCCGGATTTCCGGGTTTTTCGATCTATCCTTCCGGGTTTATGAGATCGTTACGTTTAGTGGAAAATTCGGACATAAAAAAATATAGCGAATTTCGACATGGTCGCCGAGAAAAAAATCGACAATTTCGTAAAAACATCGCGGGAAAACGCAAATTTCGTTTAAAAATCTCGAAATAAACACGAATTTTGCAAAGGATCCCCAAAAAAACTAAGATTTTCGTAAAAACATCGCGGGAAAAATGAGATTTTCGTCGAAAGATCGCGGGAAAAACGGACATACGTCAAAGAAACGCCGGAAAAACGGACGTATCGTCAAAGGAACGTGGGGAAAATAGACATCTCGTCAAAGGAACGCGGGGAAAATAGAAAAACGGCAAATTTCCTACAAAAGATAACGAAAAAACGGCAAATTTCGTAAAAAGGATCGCGAAAAAACGGCAAATTTCGTAAAAAGGGATCGCGAAAAACGGCAATTTCGTCAAAAGATCGCGAAAAAGCGGCAAATTTCACCAAAAAAATCACGAAAAACGGTAAATTTCCCCCAAAAGATTGCAAAAATGGCAAATTTCCTACAAAAGATAATGAAAAAACGGCAAATTTTCTACAAAAGATAATGAAAAAGCGGCAAATTTCGTAAAAAGGATCGCAAAAACCGGTAAATTTCGTAAAAAAGATCGCGAAAAAACGGCAAATTTCGTCAAAAGATCGCGAAAAAACGTAATTCCCCCGCTGCCACCGATGTATTTCCGAAAATGTGATGTTAATTTCCGAAAAAAAAAATTCCACTCGGAATCTCTCCTGACTCTCCATTTGATGAAGTCATTTAGCTTTCAGTGAAATTAATGTAAGTTTACCGAATTATGTTTTTCTGCAATTTGTATATTTCAAACAATGGCAGAAATATGTCATTTGATTGTCATGCTGTTGCAGAATCAGTTGTTATGTAAATTGATATTGGTATATTTTGCATCGATAATTTTCAGGGTTTTTCACTTTGTATCAATTAATTTTCAGGGTTTTTCAATCTGAGTCACAATCACCTCTGTATTATTATTTAATCATAACCTCGCAAAAAAAAATTTAATTTCCCTTTTTTAGAATAGAAAATATTTATTAAATTAAAACTTGCATTAATTAATGACACTGAGATGAGTTTTACCATTCAGTAGTTACCTGATGATGAAGAAACTGCATTAACGTAGTTTCAAGACTTTGAAATTATGCATAAAAAAATATGGTACTACTACTTAGTTATCCCATCGACCAATTTCGCCAAATTATATAAATCGCCAAACCACTCGCCAGATTATACAAATGGACATAATTTTTGTTTTAAATAACGAAAGAACAAATAAATTAGTATAACATTAATAAAAATCACTTGATGACGTAAACATGTGTAACTTGCTTAAAGTCAAGTGAATGTGACATTTACGATTACACCCATTATTAGCAATTAATCTTATAGTTTGGCGATAGATTTTTGGTCAACGTAACTAAGTACTACCAAAAATTTTTGTCTAAAAAAACTTTGAATGTCTTCATTCAAAAAATGAAATGTGTGCTGCAATGCTAAGAGACATTTATAATTTCATGCCTGCAGTTTAAATTGTTTTATTTTAATTATTTTATTGTATTTATTTATTTGTTCTTTTATTTTAAATATATGATTTTATATATTTCATAAAAGAGTTTGTGAAAGTCTGCAATTTTCAAAGGTTATATTTTTTAAGTTCTCACTTTCGTATTAACAGTGTTATTTTATTTTATTTCCAAATGTTTCATTTCATGTTAATTTTATTTTGTGCCAACTATTACGCTTGGCAACAATGGTATTGGTATATAACAGAAAATACCTTCTGAAGCATTGATATATTTTAGATTATTCTACTAGTATTGGGGTCACCCAGGGTAGTTCCTGGTCAAAAATCAACAACATCCAATTATTGTAAAAACTATTAAAGGTATTGATCCCAATTTTGGTATGGAATAAGCACTCTCTGAATGGCTGTATAATAAAATGCTTACTTAAATTTATAAACACTTAATAATTATAAACACTAAATTTATAAACACTTAATAATTATAAACACTAAATTTATAAACACTAAATTTATAAACACTAAATAATTATAAATTATAAGTGACCAGAAATTACCCCGGAACCGGGATAATTCTTAGTCACTTCTGGGGTAATTTTTGATCTTCTGCATCCTTTTCAACATAAATAAAGTTCTAGTAAAGTTGATTTTTTTAAGACTGACTGAGTTAGAGGTCTGCATGCACAGGCCAACTCATAGAAATAAAAATTCAGCCCGGCCCGGTAAAAAAGTTAAAAATTCGGCCCGGCCTGGAAAAAAGTTGAAATTTTTACTCCGATTTGGATAAAAATTTGTCTCGTACCAGGAGTTCTGATCAAAAATATTCATCTTAACGTTTTTTTTTTTCATGTGTATAATCTTCATTTTTATAGAAGTGCCGCAGGCTGCGATATTTATCTTTTTTAATGAATCTCTATTTCTTGTATGTTTCAGTTATCATTAATATGTTATTAATTCAGCGTTATGTTTCAGTTATCATTAATATTGTTAATCCATATTCCATGTATTGGAGTGTTAAAAATCTGAAAAATGCTATACAGTAAAATCTTCCAACATGGAATTGCATATAAAAAAAAAAAAAAATCCGTTTTAAAGAAGTTCCCTTCTTAGAAAATGTAAATGCATTATATGATATATTATTTTCTTACGTATTAGCATATTAATTTTGCATGGATCAACACATTTTTTCAGTTTAAAACTGGATTCCATCATTGACTGGTTCTTTTTCACACGTTTTACTATATTATATTAAGCGTAGAAATCTACTATTCTTTAAAAAGAATAAATTTTAATGTTTAATTGTAGAATAATGGCAATTTAAAAATGTATGCATTTTTTGTAAAAATTTTTGAGCCAGGTCTAATCTCGCCGAGACAGTGATTTTCATACAGGGTGGGTCAAAACTGGGACTGAAAGTTTTGGGCCGTGAAGACTAGAAATGAAACCAGTACCAGCTCTGCACAGAAAAAATAAGTTAATCCCGGACCGGCCCGATTCTTCAGGAAAAATGTAAGGCCTGAACCCGGCCTGGCCCGTAAAGAGTAGTCACTAGGCCCAGCCCGAGCCTTCAGAAAAAAGTATGGCCCGGGCTGAGTGTCGTGAATGAAAATAGGCCGCGGGCCGGGCCGCCCCATGCAGATATGTAGACTGAGTATGAGTATTAAAATATGTAGAATGAATCATGTAAAAGTTTTGTTCATCTCATTGTGGAAATATAACACTTAGACTTTGTTTTGGGTATAAATACAAATTTATTTTATCTGTAAAAGACTCTTGAATATTTTAAAAACATTAATTATCCAAAGAATTTTTGTAACGTTTATAAACAGTAGGTATTTATTACTTCATCCTCTGTGAATGGGTTAATTGATAGGGGAGAGTGGCTCACCTTGGGACACTTTTTTTCTTTCTTTTTTCCTTCCAGATTTTGGAAATCTGCACCTATAATGCAAACACATTTCAGTTTGTTTCAAAAAGTACCATTCATTTCAAACTGTGCACTTAAGAGCCACAATTTTGATTTATTTTTTTTATTATTTACTTTTAAAAACTCTAATTACTTGCCCAGCATACGTGCTTTCATGCAATACAAGACGAAATGGTGAATTTTTCTATGATCTTCCAAATCAGTTATGTTCACCTCATTTTCAATTGGATTATATTCACCTTAGTCTTTTTTTTTTATCAGTTACAAAGTGATCAGGAATTTTGTGTTGACTTCCTAAAATCACTTTGCAAGGTTAGTTTTTCTTTTTTAGGTAGATTTCGTATGAAATACTACCTATTGGCGTCGTTCCTATGTTGGAATTTCTGAAAAATTTTTGCAGATCTACACCGATCATGACCCCTAAAACCCAAAACCACCCTCAGTAAAAAACTTTATATATCCTAATGAAAATGAGAAAAACATAATAACTGATTTGGAAGATCAGAGGAAAATTCTATATATCTATCTATCTCTATCACTTTCTTCTGGACACGATAACTTCCACAATTCTGCGCAAATCTCTTCCAAACTGATACATAATATCAAGGGGCATTAAATCTCGTTCAAGTTCGTTAATGGGCAAAATCTGGCCAAGGGGCTGGAAATAGGGAGGGGTTTTGTGAAAATAGAAAAAACCCCATAACTTCTTAAATTTTGTACATATCAAATCAGTTTAAAATTTTTATTACTCCTAAAAATAGGGCCAAAAATTTATGCATCGCAGATTTTTGATAAAATTAAAAATGGGCTCAAGAGGCACAAAAAATAGGGATTTTGGGAGAAAAAAATTCATAACGTCAATTCTCAAGATATCAAATTCAGTTAATTTTATTATACATCTCCTGAATATTATCTACAACTTTTATATTCACAAGTTTTTGATAGGACCAATTCGTACCACAAAAAAAAAAAAAAAAAAAAAAAAAAAAGGGGGGGGGGGGTGAAGAAGAAAAATTTCCATAACTCCGTCAATTCACAAGATATAAAATCCCCATGAATTTAACATATAACTTCTTAATATTGTCTTCAACATTTATATCGATAAGTTTTTGATAGGACCAATTCTTACAGCAAAAACTAATTAAAAATACATAGCGGTTGAAGAAAAAAATCATCTTATTAAGGGTGTATTCAAATCCAAACTGCTTATTGACTCATTTTTAAATTCATTTTTGCTCTCAAACGCATCCAATTGATAGGTTCTCTTCTTCAGAAACTATATAATGTACCGTAATGATCGATTTTTTTATAGAGGCAGAATATATTTCAAAAAATGATGTCAAAGTGGGCATTTTGAACAGAAATTCCCGAAGCGATTGTGTTAGAAAGAAAAATATTGCCCTACTGAGGAAATAATTGTTTATTATTCAAGTTTCAATTAATTGAAAGAAAAACAAGAACACATGCCGCTTATAAATCTTTTCAAAAATCACGTCAGCAAGTTTCGTATTTTTTCTATTAAAAATTAATCTGAAAATGTGCCAGAAAATGTCGAGTTGTTGAGCATGGAAAAGTTTTTAATAGCGCCTTAACATGATTCTGATAAAACCAGCTATTATATAAAAATGAAATAAAAACTCATCAAAAGCGGCCAGATAAAACTGTTAAAGTGGATTTATATCTAATCATGATTTAGTTTTTGTTGGTGCAATTAATATACTTAACTTCGAAATCTACCTCCACGTGTAGGCCGGGCTGGCAGGGATTTTTTTTTTTTTTTCATATTCTCATTTTCAATAAATGCATTCCATTTAGGAATGGTTTTAGACTCAATAAAAGGGTTGAATAAAAATGCTACTTTTTTTATTAGCATTTTTTAGTATTTTTTTTTTTTTTTTTTTTAGTTTTTCATATTAACAAAGGATCCTCATCACAGTGATTGCCATTTTCACAATTGCTCTGTACAATGCTGAAGGCAGTGTGGCTGAAACCACTAGATTCATTTATATAATTTTAAGGATATTTTAGGATTCTTGCTTGCAAATATAAAGTAATTCAAAGTGGACCTCCCCTCCTTTCCCAATAGATTAGTTTAAAAAATACAGTAAAGCAGGCAAAGTTCTGCTAATAATACAATCAAAATATGAAATATAATTTCCAAATTCTACTGAATCTACAAAAAAAAAAAAAAAAAAAAAAAAAAAAAAAGCAAGGCCCACGCTGGCCTGAATCTTGAGAAGAAAATTGAGTCCAACCTCAATCCAATGAAAGAAAATTGGCTCAAGCCAGCTTGCTGACATTTAATCATGAGAAATATCTATTAAAATAGAAATTGTTGGGGCTAATGGGGGGGGGGGGGGACTTGTTTGCTACCTTATATTCTAATTTCAATTGTCTTTCCTGTTACCAGTACTTTCAAATATCGAATATTGTGGATGTATAAGCAGGGACCGTGCTAACCATTCGCCATCTCGCCAAATGCAAATAAATCTGAAAAATGTGGACAAAAAATTAATTTTGCCAAAATATGTGGTGAACGATTATTTTAACACTGATTATTTTTAAAATAGGTACAAATGCCTTCATTTATTTATTTATTTATTTTTTTCAAATAAAACTGAAGGGAAAGTAAATTGCTATGATATGGAGCTTTTTACAAATAATAATTTTTATACGCATTATTGTAAACTTTAAGATTTATAAATTATATATATATATATAATCAATGCAGTTTTCGG
Source organism: Maratus speciosus (assembly GCA_963932465.1). Classification (NCBI taxonomy): domain Eukaryota; kingdom Metazoa; phylum Arthropoda; class Arachnida; order Araneae; family Salticidae; genus Maratus; species Maratus speciosus. The sequence continues at coordinate 207,113,486 of OZ010793.1, read as the reverse complement.
CTAACATTTGAAAATTGGCTAATGATTTTCAAATTTGGCTTATCTGTTAGCTAATAGTCTTAATTTCTTAGCATGGTCCCTGATAAAAGTAATTATATTGTTAAAAAAATATTAAATTGTTTTAATAATAATTCTGCTAAGTTAGTGTTATCTGTCCATGGGTCAATGCATAATTTTTTTCTTGGGAGCCCATTTTGAGAAAAAGAAAAGTTATTTTTGTGAATTTTTTTTATATTTTTGTGAAAAATACATTTTATCACAAAAGATGAAATCCAGTTACTCAAATTTGAACCTATATTAATTACATACATACTTGCCAACTTTTACATTTTAGGTGTAAAACTTATGCTTTTTGACTATTTTTTACACTTAGGTACTTATTTTTACACTTTTTTTGCAAGTTTTTTTCCTTTTTCTTTCCTTGAACTGTGAATTACTTTTTAGTTACGTTTATTAATGGTAAATACTGAATGCAAAGGAGGATTTTTAATATACCCAAAAATCACTCAAAGGAACCTTTCCATTTTTATCCTGTGGTAAAAAGAAGTCATGTTTTGAGTAAATTTGCAGAAAATTATCCATTACATCCTTTAATATATTACATTCTTTAAAATACAAAATTAAATAAAAGCTATGTCTTTGAGTGTTATGATATGTTATTAATATTTTTTTCGTCAAACTATTTTTATAATGGCCATCACTGTATTATTTAACATTATATATGTACTTAAAAAAGGAGTAAAAATGTCATTTATGTAAAAAAAAATGGCTTACATGTTAAGCGTGAAATATTCTTCATGCATCATTTTCATTTTACACTTTGTCATTTTCAAAAGTTGGCAGGTATGTAATAACTTCTTTATAGCTAAAGTTTTGCTTTCTGATGAATTTATTTTGCTTACAAAATACACGTTTTAAAATCTAACAAAATGATAATGAATGAAAAATAGTGTTTTTATGAAATGGAATTTTGTGAAGGGGCCTATTTTATCAAAAATAATTTTGTGAAGGCACCTGTTTTATTGAATTAATTTTTCTGAAGGGGCCCCAAATTTTGCCTAGATTGACTCCTGGTGTTTTTAGAAATTTTTTTCAGCATTTATTTTTATTATTAGTAGTTTTTTGGTACTTGTTATTTGTAATACTTTTCTTTAAAAATTAATAACCTTTGTATTCTTTAGATGCCTGTTATTGTTGAAGAATCAAGTGGAACTATGTCTTCAGAAGCTTCTAACCCAGATTATTTAGCCTTAAAAGATGAAGGAAATGCTTTCTTTTCAGCTGGAGACTTTTCTGGCGCAGTTCAGAAATATAGTAAAGGTTTGAAACTTTGTACTGATAATGAAACTGACAGAGTCACTTTACTGAAAAACAGAGCAGCTGCATATTTAAAACTAGGAGAATATCAAAAAGCTGTTGATGATACAACTGCAGGTACAATAATCTAAATATGCTAATTAATATATGTTTTAAACATTCAAAATAAAATTAGTGTTGTGTATTTTGAAAATTACTCAAAGGAATTATGCAGGAGACTCCTTTGAATAAATATTATATAGGCAAAATTATTCAGCTCTTTTATTTCATTATAGCATAGCTGTAGAGGGCAGAGCTCCCTAGTCAGTGTTGTAGTTGTAAAAACACCAGAGGATATATGCTGTAGGCAGAAGATATATGCTAGAATCATGGACATGATGGCTAGAGCATACCCTATAGCAGGCTCGGCGAACCTTTTCTCGTGCACGTGCCGAAAATTCACAAACAATATCTATCAACAATGTAACATTCCAAACTTATACAAAAATAATTTTGAAGAGGACGCAGTTTATACGAAACACTAGTTATAAAATCAGTTGCGAACCCATTAATAATTAAAAAATATTAAAAATCAAAATACGATTTTTCTGTATACTAGAAATCAGTCATTAAATATATGATTTTTTTATTGATAAATAGGATTGATTTATGCGGTATTTGCTGTTGTACATTCGCTGCTCTATGTACTATCTGGTTCATATTTTGTTATTTTCACAAATATACCAGGGCTGCGGCATACATACAGAGTGCCCATAAAAGATTAAAACACACTTTAATTTTTTACCTGTTGGAGATACATAAGCTATTTAAACTGAAAATATGTTCAAAATAAGGTTGGAATTAATATTTTATTGAATAAAGGATTATATTTAGACCTGTCACTAATTTTTAAAAAGCTACACTTTTTGATAATTTGCTTATACAGTCCCAGTATTCCATAAGTTATCAAGAAAAAAAAAATCCATGCCCTAACAAGTAAAACAGCAAAATTTCTATTATTTTACATCCAAAACTAACCGAGTTATGATACATTGAATTTTATGAAATTTTAGATATGGAGTGCTAAAAAATTATGTCCGTTTTTAGGGCCAGAAAGCTCCAAATACGATAAAAAAATTTCCTTGACCCGCAACCCGACAAAATAATTTTTGGTACCCCGACCCTGACATATTTCAACTCGCACCAAACCTGAACCGAATTTGAGTGGACAGAAGTTTAAATGCAACACCCATTGTTTTCTGAGGTAGATTTGTGCATTGGTTCAGATAACAGGAGTTGAACCGCAGTTCAGGTTCAGCTGGTGCTAATTAAAAAAAAAGTTTCAAAGCTTGCTTTCACTTAATTATGCTACAATAGTGTTTTCTATGAACTGAAGAAAGTAACTAAACGAACCAATTAAATGATTCATGTATATACCTGCTTTCTTCCCCTATATTTAAAGTATTAACATGCCAGTGAACTGAAAAATAAATAAATATTTATTAATGTGTATAGTTCAAAAATAAAAATAATAATTCTGTTTAAAAATTAAAAAATTAAATATAATTAGTTTGATTTCACTTCAAACTGTTCAAGAAAAAAAACTGGAGTCTGAGTCAGTTTTTAGCGGCTTTGACTCTTCTTATCTCATAATTAACCTGACTCCGACTCTGCAGCTCTGAAATATATGTAGCTAAATTAGATCCATTTGTCATTTTAATGCAGTGACTGTCAAATGAAATTCATTTGAAAATTACAGCTTTTTAAATTCATACAGTAAATTTGTAAAATACATGTGAAAAGTGCTGCATAGCATGACAGGAAAAGAAAGTTATTCTGATGCGTTAATTGATGCAAAAAATAATTGCATTATTTGTGATCTGCCCGTATGGAACAAAATTTTATTGGTTATAACAGAAATAAAAAAATGGATTATATCTCTGTAACGGATATCAAATTTAATTTTCTCATGTGCCAGAAAGATTGGCTTGCGTGCTAACTCTGGCACGCGTGCCATAAGTTCGTGAACCCTGCCCTATAGCTTTATTTGAGAAACAGAAGGTATACGGAGCATTTAAAAAAAAAAAAAAAAAACTTACGTGTTGAATGTGTAGTTCTTTTTTCTTTCTTTCTTTAAAAAAAAAAAAAAAAAAAAAAAAGTGTATAATAAATGATTTTGAATGAAATATCTTTCTAGCTCTAGAAATAAGTCCAAGTGATATAAAAGCCTTGTATCGTCGATGTCAAGCATATGAACAGCTTGGAAAGTACAATGAAGCTTTTAAAGATGCTAGATCTGTTAATCACTTGGATCCTAAAAACAGTGCTATTCAGCCCTATTTAAGGAAGCTAAATATCAAACTGCAAGAAATTGTGAGTCAACATCCTTAGAATCATTTTTTGAAAGCAAATTTACACAAAATAAAGCATACTTTTTATAATTCTAGAAATGCTCTGGAAATCATTTCCTTAAAAATTCTCTTAATCAACTCATGCATTTGCATGATATATATCATATATTAAAGAGCAAAATTAGCACCAGCCACAGGGGCACTAAGTGAGAAAAAGTGGCTATTAAGAAATCGCTTGACAGTGGCCACCTTATGGCCACTTTCCTTTAAGAAGAAGTAAAATTTTTTTGGCTTTTCATTAATGATTTTACTTTTTTTAGTTGCAATATTTTATATTAGCATTTTTTTGGGCTATTCAATTTTAGATTAATAGTAGTAGAAATTTTAACAAACGCTTTCTGTTTTGTACTTTTAAATAAAAAAGTGGCCGCTTATAAACAAAATTGGTACTACTGGTCTCTGTCCACTAATGAAATTAAATTTCCCAATTTTGCCTTTTATAATGTATGATTTAGAATATGCATATTGTTGCTTTATATCTTTTTGAGCATTCCTAGCATTATAAAACTTTATTTTATCAGTTGTTTTTACCTTTAGTTATTTTATTATGTTTTATGTGAATGCTCACAAACATAGTAGATCAAGTCCATTTTGAAAAAATATGAGGTACTCCATTTAAAAGGTGCATAAAAGCTGTTTTATCCACTCCCACAGTAAATCAAGTCTGTAAACAGATGACATATAGAAGAAAGTATGTGAAAATAGACTTGGTTCACTGTGGGAGTTGATAAAACAGATTTTATGCACTTTCTAAATGGACTATCTCATTTTTTTTTTTTTTTTTTTCAAAATGGACTTGGTCTACCATGGTTGTGAACCCCTCATGTATTCACTAGGAGTACAAACCTGTTCATTTGATGAAGAGATTAAAATAAATAAATACTCATTAACTCTAAACATAGAAAGACACAATATTTCCATCAATGAACATGCCATCTGTAGAAGTATACCAGCAATTTCACCCATAAAAAAAAACACATTCATTAAAAAAAAAAAAAAAAAAAATGAAACATATGCATTGATTGTTTAAAGGAGTTTACTTTTCACTTTTTATTTTCCGTATAGATTAAGATTAGAGTCACACAACATAAAGGTAATTAAAATTTTTTTTTACAGATAAACCAAGCAGTGAAATAACTAAATAATGAAATCTGTCGTTGAAACTGACTCATTTTAGAAAGATAATGTACATTTTCGTACATGAAATTGAAGCTTTTTACTTACAACTGTGCGGAAATGGAGCATTTCCCTCTAAAACTCATAATTCTTCCTATATGAACCTATACTGTTTTTACTATAAGACCTTATTTACTATAAGAATGTATATTGTTTACATTGGAGTTCCTTTTTGTTATGCAAATAATTATATTCTATTTCTATTTTCTATCAGGCTAAAGAACAAGCTAGTACTGTTAATAAAGTAAAAACGATGTTCGAATATCTTCTGGGAGAGGAGACATCTTCAGAAAAGAGACTTCAGGTAAAAAGTTTTAAAAATTGTTATTAATGTAGTTTCATAATAAAGTAATTAAATTTTTGGTGGGCTTATTTAAAACTGATGAATTAGTGTATACTGATCAATGTATACTTTATTTTTTCACAGGCTGCTAATAATATAGTTGTATTAGCTAAGGAAAAAGCTGGAGCTGAGTTAATTTTAAAAGAAAATGGCATTGCCAAACTCTTGGCAGCAAAAAAATTAGAAAAGAATGAAGAAATTTCTCTAGCTGTCATCAGAACATTTTCAGAACTTTGTAAAAATAATGTTGATCGTGTGAGTATTTTTTTCTTTCTTTAATTTAACCACTTAAAATCAATTTAAGTTTATACAAATAAGACTATTAAGCTTTAAAACTTGATTTTGTTTGATTTTATTGTGTAAAAAATTGTAATGGATGCTTTTTATTATTTTTTTTTAAATATTCTCTAAGTGATATCATCATCATCATCATCAACCGTTTTCAATCCACTGCTGGATGTAGGTCTCCCCCAGATTTTTCCAATGTTGTCTAGTGCTTTAGTCATCCAATTAACACCGGCCACTTTTCTGATTTCATCACTCCATCTTACTTGAGGTCATCTTCTTGGCCGTTTTACATCTCTGGGATACCACTGTAAGGTGTTTGTGCTCCATCTATTGTCTTGTCTTATTGCAATGTGCCCAGCCTATTTCCATTTTAGCCGTTTAATTCTTTCAGTGGTGTGAACAACTTTCGTCTGACTTCTTATCCAGGTTATTCTCTTTCTGTCTCTTCTAGTTATACCTGGCATACATCTTTTCATACTTCTCTGTGTTGTTTGTAATCTTTGTACCATCCGTTTTATTAGCATCTATGTTTCTGCTCCATAAGTTAGTGCAGGCAAAACACATTGGTTAAACACCTTTTATTTCAAACAAAGAGGCATGTTACGCTTCAGAATAATATTGTTCTTCCCAAAAGCACTCCATCCATTTCTTATTCTTCTATTGATTTCATTCATGATTCTATTATTCGATGATATTGCCTGTCCAAGGTACACATAACTTTGCATTTCTTTAATCTCAGTATTGTAAACAATTTTCTTTTTTGATGCAAAGAAATTGAACATCACCTTAGTCTTTTCCAAATTTATTTTGAATCCCACATTAATACTAGCTTCTGCCAAATTTGTTAGCATATTTTCCAATTTTTTAGGGCTATTACTGAAAATTAAAATGTTGTTGGCGAATCAAAGATATTTTATTTATTTTACTTAACCCTTTCCAACTCAATTGTACATCTTCATGTGTATCTGATTTCTTACCAGATATCCATTTAAGTATTATTCATTCTTTCTTATGATGTCTTATTTCCACTTTAGGCAGTTCCACTGTAACTCATGCTACATTTTTTTTATGAAATACAAGTTTTAATCATGCTCTAATAATAAATATTACACTTTTTTTATTTTCTAAAAAATCACAATAATACTATTTAATGTCTTTTTCTAAAAACAATCTTTAAAATTGCTATAATTATTTAATGTTTGGAAATATTAATTAAAATATTCCGGTAACTCATGTTGCCAAAAAAAAAACCCACATTAGTTATGAGCATAAAGTTGTATTTCTACTTATTCAGTGCTATAACTTTATAAATAATTTAAGTGGACCTTCCTTATCTTAAAATATTATTCAATTCTGCATGGGATACATTTTATAATTAGTTATTAGGTAAAATAGATTAACTGGATGGTAACTCATGCTACAGAACATAGTAACTCATGCTACAAGACTTTAATTCATTGATGGTAACACATGCAACATCACTAATGAAAGATGAATTAGGGTTTAATCTAGAGCTAGCCAAATAGCCAAAAAGCTAACTGGAAGTGTTTTTTTGCTCCCAAAGCATTTAGTGAATTAGCCAAATAGCGACAGCCAAAGAAATATGCTATATCATTCCCATTTTGTTGTTCTGCATTTCATAAACCTGCTGCCGTTGCACAAAAACAAAAAAAAAATCTCATATTGCATCCGTGCAGTGGCAACACTTCAAAATTTGTCTTGTGCTCTCTATGCAAGCGTCCTCAAACAGTGCGACGTCATTTGCATGAGACACGACTCCAGCATATGGTGAAAACGAAAACTGCAGATTGTATAAGCATGGGATATGATTTGCACTAGCTTTGAATCATCAATGTGCCAGATGCATGTCATATAAACTTTTCAGATTTGAATTTATGCGGGTTCTGTCTACAACATGTAAAGAAATGAAACTAGTTTTTTTTTTCATAAAAATGGCATTACTGGCATGTTTCCCAATATGACTTCTTTGTATGAATTTGTAGCATCACTTTTGTTGTCTACAGCAGACTGAAGGAGGATTCAGTTTCATGAATATAACAAAAACTGACTTGAGAAACAAACTGACAATCAAGAATTTAAGTAACTTAATGATGATTAATTTGGAAGGGAATTTTGAAAAGAATTTCCATTAAAAAAAGCATTTGCTGTGTGGTATACAGCCAAATCTCGAAGGGCCAATCTTACAGAGTGATGTATTTGTTTGTATATTGCATAGCTAAAAATATAATACTCATGTATATAGAAATTTTGTATAAATAAAACTTTTTTTTTCCTTGGCTAAAGCTATTTTTATTTGGCTAGAAGTTATTGGCTGCAATTAGCCAAAAAGCTAAAAATCCCCTTTTCCTAGATTAAACCCTATGAATGATTTGTAAAATGATTACAAAAGCAAAGTAAAATGTATATTTAATATTTATTTCTAATTTAATGAAATTATCGATTCTTAAATGTATTAATTGGTTCATTAAATTCGTAATACAAATGGCTTTCCTTTTGTTTCATTATCGCATTTGGAAATATTTTAATAACATCAGTTAACTTCACATATGATATATTATTTTCATAAGAAATAAAGAGTTCTTTATTCTTCTTCAAAAGAAAGAGAACCTTTATTTCTCCATCGTCTTCCACTTCACTTTGAGAAATGACTGCATATCTGGTAATAATATATGGTAGCATGATTCACCCTAGATATATGGTAACACATGGCTGTCATATATTTATGCAAATAGCAACAAATTGAGTGCTACTGCTTTTAAACTTTTTTGTGTCTGTTGTTGTTAAGAGTGCTGGTCACTTGCGAGAAATATCGCGTTCAGCTCAGAAAGTAGCTCGTTCCTACCCCCAGTGGTGGGATTCATCCGGTTCGGTAGAACCGGTTGTTAATTTGTGTTGAGTTCGGCGAACCGGTTGTTAAAAGGATACTTCAAATGCGAAAATCGCATTTACATTAATTTGCTTTCTGTAAATGTTTATCTGCATAACATTGTTTTCTAGGCATAACTCTGTGATAAGTCCTGATTAATTTCAGTTAATAAAATAATATTTCATTTGGAACAATAATATATTTTTTCTTCATCAATCCTGTAATAGAAAATTCAACTTAAATAAAAAAAACAAAATTTTGAAGAATTTTGGTAATTAAATTGACAACCCTAGGCCAATTCTAGTTATATGGCAAGGATATTAAAAATTACACTAATTACTTATATATACTAATAAAAGAAAGTTTTGCTCTGTCTGTGTGTGTGCGATGGCCAGAAAAATCTACGGCACGTACGAGACTGAAAATTTTTGTGAGGCTAGCTCAAAATGTCTCCTGATGAACCTGAAACACAGAATTTTTAAATTCTAATAATTAGTTGAGTTATTAATTAAAAATCGTAACTCACTCTCATTAAAAACTCAACTCGGTCCTTGCGAGAAAGAAAAAACTCTGGCGCACGCACAGAAGCCTTATTTACACATCAGTTGAAAATGAAAAGAAGAAATTTCGGGGGTATTTTGTCATTATTTATTAACTTACATCGGCCAAATCACTTAGTAAAGTTAAAAATGAAAAACATATTCTGAAAGATCTATGTCTGAAATGCCACAATCAATTAAAAAAACCCGCAGTTAACCGCTTGAAAAACAATTTTCAAAAGGAGCCGTTTTTCCGTAAACCTTTTTCTCCCTTATTACAACGCCCCTCCAGGGCGCAATTTTGGAGGTACCGACAAACCAAAAATATGTTCATTAAGTGAAACCCTCTTCTAATCGATGGCTCAATTGGTTTAAAACAAATATGAATTTTAACCCTTTCAAATACACTGATAAACGCAGGTCACTTCACGTCTCACAAAGACAATGTATTTTCTACGCTAAAAATAACTAAACGTCCGTGTTCTTTATACACTTATACACACTCTTTTTAGAGCATCTCAATATACCAGATTTACATCACCTGCAAAAATTTTGAAACGTTCGAACGCGTAGAAATATTTCTCACAAAATAAAATGTGTGAAAATTTCGACGAAATCAGGAAAAATCTGAGTGTTTCGTCAGGGTTTCGCTCCTCCAGGGCGAAATTTTAGAGGTACTGACAAACCAATAATATGTTCGTAAATCTGAAACCACCTTCTTATTGATGGGACAATCGTTTTAAAAAAATAGGAATTTTAAACTTTACAAATACACCGTCAAATGCAGATCATTTCGCTCCTCTCTGAGACATTTTTCTATGCTAAAAGTAATTAAACGACCATATTTGAACACAAACTTTTAAAGAGTTTCTCAAATTGAGATGGTATTGAGATTCTCAATAGATCAGATTTACATCATCTACAAAAATTTTGGAACATTCGGACAGGTAGAAATATTTTTTACAAAATAAAATGTGTGAAATTTCGACGAAATCAGAGAAAACTTGAGTGTTTCTTCGCAGTTTTGCTTGTTTTCAGTACCAAATAGCATATGCTTTCAATTCAATATTTTTTCATTTAAAATATAAATTCAGATAAAATAGATTTAAAGATATAAAATCATACAAATTTCCAGTTAATTTAAGGGTCATTCTTCACGGGACAGGTTATTCGAATAAACGGTACTTTGCTTTGGGCACGAAATGTTCCCTGTTATCTCTGATCTATAGCTAATACTTAAATCGTCAGATTTAGATATATACTTCCAACTGCACATTGTTCATTGTTCCAACTGCATATTGTTCATATCTTAGAAGTTACTTAAATGAAAGAAGTTATTTTCGTAAATGTAACAAATTCAAAATTTTGATAAGTTCCTCGAGTCCTAATAGTTATAGTTAGAAAATTATTTTTCCAGCTCTAACAAATGAAAAGACATTGTATGATCTAAACTTGCCGAATCATGATACTTTGTATTTTATGAATTTCCAGCGTTGTCTGGCCTGGTTTTTTTTTGTACTAAGAAATGGTAAAAAATCCTAAAATTTCTAAATGTCATAACTCGAGAAGTTTTGGTCATGCAAAAATTTGTCTCACTTGCTATAGCATGGATATTTTTGTAGATGTTATGTACAACTTTAGGTCATGAACATAAGTTAATTCTTAAACTTACATTTCTGCTATTTTTATATTATATTGTTTTCAGGGCTTAATTTGCGCCGGAGCCCACCTTTCCATGAGTATTTCTCTGGTTTAGTAAATATTTAAATATCGGTCGGAATTCACAGGAGCTAATAAATATAGAGCTCTGGAGCCCAGTGCAATAGCACTTCCGAAAAACTGAAGCCAAAATTCTCCTTTCCTTTCCTTCCCATCTCCAAGCTTTTGCATTCTTTTTTTATCAAAACACTTATAAGGAGATGTTTCAACTCAATTTTTATATCCGTATTTGGGCTCGGGCTGGCTCAAGCTCAATCTGAATTACATTCAAAATTTTATTTATTCATGTATAGGGAAAAAAATCCTCCTTAAAAATTACGTGCTCTATTTTATTTCAAATCATTTTAATGCTATTTTGATCAGAATAAAGGGAAACAGTAATCGTATTTTTCTATTCCATTTGCAAATTTATGTCTGGTATTGATGGCGGTGACGTGCTGATACAGCGCCAATCAAGAGACTGAACAATGAATTTACTTACAGTTCAATTTTCTTTTGTAACATTATGATAATTTTAATTGGCTGGTTTATTTTATTTTTTGATTTAGATATTGAACCGGAAAAGAATATTTTCTGTTTTTAGTCAGTGGGCATCAGCTTGAGGTTTTAAGTCTTCTATTTTGTACGTGTATAAAAATCATGTTAGTGATTTTTCTGTTTATTATATAACATCAACGAAGTCCATGCTAAGGCAGATTTACTAAGTTTACTTTCATTTGTAAGTAGATATAATTGCAATGTATCGTTATTCTGATAGAGAGCAATCGAGCAGTGTTACCTCTTTTTCTATAAAAGCATAGAACCTTTCCCATAACGGTGTCAAAATTTTCGTTTAATCTGATTTTCAGGAACTCACCACGAAAGATTGTTATGCGGAAGGAATCGATTGTAGTTTATGGTAAGCATATTCTATAGGAAATTTAAAAACGCTGTTCCATTTTTCAGTATATAAATATTAATTTCTGTAAATTTCATTTATTTTTTTATAAAAATGCACAGCTGCAAACTATTCCTTTCTTATGTTAACACTATTTCTGAATCATAATCCTTATCATATTTATTCGCAGAATTATTCAATTAATTAACTTTAAAATTAGACAAAGATTGCTATTCGGAAGAAATGATAACTAGAAACAGAAATAGTTGACAACTAAGTATATGCAGATAGATATATTTAAAATTTATTATTTAGCTAAAGGAAAAAAAATGCTTTAAATTTTTACAAATAATGTATGAAATATAAATATGCAGATTGGAGTGATTGGGGGGGGGGGGGGGAGCACACTACGGTTGTTAGCATTGCAGAATATTAGGGCTCCGGTACTTTGTTAGACATTAAGCCCTGATTGTTTTGATGCATTTTTTGATACAAATTATGACCAGGGTTTCATGATTGCCGAATATTTATTAATGTCCTTTTATAGGGTAACATGTTTCAGGATTTTTTTCACTCTACCAAAGGATCAAGATTTTTTTTAAACAAAGTTCTTATAATATTGGAAAGTGTTTCATAATCTATGTGTGATGCTTCATTTGTCTTTCATTTTTGTACATCAAAAATCATTCGGGCAGCAAACCGGTTGTTAAATTATTTGAATCCCACCACTGCCCCCCCCCCCCCCCTCACCCGCCCTACAAAGCTGTCAAAGAGGCGTGTATCGTTAATTGGCGTGAAGTCCAAGAAACCATATCGGCTGTCTGTTGACAAAATTTATGTGCCAGTAGGAACGGAAAGGTTCCTCTAGCAGTTAGTAGGGAAATGTTACTTAAATTTAGAGAATGCATTTGCAGTTTTTAAAATACATGAGGTCGCATTGAACAATTTCATTATTATTATTACAGCGACACAATCGGGAATTCCATCAGGGAATAAGTTTCAATAGAATAATTTCAACTTTTATATGCATAAATTTTAGAAAATGCTCGATTAAAATGAAATATGACAATAAAAAGTGATTCAATGTAATTTTCCTGTCTAAAATGATTGAGATGTTTCACCTTACTTTATATTATGTTTATTATATGTTTATCTTTACTTTCAAATTTAACCATTGTAAATTTTAAACAAATAAATATTAAATTAAATTGTCTACGACTCGTTTTCCAAATTTAATTATGTAATATTCAATGTTTGGGAATTTTTCCTTTTGTTTATGTAAAGTAACATTAATTTACTACTGCAATATGTATTTAAAAAAAATTGTTTATAGATAAAAATATTATAAATCAGCAGGTAAAGAAAATATGGACCGAGAATGAAGATTTTAGTCTGAGTTACACATTCATTTTTCAATATGATATATTTAAACACACAGATTTATTGAACATGTTAAAAGTCGATATTTTGGACTTATTTTTATAAATGATAATAGATACAGCCATCGGTATTTCTCACTGGGTAAGACAAAGAAAATCTTTTCTTAAATTGTCAATGTAGTAACCCCCCTCTCCACCTAAAAGCACAAAAAATAAATAAATAAATAAATAAATAAATAAAAGGTTGTAAGATAATTTTATCAAAATATCTCTGATTATTGAAATTATTCAATATATTGGCACATATTTATATAATGAAATTAAAGTACAGCGCAAAATGAACATAAATTATACAAAAAATACTCCAAGTAGTGTTTTCTAATACATCAGCTTTATTTTATGAAAGCATAATATAAGATTTCCAATAACGCAAATTAATGGCTATAAATTCGAAATTTGAAAGTTCATTTAATTTTGATCATCTTTTAACAAAATTAACATTATTAAGAAATATTGAAAATTTCGAATTTCAGTACATGTAACGATATCTTCATTAATTCTCTATTCAATCAAATGATAATAGTATTAAATATAGATACAACATACATGCAGCAATGTATATATGATTCACAAAGACAAAATATCAAAGTATAATATTAATATGTATAGAAATGAGAGAAAAAATCATTAAAGGAATATTAGTATTGCACATGCTATGTATACCCCCCCCCCTCCCCCTACTAAACCTTGCTCCTACCAAAAATATTCATAACTATATTAACTGAAAGGAAAGTAAAAACATAATATGTTTGCGCTGCATGTTTAAATTTTCAATATTCATTTTTTAAATTATGTTGTTGTAAATTTAAGTTAAAGATGTGGAATGCTTCCCCCAAAAAATTATTATTATTATATTTTTTCCCAAAGCTTTGTTACACCGTGCCCTGAGTTTATAAGAATTTTGTTATATTAAACAAAGAAACTACTATAATTTCTGTATTATTTCTGTATTTATATAGTTGCATTCGAATGTAATATTACCTGGACTTTCTTTTTTTCTTACACAACATTTAAATAAAGCACTTTTTTTTTTTTTTAATGTAGATTAAAACTTAGCACTAAAAATTTTTTTAAAACATTAATTACCCAAAATATACCATAGTAGAGTTTTATCATACATTAGGAAGGGCCACAATTATCTTCCATATATTTTAACAAACTTTTCTTTTTTCTGATAATTTTTCAATAAAATTGACACTTAACAAATATCCAAAATTGCTAAGCTCAATACATATAATTATTTTTCAGTTAATTCTGGCATTGCCATCCATTCAATTAAGGGATGCAATATTCAATATAAATGCAATATAGCTGCAACAGCATATATATGAAAATCTGTTCATTAGTGTTTGAGATACAGCTATTGCAGTAATCATGGAAAATTCAGCATAGTAGAGCCACCTGTTGGACGATTTACTCCAAAACATGGTCATCACCAATTCATATTCAAGATGTGCTGGAATTCGAAGTTTGATGAAAATTCGTTCATTAGTTCTTGAGATATGGCTATTGCAGAAATCGAAAGATGCGATATTCAATATAGATCAATGTACTTGCTACATAATATATACATGTAAAAATTTAGTGCAAAATACAAAATTTCAGGAACAATACATGGGTGATTAAAAAAAGGTATCTCAGAATTTCATGGCCTTATTTACATATAACAAACAATTTTATAATTTTCTTGTAGAAGTTTTTGCCGAAAGATTGCATGAAAAGCAAAACTGATTTATACATATGGGGCAAGTAAAATTAGATCTGAGACCTTTATTATTCGCCCTTATTATACAACAATACATAACAAAATCCATTTATTTATCTTTTTTTTTTTTTTTTTTAAGGATTTCATTTATTGTTAAAACCATGCTTTGGAACAAAATTCGTCTAGATTATCACAATTAAAATATACTTGGATACATTTAATGATTGCATACTGTTTATTTATATCTACTTTTTAATAAAATAAAGCTCATTTTCTAAAAATTACCATATAATTTTTGATCATTGTAATTTTTTCTGTAAAACATGAAAGAACAACAAAATCTTGATTTAAAAATAATAATAATAAATATCACTGAAAAATGCAATATCATGTACAAATAAATCATAAATTATGTATATTACAAATTAAACATTAAATTCAGCATAGCACATTTTCCAGTGTTCTGATATATATATAATGCTGTTAACACAATTAAAACATAGGAATAAACTACTATATAATACAATAATTATTATTAAGAGTTTACTTTAAACTAAATAATTTATAGTTTTTTTAATATTCCACATACAAGCTGCAAAAGTATTATAAAATGGATTAAAAATACTTTACAAATTAATAACAAAATTTTACAACAAAGAATTTGCTTGTAAGGGGCTGTACATATATAAAACGTTATCAAATTTTTGAGAATTTTGGACCCCCTCCCTCCTTTACAATATCATATGTTATCATTCCTCGACACACCCCCCGCCCCTAATGACATCGTTATCAGTGTCTAAAAATTCTTTTTTTTTTACAATTTTTTCTTTCTTCTTCTTTTCATATGTTTACAGTGATATACATTTATTATTCACACTAGCCGCCCTTGGCGACCAGTTTGGTCTCCACTAGATGTGTGCTAAGCATTGTACCATGTTACTTTTATCCAAAATTTAATTTACTTTCTCAATTCTTCACCAAGTCAGAAGTTTCTAGTAGAGAAATCAAGAGCTCCGTATTTTTATGGGTACTACTTGATTATTCCGTCGACCAAAAATATATCGCCAAACTATAAGATTAAATATCAATAATGGTTGATCGTAAATGTCATATTCGTTTATTTTTAAGCAAGCTACACGTGTTTACATCATCAAGTTATTTTTATTTCGACGTTTTATTTGTATTTTTATTAATGTTATACTAATTTATTTGTTCTTTCACTATTTAAAATAAAAATTATGTCAATTTGTATAATTTGGCAAGGGGTTTGGCGATTTATATAATTTGGCAAAATTGGTCGACGGTATAACTAAGTAGTACCTTTTTATGCTAGCCAGGCGCAAGTGATAAATCATCAAACATTGTCTTTCCAATCGCATTTTTTCATATTTCATTAAATTCATCTAAAATATAATAATTTCACTCATTTTATTTAAAATACATAATTTTAATTTGAAATTCATGACTTTCACCTTTCCTTTCCCTTTTTTAAGAAAAAGAAAGAAAAGGAATAAATAATACCAAAAACCATGACTTTTAATTTCAAAATCAAAGCATTGTTTTAATTTACCACGCGAAAAATAAAAAATGTAAAAAATGGTCACCTGGCATATAAAAAGTGAAGCGGTCAGCCCGGAACTATTGATGACAGTCACATGACTTAGGCTATTATTATAGAGATATTTTACTGATTTGAAGGAAGAGAAGTCAATAAAATATTATTAAACATGAAATAACTTTATACCTAATAAAATTCTAGTTTCTCTAACAACGCATTATATGCTCATATGGCAGAAGAATAGGAATGTCAAACGTTGGGATATTCCATATTTTGGAATAAAATGATTTTATAATTATTTAATGGTTTTGGTTGGATCAAAAATGATAAAGATTATCAAAAGACAACCCCTCCTACAGATACCTTACGGTATCAAGTGCCAGAGTCCTTCTCCACCAAAAGTGAAATCATTATATATGTACAGCTCCTAAGATATTTGTATATATTTTTACCCCTTGAACTTTATGCGATTAGCAAGGAAAATAAGAGAAAAAAATCAACTACAATTTAAATAACAAGCAAATTTAAATTAGTATATTTTGTAAGTTTTATAATTAAAATTATGCCTAAGCGATGATGTAACAGCAAAATTTCAAATAGAAAATAAAACAATCAAAATGTAGAAGGAAATAAACAAAAAATGAAAGAAATATATGGTGCCGAACAGATGAAAAATGTATGCTTTGAAAACTAAACTCATTTACAAAATTTACTTACATCATATACATTTTTATTAATACGGTAGGACGCGCGCCGTGAAACGTAATGCGAGAACGTGCATGGGGTGTCAGCACACCCCAAACATATTAAATGGCATAAATAAGAAAAAAAAAATAGAATTCTGTCTGTTAGTGAAATTCATGATAAATATACTCTTCCTCGTGAAAAATGATAAATGAAATGTTACTTTATGGTTAATTAAAAAAATTAATAAACAATGAATTAAAAGCATTCACCGACAGCAGACAAATATTTTCATGCATGGGGTGTCAAAACACCCGTCCTGCCGGGTTAAACATAAAAATTATTTTTTTTCCTTCTTTACATAAGTAGATAGCTTATTCATACATATTGCATCTTTCATAAAATTTTAAAATGCTAAAAAAGAAAAAGAAAGGGAAAAATTTGACTGTGATAGTGTGATGCAACATATAACAAGGTGTCCACTCTCAACGATGTTCAATGGCTGATTCCTAAACCGTTAGACATAGACATATAGTTCCAATTACAAAAATGTTTTAAATGAGGTAAAGAAGTATTTTAAAAGAGATTTCGGTTAATAAAAATATTTCTTAAAAAATTATGAAATTTAATTTTTTATACGGTCTCCCGGTTCTATAAGTAATATTTAGTAAAATTTTCCTATTACACTGACAAGTAAGACAAAAAAAGTCCCATTATTCCATGATTAAAACTAACCAAGTAATAGCTGTTTAAAGTTGGAGCATGTTTTTTTGCTGCGTAATAGCGGTCATTCACAAATTTAGTAGAAATATCGTCAGCTGTATTAAGCAAAAATAGTTCAGAGTAAAATTAACACTGCAACATAAATTTGTAATCTATAGTCATTCCAACATATAAATGCAAAATATACAATTTGTACTAAACAAGGAAGAGGGAAAAAAATAACAGAATTTTTGTTTAATAAAATGATGAAAAGCAACAGCCTCATTTCTTTACAAAATGATACATATTTTAAAATGCTATTAGACTGCAAAATTTGAGTTGTGTCATGTTCCTTCGCTTTTGATAGATGATTCTTATGTTTTTTGTAGCGAAGAAATCAGAATTGACTCTCATTTTTTTTTACTATCACATAAGGATTTTTTACAAATCGTAATATTTAAAGCTAAATAAACAAAAAATATCGAAAATCTGATACTATAAAATAGATGTGATTTTTGTGTTTTTAACTTTTGATAATTAATTTTTATGTATTTTTTACCGACCTTCATTTTTAACCATCGCATCAGGATATTTCGGAAATCATAAATTTGAAAGTTAAAATGACGACCCCCCACTCCACCTCATCGGACCTCAGAGCTATTTAGCTGTAAGAATTCAAGTGTAAGTCATGAATTTCAAAGTTTCATTATTCAGTCAATTTTAGTGTTAGATGAAACGGGAGTTATTCTGCTTTTCTTTTTAGTGTAACAGGAAATTTTTACTAAATATCACTTATAGAACGTATATATATTTCGCAATTTTTTAAGAAACATTTTTATACACCCAAATCGCTTTTAAAATGTTTCTTTTCATCATTTAAAACATTACTAATACAGTAATGCACACTAAGTTTAGTATACTATATTATTTTGAAATAACTATTTGTAAATAGTCTTCTAAAAATCTACTGCCACATGCCAAAACCTCCGTCATTTGAATGTTTAATTAGATGTATTTAAGAAATTGCAACCCTATATTTAAAAAATGCCTATTCAATTGCAATATTCAATAGTTTATAGGTCTTTAAATATTTTTTGTTTTGATCCTTGAAACTCCTTGATTTATATTTAAAAAAATGAGTACTAACCCTAAATTAATACTATGACATAGGTGAAAAACTTTAATTCACCTTTTAAAAAAATATTTAGTGAAAAAACATAAAAGATTTAAATTAAATTTATTACTTTAAAAATAAGAGTAATGAGATTTAAGAGTTTTTTTTTTTTTTAATGCAATTTGATGTATTTTTCCCATTATAATAACTAATCTACATAGCTAATATAAATAATCTTGAATTGAATGTAAGTGAATAAAAACCTAATGTATTTTATTGTGTGTTTAAATGTTGATTTTTGGTGATTTACATTTCCATACAAGTTTTTATTTACTATAATAATTTGTAATTAGTGTTCAAATTGATCGAAACTTACAAATCACAAAATAAACTATTTATAAGGTTGAACTCTATGTATATGTTGATAGTGTATGAGTATGTATATTCCCAGATCAGAAGTGGGAAGTAGTGTACTATAAGTAGTAAAACTACAGTAGTCACTACTTTTTATAGAGTTTGTAATATAGTGCATTATATTTTGAACAATGTAGTGTATCGAGTAGTGTGATACAAAAAGTCAGTAGTTTGTAGTGAGAACTGACAGTATTTTTAATGCTACTTCGGGAGGAAAAATAGATTTTACAAATATGTAGCTATAATTTATTCTTTTGCACAAAACTTTTCCTGCTCAGCAATTTGCGAATCTCTGCTGCTGCTGCATATAGCAATGCATCATACAAAGTCTTGCTATTAAAATCAAGTATTAATCCACCAAAAAATGCTTTGTATAGCAATGCACGGCATGAAGTTAGATTTTTTCGCATTGATACTTTTTGCTAAAACACATGTCTATTTATTCATTATTAGTTCTTCATTTTTTAATGCCAAATTTATTATTTTTTGAATTGCTTTATTTACAGATATATTTGTTGTTTGCATTTATAGTTGTTTTTCTGTAATTTTCTAAATTATAAAATTGGACAACACAGTGTAAGTAACACTCAACAGAACTAAAAACAATTCCTATAGTATGGTAAAAACATTTCTACAGTAATTTTATATCCAAATGCAATAATTACTGTAAGAATAGTAAATAAAATTGTGCATAAATATGTTACATACAAGAGAAGTCCTTGTTATATCGCTTGTTCATATATATAGCTCCCGAAAAAAATAAGTTGCAGTTTAATCCCATTTTTACTTTTTGTGCACATAAGGGTATTTATTTGCTGTGTAATTAAAAAATTATTTCAAAATTGTGTACTTTTTTACCCTCTGCACATATACAGTGTAAAGAAAGTAATGTAATCAAGATAAAAAACCTGATTATGGAAATATTGGTATATTTTTACATTTTGAGGTGCTCTGAATCCGTATTTGCTATTTTAAAAATGATTTCATATGTACTGGATGTATACGTGTATATTAAAATTTTCTTTTTTTTCCCCCAATTAACCAAGGTTCACTTTTGTAAAATTAGGATTTAATTTTTTATTCATTGTTATATCACTATTTATTTGAACTCACTCTATTCAGAAATTCGAGATGACTCACTTCATCTTATAGGAGCAAATTGATACTCAACAATTATGCTGTTATACCCAGTGTTTCCCATAACAATACATCAAATTTTAGTTGTATGCCCCCCCCAGTAGCAGAAGATTCTCCAAGTGTCTGTGACAGATACTTCAGAGGCAAAAAATAATCTGCAGGTAAAATATTTTTACAATTGAAGCATTAATTAATCAAACAATCATTTACCTGTAGTGTTTTTAGGCATTTTATAAATTTTTATTAATAATAATATCAACTTTTTGTATTAAGTAATAAAGATCTAAACATAATATAAAGTAAAATAAAGGTTCGATGAAAAAGAATCTGCAAAAGAGAAAAGAAAATCTGCGACTCCCGTCTCAAACTTTCTGCTACTGGGATGGCCTCAAAAAGTAAATATTTTATATAAGTGGACTTATATAAAACTTCATATTCTTGATTAACTAGCAGATGATTGACAATTTTCACATGAATCAAATTACAGTGTGACCTCAAAAATCCAGCATTTGAAAATCCAGCAACTTAAAAATTCCATCATCAAAGCCATCTCCTGCCCCCTTTTTTTCACACTTCCAACTTACAAGAGAAAGAAAAATAAAAATTGATTCTAAGCTAAAAACGCCAGGATCGAAAGCAATGGATGTTAAATAGAACCACTGATAACGCTGGTAGCAGCTCAGACGCTCAGAGAAACAAGGATGCGGAGCCAGCAGGAGAAAAGATGTCACTGGAAAAATGCATTAATCTGATTAAGAAAATTCATCTCTGCTTTTGAATAACTAGATTGTATTTCTGAAATCAATGTTCTTTACTTGTTTAAAATCTAAGTAAAACTTTTTTAAAAACGGCTGAAAAAAATGAAGCCAATAAAATTTATATCGATGTTTTGAAAATTACTCAAGAAGAAATGACTTCACTGTTTATTAGATTTTTTATTTATAATTTTTTTCTTTTTTTGTATTATAGAAAATAAGTAAGTTTTTTTAAAATAAGTAAATTAAAGTAAGTTTTTTTTTAAACATTTAATTTTCTATTTCTTTCACATAAATATCACTTGGCTATGAATTATATTATGAATGAAGTCATCTTTAAGAATATCGGAAGTACATTTGATATTTTTTCAGAAATTCGGAATTTTCATAAATCCAGCTTAGTCTCGGTCCCGACAATGCTGGATTTTAGAGGTTATACTGTAGTTTTAATTTTTTGGTTCAAAAATTTGTGTAAAAAAATTGCATTAACATTAAATGAGCATGTGTGCAATAACTTTACATGCTTGTTACTAATATTATTGATATTATGTTTCATTAGAAAATATTTTCTGGTACAACATGTTTCATATCTATAATTAAATTCAGCATCTTTAAAAATCTTCTTTTATTTATTTTTTTTTTTTTTCAGACTAAATATATTTTACGAGAAATTGGTGTTCCCTTTTTGGTTGAAAACTTGAATTCCAACTCTGAAAACTATGTGAATGCTGTTCAGTACCTTATTCAAATAATTTTGAATGCCCTTGTAGGAATGGATCTAAAAGAATCGAAAAAGCCAGATAAAAAATTGAAAGCAGGTAAAAACATCTAAAGAATTTTTCAATTTGTAATATTTGCTTTTTATAAGAGCTAAGTAAAAATTCAAAGTTATCAGTTGCAAAGTTAATGCCAGACGTCTTTAAATCTGGTAACGAAAGTGCCGGTTTGAAGAGTCGTTTATAGGTTATAAAACATGTCATCTTCATGTCATTTTAGCAAGCTTAAAAATTACAACATATTACTCTTTGGCTATCAGACAACTTATAATTAATTTGCCAGCCACAAATTCGGTTGCAAGGTTAATGCCAGACGGCTTTAAATCTGACAGCAAAAGTGTCGGATTTAAAGTCGTCTGGCAGTAACTTAGCAACCGAATTTGTGTCTGCAAATTAATTATAGGTTGTTGTCTGATAGCCAAAGAGTAATATGTTGCAATTTTTAAGCTTGTTAAAATGACGTGAAGATGACATATTTTTCTTGTCCTATAAGCGATTCTTTAAACTGACACTTTCGTTGCTAGATTTAAAATCATCTGGCAGTAACTTTGCAACCGAATTTGTCTGGCAAGTTAATTATAGGTTGTCTGATGGCCAAAGAGTAATATGTTGCAATTTTTAAGCTAGCTAAAATGACATGAAGATGACATATTTTATAACCTATAAACGACTCTTCAAACCGACACTTTCGTTACCAGATTTAAAGACGTCTGGTATTAACTTTGCAACCGAATTTGTGTCTGGCAAGTTAATTATAAGTTGTCTGATAGCCATAGCGTAATAAGTTGCAATTTTTAAGCTTGCTAAAATGATGCAAGATGACATGTTTTATTACCTATCAGGGTTCGTTGATATATATCTGATATTTATTTTGAAAATATCAAGATTTTTGATATTTTCATATTACTTCCATATATATTTTTCAAAATATCAAGATGTGTGCTATTTTCAATATTTTTCTATATTTGATATTTATTTTCAAAATATCACTGTGCAAGATATTTTTGATATTTTCAGTCAAAATAAGTGCAAATGAAATTTCTAACTGTGTTGTTCTGTAAATAAAGAATTTTTGTCTCTGATAGTGACTTTTTTAGCCGAAGAAGAAAACAAATATCTTTACCAAGCTTTATGTTTGAATTTTTTACTTTTAACTGTAGGTTATGAGGGACATTATTAATTCAGAACAGACACTGAATAATAAACTGTCTAATTTAAATACTCAGTTATATATATACAGCTTCATTAGAAAATAATCTCTTCTGGTATTGATTTAGTTCAGTTTAAGCTGTACAGTATGTTAGGGAATAAAAAAATTTCAAAATTTTCAGTTAAAACAATATTATGTATTTAAAATTTTGTTTTATAAATTTCCGATTTCTTGATGATACTGAATCCTATAGCTTTATTTTATCTATTTTTTTTTTTTTTATGTAAGTGCATAAAGCAAATTGTTTCGGTTTTCATGTTTTCAATTAGTTGATCTTCAATTTTATTCTAAGTAAAAAAAAAAAAAAAAAAAAGAAAAATGTGCTTTTAGTATATTGTTTGTTTTCATGTTAAGTGCAGTATGTTTTAGTTTCTAATGTATATTATGCTTGAAAATATTTATTATCAGCAAAGTTGACTATTTTGAAAAGATCGGATATATATCAAAAATATCAGATATATATCAAAATATCGGATATTTTTTATATTTTCGAAAATATCATGATATTTACGAACCCTGTATACCTATAAATGTGGATCTGGCAGGGTCTTAGCAACATCTGGCAATAATGGATTAATATAAAAAATAGATAGTAGAATCAGATGTTATAAACTAAAATCATGCTAAAATGACATAATTTAAGTTTTTTCCCCCTGCATAACCGCTTCTCCCACAGATAAACGCAGCATCTCTTGTCAGCCAGACCGTCTGCATACGTACTCCACCATAAAATAGCAGAACATATAGAAAAATGAGGCTTGCTAAAATCAAGTGACAAAAATGTTGCTAGCTCTTAGACTATTACTTATGTTCTGCTGGACAGAATTAGACACAGAAAACTCACTGCATAAATATCATTTATATATTCAGGAAAATACCAGAGTATATCACTGTATCTGGTTGTGAGTAGGTCTCAAAATAATTAAATTTACTTTGCATCATGCAAACCACAGTAATTCTGGAATTGAAAAGAAATTAAAAATTAAATTACTTATACATATCTATCCATGCAAAAAATAAATGTGTCTATATAAAACCCCTTCAGGAACGAGTCCAAAAGAGACATGGTACTAGGTATAAATAACCATTATATGCTGGGCAGAACTAGGCACTCCATAAATTTGGCTTAAAAGTTTATATTCCTTCTAGACATCTCTTTATACTTATAATACTACTGTGTACTTGTGTGATCATATTTCTCTGGTTAGAGATTTCATAGCTAACATTATAAAAACAGTTAACTTAAGATTTAGAACAAAGCATTGTGATTATTTGCAAGGAAGCTATTTAAAATATTTTAAGCATTAAAATAAACAAAATTACACATGATGCAAGAAAAATAAAGAGATAAATTTTAAATTAATAATTAAAACAGAGTTTATTTGCAAAGTTATTCACACAAAAAACACATATCATAATTAACAAAGTGCATTGGATCTATTTGAATCTGACATTATTAAGCCAATTTATTAACATAATAATTCTGTCATAAATTCACATTATTTATTATTTTCATATCACGGTTTTAATCTAGGTTAATTAAAAGTTGATAATATAATAATACAAACAATTGAGACCCCTAACCCTTTACATTGCATGTATCAGCAGTTACTGTATACCTTAAATAAATTCATCTTGAGCATTGAAAAATAAAGATACTTTGAAGTTTATCGAGGGCTTTTATAACATCCTTGTAGACATCTCTGTAGATTCTGTCATGATCAGGTGGGATTGGTTGCTCCCTTCTGGAAATCACTCTTGTTATTCATAACACCTTGTTGAATTTATTATTAGACCAATGAGGTCAAGGTTTCACTTAGCATTTTCTTTTAAAAGGTAATATTGACAAAACTATCAATAATTATGCAGAAATACTCTGCAAAGCAAGTATATTCATTTATCAGTTTTAATGCTCAGAGAGTTTAGAAACATTGAAAACTACTGGGTGCCTATTTCTAATCTCAAAGAAAAGCTCTAAGAAGTCATCT
Organism: Maratus speciosus; assembly: GCA_963932465.1. Taxonomy (NCBI): domain Eukaryota; kingdom Metazoa; phylum Arthropoda; class Arachnida; order Araneae; family Salticidae; genus Maratus; species Maratus speciosus. Next base: position 207,088,468 of record OZ010793.1, on the reverse strand, counting down.
TTTGGGGGGAAAATATATGAAAAAAAAAAAGCTTTTGTGATGGAGATGTACATTATTTTTAAAAACTTCATTTGGGGTGTGGAAAAACATCCCCCTTTATCCACTTCCGATTCAATGCATACCCAATGGCCTGAGTACCTAATAGCAGAATTTTCTGTGTCAATCTGTAGCAAACCAAAATTTATCTGTTGTTCATTGTATCAGTGTCTATTATGATAAAAAATAACACTAACCCATCAAATAAGCAAAATTTGCATTTACAAATAAAATACAGTAAAATTTTACAATAATCTAGAGACAAAGTAAACTTTAACAATTTTTTTAATCCCAACACTTCTTTTCAGCTATTAGTTTAACCTGTAAGTCTTAAAATAATCTACAGCACCTGCTGCCATGCTGTACAGTTTCTGCAACTAGGCCTGAGTAGTAAGACTCCTGCACACTTATTCTACGATTTAGTCAAAGCTGTAAACTCCCAAGACGGGTTACCTTACCTCTCTGCCATAAATTTAGGATTATAAAATTTTCAACCTTATTGTAAGTTTTGAGCTGATACTCGACATTTCAGAGATATTGGGGTCCATAGAGAAACATGAGACAATATTAAACATAATTACATTATTAATGAATTATTATAAAAAGTAATACCTATACAATACACATCCTTCTTAATTTATACAAAGAATAATTCTTCTATCTGCATTTTCTGTGGAGAAATACTTCATTGAAAGTCCAATTACGCTGACTTTTCATCTATGCAAGGATGATGGAGGAGAATTTGGAAAGGATGGATTCTTTTAGCACATTCAATCATATTATAGTATTTAAATAACTATTTCTGGAGAGAAACTTCTGCATTTTGACAGATTTCAGCATTATAAAAATTTTACTGAAATTCCCCTACTCTGCAGAAATCTCCCTTTTCCCTGCCACAGCACTCAAAATCATAAATATTAAAATTTTATCAATTTTTTAAACCTTTACTGTCTTATTTTATATTTGATTGTAGCAGTAAATAATCTATCATCTAAATTTCCCCTTGCACCCCACAAAAACAAAAATCTCCACCTTTTACTGCTGTAGGCTAAAGTTACTCTGTATAAAGTTATACATCATCTGCCATTTTTGTTCAAAATCACAATCCTTTTCTACACTATTTGGATAAATAGCATTCTCTTTTACGTTCATTACTGAGGGTTTCAACATGCACAGACTTTTCTGAATTGTTTTGATAGGGCTTTTGAAAAAGTAACTCTAATTTGTATATCAAACATTTTTCCATTGGCTTTGATTAACAACTATAATATGTCAACAAGAAAATTTTGGCATGAATTAGCTTCTTAACCTGTTAAGCGAGTAATTTATATAATACTAGCTGACCTGCCCGTTGTTGCCTGGGCCTGTGATAATATTCTTAAATGAACCTTAAATTTGTATTATTTAATCTGCCGTGCATGCGCTGCAAAACTTTGTTAGTTCCAATTTGCAATGCAATGTGGCGAGCTGTGTTCTAAACAAACCTATATCCAAATGAAACTCTATAAATTTTCTGTAGATATATCAATACAAAAACCCTTAACGGGTTAAAAGTTTGTGACGCAGCATTTTATCTTATGCTCTAAGAATTTTAAATATGGAACTTAAAAATAATGATATCAAATTTTGAGTGACGCTATGCTATTAATTATAATCTCTCTATATATTATTTATTTCATCTTTTTATTTTTTTTACAATCGCATGTGCAAAAATTATGTTCAATTTAGAAAAAAAATGTATAAAAGTTTATTCATTGATGCTTTAACATTTACACCTCTCATAAATTCCAAGTATGAGTTTTAAAAGATATGATATCAAAATTTTAGTGACGCTTTGATGTGGCTTTAAACGATTTGTTTTAAAATTAAATTTAAATTATTTTTGTTTTGGCTAAGATATAGTCACACATCTAAATAATAGTTTTAATTTTCCAATATACTTTAAATATGTCACTTTCACTGAATTTATATAATGCATTTAAATGTATTTATTTGAATAAATTGATTTATCCTTTGTCCAATGCTATTAAAAATTTAAAATAATATTTATGTAAATAATTTTGTTGCCTCATAGTATCCATTTGAATACATTTCACTTAGTTTGGATACAATGACGCAAAAAATTATTTACATAAATCTTATTTTTAATTTTTAATAGCATTGGACAAAGGATAAATCAATTTATTCAAATAAATAGATTTAAATGCATTATATAAATTCAGTGAAAGTGACATATTTAAAGTATATTGGAAAATTAAAACTATTATTTAGATGTGTGAATATATCTTAGCCAAAACAAAAATAATTTAAATTTAATTTTAAAACAAATCGTTTAAAGCCACATCAAAGCGTCACTAAAATTTTGATATCATATCTTTTAAAACTCATACTTGGAATTTATGAGAGGTGTAAATGTTAAAGCATCAATGAATAAACTTTTATACATTTTTTTTCTAAATTGAACATAATTTTTGCACATGCGATTGTAAAAAAAATAAAAAGATGAAATAAATAATATATAGAGAGATTATAATTAATAGCATAGCGTCACTCAAAATTTGATATCATTATTTTTAAGTTCCATATTTAAAATTCTTAGAGCATAAGATAAAATGCTGCGTCACAAACTTTTAACCCGTTAAGGGTTTTTGTATTGATATCATTACTTTTTTGAGGTTATTGAAAAAAAAAAAAATAATAATAATAAAAAAAAAATAAAGACCAATACAAAGAATTCATAGTTCAGGATTTCCATTCACCTTAAATCTCTCCCCGCAAAAAAGGATGACCATACTTCAATTTTAAAGAGCACCGTGCAATAAGATTTTTATAAGAATTCTTTGGTAAGATATGGAAGTAATGTACAGCAAGCATGCATGTTTTGAGGGTATTTCTGTTCGTTTGTTTCAGAGATATAAAAAGCTATGTTAAATTTTACTATATAAAAAATTTACTTTGTTAAGAAAAATAGCAAGAAATATTACTCTTTAAACCTTATATATATATATATATATATATATATATATATATATATATATATGTATATATAACAATCATCGCTCACTTATAAAAGTAATTACATACATTTATATTAAATCCAAAACTACAAATTTCTGCTTCTCCCTTTTCTCATTCCTAGTGCAAAAAAATTAAACATTCTAAATTCTTTAATTTTATATAAAATAATCTTTCACCATCCCTATTTAAAATTCTTTATTAACAATAATAATAAATCATATAAAATAATCCCCTGAGCTCCGAAGATTCCACTTCTGCTTTTGCACCCACCTCTCCAGCTTACCTAAATAATAAAATCTTTCAAAATTAGTTTGAAAAAAAAAAAAAATCTGCAACATTTGTCACTCACTAACATAAATAAATAAATAAGCACTAACTTCCCTAATGTACAGTCGTGGAAAAAAAAAGTAAACACCCCCTACTAACTCCTCAACAAATTATAGTAGAAGAAAGTTACTGGTACCGAACGATTGGAAATAAAGTCTACTTTTAAATGATGCATATAAAATTTGCTTAAGGGGTCATCTACATATTAAAACGAACCATAACTTTGTTTTTTTTTTTCAATAGCAGTACACAATTCTTACAGCATAAATGAATTCTACACCATTTAATTAGCCTAAAAACAAATTTTTATGCAATTCGTACTATAAGTTTCCGAGAAATTAATTATTTTAAAACGAGTGTATTTTAAGGGCTGTATCCAAATTGAAGTTCAGTACTCGATTGTTAACCGAGAGAGCCCCCTTCTTGATCAAGGCACCTTAAGCGTCACTCAAGCAGTCTATGAAGTCTGCTAGATTACAGGATAGCGTATAGTCCAGGCAATAGGGAATTTTACCTAGCAAAATTAATGATAGTTCTGGAAATCGGCTTACTTTATGTTTTTTGGGTCGTTGAATCCGAATTTGTAACTTCCCACCAAAATTGCCCCCCACAACCCCCCCAAATTTTGGTAAAAAGCCCCCTCCCCCCCCAAAAAAAAGGTTTTTATTAAAAAAAATCAATTTTTTTATTGTTTTAGGGGAAAAGTATCTAGAAATTCAGAAAGTAGACAAAATTTGCAACAAATTAGATATATGACATTATGACTTAGGATGAAGAGGAAGGGGGGTTCTGCCTCGGAACATGCGCGTGGCGCTGCGTGGACCAAATTGCGCAATTCCACCAAATTCCAATTTTCCAGGGGGGGGGGCATTTTACCAAAATTTGGGGGGGGGTGCAGGGGGAAAATTTTAGTGGGAAGTTAAAAATTCGGATTCAGCGACCCAAAAAACATATAGTAAGCCTTTTTCCAGAACTACCATGAATTTTGCTAGGCCCCTATACGGTCTCTATTGCCTGAACTATGATTAATTTTGTTTCTCTTTTATTGCTACTTTTTAGGTGCGTTCGTAATTATATAAATACGTAGCACCTATAGTCGTCGTTCAGTCCGTCCGTCCGCATATAATAAGAGCAAAAACTACCCAACCGAATGGTCTGAAATTTTAAATATATGATTGTTGTAAAATTTTGTTGAGCCATTTCAAATTTTATGAAAATCGGATGTATAGTTAAATTACAGGGACAGTCAAAAGTTTTACTTTACATTACGGCCAATGGGAAAAATTATTGCACGTGCATTTTAATGATGTTAAAGCTTTCCGAATGGTCTCAAATTTTAAACATATAATTATTGCAACATTTTGTCGAGCCATTTCAAATTTTATGAAAATCGGATGTATAGTATAATTACAGGGACAGTCAAAAGTTTTTCTTTACATTAAAGCCAATGGGAAAAATTATTGCAAGTGCATTTTAATGATGTTACAGCTTTCCGAATGGGCTGAAATTTTAAATATATAATTGCTGCAAAATTTTGTCGAGCCATTTCAAATTTCATGAAAATCGGATGTATAGCTTAATTACAGGGACAGTTAAAAGTTTTCCGTTACATTAAGGGGAATGGGAAAAAATTATTGCAAGTTAATTTTAATGATGTTACAGACTATGCACTTATGAATTGCAAATAAATACACATTCAGTACAATATGGGGTGCAAAAAATAATTATAAAACTAGTTATAGTACGAACGCACCTCATTTGCCACGTTTGACGAGCAATTTCCAACTTGTTTATGTTAGTGTGGTGATCTTTCAAATGCTATTGCACAACTAGGCGATAAACGCGCTACTCTGTAAGTGGCACGGCAACCCTCCAGTGTACAGGCTGAATTGATAAAAAGAGTGGAATGTTAAAGAATAGTGAATGGCTTAATGAAAGCAGAATAAAAACTTAATATTTAATTTAAGATGCAATCAGATTAATATATTAATTGAAATGGTTACTGGGTAATCACTTTATTAGTTTATACAAAGTCTAATTATTATGACAGCTACAATGCAGCTGCTAGTGAAATTTTGTGAAACCAATCTTTTCTAAATAGTAACATGTCCTGAATTGTTCTTATTTACAATAATACTTCATTACCACAAATACCATATAAGGGAGCTGGCTACTTTTATATTTTTTAAAAGTAAATTATTTAAAGCTTTCTTTTAAGCATATTAACTTTAAAATTAAATAAAAACAAGTATCTTACTTTTGCAAAAAAGCTGTTTTATCTTATTTATCTATAAACTTTAATTACTAAATAAGGAAAAGTATCATGATGAAAATTTTTATTTTTAGGAGCTCAAAACAACCAGTCAGGATAAAATGGTTCATTTTGAGCTAATCGTGATAATTTAAGTATATAAAGTAGAATTTTCTATCAGTCAAAAATATGTCCAAGACTGAAATCAGTCCTGAGACTGAAGGTCTTGCAGGACCCATGGTTGTAATCAATTAGCCTAAAAGAAATGCTTCAGGGTTTTATTTTCTTCTGTTTTTCTTTTGTTACAGACATAAATGACAATAAGAAATTTTTTTTCCCCTTTAGGTTTAATTTTATAAAAATAAAATACTATGATGCTTTAATTTTTGAAGCTGAAAAGTGTTATATATATAAAAAAAAATAAACAAAAGATATCCATATTTTGAAAAAGATGTCATTTTAAGTTACTTTTCGTTTATAATGTTATTAGAAACGATTCGCAAATGAATCATTTTATAAACGGGATTGGAAATCTTAATTTTGATTTCGTCAAACCTTTTATTTAAATTGTGCGTTCTTTAAAAATGAAAGATTTTCTTTAATTTCTTTAAAAGAAAACTCAAAACACAAAATTAAATTAGTAATCTATCATTATTACACTCACATATCACAAGAAATACCTATGCCACACATGAACGTTATTTTGTAAGGAAAACAGTTATAAGTATTGTTGAAAATAAAAACAATTCAGAACATTATACTAATTAGAAAGGTTCGGTTGCAAAGAATGCTGTCTGGATAATTAGAAATTGTACTCACTTTCTCCCCTTGGAATACCATTTCAAGATCTTTGATAGTTCTTATTTCTTCAGTCAACTTCGCGTATCGCGTAGTGATACATGGCGAAGTCTTATGGCGAACGCGATGAATTTTCATTTCGATACGAGAATTTTCGATAAATATCGAATTTCGATACGAGAATTTTTTTAAAAATGTGAAATATTTTCTCCTTAAAAAATGTTTACTTGCTATGAATAACAATGAAATAAAATACATATAATTACAAAATACTGCTCCATTTTAAAAAATCAGTCTAAGTATTTAAAAGCACATAATAAACTGTTTTTGTAGTTTAAAAAAAGATTTATTGCGAATATTCAGATTTTTAACTGTGACCTAAACTGCGCAAAACCGATGTGCAACGTTCTGTCTGCTAGCCCATAGAATAACATGTAATCCGCGATCCTAAGAAGTCCAATTTTTCATGCGGATTGTATAAAAATTAAGAGTTTTCCTAGATACTAGGTTAGTCTTATCCACTTAATCAAAAACAGATTTATGTTATATATTAATGTTTTAAAAAAAATCTAGACCGTTTCGGAGAAAAAAAAAAGACAAACTTACACCATCGAAATTGCTTTCAAAATGGATTTACAGATCTGAAAATATACTGCACGTAGAATTGTAAAAAATTCAGAATAGGATTAGACTGCAGATATGAGACTGTTTTTAAAAAATCAGAACAATAGGACCTATATTCGCCGAGTTATTTACAGGCGGCTTTTCGCATTTTCTTTGATGTCGAGTTAGCTGTATATATGAGTTCCGCCATCTACGAATTCTACGATACGATACAATTTTAGGCTTAAGGCTGCGTCACTCGGAATACTACCGTCTTCCATGATTACTCAAGAGGGTGACTGTATCAAATAAGAATTTAAGAAATTTGCTGAAAATCCTTTAGTTCCACCGCCAGGGTCGTTATATGTTTAATATGAACATCTGAAACGGGTTCCCAGCAGTTGCGGCCCCTTATATCAGGCATGCTGAGCACGCTCTCCAAAATCTGTTAGTTCCAATTTCCTTTCCCAGTTGCCGCACTCTGTTCTAAACAAACCTTTTTCATGTGGTCTAATTGCTATATTTAATCAAAAGTATTTCTCCCCCTCCCCTCCCTGTCTCTGCAAATATAACAAATACAGGGTGTCTACAGAATCTGGAAATCAGGGAATCATGGAAAAATCAGGGAGGTTTATCAGTCTGGAAAAATCAGGGAAATGTCAAGGAACTTTGTAAAAATACTGGAAAATCAGGGAAATTTGTCTATATTGTGATAATATTTGCATTTTCACCTTGCCAGCGAGACTGATTTGTCTATTTTATGTACCATATTTTTTCACATGCTGATTAATCTTTTCCAATATTTTTAAAAGATGCGCATGGTATGAGTTTTTGATATTTAACGTAAATTAAGGTGATCAGATGCCCTGATTTTCTGTACATAGCACTTATATTGAAGACAATTTACACATTTTTAAAAATTTTAAATGATACATTAGCGTAACCTGACCAGGTGCCCAGCTTAATCCAATTAGTTATCCCGTCAGATTTAGATAAGTCTTAGAATTGAATATTTTTCAGAAAATGAGGAAACTTTCTGGTCACCCTATAACCATTGGCTTCTATATGATGTTGAACTAATGAAGTTGTATGCTATGAAGTTAGTTGAGTTCGGATTTATAAAACTGTCAACCAATACTTAATGAATATTAGGCAATTTTTATGTTTTTCTCTTTTTTTTTTTCTCCCAAATGAGATATTAGCAAGCTGGATAAGTGTGTTATACGAGGAATCGGCATACATGAAAAAAATACAATATGTGTATTGTTAATAATGGAAATCAGGGAAATCTGATAAAAATAGTCAGGGAAATCATGGAAAAATCAGGGAACTTTTTTTTAGAATTTCTGTAGACACCCTGAAATACAAAATTTGTCTTGGTTGAAAAAGTGATTGCTTTATTTTTCCTTTAAAAAATCGATTTCCAAGACAGCTGTTTATGCTCAAATGATTTCAGATAAAATCACACTATAATTTAAAACTCTTAATTAATGTTTATTCCTTAATTGCAGCCGGATTTCAAAGAAAATTACATGTTTGGATTCAGCGTTAAAAAATATGCATAAACATGTTAATTTCAAATTGATAAATGCAATATTTAAAAAAAAATTCTGTAGAATGGCAAAATTGCTTAGTCTCTTTAGTCACGTGTTGCTTTTGATATAAATTTGAGTCCCACTTGAAAGATGCATCTCATTGGCTGCGAACACCTGAGTGAGAATTTATTCTGCAGTTTCATAAAAGTCTATGCTTTTGTTAAATTATGAATACTTTTCCATTCTTTTAATTTAATCCATTCTTTTAATTAATAATTTCTTTTAATGTACTGCTGCAGGGTTTTTTAATTAATTTCTCAACTAATAATTAGAATTTTAAAATTCTGAAAACTAGGTACATCAGGAGAGACTTTGGGCTATTTTCACAAAAATTTTGAGCCTCATACATGCCATAGATTTCGCAGCCATCACACACAGACACACACACTGAGCGATTTGTTCTTTTAATAGTACTAGGGGATCGTACCCAGGCTCCCCGGGTTAAAGAATATAGGTGAAAACATTTTTTTTTATTTGAAAACTAATATTTTTTTATATGCAGTAAATTTTTTAGGTTGCCCACTTACATTAAAAATGCATTTTTCATATGGAAAATATGAATTATACAATCAAATAAATTTTTGAAATTTATCAAAAGCGATATTTTCTTATTAGCCGCATTCTAAGAGTTATTTGACCAAGATTTTGCTACTTAATAGGGAATTTTTTTTTAAATGGATATTAGCCGTAAGAAAATGATGAACTCTTTATTTTGTTTTAAGGGCAAACGGATTAATCTTTCATAATCGAGCTCCGCGCGATATAGATAAATTAAAAAATATTTCTTGCTTTAAAATTGTTTTTAAAACCATAGACAATCAGTAAACTGAGATGAACTTTGCAAACAAATTCCATTTGAAAAAAAAATCCTGTTTGGTGATCTAAAAATTTAAATTGTACTATTGCAAATATGTTAGATTTGTGTTTTTACAATATTATTCTTTTATTTGTTTATAAAAGAAGTATTAATTTCGTTAATTTGTCTTTCACAAATATGTTAGATTGGTGTTTCTTTTAATATTATTCTTTTATTTGTTTATAAAGGAAGTATGAATTTCGTTATGCAACAATAGTCAGAAACAAATGCTAAACAATGCTTGTTGCTTTATGTGCAAAATGTTTATTATTATTATGTGCTGAAACCGGCACGTGATAAGATAAACTTAAAAAAAAATCATGCTTAAAAATTATTTTTGAAAATATAATACATCAGTCAATTAAGATACAGTTTTTAAACAAATTGCATTTGAAAGTAAATTTTTTCCCTATGCAACGAAAATTGAAAATGTACGATGGTCAGAAGATTAAAAAATTGTAGTAGTGAAAATTTCAAGATCGAAATTTGATCGTAAAGTGTTGCCATTCGCAAAATGACGTCAGAGTTACGAACAGATATGTTTGTTCTTTATAATATAGATACTTAATCAGTAAAATATAATAAAGATCAATATTAGGATGTGGTTATCAATTGAGGCTCTTATGCTTGGTATTCTGGAATGAAAAACAGCTATTTTCACCTTCTCAAAATTTGCATACGCACTTCTCATATCCATATTCATCATTTTTAAAAAATTTATATTTTGTTTGATCATTTAAAAATCATTTTAACTCAAAACTTGAAGTCACTTATTGTCAGCAACATCTTTTATGTGAACAGACGCACTCTTTACTTGAGATTCTAATCACAATTCCGGAGAGTAAAAATTTCCATAATTTATGTTTTTTAGACGCATTTGTGTTAAATTATTTAGTTTTATCTAAGAAAAAGATCGTTTTCTTTTAAATATGACTTCATTTTTACTTAAATAAGCATTTCGCCTAGTGTCTGAAACTTAGTATCAGAAAACATGCAGAAGGAAAAAACATATAGAAAATTTATGAGAAAAAATGCGTATTTTCAAAAGCAGTATTTCATTTTCCGTTATTATGCCTCTAATATAATATTCTGCTCTTAATGGGATTTTGCGACACTAAACACTTTACAACAATTTTTATGAACAATTTTGAATTTTTATCAGAAAATAGCGTGAATAAAGATAAAAATACCTCATTATTTCTCTCTTGTCTGCAATAATGAAAGCTATCTAATTTTCACCATTTTGAAGAAATTTCATAAAATACTTTTAAAATTAAATTATAAAAGTGGGGATATTTAAAAAAAAAACAGATAGTGCGATCACATCTACAAATGAAGAGCTTTCAGTTAAAAAAAAAAAAAAAAAAAGTAAAATTGGTTCAGCAGAATGGCAGATGACTAAAAAACACACTTGTGTTTTAAATAAATAGATTATATAAAATTAGAAAAAAATAAATTAAGCAAATTATGGTATTTTAATAAATTTATAGTAGAATGTCCTAAAGAATAGCATTAAAATTTTATTATTCAAGAGAATTTTGGACAAAAACTTCAGGAACATATTATTTTAAACCACGAATTATTTGTTTGCTTGTCTAACTTGGCAAAGCAAATCCATCCAGGCGAGAATCGTCAATTTCTGTAATATAAATCGTATTATTTGCATATCACCTCTCTTCTATAAAGACACTTTAAATTTTTGTAAATCATTGCGTTTTATCAGTGTGTGATTTTGATTACATTATTTTCAAAAGTAAAACATTTTCACCTGTGCAGAATTTGAAAGCACCTGGGCTGTGAAAATGACACACTTCTACAAAACATAATTCAGGTTTAATAATTAAAATACACGCTTTTTTATAAAATGACGTCATTTGCATCCGTGAAAGCAATCCACTTTTACAATCCTGTCTTAAACTTCGTCTATAAAAAAGTATGCATATGACGTCATTATCACGGAATAACAGACAATATTCTTGACATAGATCATATTTTAATTTTCACTTTTTTTTTCAGGTTTTATGAGAAAATGGCAACAAATAGATACAGTATCTCCTATTTTCGACTATTTTCCGTTTACTTTTAATGACTTTCAATAGAAATGGGGTACTTTTGTGGCCACAATAAGAAAAATGGTATTAAAAACTACAAAAAAATTAGTATCTCAAAAATAAATTGAGATACAGCTTTCAAACAAATTGCATTTAAAAGAGCATTTTTTTCCTTATACGACGGTGTAAAAATTAAAAATGTGCGATGTTTAGAAGTTTAAAAATTTGCAGTAGACAAAATTGCAAAACCAAAATTTTATTTCAAACTTCAAAGTGTTGCCATTCGCAAAATGACTATGCGTTACGCACAGATATGTTTGTCCTTTATAATATAGATAGATATGTAATGCAAAAGTTCAAATGCGCACTCAGTAATAGATTTTTTAAACTAAATTACTCACTTAACATGTTACAATTAAATAACTCATTCCTTGTTAACCTGTTAAGCGAGTAATTTATTTAAAAAATCTATTATTGGGTCGTAATTGAAATTGGTGATGACGTATATATATATATCTATGTAAAATTCACTTAACAGTTAATTGTTCACAGAAAATCTTTGTTTGGATCTTGATTTCTACATGCTTTTATTTAACTTAACTCACTCAGTTCATGTATGTAAAGATGAAATTTTTTATTTTGCAATTATTTTTTTAGCTTCTTCCTGATGTGTTAGACATTTACAAATTTTGTTCAACATTTATAAATAAATGTTGTTGTATGTTCCTATTGACAATGCAATATTTTCATGTTTTCGAACTCAATTATCAATTGATACATTAATATTAGAAAAATTATGATTATACACTGAGAAAACAATTTAGAAATTCTAAATGAATAGCTTAATTTAGTATTTTCTTATATGAGGCTTTCTCACAATTTAAGTCCCTGAATAATAATTTTTATTTTATTACATATTCTTGGGGTTTTTTAAATTTCTTATACTGGAAAACATCCCATTGCATGACTGCATAACAATATTAATGAGATAAATAAGTTTTGGACAATGTTGGGGGTCCAAATATGCCATGAAATTCCTATACCGTCCCATGTCTCTGATGCTGATTTTTAAGTTTGTAGCTGTCTGTATAAAATTGTTTCAATAAAAGTAATTTGATGTAATTTTTTTCTGAAACTGGCACTATTGTTTTATATAAATATGTAGCAAAAAATTAACCTGCACACATTTTTACGGTTGTTATTATTTTTTTAACTGTCTCCCTGGGTTTTAGATTCCTTACCGTCCCTCTTGCTAAAATTATACAGAAAATCACTTCAGATGCAGCCGCAGAATTTTTTTCTACGTTTTTCTCGTGCAGAAGTATGCTAGAGAAAGAATGGCTAAAATTCTTTGACAGGAAATTTACTGCAGAATTTAAATCAACATTTAAATATCAATTTCAAGCATCGTGGCTTTGTTGGTAGTCTTATCGTGCCCAAGGTATATTCCTCCACTTTTCAAGGCAAATTAATTTTTTTTATTTAATCCAATGTAAAAAGCTGTTTCTAAAATTCAATGAACATTGTGGCTATCACTTAGTCTTAACACAATTTGTCTAAAAATAGGTGGTAATTTTTCTTACCGTCCCCCATTTTTTTTTTTTTTTTTTTTTTTTTCTCCTTACCATCATTTTTTTCACTCTACGGTCCTCTTTTTTTTCCTTACCATCCTTTCTTTAACATCCCTTTAAGACAATGTTATGCCAAAATTTTGCACTAAAAATACTACATTGTTATTATTTCTTATTTGAATGTCCTGTGGGTTATGCGAATTCATTATAAATAAAAATTTAGAAGAAAATAAAAGGTTATAGTAGTAAAATGGTTAGGAAAATTAAACTCGCAAGTTTAACTTAAATCTCAGTTAAATGAAAAAAAAATTGTGGGAATTTTCTTTCATTTCCATGTTTTGGTGAATAAAACTACTTTGAATGTCAACTGGCTCTGCTTTTTCCTGGAAAAACTATCGGAGTGCTCATCCATTGCCTTGCTATTTATGCTCTAACCATCAAATTAATGATGCGACAGCAAAAAGAAAACTTTTATTTTCAATTAGAATTCGCCGATCTCAGCCATGACCAACAAATTTATGTAAGTTGATTGAATTTGTCGACTTAAAAAATAATACAACTTTTTACTAGCTGCCAGTATTTTATGAATTTAATGCATCTTACTACAGCCTTTCACTAATTTGACAAGAAGTTTATACAACGTTTCATATATATATATATATTTATAGCTAAATTTATGTTGAATCTTACATTAAACAGACAAAAAGATGTGATTTTATGTATGTTTTTATTTGTTTAAAAATTATTGCTTACATATGTTCCAAGCATCTAAGAAATGTAAGCAGATGTTATATTTTTCACAATACATATATGTGCATTGAAATATTTTCATAAATATTTGTACTTTCATATTTTTTTTAGTTTGATAATCCACGTTATTTCTTTTAAAAATCCACATATTTACAGTCCTCTCAGCCAATAATAATATCAAAAAGTTGAAATACTTATTTTTGAGTTCCCCAATACTAATACTAGGGTTTCAAAATTTTCATATTACAGGGTATCTGTTATTTATTCTGAATTCCCTTTCTATTTTTTGTTTTAATTCTTTAGGACAACTACTATCTCCCATACATTGTAAAATATCACCAAATATTTGTATAAAACAAATTATTTTAAAAGAAAATTTTTAGCATGAATAAATTTAGAAATTAATTGCTAATACTCATTAATGTTTTATTTTAGAACACTTATTCAATTACATGCATCAGTAATAATAATAAATATATAGATATGAATCTACATGCACAAAAAACGAAGATAGAAAATTCAGAGTAACATGTCTACAATTTTAATTATTTGTTTCTTTTAAATAAAGCTATTTCTAGCTTTTATATATAGCATAAAAATTTGTACTTTAGCTTGTATAATTTAACCAGTATAGTTTTAGTCTTTAGTGAATAAAAATTATGTTTAATCGATTCTGTACATTTTTACTGATTGTATTAGTTTCTTTTATAGCTTTTATCTTCTCTTTTATAATTGACTTTTTTCAAAAATTTTGTTTAGAGAATGAATCTATCATTGATGCAGTTATGGGTACTTTAAATAAAAGCGTGTCAAGTCGTGTGATGTCAGCTATTGGAAGAGATGCAATTTTAGAGCTAATTATGAAAAATGTAGAATATGATGCTCTTAATTGGGGATTGAAACTGGTTCGAAGTGATGGTATGTTTTTAATAATCTGCAATTTATCAAAGTACAAATGTTTGTATGCATGTGTTTCTTTATAAGTCAATATTTTTAATTTTAGTGTGGTATATAGCTATCAAAACAAAAAAATTTTGACTATTTTATTAATTTATCTCACCTTAACTTAAAGGTTTCAATTTCTACGTATATATTATAAATGCCAAATTATCTGTTTTATCTTTTACTTGCATACACATATTTTTTATTTTTTTTTTATTTTCTTGGTAAACAAAATTGTGTATTAAGATTATTTTAAGCTTATTTTTTCTTTGAATTTTAATCTTGGTTCATTTTTTATAATTTAGGTTTTATACTTTGGATTTTTTGATCAGAATTAAAAGTTCATTATATATAAATTTTGGAAATGATTATAATGGGGGTCCCATAGTTCATTTAGAAAGATTTTTGCTTAATAAATTAAAAGAACCCATACAAATTTGACATTTGTTTGCAAAAACAGACCAGAGCATATATTTGTGAAGACAGCGATGACCACCTCGGGAACTCAGCTTTCACTTTAGAGTGTTAGTGCAATCCCGAGGGGTTATTTGTGAAGGCAGTGGGACTGCTACTGTAGGTTTGTTTAGATAGATTTTTTATTATAAATATAAAATCGTACGAATTTGAAGGGTATACTGCTGAAGGCTACACTGCCGAGCCCCCACCACAAGGAAAGATTTGCATTAAAAAGTATAAAATCATATTAAAGAGTCATATGCAAAACTAATCAGAGACATAGAATGTCCAGGTATACTCTGCAGTGTTGAATTCAGACACTTTTCTCCAGGAGGGATATCTGTGGTTCTGGGGGGAGCATTGTAGGGTCCCGGGGGTGTGGGGGGGAGAGAATTGCACTTTTTGACTATTCAAAACATAAAATCTCAAATTTTCTGGGGGGGGGGGGGGAGACATCTCATTGCTCCAGGGAAAGGAGGGAGTGTCTCTCCCCAGGCCACCCACTGAATTCAACAGTGGTATTCTGCTAAAGGCACTGGGTCACCCAACTCTAAGTTTCTCTCTATTCTAAAGAGAAGTAACTAATGCTGTCATTGCCGCTGCCATAAATGAATTTTTTGTGACCGGAGTTCTTTCTTCACCAATATTAAGAAAACTACTGCATACAAAAATATGAAAATTGGTAGTATTATAGAGAAATGTTTTATAAATATTCTGAAGATGACAGTTTTTAAATCAAATAGTCCTTTTAAGAGCTATTTAATGTTGAAGTTGGGCAAAATCATTCCATTAAAAAAGTTTTACATCAGCAAAAACTATACAGAAGAATTTAATTTTTTTTTAAAGGATATATATTACATTCTTGCAGTTTGCAGAATGCCTTTATTAACCATTTGGAAAAATGGTTATTGTCCTCGTCAGGGTAGGGAATCAAAACATATCTGAACCTTTTTATTGGTTTAATCTGCATTTTATTCGTTTTCTGATTGGTCTATACAGTAATCTGTATTTCCCTTTACTTTCAACAGAGATGGATACTTCTGTTGCCACTATGACAAAAAAGTAATAAAAACTACAAAAAAAATTAACTCAGAAACAAATTGAGATACAGCTTTCAAACAAATTGCATTTAAAAGTACATTTTTTTCTCTATATGACGGTGTAAAACGTAATATTGTGGGATGTTTAGAAGTTTAAGAATGAAATTTCATTTAAAATTAGTCGTCAAATTTCTTGGAAATCTGCCGGTGGAAAAGCCTTTTCCCGAACAGCCAATGAAATGCTTGGATAATACGTAAGTTTTAAGAAATCTGACGGGTCACGGGTGATTTTTGTCACTTGCAATTTTTATGTGTAATAACATTATTAATGTTTAATTCATGGCGTACGTAATGTATGATCAACTCCGTGCGATTTTTTATGTCTTAAATTTTAGTCTTCAAAAAAATCATTTTCCAAATGGTCGTTGTAGTTTGTTAAATTGCTTTATTTATTTATTTTATTTTGTTTTATTTTTTTTATTATTATTTTTTTGACTAATTTTTTTTAGGGTTTTTTTTTTAATTCAAATTTCTATCATTTCAAGAGATATTTTTTCATATTTTAAAAAAGGTTATTATTTTAAATTGTTGCCAATTGTATAAAGAATGCAAAGAGTAATATTTCCTTTAAATTAAAAAAATATTTACATGTGACTATTAAAAATGGAAAAAAAAACCCTTTAAAATTAGAATTAAATGATTACATGTTAAAAGCAGGAAAACATTAAAAATTAAGTAATAAAAATTGTATTTACACATGAATATTAAAAAAGAAAGAAAACTTTAAAATAATAGATTCATTAATATGCCCTAAAAGCAGTAAATGGTGGGAAATTATGTCATATTTAAAATGGCCAAATAATAATAATATTGCTAAACAGTTTAAATTTAAAAATATTTTACACGAGACATTTATTTCATATTTCGATATGATCATTTTAACTATTATGAAATTTATATTAGAATTGCCAATTCTACAACAGCCCAAATAATAATATTTTCTCTCTAATAACAAAAGTATTTTCATGTGAATATTAAAAAGAAAAAGAAAACTATGGTGAAAATTACGTCAGATTTAAAACAATGCATTTAAAATGTCTTATTTAAAACAATTTTTTCATAGCAGTGTTAAAAAATAACAGGAGACAAAGACTGTTTACTTAGTTCATTTTAGCTTATTTTCAGATGTTTAACTGATCTGTAATCAAACATGAAAACAGCCATCAGATGTCTTAACAGCAGCTGATTCGGCCCTAAAATTCCTTAATCAAAGGAAAATGAATGGAAATTTGTTTACAGGTGACCGACACTGGTTTTTTAAATTATAATTCAGTCTTCTATAATCTTTTTTAAAGTCAGTCAAATTAGCGTTGTTTTTAGAGTCTGAACGGGATTTGGCGAGCGTAGCTCATAGGGAGCAGAGATCCCTAGTGTTTAAAAATATAAAATCATAGAAATTCAAGGGTGTACACTGCCGGTGCTCCCACACTAAATCTCTCATGGAGAAAAATATCTGAATTTAATGCTTTTTTTAGCTATATTTAAGATTATTATTCTGAGCTCAGACACTGCTGACCAAGTCTGCTATTCATTAATAATTATATATATTGCAACATCTGCAGAAGCATCAATTGTATGAACATTTGTTGCATTTAGTTGCTATAAGAATCAAGGATTTTGTGATTGCATGTGTTAGCAAACCCATTGCCAGACTATTCACACAATAAACAAACGGAAGAATTGTTGTCATTGGAATCTTAAAAGAAAAATAGTAATAAAAAAATAAACAAAATACAAATTCAGGAAAGACCCTCTTACTAAAATGTCAACTATCAGTAACTTTAAACAATAAAATTTACAATATATTAATGAAAACAGAAAAAAAAAAATCTTGGATATTTATTTCTTAATTATCCCTCCCAGCTGTTGAAAAAATGTTTGTGACATCAGTTGAAACTTATCTATTGTACTTAACTATGCATTGCAACATTTTTTCAATACTTTTTTCTTTTAATACAGTGATGTTGCCGTTTAATGATATAATTGTTATTTTAATTAACAAAATAACTAAATAAATTAGTAAAACATCATTAACAAATACAGATAAACCTCAAACTAAAAATCACTTGATGACATAACGATCACATATAACTCATCTGAGGTGAAGTGCTTATAATGCCACAATCATGTATTTTTAGCGTTAAATTGTATAGTTTGGCGATAGTTTTTTTTTTTTTTAATTGAAAGTGACCGACATAGTAATAGAGATTTTCTGTTTCTTTTAATATCAATACTTATTGGAATATTAGATGAGATATGTAACTGTAAAAAATATCCTTTTTAACTGTTTAACAATCTCATTTTAAGATTAATTTTATGACAAAACTCCTTAATTAGTTAGTTTTTATGATTCTTTCTAAACTTGGAAAAATTCTTTGCATGTGTATAGTTTAGGAGGTTTTTTTTTTTTTTTTCTTTTGTTAAAAGTTTGTGCATGCATAAGAAAAGCTACATGGAAGCCAATTTTTTTTTTTTAAATACTCGATTTTATTGCTGACAAAAGAGATTTTTAAGTGGTTAATCCCCACTTAGTCCTTAACCCTTTGTGACTCAACAACTCCGATTTCAAAAATATTTACTTAGATGTTTCATGATACTCAAATACATCCTTTTAAGCGTGTAAAAAATAATTTTAAAAATGTGGAACAAAAATAAAAAATCATTGACTAAAACTAAAAAGTACTTTTTTCACATCTCAATAAACAGAAAATTACATAATTCTAATATAAATTTTCTAATATAAATAAGTATATGAATAAGTATATGAACTTACCTTTGTAAAAAATATACTTTTGGACATATCTAGCCCTTTTAATTTGACAAAATTTGCAAAGTTCATTTTAGCAATAACAATGCAAAACTTATTCAGAAATACAGTAATGAAAATTAATTCAGTATCGTTGTCTGTTGAGAATTCTATAAACAATTTATATTTACTGCTCTGTTGTGGGATAGCAGCAATAAATAAAATCCCCTTTTAAAGCCTACTGTATAAGTAACATTGGTGTTTGGAATGTTGCAGCTATGCAACACAGGGGTACAAAGGGTTATATCTTAAAGTTTTTTTTTTTTTTTTTTTTGTACTAGGGACTCTGCCCCCTATGAGCTATGCTTGCCAACCCCTGTTCAGACACCACAGATTCCAAAAGCACGCTAATTTGAACTACTTTAAAAAGATTTAGGAAGATTGAATTATAATTTAAAAAACAGTGGCGATCTCCCTATAAATGGGTTTCTATTCATTTCTCTTTGATTGGGGAATTTTAAAGCCAAATCAGCTGCTGTTAAAAGATGCAACGGTTGTTTTCACCTTTGATTAAATAAAATCGGTTAAACATTTCAAAATAAGCTAATACAAAATGAATTAAATAAACAGAGTCTTTGTCTCGCGGTATTTTTTAACGTAGCGAAAAGAAAGTTCTTTTAAATAAGATATTTTAAATGTATCGTTTTTAATCTGACATCATTTTCACCACACTTTTCTTTCTCTTTTTAATATTAACGTGAAAATACTTTTGTTAGAAATGAAATACTATTTGCACTGTACTAACAAAAATAGTCGAAAAGATCATCTCAAAATATCAAATGTCTCGTGCAATTTTTAAATTTAAACTGTTTTGCAATAATATTTTTCGTTCATTTTACGTAATAAGTGTAATGTTGGATAATTTTTCCTATTTAAGACTGCTAACGCATGTTAATGAATTTATTATTTTACAATATCCTTTCTCCTTTAAAATTCACATGTAAATATAGTTTTTATGACATGTTTTTCAATAAGTTTCTGCATTTGAAGGTTTTTTTCTGTTTATAATAGTCACATGTAAATAATTTTTTAATTTGTGAAGTAAACATTATTGTTTGCGCTGTTTATACAGTTGGCAACAGTTTAAATTAATACCATTTTCTAAAATATGTAAAAAATATCTCTTGAAATGCTGAAAATTTGAATTTAAAATAGAAATAAAACCTCAAAAATTGAGTTATATTAAAAAAATGAATGCAATCTGCACACCGGGAACTTCTATCGAATAAAATGATCTAAAAATGATTAAATTCCCATGTATAGTTTTTGCCCCTATAAAACTTTTTAATGGAACGATTTTGTCCAACTTTAGCATTAAATATCTCTTAAAATAATTCTTCGATTTGAAAACTGTCTGCATCAGCTTCTCTATAATACCACCAATTTTCATATTTTTGTATGCAATATTTTTCTTAATATTAACGAAGAAAGACCTCCGGTCACAAAAAATTCAAAACCGGCAGTGGTGACAGCGTTAGTTACTTTTTTTTAGAATAGAGAGAATATTAAAAGAGCTTTCTGCATTAAACTGTATGTTGAAACTTTTTTTTTTTTTTGTCAAAACATTTCCAACTACTCAAAAAATAAAAAAATATATTTTTCTGTGTTATAAGAAGTTATTGAAATTAACAAGATTGATTTAAATGAAACATTCATGTGCAAATAGAAAAAGTGTGAGAAATGAAAAGATTTATTTTCAAGGAATGAAAAGTGTTGGAAATTTTTCCAAAATCTAATATAGTCCTTAAATTTAAAAAAAAAAAAAATCGTGTTTGTGCAATTTTATTTTATTTTTTTAAGTATTCTCTGTCCCTTTTAAAAAATGGAATGCCTGCTGCTAAAGATTACATTTTCTCTTCCAAGCAGTTATGCCTAGTACATTTTCTTTGCTGTATGAATGTTGTGATTCCCGTTGCACAAATTAAAACATCTCTGGAAATACAGGATAAAGTATAAAATGTGAAAATCTGGCTTACAAGAAAAAAAAATACCCTAGCAAATTCTAATTTTAAGTTTTCTCGTGAGCTGTGATGTTCCTTAGCACAGATCTGTGATGGGATTTTTCTGCCAATATATTTTTTTATATTTCGCTGAATTCCTCAAACCATTTATTTTTTGTAGAATTCTAAAATGGCAGTTTTTTAGGATTAATAGGTCCAAAAAAAAAAAAAAAAAAAAAATTACTAGTCAAAAGATAGATTTGAAACAGTTTTTATGTTTCTTAGAAACATAATGTCTACTGATCATTAAACAAACAAACAAAAAAAAAAAAAAAAAAAAAATATGCAAATTTCGGCAATTGGTCAAGGAAAAAATTGCTAATTTCATCAATCAAATTCTGGAAAGTAAATCGTGAATTGCATAAAACAGATAAAATAAAATTGTATCATGGACAATCAATCACTCTAGGGAACTTTGTCAATCGGTTGTGAAAAATAATTATGGAATATTTTTCACAGCCCAGTTTTCTCTGTCGTAGAAAAAATTGTGAATTTCATCTGTCATTAATGAAAAAAAATTGTGAATTCCGTCAATTATGTGTGAAGAAAATCACGAATTTTGTTAATCTGTTGTTGAAAATAATTGCAAATTTTGTCAATTGGCCACAGAAAAATATTATGAAATTCATCTATCAGTCACTGATAAAAATGGCTAATTTCTTCAATCATGAAAAAAAGAAAATAGCGAATTTTGTCAATTTGTCCTGGAAAAGATATGAATTCTGTCAGTTAACTGCAGGGAAAAAAGGAACTTCATCAATCGCTCACAGAATAAAATCTTGAATTTCATCTGTAGTTTACATTAAAAAAAAAAATGAAAATTCCTTTAATTATATCTGGAAAAAAAACATGAAATTTGTCAATCCATTGTTTAAAAAAAACTGCAAATTTTGTCAATACATCGTGGAAAAATGCAGCAAAATCACTCCATTGGTCAGCGATAAAAATTTAAAATTTCTTCAATTTGTCACAGGAAAAAAATCGTGAATTTCATCAGTTTGATGTGTGTTTTGTCTATCAGCTGCAAAAAAAAATCACTAATTTTAACAATCAATCATAGAAAAGAAAAAGTTTGTTAATTGATTGCATAAAAATATTGCAAAATTCATCATCGTTTGTTCATAGAAATTGCCAATTTTGTTAATCAGTAAAAACTTCACAGTATTATATCAATCTTGAATTTTTCGCTCTGTACTGATAAAAGAATTTTAATTCTATTTATAAATTTATTTTTGTAATCGTTTATATTTAAAAAGTAAAAGTAAATTATGTAAACTTTATTTCAATTATGTTTGTACAGATAAGTGCAAATGCAGATTTGAAGATTTAGAGAATATTTATAAAAAATGTTAAAAAGTATAACTTGAAAAAAATTGTGTACAACTTCTGAAATGCTAATATTTGACTTCTGAAGAGTGTTCAAAACTCCTAAAATTGAAATTTTTTTCCATGGTATCTTACTAAGTTAAAATACTTTATTCTTTAAAAATTATCTAATAATTGCGTATTTTGAAAATTTCTTTTATAAAATTTTTAAATATCTGAAAAGATTTTTTTTAAATAGACAGTCAACGTGGTGACTGTTTCCCTTATGTGTTATTCTAGAGCAATTTTAATGTATGTAATATTGCATGTATCTAAACAGTCCTTGAATAGTACTTGATAAGTGCTTGAATTGTATTTGTTCTCAAGTGTATGGACCATGTAATTATTCTTCACATATTGTTAGTATTAGACTTATTTTTGTTTGAATTTGTATTCCCGTACATGAAAATTGGGATATTGGCTGTGGTAACTTCAATGGTTTTGGGTAGGTTTTTGGCCAAACTTATCATTTTGGTTGTTATTGCTATTCCCATGGTGTACATGTTGAAAGAAAGGTTTGATCATATTTTCATGCATTTTCGGTCTTCTACCTCCCAACTTTTGTGAATTTTTATTTATTAGCTTGATATTTCCTCTTGCAGCCTCATAATCATCTAAATAATTTAAACTTCAATAATTATATCACAGATAAGGGAAAAGAATATGTACTATGCTTCAATAAATATTTTAATTTTCATAATATATCTTCAAATTCATTAAATATTTCATTTCAATATATATAAGTGCCATAAAATAAAATTTAAAAACCCAATATAAGACTAAGAATAAAAACCATTTCCTCTTGTTAAATAAATTTGTTCTTAAGATCAGAGAATAATTTTTAGAATTTATTTCAGAATTTCAAAATTCATTAAAGATTTTCTGTTATATAAATACCTTTTAATGCACCATGAGAATAAATGAATTAGAGAATAAATAAATAAATTTCTTGATTTTTAAAATAATATTTCAATCTTCAATAATTTAAAAACAGCAATACTTTTGTAAAGACATCTCAAAATGAAAACCAGTAAAGAAATTTTTTAATAAAATATATGCTCAAAATTTAAAATCATGGAATAAATATTGCAAATAGAACGTGAGAACAAAATTTCATTAACTATGTTTGCCAAGAATCGATCTTCAGCCGTTAAAACAGCAAAATTTTCCATTTGAGAACAGCAGAATATTATAATTTTCTTAAAATTCCATATTAAAAATAATAATTTTAAAACAATTTCTTTGAATTTATCTCTATAATAATAGCCTAAGTCATGTGACTGTCATCAATAGTTCCGGGCTGACCGCTTCGCTTTTTATGTGCCAGGTCACCATTTTTTACATTTTTTATTTTTCACATGGTAAATTAAAACAATGCTTTGATATTGAAATTAAAAGTCATGGTTTTTGGTATTATTTATTCTTTTTCTTTTCTTTTTCTTAAAAAAGTGAAAGTCATGAATTTCAAATTAAAATTATGTATTTTAAATAAAATGAGTGAAATTATTATATTTTTGATGAATTTAATGAAATATGAAAAAATGTGATTGGAAAGACAATGTTTGATGACTTATCACTTGTGCCTGGCTAGCATAAAAAGGTACTACTTAGTTATACCGTCGACCCATTCTGCCAAATTATATAAATCGCCAAACCACTCGCCAAATTATACAAATTGACATAATTTTTATTTTAAATAGCGAAAAAACAAATAAATTAGTATAACATTAATAAAAATACAAATAAAACGTCAAAATAAAAATAACTTGATAACGTAAACACGTGTAACTTGCTTAGAAATAAGCAAATATGATATTTATGATCAACCATTATTGATATTTAATCTTATAGTTTGGCGATATATTTTTGGTCGACGGGATAACCAAGTAGTACCCATAAAAATACGGAGTTCTTGATTTCTCTACTAGAAACTTTTGATTTGGCGAAGTATTGAGAAAGTAAATTAAATTTTGGATAAAATTAACATGGTACAATGCTTAGCACACATCTAACAGAGACCAAACTGGTCGCCAAGGGCAGCTAGCTTCATTATATTTCAATATAGGTAAGTAGCAAATCTTCAAAATTTTATTCAAAAGAAAATTCAGTATAAATTTCAGGAACAAAATTTCTTCTAAGATTAAAAAAAATTGAGTTTTCTTTTTATAACAAGAACAGAAAATATTGCCAAGAAGAACAACACCAAATGTAATGTTAAAACATTTTCAAAATTCCATTAAAAATAGCAGTTCTTCTATTTGAGAGAAAAAAAAAATTTCTTTTTAAAAGAATGCATCAATCAACTGTCAAAAATATGGTGAAAAAATACAGTCAGTAAGTTATTTTTTAAGGCATTGCGTTGTAATAAGAAAGCAGTAACGTCGAAGTGTTCTTTTTAAGTCAAGTATACCAATTGTGGCATAAATAATAGAATTTTAAGTGCCATAGGATCATAAAGCTGCCCCGATGATAAGATTGACTTAAGTGCCGAGAATAAATTACTTTAGTTGCAGTAAAAATAAATTAAAAATGGTCTTACTTAATAAGAAACAGTTGACACAGAGGCTTGTTCAAGGAGTACACATATTCATATTAAATCCAACTTTATTCATTCTTTAGAAAGGAGAGGTGAAGCAGGAGGTATTTAATCTGGCCACCGTACATGTAGCAAAAAAATCCAACTTAAAAAAAGAATTCCATGACGTTAATGAATGCTGGCTGATGCTGGTTAAAATTATTCCTTAGAGAATGCCTTGATAATAAAATGTCCAAATCGAAATGCATAAAATAAAAAGCCAGAGATTGAAGATAACTTTTCATGGATCGCGAATTCGCTGTTGCAGAACATCATAGTCTTAGAATCACTCTTTGAATAAAGCGTGCGGCCCGAAATGCAAAAGGACAAACACATTGTCAAAAAATATAATATCAAATTTTTGTAAAAGCTGTTGAAAAACTGGCTGCACTTGGTATATATACCATGTAAACGAGGTTCACATTAGTGCATCCACAATTAATTTTAAATCTATTAGTTAAATTAAAATTACATATTATGAGCAGCGGGTATAAAAAAAAGGGAAGAGAAAAACAGAAACTGTCTGAAGAGAGAACGTACTTTTAATTTGCGGAGCGAAGACACACCCTTTAATATGACGTGGTCGACATCACTATGATACGCGTTGAGGCTAAAAATAGATCACAGTAGGGGGGGGGGGGGGAAGCTATCTTACTTTTGTTAAAAAAGGAAAGAAAAAAAGCAATTTGAACGATGTTGAGTCGATAAAAAACATTTAAAATGCGAGATAAGAATGCTGCACTACAATTAAAAATTAAATGTGATTACTGCATCACAGCCTCATAATCATCTAATTTGTTAATGATTACCTCTACATTTTTAATTTTAGGGAGATCATTTATAAAATGCTCTTGTATTTCAATAGATAATTTTTCCTTTATTTGATCGGTTACTATTAATTCTTTTAACCATTGAAAATCAGTTATTTCAAGACCTTTAATCCATTCTTCAAAATAATTAATTCCTCAATTCAAAAGCACTCAAAGTGGCTGAAGGTTCCTTTTTACACAAAATAAACTTTTGCTAAATTCTTCTTGTGTCATCTTAAAGCGTTTGAGCAATAGATTTTTCATGTAATTGTAATCATTCACCTTAGGAGTTGTTTCTCTGGCTATAATGTTTATGATATCTAATGGAAGCAAACTCAAAAGATAAGACATTTAGTTTTTGTTAACGATATTTGTTCTAGTAATTTGCCTTTCGAATAATGCCAAATAAATTCTACTATCACTCACACCGTCAAAAGTGTCATTAATTTTAAGAAATCAAGTTTCTTACCTGGAGCTGATTTCGAAGATGCAATGTTTGAATCTTGAAATTTGGCTTAGAGATCCCACTTTTTTAGTTCAAATTATCTTTCCTCTTGAATCTTTTCTTTTTCAAATTCTCTTTCCAACTGAAGACTTTTTAATTAAAACTCTTTTTGCTTCCACTGGAAGCTTTTCTTCTTCTTTCTGCAATCATTCACTTTCGGTTCTCTGAGTGCTAATTAATAACTTCAAGGCGGCCTCTGACAAAATCTTCATTGTAACACTCCGATTCCTTAATTTGATTAGGTCTGCAATTTTTTAATTCTCTGGAGCAACCAATCCTAGATCATCCATCACATAAGGTTAGCAAATCTACTGTCCTTGATTTATTTAATGCTGACATCCTTCTTCTTGATTATCTTACAATAAGATAAAAATTACAAAAGTTTGTTATTCATGCCAGTAAACTTGATTCCGGAAGTTTACATTCCAAACTTTCAATTATAGTTCAAATCTTCAGTTCTTACATGAAATATTATTTTTGATATCCTTGATGAGCCCCCAAAAGTCAACTTCATTAAGGCAAACACAAACATTTAATAAGACTTAGAATACACAGATAGGAGTTCACTACATAAATAGATTATTACTAAAGGATGATAACAACCTTTTGCCTGCTAATTAAACAATATATGAAGAGTGCACTTTTGCTTCTCTTTCTTATAATTAAACTTCGCAAGTTATTTTAACCTTGTGTTCCATCTTTTACCAACTGATCTTTGTCGATGTCCTTTTTCTACTGATCCAGTTACATTCTCATGGATCATAAACTCGTATTCATTCATGAATTTATCACAGCCTGTGACTGTTGCATTTCATACAGTTGACTTTTCATATGAATGTTGCTGTTCACTCCCACGTACATATAAAATACAATATCTATTCATAGAAATTTTTGTAACTGGGAATTTCTGTTTCCTATTTATGTTATTTGCAATAATGTTTTCTAGAAGCAAAATTTATAAATAAGTATTTATACTTTAAAAGCTTATGGGTATTGGAAAGGATTTTTTGTGAATAGGGATTTAAATTTATTAGATCCATTTTTAATCAGTCTAAAATGATATTCTTTTCAAATAAAATTATTATTATTATTATTTTAAGTCTCCCTCCATAAACCTCGAGGATATGAAACTTGAATAAATTAGGTAGAATCTGAAGAAAAAATATTAATGTAAATAATATTTACTATAAATTTAATTATAGTAAATTTTTATTTGTGTATTAATATAGTAATTTTTGTTGTTGTTTGTTTAAGAATCCTTTTGAATGTAGTATTATCTTAAATTTTGTATTTCACTAGGTCTTTATCCTTTGTTGGAAGTTGCCAGTGAATTGCAAGAAATTCATTATGAGAGTAGCATGAGCATTACTGGTAAAACACTTACCCATGTTGCTGTCACATTGGAGAGAATTTACATGTGCATGGATTATGATCAAGCTAAAGAGGAATATCAAAATAAAGTCGAGGAGTTTATTAAGTATGTTTTAATTACTTCTAAAAGTTCTTAGTTTAACATTTAAAAAAAGTAAAAATTCTTATTGATCTGGTTATTGAGTGAAAAATATTTTGAAATAACGATTTCTTTGAAACTTTTAGGGCTAAAAACTTGAAAATTGACATTGTGGTTACTTTTAAGAGCTAAATGCCCTCTAACAACAGTTTTTAAAAACTAGAATTTAAAAGCAGGATGAGCAAGAAATGTTCTAAATCATAATTACTCGGAAACTACCAAGCAGATTAAAAAAAAAAAAAATAGCAGCATTTATAATCAGACTATCTCTGCTTACATATGGGGTTATTTTTCAGGGTATTTACTGAATCTGGAAATCAGGGAATCGGGAGAAAAAACAGAGAGGTTTATCAATCTGGAAAAGTCAGGGAATTTCATAAAAAATACTCAAAAATCAGGAAAATTTGTCTATATGTGAAAATATTTGCATTTTCACCTTGCCAACTAGACTGATTTGTCTATTTTATATATCAAGTGGCTGAGAGGTTCTGCTCTCGAAGCTGGTAGACGGGAGGTGCTGGGTTCGATCCCAATCACGCCCGCCGGCCTAATTGTTCAGAGTTTTCGTGGTTTTCTTCGAACCTTGGATTTCCAAGTGTTAATACAGGTTAGGTTCCCTTAGAAAGCCCCCCACCCCCCCCGGGCCTATATCCCTCGTGCAGATAATTGGCCGTCATAAATCCAACCAACTATTTTATATACCATATTTTTTCATATCTCAGATATTTTTAAAAAGATGCACATGATATGAGTTTTTGATATTTAGTGCAAATTAAGGTGATCAGATGCCCTCATTTTGAAATTGCAGTTATGTGTAATAAATTAAGAATTAGCATTACCATATAGTTACCATAACTGCAATGTTGCCCTAAGAACATTTTTTTAAAACCCAAACCATAGGTTTTTGGTTTAACCCTCTTGCTCACCTGAGCTTCATAAGAGGCTCTTTACTTAAATAATAAAATGCAATGTTTTAGTAAATACTTTAAACTAAATTTTATTTTGAGTGATGTCTTTTAAACATCCAGGCCTCATTTAGGGCATAAATGATTTTTTTTAAATTGCAATCTTTAATAGCATTTTAATTCTGTGCTAGCACTTATATTGAAGGCAATTTACCCATTTTTGACATTTTTAGATGATACGTTAGCATAACCTGACCAAGTGGCCAGCTTAATCCAGTTAGCTATCTTGTCAGATATAGCTATGTCTTAGAATTGAACATTTTTTTAAAAATGAGGAAATTTTCTGGTCACCATATATCCATTGGTCACTATATGAAGTTATAGGACTAAACTTTGAATTTGGATGTATAAAATTGTCTACTAATATGTTATGAATATTGTGCAATTTTTATGTTTTTTCTATTTTTTCTTTCAAATGAGTTATTAGCAAGCTGAATAAGTGTACTATATGTGGTAGCAGCATACATTAAAAAATACTGTGTGTGTATCATTAATAATAGAAATCAAGGAACTTTTTTTTTTTTTCATCTCGAGATCTCTGCCTTCCAGGGGTTGCAAGAGAGAAAAATGTTCCAAAAGTACGATTTCTTAGAAATTGTTAGGGCTAGAAAGAAATTTGAATAGGTGGTTACTTTAAGGCTTAAATGCTCGCATAGAATGTATTTTTTATAATTAAAAATGTAAAAGAATTTAATCAACAGGAAACATTTTTTAAAATCGCAATTCTTCTAGAATTACTGTACCAATTTAAAAATTATTTCAGCATTTATAATGGTGACTATTCCTATTCTAATACAGGAATACAGCGCTTCTGCAAATAGGGAGATGCTAAAATGAAAAATATGTTAATATTATGAATTCCTTGAAACTGGATAGCGCTAAAAACTTGAAATTGGAGTTACGTGTAATAAATTAAGAATTAGCATTACCATATAGTTACCATAACTGCAATGTTGCCCTAAGAACATTTTTTTAAAACCCAAACCGTAGGTTTTTGGTTTAACTCTCTTGCTCACCTGAGCTTCATAAGAGGCTCTTTACTTAAATAATAAAATGCAATGTTTTAGTAAATACTTTAAACTAAATTTTATTTAGAGTGATGTCTTTTAAACATCCAGGCCTCATTTATGGCATAAATGATTTTTTTTTTAATTGCAATCTTTAATAGCATTTTAATTCTGCTAATTCAAAGAATGAATTGAGAAAAAAAAAATCATGAGGGTTAAATTTGGGCCTTTTGGAGGTAGGTTGGGGGGTGGGGGCAGGGTAAAACATTATTTTAATCCTTAACATGTATATTTGTTGATAAAAATAACTATTTCAAGAGTAATATGTAAGCGATAAATAATATTTTTGCTAAAACTAATTTAAATTAAATAATTACAGTCTGCTACATAGAAAATTCCGCACCATTATGTTTGAAAACATAAAAAATCCAATCGCAATCCAAAAATAGATGGAATTTCTGTTATCTGGATAAATTTTGCACTGGGGATTGGAAATGGAGAATTTCATGTAAAGCATGTTCATTTTAAAAGGATGGAACACTCTGTATTTATGTTTTCACTTTGACAGGGAACAAGTTTTCAGTTCATGTTAAAAGTGTTGTTAACAAGGTTCGACTGTACAGACTTCAATATCACAGGTTGTTAAATAATTTTTTTTGTATATTCAAGTATTTTTAGGATTTTTTATTTTTTTAAACTGATGACTTAATGTCAACATCTTTATGGAAATTAGATTCCCTAAATAATAGAGAAGATAAACATATTATTGAAATGTTATAACTGCCACCAAAATATCCAAAACTGCCACCAAAACCATATCTTGCAATTTTTTTTTCTTTAATTCTTAAAAGATAGCTTTCGTAATTGAGAAATTTTTCCTTTGCAGCTTGACTAAAGTCTTTAAAATCATGTTATTACTTATTCTACATAATCTGGATTTTTTAAATAAAAATATTTTATACTAACTATTGAAAATCCATTTACCAATGTTAGTTTCATATATGTTTATAGTATCTGTTGACCATTCTTAAAGTTATTCTTTAGGGCATCAGATATATTCATTAACACATGCTAATTTTTTATCCTACACACATACAAAGATGACCTAGACTTACTGTAGCTCAAATTGACCGCTGAGTTAAAGTGTTAAAAGTATAAATTATTTTTTTTTTTTTTAAAGGGGGGGAAGAAAAAGAAAAAAAAGAGAGAAAATATTACATTCAAGTTATTCTAAAGAAACAAAAAACAATTGGTTTAAACCACTGTTAAAATAACTAGGTTTAAATTTTGCCAAACCAAGCACAATTTTTGTTTGGCACATTTTTTCTTTTTTATTTATTTAATTTTTTTTCTACTTATGGGAGCATAACTGGAAACTCTTTTGTTACTTAAATACCAGTAATTCAGAAGAGAACTATTAACTTTCTTCTATAACAGAAACTCCACAATAAAATAGGACAAAGATTGTTATTATAAAAGGTAATATGAAATGCGATTTTTGCATTTTAAAGTTAAAGATAATTCTGTCCTTAATTGTTTTTTGGTGTATAATTGCTTATTAAGTTTTTAAAAATTTAAAAGCTTGAAATAAGTGAAAGACTTTCTAAAATCACAATTATTCTGTAATTATCGAGCAATTAGAAAAATTTTACCGCTGTAGGATACATGGTAGGTGGCGTTCACAAATGAACAACATTTTATCCATTTGTCGCTAGGTCAAGAACAAATGATTTGGAATGAATATTTTCTATTTTAATTAGTAGTAATTTTATTAGTAAGTATAGTATAAGTAATCAGGCGCGGATCCACGGGGGGGGGGGGGGGGGCAAAATAATATAAATCCACCGATTATCGCGAATTTCGAAAAATGATCGCTGAAAAAAAATCAATTTCGTCAATCGTTCGCAGGTAAAAGGATCGCAAAAGGAACGCGAATTTCGTCAACGGATCGCGCAAAAAACCCCAATTTCATCAAAGGATCGCGAAAAAACGCGAATTTCGACAAAAGATCGCGAATTTTCGTCAAAGAATCGTGGAAAAACGCAAAATTTCGTCAAAGAAGCGCGAAAAAATGCAAATTTCGTTAAAAAATCGCTTATTTCGTCAAAGGACCACAAAGGAACGCAAATTTCGTCAAAGGATCGCACATAAAAACGCGAATTTCGTCAAAGGATTGCAGAAAAAACGCAAATTTCACCAAAAAATTGAGGAAAAAACGCTAATTTCGCGAAAGAATCGCGCAAAAAACGGTAATTTCGTCAACAGACCTCTGAAAAAATACGAATTTCTTCAAAGAATCGCGAAAAAAATACGCGAATTTCGCCAATTAGCACCGGGAGGAGATTCCTTAAGAGCGCATCCACGGGAGGGGGGGGTTCGATCGGGGCAAAGAAGGGAAGAACAAATTTACCAAGTCGTTTTTTAAGAAATCAACACACCATAAGCATTTTAGCTTTTAACTGACTAGGATTAGGACATAATCCTTTTTTGTTCATTCATCAAATACTCTTGAAATTTACCAATGTGGGTGGCAATAACAGGACATGTTTTACATATTAGTGGCTTTCTTCAGAAAACATTAAGATGATTGCATTTTTCAAAGGACCTTTTTTTCTTGTTTCTTTCTTTCTTTGGAAATTGCTATGATTCCCATTCTTTTCTCAAACAATAAAGAACTCCTTAAAAATATCGTTATACAGAAATTAGAATTGCAGCTTCTTTGAAAGAAGGAAAAGTTCAGCACCTTAAAGGGATCCGCATAACGTTGTCAATTTCTGTTATAGAGATTCAACAAAAGGTACACGAAGTGGCATCATCCCTCACCTCAACCCATAGTGTCAAAAATTATGGCGCCATATGACTTTTGACAGGACATAATCCTATTTTGTTCACTAATTGCCGAAACCTCAGTGAGGTTTACCATTGACACCCGGAAAGTGTTTGGTTTCGTTTGCTTGTATGTCTGTTCGCGAAAACTGCCGTTAAAAGCCGTTGGATTTATATCTTGGGGGGGGGGGGGGGGGGGCGAGCGCCCCGATAGAAACCCCCATGGATGCGCGCCTAGGAGAATCTCCCCCTGGTGCTAATTGTGCGTTTTTTCCACTGTCCTTTGTGAAATTCGCGCATTTTTTCGCAATTCTTTGACGAAATTCGCATGTTTTCCGATGTGTTGACGAAATTCGCATTTTTGCGCGCTTTTCCGAGAAATTAGCGTTCTTTCCTTAATTATTTGACGAAATTCGCGTCTTTTAGATCCTTTGGCAAAATTCGCGTTTTTTTCTGCGATTCTTTGCCGAAATTCGCGTTTTTTTTGCGATCCTTTGGCGAAATTCACGTTTTTTTCTGCGATCCTTTGACGAAATTTGCGTTTTTTTCTGCGACCCTTTGACGAAATTCGCATTTTTTCTGCGATCCTTTGACGAAATTCGCGTTTTTTTCGTGGTCCTTTGACGAATTTCGCGTTTTTTCGTGTTCCTTTGACGAAATTCGCGTTTTTTCGTGGTCCTTTAACGAATTTCTCGTTTTTTTCGTGTTCCTTTGACGAAATTCGCGTTTTTTCCGTTGTCCTTTGACGAAATTCGCTTTTTTGCGCGATCCTTTGACGAAATTCGCGTTTTTTGCGCAATTTTTTGACCTGCGAACAATTGACAAAAATGATTCTTTTCGGTGAGCATTTGTCGAAATTTGCGATAATCGGTGAATTTATATTTTTTGATCCAAAGGGTGGGTGGCGATCAGGGCGATCTCCCCCCTTCCTTGGATCCGTGCCTGTGAAGAGGTATACACACCACTTGGATGACATTTTTGACTTTCAAGGATGTTAAGGCCCCTTCAGATTTCTGAAGGGGATTCTTTTTCAGAGATTATCCTCTTTCAGAAGTCTGATATTAAAAAATGGATGTGATAGTTATGTTTTTCAGCTTTCTATAATTGGTTCTTATGTATTTTTTAGTGCTGAATCCCAAAATGACCTTCATTTTTTACCACACCATCACGTCAGTTTTTTTCACAAATCGCAAATTTTTAAGAAGTCGAAATATTGCGAAAATCTGTGCTACTATAAAATAGACGTAATTTTTTTTCATAATAATTCATTCATTTTTTTGCTCATACATGGATTTTTATAGTTAAACATGTAAAATATTGTGTATTTAAAATCTTTATAATTGTATTCCATGCGTGGAAATTTCTTTGAACCGCTCATTCTCTGCTTCCCGCTTTTCTTTTAATCCTCTCTATGGGGTTCATCTCGGTATTCTCTTTTATTTCAAATGAAAATCAAATTTCGAAGTAATTGCTTAAAAGGCGCAAAGGCCAACATAGTGAAAAAGATTCCAAGCCGGGACTCGAACCCGGGCCATCAGTATAGCGCACTGACGTTCTACCGACTAAACTACTTGGAACGATACACAGCTCGGAAAATTTCTCACTATTAACGCAGCACAAGATGGATTCCGAGCTGTGTATCGTTCCAAGTGGTTTAGTCGGTAGAACGTCAGTGCGCTATACTGATGGCCCGGGTTCGAGTCCCGGCTTGGAATCTTTTTCACTATGTTGGCCTTTGCGCCTTTTAAGCAATTACTTCGAAATTTGATTTTCATTTGAAATATTGTATCCAAGGCGAATGTTTCTCTCTGGAATATTTTCCATGTATTAATATTCTCTTTTACTTTGGCGGCTGATAAGGCTGGAAAATTTGTCGCAGATGCATTTAAAACATTTACTTTCTTTTGTTAAGGCTTTGACAAATTGCTTTGTGAGATTTTCGCTATTTTTTACTTTTTAACTTTGAAACTTACGATTTGCGAAAATCGTGACGTGATGGTTAAAAATGAAGGTCATTTTCGCATTCAGTGCTAAAAAATACACCAAAATCAATTATCAAAAGTTAAAAAACACAATCATGGCAGGTTTGTGTTATTAATGTTGTTCACTATAACTAAAAGAACAAAAAATAAGATAAATAATTACCATAGTACAAGAGTAAAAAGAAAAAGAAAAAAAGAAGACAATAAATAAATTCTGCTATAACGTTTTTAATTTTATGACCTAAAAAGTAACAATAAACCATATTTTGAGGAGAGGGCGGGATTATATAAAAAGGGTGTTGGATAACCGAGTGGTTTCGGTTAATCGGATGTCGGATAATCGAGAGTCTGTAATATTTTTAAATCGCATTAATTATTTCATATTTATTTAATAATTAACTCCAAGGAATGATTTGAGCAACAGAAGTTATGACTACGTTGATTATATGTCACTCGGTATCGCCGCCCCCCCAAAACGATTCTCTGGATCCGCGCCTGTAAGTAATATGAGTAGTATCTAATTTGCCCCTCTAGTTGTTTCTTGGTTCAAAAAGAGTAAAAATTGTTGATGTTAGCACAACTCTCTTTCTGTGGCCAGTTTTGCTAGATTTAATCCTGGATAGTTCTTCAGCAAGCTGGCCCAGATATCAATCAAAAACTAATTAAGTAAAAATTAAAAAAAGTTTCAACAATTAAGGCAAATTTTTATTCTCAACAAATGCTGTTAACTATATCAGTATTAACTTGAATGAGTTTAGAAATATGTAATTGAGAATTTAAAATTATTTTCTACTAAAGCATTCCAGAAATTGGCTGCCAATTCTAAGAATGCATAACTATAAAATATTTTAATTCATAGATACTGTTTTTTTTACAATCTGTTTGAAATGCACATTTACAAATGCTTCTTTTGTAGAGATAAATTGAGAGGTCCTGATATTGAGAGCAAAGTAAGAGCCACTACAACTATTACGGCACTTTTGCAGGTAATTACAAACTTAAAATATTTTTCTGTCTGATAATATTTATATTTCTTTTTAAAAGGAGTGCCCGCGATAGCTCCAGTATGGATTGTATAATTACTTAAAAATACTAAATGAATTTGTTACTTCTTACTCAATGAAATTCTTCTGATTTCAAACTTAACGATTTTATTATTTACATAAAGATTCAAATGGGACTGGCAGTGGTTGATGCACCATGCTTACGTCTAAAACCACATCTGGCCGAGGAAACTGTCCCGCGCACCTTGCAGTCCTGCCCATGTAATCAGACTAAGGATAAATATAATCTCTATTTCTTCTATTCTCCAAGAACTTACTCCCTATTACACGATTATGTCATAAATCACCTTTAATCACGACTGCCGTCCACTATTCTCATAGTACTGAAGACTCCAAAGCTAATACACCAAGATGTATGGTATTTTACACCACCACATATCTTGGCATCTTCCTTGTATTTATCGCCAAACAATGTTAGAAACAGCTTAAGTAGCTGTTTGAAGAAAAATCTGTTTAGTCCCATGTAGAAAAAACTGTGTTTTTTCTTTTTCTCAAAAGATATTAACCCTTAAGAATAATCGGCATGTTTGGCGACTTTTATTGATGGGAATCTGACTTAATTTTGCAATTTATATAATAGGTACTCTTTTTCTTGAATGATGATTGTTTTCTTTTTTAATTTAATTAGGTTAAAAAAAATCAGCTAGAAAATTTTATATTATTAATCTTCAAAAATAAGTAAGATTTGAATTGTTATTGATGGGATATAAGGGGGAATATCCTATTCTTCCTTTGCACAGTCAGTGTGAGTAACATAAAAAGTATAATGGTGCAATTTGATTTATGAAGGTGAAATTACATATTTTTATTTAAATATACAAATCTTTCAGAATCTATTAAGAGTTTTTCTTTTATAAAATAATTATGTTCAAACTCAAAAGGAACATAAATAATTGAATTACTATATGAATTTCCATTTGATGTTGTTTTTTTACATATAAAAAATAGTTTTTAAATAGATTTATGATGAATAATATTTAATAAATGATGAATTCTAAATATATGATAGTTTTTGTGCCTGTTGAATGTTTTTTTCTCTAAAATTTACTTTAAAAATGGAAATTTACTTGATACATGAAGATTTGGGATTTGACATCCTAGTTGGAATCTGTATAAATAATCATTGGCCACTGCATGAAATCATTGATCAGCAGTTTTCTGTTTAAATTTCCACAATCCCGAAGCAATTATTTTTTACTGTTGTGTAATAATGTTACATTTTAATCGAATGAAATCTGTTTGAAATGTCTTTTCTTTTTTTTTTTTTTTTTTTTTTCAAATTTTTCTCACCAAAGATATTAAAAATTAAGGTATGCATTTTGCATAAAAATATGAGTTTGGTTTCTTTTTACAGAGTCTGAGACTGAAAAATTTTGTGTCTTTAGGACCTGATACTAAAACTATGCAGCAAAAAATTGTTAATAACATTTTAAAATTGCTTCAAGATTAATTTTCTCATTTCTTCTTATATAGAAATAAGTGCTAATCCCAAATACACCCATCCCGCAATGACAACATTTTAAGTTTTTCATGTTTCTTAAAATCTGTTTAAAATAACAAATTTGTTATTTATACCTAACCACTGGCAGAAATTTGCAAAAGTCACAATTCTTATGTTTTTTTTAAAAATATCATTGTACAACTATGACAGAAAAACATGAGTTCTTTTTTCCAGTAACTGTGGAAAAGTACTTCAAATAGAAAATGAGGATATACAAAGGATAACCCACTTCTTTACGTCACTAACACTGGCTGTGCAAAAGAAGAATATGATATTTCTCCTTATATCCCATCAATAATCCTTCAATTCCCTTTCAAACTGATTCTACTGTTAAAACATTAAATGAGCAGTTGTGACATCTTCTGTTTAAAAATTTTCAAAAAATAATCAAGAATTCTTTCATGAGGAATTGATATTTTCAATTGAGTCTTCATTCCCTTCTATCTGATAATACTGTGTGTTGTCACCATAGGGATTCTCTTCTGAAATAAATAAGCTTTTAAAAATATCATATTGAAAGAAGCAGAAAAATATATTTGCTGTTTCAAATTCTGCTGAAAATATTAGTCTTGAAACATGCACATTGATTATTTATTAGCTTTACAAAAAGTTGTCTAAGCTACATTGTAGTACACATTGTATTTATTTTACATACAGTAATGGTGTGAAAGCATTATAGTGCATTATTTCAGCAAACGGATAAGGTATATATAAAATATTTTGTGGTGGGTCCTTCAAGATGAATAATTTTCCTCTTCCGAAAAATAAAATATTTTGTGGATAATCATAAGAGAATCATATTTTGTATTATTCATTGAATCTTATTATACATCTATTTCTAAAAAGAGGACTCAGTTTTATAAAAAAGGACGCAGATTTTTGGAAGTGACTTTGCCCCAAGGACTCATGATTCCAAATGCCTAGTGACATTACTGTACATTATTAAATAATAAAACTTAAATCTTTACAAAGCTTGTATTTTTAATT
The DNA here is from genome assembly GCA_963932465.1 of Maratus speciosus. Lineage (NCBI taxonomy): Eukaryota > Metazoa > Arthropoda > Arachnida > Araneae > Salticidae > Maratus > Maratus speciosus. The sequence goes on along the minus strand of OZ010793.1, from coordinate 207,050,212 downwards.
AAAAATTTTAAAAACTATTAAACATTGATAATAAATGTAAACACAAAGTCATTTTATTCAACCATATTGATTAGATAAATATTTGAGTAGAATTTGAAAAAATATTTATTTCCAACTGAGTTAAAATCGACATGTTAAACCAGAAGTCATAGGTTCAAAGCCTGGCCTGGACATTTTCACTTCATTAAAAATAAAAACTCTTGAAGCCCTCTAAGAATTCTGTCATTGATATGCTTCATATTTTTAGTACATTTTGTGTCTTGATTTGAACATTATGCATTTCAGTTTTGACATTTATTTTTAATAAAACTTTTTATTTTGCTTAACTTGATTCTATATGTACTTGGTATATCATCAGTATGTAAAGGTGGGATTTCGTAATCTATTTTTCACTTACTTCCTGATGTGCGAAAGTTTTAGTAATTATGTTCTCAATGACAGTACAGTATTTTCATCAATTAATAAATTAATATTAATTAAATTACGATTATACAGTGAGAAAACAATTTAGAAGTCCTAAACAGATACCTTAAAATATGCTTTTCTCTTTTCTGCTACCATATCTTAGAAGAAAAATCATGTGCAAAAATTAAGAATTTGAGGAATTTATTGTCACATGACTCAATAATAAATATTTGTTTGTTACAATAATATAGCATTTTTAATAATATACAAATACTTTTTCTCCCTGTTTCCATACCTTAAAATGAAATAGATCAAAATTTTAAGCATTTATCGTAGTATTTTAAGCATTTGTGTGATGGTATGTTAGGAATTAAAATGTATAAGCCTGCTGAGAATTTATTTGACAGCACTACCTTTTGGAAGATAATTATACTAAAAATTTTTATTTAATAAATAGCAAGTTCATCAGTTGTAGTATCTGTAGCTTTAAAATTGTCTGAATCTGAGCATTAAAATGCAGCCCAGGGCCTTTTGGAGTGGATAACTTATTTCTTGCTAACCATGTAGTTGCATTAATCAAAGAAGGCAGCCTCATTACACCAGCTTATGAGTAAAGAAATTAAACGCATTTTAATTTGTTTTAATAAATATATTTATAAACCTGTAGTTTGCTTCTAATTATTAAACATTAAATGTCGTTAATTATCAAAGTTATGTATCTTTATATTTATCTATATTTATTTTATTTCCAGGGACCAATAGATGTTGGCAATTTCTGCTTAGCACAAAAAGGAATTGTTGAAATGATGCTGGCTATGGCATCATCAGATGATGAACTACAACAGGTAAATTATTAGATAAATTAAGGGGACCGGGAAAGCCCTATCTCCGTCATGTTAAATCCACCAAATTTATGTACCTATTTCTCATAAATGATGAAAGATAGAGTTCTAGATTTTTTAGAGCAGTTAGAATAACATGTTTTATGTATTTTAACAGAACATTTTCTTTCTAAGTAAAACTGAAAATTAATTATTTATTGAAAGTTATTTTTAAATTAGCATTTTTGATAAGATTTCACTGCCTAAAATAGATAATTTTCAAAAAATCATTAAATCCCTGTGTTAAAGTATACAATATAACATAAGTATTAAAAAAAATCTGAGTTCTTAAGTTTAATAGATATCGAAGAAAAGGAACACAAACATGAAAAATCGAAGTTTTGAGAAAAACTCAATTAAAGATTTAAATGGCTATTAAGCTGTGAAGTACTCTTAGAAAGAAGAATAATTCCAACACTTCTTTATATATATATATAAACATGTGTGACACATCGTTGGAAAGATAAAAGTTTAAACTATTTAATGATATAAAAAAGCAAAAATCGATTTTTTCCCTAAATTTTGCTTATTTGGTCCCCTTAAAGCAACACAAAACATTCTTCATACCCTTAATTTGCAGTCTTTTTTTTTTATTATTATTAAAGTTATTTTGGATCAATCTGTAAAGTTCAAAAAGTTTTTGGATTCTAAAATTTATAGTTTCATATGAGTTCAGTCACTTCAGATAGTTCTAACAGTCAATTCTGAAAAACACAGGCTTAGGTGGATTATTTATGATGTCCAAAGGTTAACACAAAGCCAATCAGGATAATTTATGATGACCAGTTTCGGAACTATATGTTATGGCTTGAAGAATGAGCTTGAATAAATTTATTATGCAAAATCGCAAGAAGGAAAAGTCGAAATTTCATCAATTGTGAGGCCAGTTCTATGACAGCCCAAAGTTAATACAGAGGAAGGCAGGATATCCCATGACAGCCAGTTTTGGAACTATAAACATAAAAAATATTTTATGGCTTGAAGAATGCAATTGAATAAATTTATTATGCAAAACTGCAAAGGAGAGAACTTGAAATTTCATCAATCATGACAGCAATACCAGCTCATACCAGGGGTGATTGTGTTCAGGTATTATACCTGAATTTGGGTATTTATTTCATTTTCAGTACCGGAATTCCAGTTTTGCTGATAGTTAAATTCATGAAATAAAACTAAAATATCAATTCCATGTGATTGTTAAACATAATTAAAATTAATATTTTTCATAGTGAGAGGATTGGACCTCCCTGCAATAAATTATACATTATCTTTCCATAAGAAATTTCTTTCTCGCTAAAATTTCAGGTATTTTTTCATAAATTCACAATCACCCCTGTCATACAAATTTACACATGCATCATAGATGAACTAGGTGAACTGATAGATGAACTAGGCCTTGAGAATATAGGAGAGTTGATATTTCTTCTTTACATCGATATGCAAATTAGATGAAAAGAAACATCATGATTCTTAAAGATAGAAAAAACTTGCTCCGTGAAAAAAATGCACTCCATGCCGCGAACACAATGCTGTTGAGCCATGTAATGGCAGTATCAACACTGTTCTCATTGCCTCTTTCCCTATTTCTTATATGTATTACCAGTTTAAAATACCAGACTTTGGTTTACTTTATACATATTATATTTATTACAGTTTCATTAGTAGTTCACTTTTATTTATCTTTGTGTAAATATGTGAATTACTTACCTTTTTCTTGGCAGTCTTTAACTTTAACTACTTTTTATTTAACTTATTCCCGGGTAAACATTGTTAAGCCTTGCCGTTCTTCATATCTAAAACCGTCCACGTAATATTTAAAGCGAATAGTGACGTATCGATCTTACGATCTCTTTCCCACTAGATGGTAGCACAGGATATTTAGAATCAAATTGAATTGATTTCACCGTTTCAATATTTGCATATCTATAATGATATCAGCTGCTCATTGGATCCCGTGATACTTCTTTGATCACTTGAGATCGTGATACTTCTTCCTTCAGCTGTATATATCCTTAGTAGTTTGTTGGAATCTTTGCTTCATTTTGCTTCCCCATTGTGGGAAGCATGTCAAGAAACTTGAGCGGCCAAAAGCTTGTGGCGTTCATGGATATTTAAGTTTAATGAATGAGTTTATTTTTAACCAACACTTGTTATCTGTGATATTTTATCGTTTTTCGAAATGCCTTCATATTGTACTTATCATGTTTATACACCAGCTGTTAAAACGAGTCATCTGCATTCTCGTCTGTGAGTATAACCTTTGGTTCAAGTTCATCTTTTAGTTCAAAGTTCACTTCAAGTCTCTGCAATCTATTATTGTAGTTTAGGTAATTCTTCATACATCTTTGACATTCATCAGTTATCTCTTCAGTTTAACGCTCCTCCCAGCAAATGCCTACACTGTGTTAGTTTCTGCTAATGTTTAAGTTTAATTTTGAAGACATACTAACTCAATTTGTATGCTCTAAAACATTACCATGAAATTTTCTAAGACTCGCACCACAGCATGCGATGGCCAAAGCCACGCAATGCTGCTAAACACAACTACTTCTGATACTAATCTCTAGTTGACTGACGAAAAGCAGAAACTTTGCTTGGAAATCGCGGCTGATTTTGAACACAGCCAACCCGAAGTGAGCACGTACATAGCGTCTTCTAAGAACCACACGGATTGAATGTCCACTCCACATCTCTTGAATGCAGAGATAAAAAAAATGGCGCAGCATACCTGCTCAGCCAAGAAAATATGTACTTTAAGATCGGACTTGAAGCAATGGCAGAAAAATCACCTCGCACAAATATTTGAAAGACAGAAAAAATATTAAATTGAATATCTCATAGAATTTTTAATGGATTTTTCTGCAACTTTCAGAAAATAAAGAGAAAAATATACTTTTTCTATTGATTATAGATTGAGTAAGTAATATTAATAAATAAAAGATTTCGCTATTTTAAGCTTAGAGAGAAAACGGCATTATATTGTAAGTCGTGATGTTTACGAAAAAGTAAGCGTGACAGCAAAATAACATACTTATATTCAAATTCCACTATATAGTTTCTACTACATTTTACTAATTTTTCTGAAACTGGCGTTAAATTTAGTTGAAACCACTTCATGATATAAACTAAAAACATGCAAGAATTTTTTGAACTTTTAAAAAAATCGCACAAATCAGTAAACATGTTGTACAGTATCCACATGTTTGTGTTCTGCAGCGATAGATCATTCCGTGCATTTTAATTTACAGGGTGATCCCAAATATTATTATTTACTTTGATTTTTTGTTGGCCCTCTATTTGTCTTCCTTATCAAATCGACATTGATAAATATGAGGTCAAACATATTCTTTATAGTCCTGAAGTTCCAGAAGAATCCGACAAGTATATTTTTAAATATTTGACAAAATGTCTAAAATTGAAAGTGTCTGGTGATTAATGGCTATATAGTGTAGATGACTTACTTCTACATAAAACTGTTTGCATCAGAACATATAGAAAAAAATTCTCAAAACCTTTTCAAAATTTTTGATTTATTTACACTTCTAGTCTTGTCCTTTACTTGAATAATATTTAGTGCAAGTTGTTCCCTGTAATGATCTACAATTTAAATATTCATCTGAAAACATCTGAATTTTATGTTTTCAATTTATTTATCTAATTCTAAATCAGCAAAGCATTAAGTCTTTCTATCCACTTATTTTAAATAAATCAGTTTATTTTTTTTCCATTCCAAAAAATTTTATTTTTTTCCATTTTCCATTTCCAAAAGTATATTTTTAAGCATAAATGACCATTTGTAATTAAAGAAAAAAAAAACTTTAAATTGTTACATTTTTATACGTTTTATTGTGCTATCCATAAATTTTTAAGTTATTAGCAATTTATTCTCACCTAAATACATTCTTCTCATGTATGTCTTTTCCTTGTCCTTTTTTAACTGTCCATTTATGATATAAAATTATTACATCTCTTTATTTCTAATAGATTAAATTTTATTATAAACTTCTTAATTAAAAATCTTAATTTTAACAATCCTAATTAAATCCAATAATCTTTTAATCATTATTCTTATTTTAAATAAATAAAAATTTTCCTCATTATATTACTCATTTAAAATAAAAAATATTAATAATTATTTAAATTGCTTTTATTTTATCTTTTACGATCTTGGGGAAATTATCTTTATTTTTTTATTAATTTGACATATTTTTACTTAAAATAAGACTTAAAATTCTGAAAATAAATAATAATGATCTGTTTGATACTTTTAAAATTTTCCACCACCATTTTTGATTTGGTACCTTCTACGGAGTTTAAAGGCAGCCATCTTTGATTTTCAGCCAAAATGTACAAATTTTGCTGCTATCTTGTAAATTCAGTGTTCGACATCTGTGTTGGTGAAGTTCATAAACAAAATTCCTAATGTTACTGAACATTCAGCCATGGTTCCAATCTATGTATAAAAGCCTCAAAAATATCATTTCCACAACTGTAGCAGTCATTCGGCTAAAGTTCTGCCGATCTCTGGAAAATTCTCATACTATTTTGCTGATTTAACTGCAAAGGTATGGATCTGGCAACATCCGTCCCATTTTCTGATTAATGGATCTTAAAAATTGTTAAATCCTTTGGCAGCGAAGATCTCAAAAAGTCATTAAACTCTTGGCTGGTAAAAGAGAAAGAAGGATTAAGAACAGGGAGCTGGAGCATCTGTATAAATGTGACATATTTTGGTGTTTATATTTTCATTTTTTTTTTCAGAATTAGTTGGATATAATATTGTAATCCTGGGTTAACTTTGGTTGGAAAGTTTTATCCCAGAGCATTTTAATTAGTTATGTTTGAAAAACATATAAAAAAAATAAAGAGTATATTAAAGGTTTAAAGATAGATTTTTCAGAGTTTCATGATGAATCTATTTTGGTAACATTCTTTTTCACGTGGCTGCTATTTTTTTTTATTTCTGATTAGCCAAATTTCTAACATTTGTCAAGTATCAGCGAGAACCCTGCAACTGATATTTCTCCACTAAAAACTGCTGCTTGATGTGACAATGAATTTCTGGCTGTTTGATCAATGCTATGAATATCCTCGATGATGTCTGCAATCGTTATCTTAAAATTGCTTCTAAATATGGCAGTTTAATTAATACCATGAATTCCCATAGTCTCCAATTCAAAATTAAAATGATCACATGCACTGTATATGAAATAATACATCTTATCACCTTAGCATTAAAATATTATCATTTGGTAAACTTTGCAAGCAGCTTAGTTCCATTTCTATGAATGGTAATTTTATGTGATATATCTGACATGATAGAGAACTGTGAGAATAGCACGAATGTTTTCTGTTGATAATGATTACAGTATGATTTTAGTTTGTAAAATCTTTTATATACTATTTTATATTGATATACTAATAAGTATCAAATTTTGTAAATATTTTGTAATGAATCCATTAATTAACATATTTGCTTAAATTAAATTTTGAGATGTAAGGTTCTCTTCTCACAGTTTTTATTTATTCTAACATTATGCCTTTTTCTGGTGGGTACCTTTTCTCTTAGTTTATGATCATTTTCAATATAAAAACTTGCTAAAGTGATTATCTTTTAGAATTTTATTTTTTTAATCGGATTTAAAATTCTAATTTGAGTTATTTAAAAATATCTTGTTGAAGTGAAAAGTTATTTTAATTACTTAAATTAATCACCTGAATGATTTTTTTTTTCTTTTTGTAAAATCACCATGTGATCTTTTACTTCTTTTGGTATGTTTGGAATTTTCAAGACTTAATAAATTTAATTACAGGATGTATTTTTTAAATTGATGTTACTAAATCAACATCATTACTAATAAGTATTTTATTTTAATTCATTCTCATATATTCATTTTCCTACACTTATTGCAGTTTAAAAGTGATCTGTCATTAAAATGGGAAAAAAAAAAAAAACATTTTGAAGGGTGATGAGATATGATCTTGAATGAAGGATGTTGATGAGTTTTAATCATGTGATATGTCCTAAGCCAGAAAATTTTAGTGGGGAGTGAATTGATCGGATATTCATTGCTCTATGATGTCAGCTCAATATTATTTGTGGAATACATATCGACTATTCAAATCCTTGGTTAATGCACATTCTTACCAGCCTTGAGCTACATAAAAAGAGGAGGTCTAATAATATCATAATAATGTCAGTTGTTGATTGCTAACCTTTTGCCGACGATCCGTATAGTCAGCTGATCAAACATCTTATTGAATAAATTACACAAGCCTGCGATGGTTGTATAGTTTAACTTTTGATAATTGACCTTCATTTTTAACAATCATATCAGGATTTTTTGCAAATCGTAATCATTTTTAACCATCACATCAGGATTTTTTTCAAATCGTAAATTTCAATGGTAAAAGTAAAAAAAGTAGCAAAAATCTGATACTAAAAGATAGAAGAGGTGGTTTTGTTTCTTAACTTTTGATAACTGGTTTTTATATATATTTTTAGTGCTGAATTCAAAAATAACTTTCATTTTTAACCATCATGTCAGGAGTTTTTGAAAATCGTAAATTTCAAAGTAAAAAAAATAGCAAAATTCTGACATTATAAAATAGATGTGATGCTTGTGTTTTTTAAATTTTGATAATTGATATTGATGTACTTTTTAGCTCTAAATCTGAAAATAACCTTCATTTTTATTTTTAACCATCACGTCAGAAATTTTCGCAAATCATAAATTTAAAAGTTCAAAAGTAAAAAAAAAAGAAATAGAGAAAATATGATATTATAAAATACATGTAAAACTGTTTTTATTCAATTTTATTTTATTTAATTCAATAATTTTTTAAATTTTTTCGCTTATGCTAAGGATTCTTACAGCTAAACAGGGGTCTGATGAGGGGCGCGTGTGTGTGTGTGTGTGGGGGGGGGGGGTCACTTTTAACTTTGAACTTTTTTACTTTGAAATTTATGGTTTGCGAAAAATCCTGATGTGATGGTTTAAAATGAAGGTCATTTTCAGATCCAACACTAAAAACTATATAAAAATCAATTATCACAACCATCAAAGAAGGTCCTTTTCGGATTCAGCGCTACCAAATACATATGAATCAATTATCAAAAGCTAAACAATATGACATAACCCAAATTTTACAGGCTAGTGCTATTCAGGTTTTCCATTGTGTTTTGATTTTGACTCAACAATAATTGTTTCTCAGTATATTACTATTTAAAATAAGAACTGTCATAAATACTCCAGCATTCCATAAATGTATGGCAACAGTTTATGATAAAGTTGCTTTAATTGAGAAATATATGTACATGTAAGTTGGCTGTGTTTTCTCGTCTTTATTTATGTTAGAAATCGGAACAGAATATATATGGAATTATCTTCTTTTTTGTTGTAGCCACCTTTCTACCTACAGATGTGTATTTGCTTCACTGTTATTTTTCTAAATAAAATGTTAATTTCTTTGCATTTTACCTTTTGATTTACTTTATTATAATGCCTGTCTTACTTCTGTGTTGAAAAATTGACTGAAAAAAACTTTTTTAAATATATATAATTTGCAATTTTATTTACATTTAATTTCTATTTACATATGTCTCATTTTTCCCTTAGAGAGTTGCAGCTGAAGCCATTATTGCAGCTGCTTCTAAAAAAGATAAATGTACTTCCATTGTATCTATGGGGACAGACATATTAAAAAAATTGTACCAGTCTAAAAATGAAAATATCAAAGTTCGAGCTCTTGTTGTGAGTATTAATTGTTTTTCAAATTTGCATTTGAATTTAAATGTTGCACTATTTTGATTGAAATTTGATTACTGTCAAGTAGGTTTTTGAGAAAGTATTAATTCAGAATTAATATATCATTGATGTAGCTAAAGAAAAATAATAAAAAAATAATTATATGAGCTGTTTTACATGAATATAATTTAAAAGGTTTGTTTTAAATAATTCATTAATGATCATTTTCCTGTTTATTAGTATATCACATTTAACACCTTTTTTTGTTGTGATATTATTTACAGCTGTACTTTGCATGAATTACCAAAAATCTATGATATTCCTAAAATAGTAATATTTTGTTATTGGATCATTCCAATAATTCCAGATTATTTAAAATGTGACTTTTGAAATAGCTTATGTTTATTAAATTTGAAGTTTTTTTTATCGTTAATCTACTTATGTACATAAAATTCAAATGATAATTTCATTCCGGCTTCTTATAACTTAAATTCTACTGAATGGATTTTGATTGGACTTGCCCTGTTAGTTAGATAATTTTTCAGGGAAGATTTTAGTATGTAACATAATGTTCTATGTTGCTTAGTTATGGAATTATAGGAGAAAGTTTTATTATTGAATGAACCTGATTATGAAAGATTAGCCTTTAAAAAAAATTCTTCTGAATGGATTTCGACAGAGCTTACTCTGTTAGATATTTTTCCAGGGAAGGTTTTAGTATTTAACATATTGCTCTATGTTGCTTAATTATAAAGTTATGAGGGAAAGATATATAATCTTGTGAACCTGATTATGAAATATTAGCCTTTTTAAAATGTCCTACTCAACAGATCTTGTTAAACTTTGCATTGTTAGTTAGATAATTTTTAGGAAAGGTTTTTGCATATAATATATTTGTTCTATGTTACATAGTTATGGAATTATGAAGGAAAGTTCTACTTTCAGGTGAACTCGATTATGAAACATTAGTTTTTAAAAAGTTCTATTGGGTGGATTTTGATACGGTTTGTATTGTTATTTAGATAATTTTCCAGGGATAGTTTTAGTATATTGTATATCGTTCTTTACTAAATGCTACTTTAAATGATAAACTAAAAGAGGCAAAATTAGACCTTAACAGGTCAAAGTTTGTCTGTCACATTAGGAAATATAATAGTGTAAAAATGGCATTTGTATCATTTTCAGCAATGCGGAAGGACATTCCAAGTAAAGGTCGATATTGCTTTAAAAGAGAAAGTGAAATTCACTGATATAAAAAAAACTAGCTCTCGCAGCACCTAAAATATATTTCTTTTTTCCTTGATGATATTCTAGAATTTTTTTCAATTTGTTATGTAAGTAATATTGTGTTTGGAAGTGTATAATATTTTTTAGTAATAGCATTCATTACATCAGAATAAACTTTTTGAATAATCTCATTTTTTTTACTCTATTTTTAATATAGTATATCCCCTGTGCTTCAATATTACAATTAATGAAAGCTGACAAAGCAGATTACCAGCATGATTTTTTAAACCAATACTTAATTTCATGCAAAAACTCACTGTCACCCATTTCATACAAATCTTATTGACTGGTGTAGGAATTTCAAGGACATTAATTATGATAACTTACAGAAAAACAATTTCATGTTATTGAAGAGAGAGTAAAAGTTAAACAAATTTTTTTCTCTCTCCAAAGATTTTCTCTGGACTATTGGGGTGTTAAAAAGATCAAACTGCATATGTTGTTGATTATACTTTCTGCATTCAAGATTTTGACAGTACTTAATTTTACATACAATATAATAATCCTGTGTAAAAATTTTGAAACTTCAAAGTGATTTGAAAATTCAAATTAGGTAATAATTTTTAACATTGATTGCAACTCAATATTCAATGGGAATGAATTCCTATTCAAATTATCAAATAATTTGAAATATCCAAAAACAGAGCCGAGTTATTGATCTTTTAAAAATCTTCTTGGTTTCTACATACACCAGCCTCTAAATTTCTGTGTTTTGTGTCTAATTTGGAAACAAATGAAATTAAAAAACTACTTTATTGAATCTATAATTATAAAAGAAAGTTTCACTCTGTCTGTGGGTGTGTGTCTGTCAGTGATGGCTACTGAAATCTAGCGCACATAGAAGTCTGGAAATTTTGGTGAGGATAGTGCAAGGCATGTCCTGGTGTACCTGAGACTCATCAGAATTTTATGAGAAATATCAGAATTTTAAATTTTTGATAATTAGCCAAGTTATTAATTAAAAATAACAAAAAACTTTAATCAAAAACTCATCTCCTTCATTTTGAGCTGGCAAAAGCGCTCTGGCATGTCAAAAACCCGTTTTACACTGTAGAACGAAAAGGAAGAATGAAACATAAGGATGAGGTTATCATAGTTTTTTTTCAACCTCAATCAGCCAAATGATTTAACATAGCTAGAACCGGAAGACATATTCAGAAAGATTGTATTTTTATGTCTTAAATGCCACAATTAGTTTTAAAAAACACCGTTGATTTTGGCTCAAGTTTTCACTACTACATATGAATATTTTTTCATGAAATTTTAACAAAAGCTTTGATACAATGTATTTATAACTTATTATAAAATTTTAGAGAAACCGGATAATAAGAACTTTTTTATTTGTTATGCTAACGAAACCGAGCCGAATACAAGAAAAGAAGCAAGAAGAAAACCCATTCCTTTTTCAACTAGATATCAATAATTTTTCATAATTTTTTTTTTTTTTTCACAAGGTGCATAGTCATAATATTTATAAATGCTGAAAATCTCAAAGAGTTAGGACAAAAACTTTTTTTTTTAAACTACTGAAACAGAGCAGATAATTAAAAAAATACAGTTTTTTTGCAAGCCATTTTCCACTAAATATCATTATTTTTTTCTCACTTGTTTCACACAGGCTATGAAAACATTGTTTTTAATTTCTAAAAGTTTCAAAGGGCTTGGATGATAACGACTATTTTTTAAAAACATTTAAAATACCAGAATGCCCCTGCCCCTCCCCCTCTTTTCATGGCACATTTCAAAATTATGCATGGACTCCAAAAATCAAAATATGCAAAAAAGAAATTACCAAATAGCATATACTTTCAAATTCTCCTTGCAACACTGCAAGCCATTCTAAAAAGTACGAAAATTAACCCTTTGAAAAAAAATCATTTCTCGAAGTCACTTTTCATTTTTTCTGCACTTTTTGCTTTTGGATCAACAGTATGCTCGTTTTAATTAAAAAATACGCTTAATTTTATACAATAGCTCTGAAATTTTAATACTATATACTAAAGTTTTAGCTAATGATCGAATATTGATTTTGTTCAGGTATAATCGGATTTAAGGGTAAATTAATTAATTTGAAAATTAAAAATTTCACTCAGGATTTTGATATAAATAAAAAATATATATATTTACACGTAAAACAGTGATTTTTACTCTAAATATCAATATTTTGGTGCAAAAATTATGCACAGTCATTGGAAACATGTTTACAACTCAAAAATTTGGTACAGGAATTATAACATATTGGGGGAGGGGGGGGGATGGTAATGAGTTCCAATCTCTAAAATTTTGCCACATATTTGATCCATCAGAAGAAGAAAAAAAAAAAGAATTAAAAAGGTAGAAGAAAACACTGCTTTTACAACTCAATATCTTAGCATGAAAATTATATACATGCTTTGGATGACAAGAAATGTAATATTTTAAATGTTGATTATCCCTCCCCGCCCCCTCCCTCTTTCCCATTGCAGTTATTTCAAGTTGTTGCAGTTTTTTTTTAATTTTTTTCAAACCAATTTTTCACACTGTCAGCAGACACACATTTTATATAACATATCGAAGTCTTTAAGCATTTGGACAGTTATAGGAAGAGAGAAATCTTCACCTCTTTTTTTGGCAGTTTTGTTGTTCTTTCTCTAGCATTGATTGGAGAATAAGAAATTGCATTGATTAAAGAATAGTTATAATCAGAGCTGATATATCTATATTTAAGAAAAAATGAAATCGATTAAGATGATATATTATAAAAATCGATATTTGATAATATATCATCCAGCTTTGGCCTCTAAATATAATGCATTGTCAACATCAACTTTCTATACTCCCAATTAAGTAGTAGAACATTGGAATGGAAAACAAAAACCATGCATGAAGTTTGTTTTAGCTCATTTAATGATCTCAGTACATAACCTAAAGAGCTATCTGTCTGCCAAAGCAGCTCCAGAGATAAAGCTGTTCAATGAGATAAAGTTGGCCAATCCATTTACTTTAAACTTTTATCCTCAAAAATTTTTAGAAAACCTAGCTCAGTAAAATCGAGCATTATCGTCTATTAAGATGAATTCATCATCAATAGCACATTCATTGTCTACTACATGAATCAATATCTCATTTCAATTTCTCCTAATTATCAGAGTTCAGTTTCTTTATGGAACGCATGGTATGAAAAACCAATCCAAACCATATTTCATTCTCCCCTTTAACAGTGCCTTTCAACAATTTTGGATTTGGCAGTATCAGGTGCTTTGTTCATAACAGATCAGGACATGTCTTGAATCACTGTCCGAAAGAAAACCTGGACTCGTGATGTTAAAAGTGGGTTCTTGACCATATAGATTTTTTTCAGCAGTTTTTGAATATTACCATTTCTGCAATAACTCCACTTTGTGTTCTTCAAGGTTCCTCATTATAGAAGACTTCCAGCTCACTTTTCGGAGCACGAAAGATTTTTTGTCATCAGAGCCCGAGCCCTACACTTAAAGTATACAATACAAAAAAAAAAAAAAAAAAAATTCATAATATTGAAAATTGTTCTAAATGTAATAACTCATTTCTTAACAACTTCTTTCATGAAAATAAAAATAACTGTTAATTCCTAGCTCATAATTATTTTTTTTGAAATTTACATTATTTACATTCAATATTAATATTATAGAAAAAGAAATTTTGCATCAAATAAAAATATACCAACTTTCTTAAAACAATTCTCTTATTTGTCTCCTCAACAAGCAAATTGGATGGACACATTAACGAAGTTTGATCTATCAATAAATGATCGAAATTTGCTGAAATTACTATTTATGTGACAAAGAATCACACAACATTTTTTTATTTCCTATAAAAGCTGTATATCTTAAATTATAATTAATTCCTCCTTCAAAACAATCTTTCACGATTCTCGTGTCCTTGCAAATCCGCTTAAATTAAAAGTTTGACACTGTTATCTGAAAGATCCAAAGTTTTTATAGGAAAAGAGGAAACACTGCTCGATTGCTTTCTATTTGAATAACAATATATGCTAATTATATTTACTTACTGTTACATATTCCCTAAATAAGTTTATTAATTTATCTTCTGCATTATTTTCCTATTTAAATTTCAATATATGAGTACAAAAACAACTTTTAAAAACGTATTAATTAAATAAATAAAAAGCATTTTAAATAATTCATATTTCGTTAATAAGTTCATAATTAACAATTATTTACAGTAATAGACATTATAATATGTAATTAAATATTATTCTAATAATGTAAAAATCTTTTATAATATAAACATTATGGAATATCATACGTTAAAGTAACTTTCAATACATTTCTAATAATGGCTAACTTCCAAAAATCTAAATTAAAAAAGTTATTTAATATTAATTATTTTATTCCCAAACCATTTTTATTGGATGCTTCTATTTAATTCTAAGTGATTGCCAAAATTTTATTAATTTTAAACTGTAATTTAACGATATATCCGTATTACAATATTTAATCTCTTCTGTCGTTTTGAAAGTCCTGCGATTCACCTTTTTTTCCGCCGCAAATCGTCATTTTTTTAATCTCTTCTCGGGATGAAAACAACATTGTGATGTCACTCTGTCCCCCATCTTGAATTTGTATCAGGCAGAGATGTCCAGGCGGCTCTGGAATGTGAGAGGAATACAAATACAATTGCGATGAAAATTGTTAGTGATTCTGTCATTTGTGAGATAGTTCAGGCCCAATTATTCGGTTTGCAGAGGTAAATGCGCGATCGTAGTTAATGAACAGGCGCAAATACATACGTGCCAGATGCTGATTGGCTAATTTGATTTTAGCGTCAGTGCAAAGATTCTTTGGGGCCATCTGCTTTTCGTCAGTCTCACTTGTCTGCAATGTAGCTAAGGAAGCGTTCGGGTGTTTGGGGCTTCGGCCTCAGACTTTTTTTTGAGGAGTTCGATATAACGTCCTGACAATTGAGCTGCTGATGTCCAGTCTTCAAATTTTCACTTATAAATGCAATTACAATCTAGTTAATAATGTTTAAAGGTTAAAAAGGATTTTTCTAGAATTGGATGTCCTAGCGGGTGTCTCTGCAGGTTTTCATTGTTCCTTAAAGCATTGTTTTCCCGTCGAGACTTTTCGTTGAAATAACTTGAGTACCTTGAGCTCCGCCGATGTTCATCTCGTGCTTAATCATCGTTTTATTGTCGAGAATTTTCATCTAAATTGTTGATTTTTGAAACATCATTTTGGGAGTGCCGGAGATGTGCTGTTCTCAATTTTCCTGCTGATTTTCATAAGTCTTCCATCGACTATAAAAAGCATTTCCAATAATCATGGAATAACAACGAGAAGTTGTACGTCGTGGAATCCGCGGTTTGCGTCTTCTACTGTCATCTATGATCATCTTTTGATAGTGCAGCTAGACTAGTAGTACTACCA
This sequence comes from Maratus speciosus, assembly GCA_963932465.1. NCBI lineage: Eukaryota > Metazoa > Arthropoda > Arachnida > Araneae > Salticidae > Maratus > Maratus speciosus. The sequence continues at coordinate 207,034,480 of OZ010793.1, read as the reverse complement.
ACCTGAACTTTGAAATCAGTAATTCTTCGCTTTAATTTTCAGTTTTGAATCCCTTCATTGATCCAGCAGGACTATAAAGGACAGCCCTTCAACCATAAGTTAATAACTTTTCCCGAAAATATAAAAATCTAAATGCTAATGTGAATGTTTCTCTGAGAGAACTGTTTAATGACTAAAATAAACTATAGCTTACCAGTTCATAAGATCCATGCAATAACATAAGTGAATTCTATTTATATTACTAATTTCATTGATTAAACATCTAAATAGCTGAAAATATCATTTTATATCTATAGTTACTTAGCCAAGTTTTGTGCTTATCTGCTATGTGAATTAAAAGAATATTAATTTAATTGAAATTCATGTTTTACTTCACAAATGGGTGAGTCTGTTTTTCTTTTATTTTCCAGCTTCCGAATTGGATTTAATTGATGGCAACATTTTTCTTATTTAATAATTTTGATTATATTTAACTTTAATTTTAAAATTCTTTGGTTGCCAAATAAGGTTTTTTTAGACATGTTATTTTACGATCACGGCCATATGTGATGACAGAATGCCATTTTAATTACCAAATATTTTCAGTAGTGTTTTAATAGTAATTTTAATTTATCTTTCTGGTTTTTAATCTGCGATCCCGACATCGACATTATTACACTTACAAATGAAAGTGACTTTGCAAATGTGAAGAGCAGAGAGAGCTGCATGAGCAAAGTTTGTGATGACATTATTTTCATATAAAGAGCGATTATAACTCATACATGATAAAACATTAAAAATTTGCAAACCTTAAGCTACTGTTGGTTAACTAAAAACAAAAGAAAATATTAATTCTCATTAGATCTCTAAAATAATAATAATAATATTATTGTTAATAAATAAACGTTCCTATTAAAAAATATCCTAATGGCGCCGTATTCCGTTTGGTATCATACCACAAAATCAGATCATCGCTGTCAAGACCAGATATGAATCTGCAAATATCACAATTATAATACAGAAAAGAAGAAAAATACATTTTCTATTTCCCTTTCATTCTGATCAAAATAGCATTAAAATAACTTAAAACGGAATGAGTAATTTTTAAGAAAAAAAAGTTATTCGTATTTTTTTTGTACGAGAATAAATCAAACTGTCGAGTTCAAAAGAATGAGCCCAAGCCTGTCCGAGCCTGAAGACTAGTATCAAAATTGAGCCTGAGCCCGCGTTGAGCTCGGGTTTTTGGGCTCAAGCTGAGCTCGTCTCATCTCTGTTCTTCACATCTGTGAAGAGTGCAGAAGCCCATTGCTGTCTGGTTCAAATAATACTAGGGGGCTCAGCCACCTGCTTGCTAATGCTCGCCAACCCCCGTTAATTGCTATTGGATTCACATTGCGATCACTATGCGATCCCAGCTCGCTTCGCTCACTCGCCACTATTTATGTCAACTCTATCCAGAATGAGTGCTATCATAAATCATTATAATGTACTAAATTTACAAATATTTTTAATGTATAAAAAAAGTAATGGAAAACTTTCTTGAAAATGTAAATAAAAATGTATTAAAAAACCTTGGAAACAGAATTAATTTAAAACCATAGTGAAAACACAATAAAAAATATTTTTAGTTGGGCCGCTATGCCGCGATCCGAGCAAGCAACGTATGCAATTTACAAATATTTTTAATGTATAAAATTCATGCAAAACTTTGTCAGAAATGTAAATAAAAACGCATTTAGGTGGTGCTGCCAATGGGTATAAAACATTTTAACATTATGAAATTTACAAATTTTTGAAATGAAAAATAATTCATAAAAAAGTAATTGAAAATGTAAATAAAAATGCATTTATCAAAAGTTTAGCTCTGTGACTTGATCATCATTGAGAAAGCTAAGCGAACTGGAAATTGACGCCGTTTAAATGGCATGTTTGTGTCAGATGGGGTCCTTCTCCTTTCATTTTGCCTATAGTATTGAAAATCCTGGCTTAAATTTATTTAGAACTATAATAAGACAGTATAAAAGATGCTACGTATCACGCTAACAAACTGTAAACAAAACGTTTTCGCCTGTTTCTAAATACAATCTTTGATCAAAAAGCTGATTCGCTGAATTCCTCACATCACCGTAAAATGGACCAATAGCAATTGTCATTCATGCATCGCTCAAATGGTCTGCGTTAAAAGAGAGATTCTGTCTGGATTTTGATTTGCTGAGTTGGTTGGGACATGTGACTGTAACTTAACCACTGGGAATCGTCACTGCGGCTGTTGCCAAATGCATACCTGCCAACTGCTACGTAAAAATCGTAGTTGCTACGATTTGGACCTATAAACTACGATGCTACAAAAATCGATCTTAAACTACGATTTTTTGCAAAAAACACTAGCGCATTTTTTTGTTTCTAGTTGCGATTTTTGTACCGCGTAGCATATTTTTTAGGAGTGATTCTGTTCCGAAGTTTCAAAAATCACAAATTATTGATTTCCGGAAGTTTTAACATATTGGTCATTAGTCCAAAAATTCGGACATTAAAAAATGCTCATGGAAAAAAAAAAAATCTGGACTGCAAAACAAACTTCTTAACATAAAACCCTCTTTATGTATATTAACCACGAGTGAATCGTGTTTCTGCAAATATTTATACAGGAATTCCCTTCCTTAGGAACAGGGGTGCCATTTTAAAGTCTGCAAAATTCTTTTCTTTTATGGAATTTTCCCAAATTAATTTGTCAATCGATCGCGGAATAAATTGAGAATTTCTTCAAATGATCGTGTAAAAATTTCGGGTATTTCAGAAACAAATAATGATTATCTTAGGTCGCTGAATAAAATCGCTAATTTCGTTAACAGTTCAGAAAGAAATTGTGAATTTCATCAGAAGATTGCGTAAAAAATTACGAATTTCAATAAACCATCGAGGGAAAAATATTGCAAATTTCGTCAAAAGGTCGTGGAAGCGAGTAGTGAATTTTGCTAATTGGTCGTGAAAAGATATCGAAAATTTTCCGATCGGTTGCGATAAACTATTGCGAATTTCGATAAATTAATTGGTCGCAGAAGAAAATAAATTTCATTAAAGGATAATGGTAAAAACGTTAATTTTGTCAAAATATCGCAGAAAGAAAACGCAAATTTCATCAAAAGATCAGTAAGAAAATGCAAATTTCACCAAAAGATCGCATAAAGAAAACACTAATTTCGTCAAAGGATCGTGGTAAAAAACGTAAAATTCGTCAAAGGATCGCGGTAAAAAATGTGAACTTCGTAAAAAGTTCATAGTAAAATGTGCGGATTTCAACAAAGAATCGTGATAGAAAAATGTGAATTACGATCGAGGGAAAAAAATTGTGAATATCCTGAATTGATCGCGTGAAAAAAATCGTGAATTTCTTCAAAATTTACTACACTGGGCTAAAAAATTGAAACCAGGCTCCCTTTACAAATGTCCAAAAAAAAAAAACAGTTGCGAAATGAGAAGAAACTAAATCATATAAAGATTTTCAGAGGAAAAAAATTTACTATATTGAGTTGAAAGACTGAAACCTTATTCCTTTTGCAAATGTCAAATGATGGCTGCAAAACACAAAAAACCAACCAACCAACATCCAGATTAATTTTAATTTTGTTGCTATGATTTCTCATTTTCAAAGGTTGGCAGGTCTGCAAATGGCAAACTACAAATACAGGCTTTTTTTCGCGCTACGTAAGAGAAATATATATATATAGATGCTCTCTTGCTCAGTGTAAACAGGCACTTCTCTTTTGACTGTTAAGAGATGATTGTGGAGATATCTTTGCCCATTAAAAATTAACACAGGCTGTGCCTGTTTTCACTGATTTTTGTAAGGGCTGTGCCAGGCTGTTAACTGTCAAAATATAAACAAGCTGTGCTGAACTTTTAATTTTCACACCGGGCCTATTCAAGTCAGGCCAAGATAATTTTCATTCGGGATAAGCCTGTTTTTAGAAATTCCACCCCATGCAGACTGCTAGAGAAATTAATTTTATGTATTTATCTTATCATTAAGTGCAAGAAAACAGATTTTGATTTCATAAAACGGAGGTTCAATTGTTTATAAAAAGAATTTTCCTTTCTTTTCTAAAATTGCATTCTATATTTATTGTTTTATATATCTACTAGCAGCCTTCACCTGCTACGCTGGTCTGTTTTTCTAAACAAACCTTGAATCAAACGAAATATATCTGTGAATTTTGTCATGTGCTTGAAAGCAATATGGACATTTACCTGTAATGCCCCATACGAATTGCTATAAACGATATGGACATCATTATTCTGTTATATCTTCTATTGAGACAGACAAAATTTGAGTTGTTAAGGACCAACTTCTTTAGTTGATCCTTTACTGTAGGATTTGATAAAGTATGATAGAACAATATGTAATATGCTAAAACCCTTCCTCTGAAAATTCATCAGTGCAATTCTCATTAGAATCCGTCCAATAGAGCCTATTAAAAAGGCTAATCTTTGATAATTGGGTTCACCTGATTCTAGAACTTTCAGTCAAACAAAATACTATAATCAAGCAACCTAGAACAATATGTGTTTTCTACTGAAACATTCCCTGAAAAATTAACTAACCGAGCAAGTTCCATCAAAATCCATTTAGCAGAATCTTTTAAACTATCAAATGTACCAAAACCTTTCCTAAAAATTATCTATTTAACATAGACCAGGGGCAGCAGCACAGACAATTACCTCATCGAGTTCACGGCTGGAATTCCAGAATTAGTTAAAACTCGATCTGCATGTTAAAACGCAATTGGTCTGCCAAGTCATATCTTGGTGGAAAACACCTGAAAACCCAATTTAACAGTTGACTCGTAGGTTTACTATTGTGTTTTCCCGCTCCCAGTCCTCCAGATTTTCATTCCTTTGGGTTCAGGAAAACACATTGGTAAACCCATGAGTCAAACGCTAAAATCGTTTTTCAGGTGTTTTCCACCAAGATATGACTTGGCAGACCAATTGCGTCTTAATATGCGAATCAAGTTGTAACTAATTCTGGAATTTCAACCCTGAACTCGATGAGGTGATTGTCTGTGCTGCCACCTCCCGGTCTATCAGTTTAAATTCCATCGAAATCCATTCAGCAGAACCTTTAGAAAAACCAATCTTTCATAATCATGTTCATCTGATTTTGAATTTTCCTCCATAATTATTTAACCAAGCAATGTAGAATGATATGATATACTAAAATCTTCTCTGAAAAGTTATCTAACAATGTAAGTCCCATCAAAATCTATTCAGCAGAACTTGAGTTCTACGCGGCCGGAAGAAAATTTCTCTTTGCATTTCATATATATTATAGATAATTAAATTTAAATATATCTCATAATTGCATTAGCCCGATAGAACTCCCAGGGATGTGAGGGTAGGTCTACCTCTGGATTTTTTAAGTAATTCTGCACACCTTCCATAGCTATAGCATACATATTCTCTAGTATATATTCTCTGCATATAGCGTACATCCTCTAGCTTTTTATTATACCATTGAGAACTTTCCCGCATAGCATCAAAATCCATTCAGTACAACTTTAAATAAAAGGTAATCTTTCAAATCGAGTTCACATAATTTTAAAACTCCTGTAGCTATCACTAAGCAACTTAGAAATATTTTTTTACATATAACACTTCTAAAACAAATTACTTAACTAACAATGTAAGTTCAACAAAATTCCGTTCAGTAGAATCTGAGTTATAGTCAATTGGAATGAAATAAGAATTTGCATTTTATATATATAGTAGATGGTGGTGAGTAAAAATGTAATGCTGCTATTTGCGATTTAAAAAATGCTATTGACAAGATTTGTGCACGGCCATTTTTTCTTTTTATCCAGGGGTAAATGACAAATTGCAAAATATTTTTTCAATTTAAACCTTTGAAAATGACAACTTTTTTTAAGCAGTACAAACATTGTTTTCATATTTAAATTAAATATTTCTGTTTTACAACATTTATTTCTTATTAAACCTTTTAGGTAGCTTTCTTTACAAAAAGCTACCTATTGCAGCCGTTCGGAGGAAAGTGATTTCAAAAAATTTTGGTATATTTTCATCGATCATGACCCCCAGACCCCGAAACCACCCTCCGTTCAAAATTGATATATATATATATATATATATATATCAATATATATATATATATACCGGGTGTCCCAAAAAGGACTGACTGATTTTAAAATTCAATAACTTGCAAACGGTGACAGATATTAAAAAAATTCTTGCAGTAGGGTTATGCATAAGGTCAAAAGTTTTATTACAGTGATTTTCAATTTTAGTTCGATTTACAAACAATAGATGGCGCTGTAAGCAATAGTCGCTAAATTCAGGCTCGATTTTTGGTACCTCGTGGCCCGGATAATACATTTCCATCTCCTTTTTCTGCATGGAACAAGATAAAGGACCAAAAATCGAGCCTGTATTTAGCGACAATTGCTTACAGCGCCATCTATTGTTTGTAAATCGAACTAAAATTGAAAATCACTGTAATAAAACTTTTGACCTTATGCATAACCCTCCTGCAAGAATTTTTTTAATATCTGTCACCGTTTGCAAGTTATTGAATTTTAAAATCAGTCAGTCCTTTTTGGGACACCCGGTATATATATATATATATATATATATATATATATGACCTATGTCACACTGTAACTCTCGTATTTATGAACCGATTTGGATGTAATTCGGTGTGTACATAGTACATACCAATGTCTCGACCGAGTTCGTTGGCCAGCTTCATCCGCCATTTTGTTTCAAAATGGCGGCCATTTAAAAATTTTAAAAATTTTTTAAATTTAAAATGTGGTACCAAAAAATTTAAAATGGAAAAATATTTTTTCCTTATGTATTTGACCTTTATACAAAGACTCCGTAGCAGTTTTTGTTTTGTCTATATCTTAAAAAATGGCTGAGTTATAGCATTTTGAATTTCTAGCAAAGCTGACATTTTGAAACGTCCTGAAATTTGTCACGCGATAAAAGGCGTATTTATGAACCGATTTGGATGTAACTTCGTTTATACATAGTACAGACCAATGTCGCGACCGAGTTCGTTGGCCAGCTTCATCCGCCATTTTGTTTAAAAATGGCGGCCATTTAAAATTTTAAGAAAAATTTAAATTTGAAATGTGGTACCAAAAAATTGAAAATTGAAAAAATATTTTTTTCTTATGTGTTTGACCTCAATAAAAAGATTCGGGAGCAGTTTTTGTTTCGTCTATATCTTAAAAAATGGCTGAGTTATAGCATTGTGAATTTCTAGCGCGGCTGACATTTTGAAACGCCCTGATTTTTGTCACGCGATAACAGGCGTATTTATGAACCGATTTGAATGTAACTTGGTCTGTACATAGTACATACCAGTGTTTCGACCGAGTTTGTTGGCCAGCTTCATTCGCCATCTTGTTTCAAAAGGGTTGCCATTTTTTAAAAAAAAATTGCAATTTAAAATTTAAAATGAAGTATTAAAAAATTGGAAAATGAAAAAGATTTTTTTTATGTGTTTGGTCTTGATACAAAGATTCTGGAGCAGTTTTTGTTTCTGAAAATTTGTTTTTTTGTTTATATCTTAAAAAGGGGTTGAATTATAGCACTTTGAATTTCTATCATGGCTAACACTTTGAAACGATCTTGTATTTGTCTCGCGATACCACACGTATTCGCCTATTTCGATGAAAGAAGGCATGTGGATAGTATACATCAATATCTCGACTAAGTTCGCTGGCCAGCTTCATCAGCCATCTTGTTTCAAAATGGTGGCCATTAAATTAAAAATATATATATTTAAAGTGAGGTGCAAAAAAATTAGAAATTGAAAAAGGTTTCTTTCTAAAGTATTTGACCTTGATATAAGGAATCAGGAGCATTTTTTATTTGTCTTTATCTTAAAAAATGGCTCAGATATAGCAGTTTCAATTTCTAACGTGGGTGACATTTTGAAAAATCTGATTTTTTGCCTGCGACAGCACTCGTATGTATCAACCGATTCCGATGTGAGTGAGCATGTGCACAGCAATTACTAAGGTCTCGACCAAGTTCACTGGTTAGCCTCATCCACCATGTTGTCTTAAAATGGCAGGCACTTTAAGAAATCGCCGAATTTGGGGCAGCGAAATATTAGTTACTTTAAATAAAAGCAGCTTGGATAAAGCTGACTAATTTTGCGAAATTCTCATTCATAATAATTTAGTATTTATAAAAATTAGTATTGAATCTCCTACATTCGGTTTCCACTTAATTGAGCTTCGTGTGTTTGAATAATATAAGTTGGCTTTTTTAAAATAAGGAATATAAAAGCTACCTCTTCCTCCCGGCACTGGCCGGAAGGACTTTTTTCTTTGTATTTTAAATAAAATCGGTGACTGTTTTGGTATTTTTCCGATATACCAACACCGTTGTCACCAAACATAATAATTAGCGCGAAATGAAACATTTAAAAAAAAATAATTTTGTAGATGTGAAAATGAGCGTTTAAAATTTATAACTTTTGAAAATTAGACTTTCACCAACTATTTTTTAAATCAATACAAATCAATACTTAAAAGAACAAATAAATATTTTACAATAAAGTAATAAAATAAAGTCAATTTAAACTGCAGGTCTGAAATTGTAAATGTCACTTAGATTAGTATTGCAGTATACTCATGTAATACTCATGTCAGTCATTGCAGTAAACATTTCATTTTTTGAATGAAGAATTTCATGATTTTTTTTTAACAAAACATTTTTATATGTATATTTCCTAAGTTCTGAAATAATTTTATTACAGCTTCCTCATCATCAAATAACTGCCAAATGGTAAAATCCATGTCAGTGTCAGTAAAAAATGTTAATTATAATTTAATAATAAATATTTTCTATTCGAAAAATAGCAAATTAAGATGTTTTGCTACGATTAAATAATACTAATAAAAAAAGTATTCACGTTCAATAAATAGCAAATCTTAATGTTTGGCACAGTTTGCAATAAAAAACCTTTGCATGGTCACGGTTGAAATAAATGGCACAATAGCATACATTTTGGCATAGTGTTGGTATAGCGAAAAAGTATCAATTAGTTTTCGAGGCGTTCATAATTTTTTTCTAACTCATATAGCTATTTTAATTATATAACCGAAAGAATTGATTAAAAAATTATTCAATTTAAATTTTTCTGTTGCTATAGTAAGGGATGTATTTTTAGAAATTATCATTCGAAAATTTGAGGTTTTTGGTGCTAAATACATCGCGAAATTAGGAAAATATGAAATAGCGCACGAACTATTACACTTAAAAGAATTTAGTTAGTACCGTTTGATTCAGCATACAAAAATGCACTAAAATATACTATCACTTGAAAAATAACTATAAAATCAGATTTTTAAGGAATTTTTTAAATGTTCATTCTCTTTTTTACCCCCTTAGGGGTGGATTTTAGGAAGTTCTTTCTAAGCAGCACTCTACGTCATAAGAAGTATTTTTACTCTAATTTTGAAGATTTTAGGTTCAGTAGATTGGGCTGCGTGTTGATTAATACAAAATCCAGACTTGCTTTTATATATATAGATTAGGCCAGGCTAACTATCAAAAGCCCGTTTATATTTTGGCGAACTGTCAAAATATAAACTGGCTGTGCTGAACTTTTTAAAATATGATAAATTGATTTTGATGGCTTGTTTTTGTCTTATAATCATACTAATGTTTGATTCCAGGGATTGTGTAAAGTTGGTTCAGTTGGAGGATTTGATGCATCAATCAAAATGTTTAGTGAAGGCTCGTCTGTGAAACTTGCACATGCTTGTCGAAAGTAATTTGAAATATATATATATATTTATTTTGCATTACTTTATTTTTATCCTACAATTTGATAAAATTATTGTTTTAATTTAACATTTTTATACAAATTTGTAGCTACAGTATCTCATGGTGGGTATAAAGTACCTATGTTTATAAATGTTATACAATTAAAGAAGATTTTTCTGATGTGATTTAGTTGACTTTTAATTTTATTTTTTAATTTATTATTTAAGTTAAAGTTCACAGTTGTAGTATTTAAAATCTATTATAATTTATTATTAGTTTTACAAAGAAATTTGCTAAATTATTTACTAGTATTTAAATCACTAGTTAATTATTTATTAGTATGCAAATTACTACTGAATTATTTATTAGTATATAAATTATTACTACTTATGTAAAGATAACTGCATTTATTTAAGAGATGCAGTTTTTATTTGTATTGTGAAAAATGTTTGTTAATGTAATTTCAAAATAATTTGATAAAATGAAGTAAAAGTTTTAAATATTCTTTTGGTAGTTCTATGAGTGCTTATTACCATTCCTTGTACATCTTCTGTTTTAATTAGTACAATTCTGATTCTGATAGCCTGAATTATCTAATAATGACTATACTAACAAAATATCTAAAGTTGTTGGGATATTTGATTTTCATATTTGTATATAAATATTAACAGCCTAAAATTTTGGAAATGGTTGTTCAAATATTGGTGATACATTAAAAATAATGTAGGTGACATTTAGTTGTTGGAATTATCCCCTTTTTATTTAAAGCAATTTATTTTTTAATGAACCTTTTGGCCATTTGTAATTGGTACGTGGTTGAAAGCATTGAAAGTAATTGGGTTTCGATGATGATGTGGTCATAGGATTAACTATGATGATGATGTGTTTTTATTTTGTTAAACTGATTAGATTATTGAGCTGAATGAGCAAAGCTCTTCTGTGTCTACTCCAATGGTACCTTTGGGTGACTGTACCTCCTCTAAATCGTTTGTCCAATGACCATCTAATTCAGCACAATGATAGATACCCTATGATGATTTGCATAAAAGAAAATCTGAAAAAATAGTCTATGAGGAATAATTATAGAACATAAGTATCTTAGACTTAATGTTAAGTCCCGAGCTGGTCACTGTTTTTCTCATTACATAATCTATATATGTGGGGATGCATTTAGCATCCCAAGTGCCTACTAACAAAAGCATCACCACCTTCTTAAGTACCTGCTAAGATCCGAGTCAATAGAGAGTGCACACCCATAAACTGATGGTTCTCCTATCAGACACTGCCGCATGGCTGCTACATCACTAGCTATATCCATAGATAAGAGATAGGGGTGGAGTGTGCTTTCCGTAGAGAATTCCATTGAAAAGCGGCATCAACATGACCGGCCCTACTCATGTAAAGGTTTCCAGATTTCGCTCGTTATTACTTGCTTGGCAATTTAAAAATTGTTTCTGGTCGTAAAAAAAAAAAAAAAATACTCAGCATCCACATTATGCATGTGAAGTAGTGCAAAAATATAAACAAAGTAAAACAAAGCAACTTAAAATCTGTTTTAAATTAGTAAAAGAAGATTCTCACTTTAATTTAACGATACGGTAATTTGTTTATTTTCCTTACACAAACATATGCTATCCCTTGGCGGTAAAAGTCACGTGACTATTATAAACATGTGACTATTATGTTGGTTCCACTTTAGTATTACCAAAGCACTCTCCACCCCTATCTCTTCTCTGTGGCTATATCATGTGAGGGTTGGAGCTGCAGATGTCTGTTTTTGGGAGCAGAACAAGTGTGAACTGGGATGAAATGATGAACAATGGCTCAATCAAGGAATATGTTGTTTTTTCATGCCAGAGAGAAAGTTGAGAACTGATTGAAAGGGACTGTTTTTTTTTTTTACAGTAGTATGAGAACGATGGTGTATAATGGCGAATAAGATGTGCATTTTTTTTAAGACGATCTCATCTTATCCTGTAAATAAGTTCTTCGTTGTAAATATTCATCAAAATATACATAGATGCTGTAAAAGATATTTAGCGCATTCTGAAAGTGTGGATGCTTTTATTTTATAATGGGTCACAACTCACAACTCCCTTTTCTATATATATATGTATATATATATATAAATCAGTGGGTGTGTGGATGTTCCTTATGCAAATCTACGATTGCTGACTGAATTTCAGAAAACGCACATAGACATGCGTTTTTGAACACTATTAAAATTTCTGCCTACTTTAAAAATTTCCCAGACCATTCTTTATCCTTTTTGTTTTTCAACTACCTGTCATAGTTTATCTTTCTAAAAATCTATTTAAAAATTTTTCTAATGCAATTTTTTCTTTCCTGTGGCCACACCTTAAAAGCGGCACTTGCACTATATATATATATATATATATATAACACATGTTCTTTGTGTTTATATATAAGCTAATAAAAATTCAAATCCACTAGCTATATTTTCCCATCCAAAATTGATGCCATACTGAGCACATAATGCACATTTTTAGTATATATATATTAAAAAAAAATTACTATAAGTAGATTAAAATGAGTTGGTACCATCATTTAAATATATTTGGAATTAAAACATCTACTATAATACAGACATTTCAATTTCAAGAAAAATATTAAGAAAAAAATAAATTATATTTTAAATTTGACATCTTTCTATGAGACGCTTTCAGTGTGACGTCAAACCCACTTTAAACAAATGTGTTATTTCTTGTTTTATTTGTATCCTACATAAGTTTTCATTTGAAAACAATGCCATACATAGTTTCACTAAATGCTATGCCATGTAGTAGAATTTTTTACATTTCGCCCCATATTATCAAGGAAATCATATACTTTTCTGTTACATGCACTAAAGAAAAGCTGAATTCTCATTGATAGACCATGATTGCTTCAAAGTAACATAATTGTTTTCTGATAATTTTTTAGATGTTAGGGGCACAAATGTATAGAGCTCTGGTATTGTGATCACATTCTATATTATTGCATATTTATTTAAAGAATGGGGGTCCAGAAGACCCCCATTGTTAAACGGACAAAGTGTCATAGCATCACATGACGCTATGACACAAGTTACAAATAGATTTTTACTGTTATTATGAAAGTGACTCATGACTAAACTAAAAAACATTATCTTGACAAAAGTATTATAAATTAGATTACAACAATACATTCAAACAAGTAATAAAATTTCAATAAGAATGAAAGATTCTTGTTTGCTTACTGTTGGTCGTAGTTTTTGACATACAAGAACTTTACCAGAGCTTTAGCAGATTTATTATTGCTGCCAATATGTTAATGTTTATTCCAAAATTAGAAATTATCGATGTCTGCTTGACAATATCAAATGAGCAGGGTTTTTTTTTTTTTTTTGCTGTGCTCAATTTTGTGCAGGTCTCACATGCGTTTCTGTAGTTTTAATAAGCTAGTTATTAAGTTATCGTTTAAGGCGATATATTTTTCTTTTATTAAAATATCTGCACAAAATTTTAATTTATTTTAAGTATGCAATACTTAAATCTATTTTATAAAATATTAGCAAGTAAATCTATTAAATTTAAATATGAACAGGATTAAAGTTAAATGCTGATTTTCTTTGAATGTTTTGATAATTTTGTTTTTTAACCACACCTTTTGCAAAGGTTGTTTTATTTAATGTGCATTATTTTCGTAATGCACAGCTTTTAAAATGTTTGTTTTATTTGTAAGTATGTAAATACAGTAACCCCTCATTATCTCGCACCTCGGTATATCATGCATTCGGCTATTTCACTCTTTTTTAGTTGTCTCCTGATAAATTTAGCTCCGATGATCGAAGCTGTTCAGTTTCTCGAAAAAGCATATTACTGAAATGCAATTAGTTCATTTTTGTCCTGTAATTTCCACTAGCAAGCAGATAATTAAAAAAATAAAAAACATATAAATCTGGATTATTACTTTCAGAAAATATAAAATGTAAGTAAACATGTATACTGTATATGTACAATTTTGTATTTTTTTAAAACATTTAACCATCTCTTTTGTGTTGAACTTGTAGCTTTTTTGAACAATTATTAAATTGAAAACCTCTTAGCTTAATTTAGGGCTCCTTATATTTAATTTATAAACGCTCTTCTCGGCCCCCTCATTATATCGCTACCTTTGGTATATCACGTTTTTTTCTTATCTCCCAAGTAGTGCGATATATCGAGGGGATGCTGTATTAGATTGTAAAAATACAGCACAAATCACTTTTACCAATAAAATATATGAATATAGTATTTAATGCAGAATATTATGAATAATTTTTTTCAATAATTGCTTTAAACAATATTTGTATATCAACCAATTAGTTGCTAATTTCTTCTTTTTTATATATAAGGGGATTTTCATAGATTAAAAGTATTAAACATTACATTACAATGATGTAGTTAGTGAATGAAATTTTAAATTTTTCTTTCATATTTGGAATATTAAATAGTGATTTAAAGTTTTGAAAATCCTAGACAATTGGGATTACTTAATACTTGCTTCTTAAAACACAATGAAGAATCTATTAAAAGAATTAAAACTTATCTGACAATCATGAAATATGTTTAATGAGAACCTTAATACTTGTAATATTATGAGAAAAGTGCAATATTTAAAAATATGTTAATTTGTGAATCTTAATTGAAGGGCATGTGGAAAGAAAATCAGTAATAACTCTTAGTTTTGGAGTTTTGTGCAGCCTAATGCAGACATACAGTGATAACACCTCTCTGTGCTCAGTGGTTGAAACAGTTAAGAATAAAGACAACAATTGGCAGCACAATGTGGATAATCATTATTATTATTTTTTTTTTCATACTTGTTACATTTTCAATATTTCAGATTATTAATTGATCGTCTGCATTATTTCTCTATTTAAATTTAAATATTTAAGTTCAAAAACAACTTTAAAAACGTATTAAGTAAATAAATAAAAAGCATTCTAAATAATTTATATTCCGTTAATAATCGTATAATTAATAATTATTCAAAGTAATAAATATTATAACATGCAATTAAATATAATTCTAATAGTGTACGGATCTTTTAAAATATAAACATTAAGGCATATCGTTCGTTAAAGTAACTTACAATGCTTTTCTTACAATCGCTAACTTCCGAAAATATAAATTTTAAAAGTTATTTAATATTAATTATTTTATTCCAAAACAATTTTTATTGGATGCTACTATTTATTTCTAAGCGATTGCCAAAATTTCATTAATTTTAAACCGTAATTTAGCGAGATATCCACATTACAAAATTTAATCACTTCTGTCAGTTTTAAAAGACGCGCGATCCATTTTTTTTCCCCGACGCAGTTAGACATTTTGTATCTTTCTTCCTCGCAGAAAAGGACGTCGTGACGTCACTCTATCCTCCATCTTGTTTTGGTATCACGGCGTGATATCGCCGGTACTCAGGAATGCAGGGGGAATGCAACTTAGATTACGATACAAATCGTTATCGATATTTCGATTGCGATGAAAATCGCTATCGTGATGACTCAGATGTGCACGTGCCGGTCGCTGATTGGCGAATTTGAGTTCAGCGTCGGCCCAACGATCTTTTGGGGGGCCATGTGCGCTTCGTCTCTGGGACTTGTCAACAATGTAAGGAGGAGGACACACGTATGTTTGGGGCTCTAGCCCCAGACTAAGAATTTTTCAGGAAGAAGTAGCATTACTGCATTTTGGAAGCCATTTTTTAGTTTTTGGAGCCAGACGAAGAAATGTTCTTTTCTTTTCAATTTTATGAACTGTAAGCTCTCCCATGTCAATTTTCTGTACTCCCAGCAGCTGAAACTTCATCATCAATTCTACTTTAATGTATTCATTTCTTTGA
The DNA here is from genome assembly GCA_963932465.1 of Maratus speciosus. Lineage (NCBI taxonomy): Eukaryota > Metazoa > Arthropoda > Arachnida > Araneae > Salticidae > Maratus > Maratus speciosus. The sequence goes on along the minus strand of OZ010793.1, from coordinate 207,018,829 downwards.
GATTATTAATAGCCCTCAAAGGATTTGCTTAATAACTGAGTGTCCTTTCCCGTTCGTAAAAACATCTGCCATGTCGAGCTGAGCTCCACCGATAATGTGCCATCATCAATTCTACAGTTACTGCTTATCGTCTTGAATCTTCAATAGTAAAAAATATGATCTCCAGTTTATCTCCGACAACTTCAGTACGGGTCTGCATCTAACCTATTGTGATGACTATTTCAACACTGTGATCCTTTGTGCCTTCATCAATTTTACAGTTATTGCTTATCGTCATAAATCTTCAATAGTAAAAAAATATACAATCTCCAGTTTATCTTCAAACTCTCATCTACCAATATATTCCTAAATACAGGACCTTTAATCTGGACTATGGACATAATACTTCGGACAGTAAAAAATTAGTTTATATAGTGAACTCTCAGGTTTGCATCAATTTCAGCAATTTTGAAGGATTGTTTACATAGTGCAATATCATGTAAATGTATTTTCCTCTTCACACAAATATGTCGTATTCCTGGCCAGGAAAATTTTAATTTTCTACCAATAATAGTCATTCAAATTATTATGCATGCAGTGCATATAAAATATTTCAATAAAATATGTGTCAACTGTACCTTCAATCTCCGGGTGAGTTATTTTACACTTTTTTATTTTTCAGCTTCCGTCATTGAATATTTCAAAGGCAACATTTTCTAAATTAATTATTTTGTATATTTAACTTTAATTCTTAATATTTTCATTGGTTGCCAATTCATTTTAATTTTCAGACAACCACTACGGCGATCCACGGCCACACACAATAAATATAGCAATACTCTTCAGTTCTTGCATTACAGTATGATGAGAAATTATGCCATTAAGGTTTTTTTTCTTTTCAAAAGGGTTAGGGTACAAAAAATAGTTTGTTCACTCATTTTAAACAGTAGCAGAAAAACTGGAAAAACATGTCATATTTAAGTATCAATTCTCATCTGACAACAGGGCCATGCCAGTGGGCAGCTCTAGTGTAGCTCTCACTCATTTAGACTCATATCATCCCCCATAGCTTTTAGGATAACATGACTGCTGACATCATGTTGCCAAGGCAAGCAACAAAATGTTGTAGTTTAGGAGCATTTTCGCTTGACTCTTCTAGACTATCCTCTCTCAGGTCAGTTTCAAACATTTCAGTTTGAAAACATTTGCCCTTTTTTTGTGTCCATCACTTTCTGATTGTTATTAATTAAAATTTATAGGCAGATACAAATTAAATAAAAGTAAAAAGAGAAAGGAAGAAACAAAATATGAATATTTAAGCAAAATATTTTCCATAAAATATTAGGTGAAGAGGCATACCTATTTCATCTGATGAACTGTCATTGATTTTAAATCTGCTAATTGATTACTTAATGGATGTTAATTGAATCACTTAATTGATGTTAATGAAGTAATTTGTAAAAAAATATGATATAAGAAGGATTGTTTCTAAAATTATATTTCTGTGTAAATTTGTTTCTGAAAGTTAGAAAATAGGTATTTTGCTTGCATTTTTTGCATATTTTTTATTTTTTTTAACTATTGATAAAATGTGAAATTAAAATAGTGTGAAAAAATAAAAATTTAAAGTGAAATAACCATCTTTTAATTAAAGGTCATTGATAAAGCTGGGATTTTGAAGATAAATAAAAAAGGCATTGTGAATGGTAAATTACTATCAGTGTTGATCACAGTTTATTATACAACAACTTGTATGGGAGGAATGGTGAATGAGAGTAATATGATTTCATGGGATTTTTTAAAACCTTTTCATGTACGTATGGTATACTGTTTTTTCTGTAGAAAAGAAATGTTTTAAAATAGTAATTAATTGATTTATCAAATCTACCTAATTAGTGGAATTTTTATTAACAGCGGTTTGTTGAAAAATAGATAGTTGTTAGCATCGAAACCAAAATAAGTGTGATTTAGAATTTTTTCTGTAAAATTAATGTAAATAGTATTAAATATAAATTCTTTAAGAAAAAGCAATTCTACTATTTTAAATGAACATTTAAATTCCTTATATATACTACTGAATGCATTAAATTTGCATATAAAAAGATTCAGTGTAACTATGTAACCCTAAAAAAGAATGTAATTTTATTATCTTCAATTATAACTCTTCTGCAAGGAGCTAGTAAACAACTAACTGTAAAAGAATTTTTGATACGGAGCTAAAAATGGAGTAGATTGAATCCTAAATTATAAAAGAAAAACAGTTATTTTATAAAATGATTGCCTCCTTTAAGACTTTCTGTTTAATTTTGTGGACGTTATCAGATTGTAAATGTTACTTCTGCCTGTGATTCTGTCTCCAACTAAGCAATAATCAATCTTCTTTAATTTAGTAATAGTAAAATCAATTATATTTATATCTGATTCTGACTTTGGATTGGATAAAACCCTTTCTATTGTATCACCACTATTAATGCATTGTAATTGATTAAATTATTATGCATGTGTGTTTTCAGATGCAACAGCTTGTATTTTTGGCTTATGTTTGTAATTTATTTCTCAGGTTCTTAATCAATCCTAAAAAAGATAAAGATTTAAGGAAATGGGCTGTAGAAGGTTTATCTTATCTGACATTAGATGCTGATGTCAAGGAGGAATTAGTTGAAGATACGAAAGCTTTGCATGCTTTGTTTGATCTTGCAAAAGTAACTATGTTTCAGTTCATGAAACAATTTAAATTTTAACATAATCAGCAGTATGTCTTTAACTTATCTATGACTTATCTTATTTGATTTGTCTATAAAGATTTTTTTTGTTTTGTTTCTTTATTACCATTACTAATGAATTTCATTGTATATCAGTCAAAATGTCTCTGATTAAAATAATATTGAACTAAAATATTTTATTTTGAAAATGTCAGTTAAATTTACAAACTTGTATTAATCTTTTGCATTCCACACCAAAATTTCAATCACCTACCAGCAACTCCATGCCATTCTTACATATTTGAAATAATATGTGAGGAACTCCCTAAAAGTATGCTTATTTGTTGCATGTTCATTTGTTGCTTACCGTATGGGTGTCAGTAGATTTGTAGTTAAAATTGGTATGTCACCATATAGATGTCAGTGGATTTGTGGTTAAACTTAGTATGTCACCATATAGGTGTCAGTGGTGTGTAAAAGGTTAAAATCCTATCTTATTTTTGAGCTGAATTAAGTTTCTAAAAGTATTTTATATAGGGTGCCCTAAAATGGATTGACTTCTTTTAAAATTCAAAAACAACTAAACAATGATAGCTACTAAAGTTAATTTTGCAGGAGAATGATGTATCAAGTCAGGAATTTCTTTACTGCACTTCCTTGTTTTAGTTCCAAGTATCACCAATAAGAATGAAAGTGAAAAGTTGAGTGTTTTTTGATACATTTTTATTCATTATTTTATGTCACCACAGCAGCATCTATCAGGTAATAATTAGAACTAAAACAAGAATGTGTCGTAAAACTCTGACTTTACGCATTAATATCCTGCAAGAACAACTTCAGTAGCTGGTCATCATTTATTTGTTAATAAATTTTAAAACATTCAGTCCAATTTGATACATCCAGTGTATACAGTGAAACATATCTATAATGATGAAAGGACCAGAAAAAAGTTTCACTTTAGATGGGACTAAGTGGCTTTTGTTGTATTGCAATGTGACATAAGACATTAATAGTACACGAGATGCAGAATAATTTAATAATAATAGTTTAGTAATAATATTAATAATAAAAATGAATTCATTTTTAATAATTAACTATCAGAAATGTTAATTTATATAAAATATACGAAAGGAAAATTCTGATTTAATTCACTTAAAAGGTGCTAAAATGTACATAAAAAGGTCTTTATAACATAAAAACCATCAAAAGATGTTAAAACCCCAAGTGCTTTCAACTGCAATATAATAGCCATCATCAGGGGAAAAATCAAAAGCGTGAAAGTTCAAGAATGTTTATTGCTTAAGTAGCTGTAGACAAGTCATATTTCAAAGGAAAGAGAAGGCTGGGGAAATACGATAATTATGTTCCAAAATTGTTAAAGATATTTAGTATTCCATACCAGATCCTGGATATATTGTAGGGCAATACATCGTTGCAAGTATTCTTTCTTTGAGTTAAAATTTCCAAGGATTCTCTGATTATTGATGCTTAGTAATGTGAAGTATGGGCTATGATTCTTGCTTTACTGAAATCTATGTCAGTGTCTTGTTTTTGGTTTAACCTTGATAGAGCTGTAGAGGGCTTACTATACTTTATGTCGGCAATATGTTCTTTGAGCTTGTCTTTAAATTTCTTAATAGTCATGCCTATGTACTTGAGTTCTTTCTGATTTGCTTTATCTGTAAAAGGTATCACACATATGCCTGAAGTTTCGTCGTTAGGGATTGGGTCTATTTTTTGGTGTTCTGCATGATCTTTTAATTTGGCAGGTGGTTTTGTGATTATGTTGATATTATATTTCTTTAATGCATAACTAATTCTTTCAAATAATTTAGGTACATAATTGAAACTGTAAAATTTGAGATTATTTTTAATACCACTTTATGCTGAATATCAAAAATTAATTTATTAATACATTGTGGGAGGGGGGACATTTTCTATTGCAATCTTTTTAATAGTGAGTAATTCTTCTTGTAGCTCATCTCTCATACAAAATTCTATGGCTCTCTTTATATAAAACCTATAAGCTGCAGATTTGTATTTAAATGGGATATTGCTATAGCAGGATATTATATTATTTGAATTACATGGTTTCCTGTACACTTTCCTATCAATTTTGTATGTTGTTACTTGTTAACTCTACATCTAAAATTGGTAAGAATCCTCTTTGGTCGACTTCCAATGTAAACTGTATATTTGAATCTAGATTATTAGCGCTATTTAAAAATTCATTCAATGCAGAGATAACAGAATAATTATAGTTTAAGCTATATTTTATAATGGTAATTTATGTTTAAAAATATTTATCAGTAGGAATCTAATGCTATTGCACAAAGGAGACTAAAATGAGATTCTTGAGATTTCCGGTTTCCTGGGATTATTTTCTCTTCCCCTATTCTAAACATGATGAATTTTCCTACAAAAACAGATTTTTTTTGTACATATTTCTAATGTATATTTTATGTGTTACTAATTCTACATTTTGACATTTAAGTAAGTAGCTTTAAAACAACAACAACTAAAGAAAAAAAAAAGATCTAAAGCAGTTTATATTTTTTAGTCTTAACAATGGGAACTATTATTATGTATTATGTAGAAAAATGTTTTGATTTTACAATGGGAAAATTTAAATAGCTCTGTGTTTATAAATATAGTATGAAAATCCTTAGAAATAATTCCTTTTAAGTTTTCTTTTTTAATGAAAAATAATTTTTTAACTTATCATATTGCTTCTGAAATATTTAGACACTTCTCATATTCTAAGGCAGTGCTTTTGTAACTATTGAAAAAGGTTATCAATCTTGAATATAGACCCACGTATACATCTGTTTCACCTTCCATTTTATTTGTTTTATTTAATCTCCCTTTGTGCAGTATCATTAAATGCCTACATATCGATCACCTGCAAGAAAAGTTACACATCTTGCAAAAATTCATTTTGTGTTTTATTCCTCTAATAGGTCTGTCATAGATGCGTCTTGCTACAGTGAAAGTTTCATAAGTGTAGTTATCTGTAAAATCACTTTATTATGCTATATGTCTATTCGTGACCAGAGAAGGTAGGTGGATTGTGTGGGGTGGTAAAATTACTCAACCCTCATCTACATCTTTATTTTTAAGGGTTTTACGCACATTTATACTGCTGCACGCAAGAGGTAATTGCTATAGTTTCATGCTACAGTAAAAACATGCCAATCTTTTGTTTTTCCTGTGAAATTTACTTTTGTCGAGATGTGTCGCTTTTCTTCCAGGTGAGCGATATAAATATATATTTAAATTAACATTTTTTGATGAATGATTTATATCGAAAATAAAATAATTTTCATTATTAAAATTACTACTAAACATTTAATCATTCTTGCATCTCATATACTTTTAATATTTTAAATCACATTATTAATCAGCAAAAGACCTATCTTGATTTCATTGTTAAAAACAGAAAAACAAAAGTGAATTATATTCTATCAAACCTCTCATAAAATTCAAATAAAACACAATTTTCTTAAATTCCTAATTAAATGTTAATTCATTAGTCTGATTATTTTATTTATTTATTTATTTATTTTCTGTTTGTTGAAATATCATTAATCTTTGTTGATTTTCTATTTTACCTAGTTATCTTTTCATTGTATTTATTGGATTAAACAACTAGTTTTCTAAATGAGATGAATTAAAAAGTTATCCTTACTATTTTAATAAATGTATGGTATCTATTTTTTTTATACTTCACATATCAAAAACTATGTAATGTCAATTTATTTTGAAAGTTTATTATTGTATGCAAAACAATGACAATGAAATCAGTTATAAGTTTCAAATTTGTTCTTATTCTGAGCTTTATTATTTTATTGAAAAATATTAAATCTAAATGCTATTAATATTGAAAATTTATACCATTTCATACCTAATTTCCACTTTTATGCTTTCTTGTGTAATTTGTCATTTTAATAATGCTTTTTTCTTTATAGACTGGAGACCTGTCTGTTGTATATGCTTGTGTAACAACTCTCGTTAACCTCACTAACAGTTATGACAATGAAGAAGTTATACCTGAGCTAGTAGAATTAGCGAAATTTGCCAAACAGCATATTCCTGAAACACACATTAAAGTAAGCTTATAATTTGTTTCTTATTTTATTTATAGATTTAATTATAGTATATTACTTTACTTAACTAAATAAAATCTTTATGTATTTGTATGTTAGAATAGAGTAGTGCTTGCAGATTTATGCTGTAATCTAATTTAATAATTGATTGCCTGAGCAATTTAGAAACATTTTCTCAACTTATGAAAAGTTAAACAATAACTCAAACTGAAAAAAAATAGATATATTTTTTGCTTTTTGGCCTTCTCCTTTTCTGATCCTAATAATGTTCAACCTTATTTGCTCTGTTTGAAATTTTCAGTTTATTTTAAATTTTTGACAGAAGAAATTACTATTCAGAAGTGTCTCAAAATTTTGCTTAGATTATTTCTTTTCTCTTCTTTTTTAAAAATTAAATCACTTAAAAGTTTATTGTACATATTATACTTCAAAATTTTATTTTATGTTTTGAGTTTTATTTTCATTAACATTGATTTAAAAAATTTTAGTTCAAAGTTTATTGCTCATATTATCCAGGTTAGTTTTCTAAATTCCTCTTAATTTTCATATTAATAAGATATATGTAATTTTTTTTTTTTAGTTTTCTAAAATTATTCATACATTTTGATTGGTACTTGTGTACTTCCCATCATCCTTTTTATAAAAAAATATTATATTGCCACAGGATGACTTAACATTGTCAGAGTTGTGAAACCCAACGGACAAATTTAAATGCAGTTGTCAGAGTAGTGAAACCCAGCGGATAAACTGAAATGTCTAGAATGGACCTTTTTTCTTTAATTCATAGTCTACCGTCGAACTTTAGGAATTTTTGGAATTGCTGTGAAAGGAGTTTTCCTTGAAATGATGTATATTAAGATATAAAATTGTGTTATTTTGATATATGCTTATATAAATGTTTTTGATAAATGTTATGAACTGATTATGTGTATGCAGTATACAGTAATATTTGAGCTCACAATTTTGCATAACTGAGTGGTGGATTGTTGATATCGAGTTGAATTGGAGTTTTGCACAATTTTGGTGGACAATTTTGAGACTTTTTGTCAGGCTATTAAAGAGAATAGAAGGGGGAGAGATGGCGTTTTTTGGGAAAGGCCGCAAGGAAGATTTGCGATGTGTGGCAGAGGAGTTGGGAGAACAGCCTGCTCCGGATGCAAGAATAGTTGATTTAAAGGAATTGATTATGGCAAATAAGAATTATGAAGCTGAATTCGTGAGAGGATTATTGGAAACAGTTGTAGAGGCAAGACGGGAAAGAGCAGCGAAAGAGGAGAGAGAGTTTGAATTGGAGAAATTAAGGTTGGGAAAGAGTAATGAAAGTAAGGAATCTAAGACTGGAGTGAATGTGGAAGGGTATAATTACGGAATAGAGGTTACAAAGCTTATGCCAAAATTTAATGTTAGGGAAGATGACATTGTTTTGTATTTGTCTATTTTTGAACGGCAGGTAAAGAGGATTTGTTTGAACCCGAAACATTGGGTGTCAAGTTTGTTGGTGTTGTTGCCATCAGAAATTGTTCAGGTTCTTGCATGTGAGGCAGAAGAGAAATTTGAAGACTATGATTTTGTTAAAACGATTTAAGCTGAGTCCCGGAAAATTTCGTAAGAAGTTCTTGGACCATCAACGAAACCCTGAACGGACATGGCGAGAATTTGTGTTTGAAATAAACGGTTATTTTCAGGAATGGATTGATAGGCTGAAAATTGTCGATTTTGATTCCCTGAAAGAGTTGATGGTAACTGATCAATTAAAAAGGAGAGTACCGTATGAATTGAGAGAACATTTTGTGGATGAATGTGTGGATTCGCACAAAAGTGTGGATTCGCACTACGATCGGCAATTAGACACACCTCCGAAAAGAACGACATCCATTCAAAGCTTACACCGCGAGACACTCGCTTTGATGATGTCATCACAATACGTGTAGATCCGAAAGGAGAAGCACCCCATGCCAGGTGCAGCGGAACATCAGAGAACTTGGCGATGTGCGGTTGAAACAAAATCGCCTGCGCAAAAATAAATATGGATTTAAGATTAAAGAACATCGATGTATAAGGCCAAAAGAAATAATTATTGCGGTTGATCATAACGGTGGATTCAAATAGACATTGATGCAAAAAAAAGCTGAAAGGAAATAAAATTAAACCAAATTTAAATACTGTGAGAAGTATTCTCACACCTCTGACAATATGGTTGCACATTTCCTTCCTACCTCCTAACACAACCTCCTTAATTCAACCAATGAACCAGGGTATCATTCAAAACCTTAAAAAACACTACAAAACTGAATTTTTGAAGAAGACTCTTAATTCTGAGCCTTCTTTCAAACTTGAGGAATACAAAAAAATAATTACTATCACAAATTGCATTTGTTAGCAGAATCCTGGAATTCCATTTCCAAATCCACACTGGTGAACAGGTGGCTTAAATTATGGTAATTGTCTCTTTTTATATAAACAGATGATAATGATGATACTGAATTTTCTGATTTTAAAGACAACCCAATTGAGTCTAAAGCTAAAGAGTTGTTATTTTAATTTTAGCTAAGCAGCTGACTGGAAATGAACAATTATTTGAAGGAAATGCTATTGCAGACCATAAAAACTCAGATGATATCACTGATAACTACCAAATGACTGATAGTGAAAACACTACATCACTTTTTCACTACATCACTACGTCACTTTTTTACAGTCACAAAATATGGTTCTGATGATGCAACAAAATATTTTTTTTATGAAGGTTTGGCTCTTGGAGAAAAATGCCTATTGTTTTTAAAGCAGTAAAGCTGTATAAGTGACCAAGAAATAATGACAGTGTATAATATGAAAAAAAAAAAAAAAAAAAAAAAAAAAAACCCTCAAATTACAAAATTCCAAAATGTTAAAATAAGTTACTACACAACAAACATTTGCAAAAATAAATAAATTTGTACGTTCTTAAATTTTTCAGCTTCCTCATAATAGTGCATAAACAAATACTCTGTTTCTTTATGATTAAACAATTGAATGATATGTACTTTCTTTTACATGGTTTCGTTAAGTATTTTAACCAGGTGTAGTGTGACTCTGGGTTATGCAAATTGGAGTGAAAATTCAATTGAAAAATTCAAATTGAACTATGTTAATTCCAATTCACAAACCCAGAATCACATTACAGCTGGTCCTCGTAAAGTGGCCAAATACATTTACGTTGAAACTCAATTAATTTAAAAATGATTAACTTTTAAATCAAACAAATGTAAAATATTGTTACTCACCCCTTTTGCTGAAATTCTCAGAAAAATCAAACTCACACATAAAATGATAAATAATCAGAACGAAAGTCACATAAATATTATTTATTAAATATCAATAAACATCGTTTTACCGGATCCGGGTTTTGTAAATATTATCGCAAATCAAAAATAACTATTACATATCGCCATAAATCATTGCTTGCTGGAAAGGAAATATATATTATTAATTTCTGTTAATTTTATTCTTAGTTCTAATAAGTCTTAGGTATTTTAGTCATTTCCTGTTAAAATGCAGAAAAACTATTGTTTCCACTCTCAGTCTCTTAAAGTCTCTGTAATGTTAAAATGTTTGTATACAAGAATTTTTGCGGAATCGGTAAATATTAAGAGTCATCAAATCAAAAATGCAGAGTCTCAATATTCATCTTCATATTCAAAAGGAAGTTTCAACTGAAGGATCTTATACTTGAGAAAAAGGAGATGCACGTCTGCAAAAATATTGTTATCACAAGTGATATTAATAATCTTTAAAAAGGGAGAAAGCCAAAATCATTAAGTGCTTTCTGCAGAGATGAAATTGACATAGTAGTATGAAGGTAACAACATCAAGCGGGAAGGACAATTGTTGCTAACAGAAAATAGTTGCTGAAGTAGACAACAAGAAATAAGCAAGGCAATGCTGAAGTAGATGATAAGAAAGGAGTAACGTAACTTTGACTCAATTTAATATTTTATAAGATAACTTTTAAGAAGAATTCTTTCAAACGTTTATTTGTAGAAGGGGAAACACCCGTTGGGCATCTTGGTCCAACGGCGAAAAGAAACTTCCCGAGCCGAAAATTTGATGCTTCTTGCTCTTGCAAAAATAATGAACTGAACTCATTCAAAAAGATCAGCAAAAGTCTGGAATCCCATTCTTGGCGAAACGAGCCAATGAGAGAACTTCATAAAGTTCTTGTCAGACGCACAGCCGACGAAAAATGTTTTTGTGCCAGAATTACAACTGTGAATGGCAACAGTCGATTGGGCAGCACAAACAACAGACACGACTCCGGTGACCTGATCACGTGATATTGGAATTTCCGCTCGCATACCAAGATAAGGTTTCTGTTTGCTCTTTTGAGCATAATGGCGATGCATGAATGCAAAAACACGAAGTCAAAGCCATTATAAATACAGAAAAGACTAGAAATTATTTTCTTGTTTATCTGGTAAAGTATAAAAGCAATTACGCTGAAATTTTAGCAGAGGAATGAGAAAAATTATTAGAATTCAATAAATAAGATTTCAAATTAAAATATTTAAGAATGAAGATTTTAGATTTTTAATATTTAAAACTTAGAAAATTTTGCTGTCAATTTGATAGATCGAATTTGAAGTTGTTTATTTTAATAAACAAAGTATAAAAATTTAAATTTATGTAAATTTTAAATGGGGAATGTTATGTAATGCTTTTATAACATAACACCAGGTTTACACTATTTTCATGTGCTTTTTACCCGACTGAAAAGAAGGGTTATGTGTTTCACGCATATCTGTGTATGTGGATTTCTTTATACCCTTGAAACATCCCAACGGTGGATGGATTTTAATGAATGAGGTCTCTATCGATTCGTCTTAATGGCTCAATGGTTATAGGCTAGGTTTTGTTTTTATAAATTCAAAATGGCGGCCGTAAAATACATAATGGCGGTAGAGACGAAAAAAAAATTATGCACCCTATTGAGTGGCATATCATTGGATAGGTCTTTCAAAATGAAGACGATGTTTCATAAACTATTTTATAGTCAGAAGCTCTGTTAAAATATTATAGAACCTGGAAGTTGTGTAATTAGGATCTCTAGCTTTACTGCAACTCTAACTATCATAGACATCTATAGACCTCATCAGAACTGTGTTTATAGATAGGAACTAACAATTAAACACAACTTAAAAGTCATCAATACAAGTAAATAAAAACAATAGGTAAGTAAGATAAACAAGTAATATAAAAAAATATTTTAAGTCAATTCCTACTTAGGTCAATAAGAGAATTTTTTTTCTCCCATTCTTCTTTTCTCTTGAGTAGCGCTTAAAATGCCTTGACCAAGAAGAGAGCTCTCTCGAATATTGAAAATTAATTAATTTAATTTAATTAATCAATTAATATTTGAAAAAAACTGGATTAACATCAAGTGTCATCCACTACAAGTTTAAAAAAAAATTATTTGAGCTTGATTGGATGAATAATAAGTATTTTATTGATGATTGAAAATTTGAACAAGATATATATAGCGAGAGTGTGAGCTAATAGTAGGAATTGAAAACAAAAAATAGTTTTGCATTGATGAGAAATAATTAATTAGTTTGCTTTTTATGCAGTCGTGTTTTTTATTTTTTAAATTTAATTGTTTATTATTGTATTTCTTTCATCTAGAGGTGTGCGGGGGGGGGGGGGGGGTGCGTGGAGTAATTTTCATTTATGAATCGAAATCCACAAAATTAAAAAATCCACACAAGATTTGGTCCCAAGCTGTGTGAATTTTAGGTCTTTTACTATATTTTTAAATAAGAGTTTAATTTTTGTCACTTCATAGAATTTATGTTTGCTTGAAGAAAGATCGTTTTTATAAAAGATACTTTGCTCAGACTTAAAAAATATAAATAATTAACATTAATTAATTGGGATGATTAATAATAATTAAATAGGGATTAAATAGATAAATATTGCAAAAATGTTATCTTATAACAATTAAGCACCAAACCACTCTAACTAAAATATGCCAAATGGTTGTGAGACTAAAACAATGAAATATTTTAAATACTAAAAAGTAGAAAATATAAATTAATTATAAAGCATGTAATTTTTTGTTAAGTATGTTTTTATCAATAAATAGTTTAATATTAATTAAATTATGATTATATGTTGAGAAAACAATTCAGAAATCTTGAATAGGTAGTTTAAATAGTTTTTTGTTTCTTTCCTGTTGCCCTATCTTACAAAAGAAACAGTGTAAAAATTGTGTATTTTATAATAAATTCATGTGTTTATGCTTTCTACCAGACATAAATCAGAGTGGTGAATTTTCCATAATTTGGGCCTATGCCAGATTAAAGTAATGTGACAGAATCTGTTTGGAAAAGTATTAACTGCAGTCACCAAATTAGGAGTGATTTTTAGGATAAACATTGAATGTTCATTATAGGTGCAGATTTATGGTCGTCAGTCGCCATGTGGCGACTAACTTTCAGTGTCTTAGTCGCCTGAGATAAATTTCCAGTGTTCCGAATTCCCGTTGCGAAATTTTTATATATTTTTTTTTTCTTTTGAAAATAGAAAAGCACCTGCTCTTTTCACAGGCCGAGATCAAGTATGACCTTGATAATAAGTCGGGAATTTTTTGTGATCTCAGTTACCATTGTGAATGCTGCCCCTGTGATGTACTGCTTTCTTGCTGAACATTATGCTCGAATATAATTCTGCGCATGTCCGCTTTACTGCAAAGCTTAGCAGCTGTGAAGCTCAGCACATGAGCGCGCTAATGGTAAAGCTTCTCTTTTGGACACCAGGAAAGCAAGCATTTCTTTGAAGGTTTCGTCTGAAATCCAGAGATGAAATAAATACTCCTTTACTGCAGAACTGCTCACCAGACAGTCCAAAGTTCCCGATGCGATGGAGATTATTTAAGGGCTTTGGATCATGGAGTCGTGAGGATAGAGGGTTCTGAAGAAAAAAGAACTAAAAGAAAAAGAAACTCACACGAAAAAATACTTAACGCGAGGTATATTCATGCTCTGTAAATGTTTTCTGCAAGTGCAAGATTTTTATAGTGCAAAATAATCTTACACATTCCTAAATTTTTATATATATATATACTTTTATATGACAAAATCAAAATAAGAAATAAAGTTTTCCTAATATTTCCCATTATCATGACTGCTTAGGTTATACATGTTTTGTTATTCAATTGTATCTTGTCCAACTTTATCTTCTGATTTTTCCAGATTTATATTATACATTTTTAATATCAAAGTTTCAAGAATTTTAGGATTAAATTAAATATACACATTTGTTGTAATTAGTCTGTGTTTTGTTGTACATGTGTATTTATTAATTTAACTGTTTTTCATTTTGAATTCCTGAGTTTTTTTTTTGTTAAGTTTTTTCCATACAAACACTATTGTATTATGAGTTTGTTTCACGATGTGGCCACTAGATTTTGGTTAGGAACCAAAGTGGTGACTGGATTTTTGCGGGTTAGGAGCCACTGGCTCCTTAAAAATTATGGGAATCTGCACCTATAATGTTCATAAAGGTGTAGGGCTTTTTTAAAACTTTTATGCATATTTTAATGTTTGTTGTTTTCATCCCTGGCTGAATATTTGCTTGCTGTTTAATATATATCTTTTTTCTAATGTTTAATTGTTATTTACTTGATATTATTTTTGATGCATAAATAAATACATATGTATGTATAAATTATGCATCTTTTATCGTATTTTTCTGTATTTATTAAAATTATTTAATTGCAGGATGCAAAGGAGTTTGTTGATAAAAGGGTTAAATTACTTGTTGAAGCTGGCGTGACACCTGCTCTTACTGCTCTTGCACAGTCAGAAAGTAAAAATAGTAAAGAAATGATTGCAAGGTACTTTTCTTATTATTTATACCTAGTTTACTTCTTCCTCAAAATAATTTTTTGCTAATGTTATTGTGCATATATGTTATAAGCCTTTTGACTAAATTATGTATTTGACATATTTTTTATCTCAGTAAACATTTCATTTTGATGAATCACCATTTCCAAATTGAAGTCTTTGTCAAGATATTAGTATCATATAATTATTGTCATCATAATATTTTTGTTTCTAGTGCTAAATGCATCAATGATTACATAACAATATATCAGAAATTCTTTATTAAAAAAAATCTTTAACGATTCAATGTTTTTATGTATTATTTTTATTTTTTATAATTATCAATTGGAATTGAAATTCCTCTAAAGCTTGATTTTTTCCAAAATATAGAACACTTTTCATGTAAAATATCTGTTTGTATGAAACTCGGAGAATTTAAATTTTTCTAGTTCATTAGATATTTTTCCATTCATTTTTTTCCCTTATTCTTTTGCTTATATTGATTTTTATTGAGTAGTTTCTTCACTTTCAAATAATATTATATTCTTTTCCTTACTAAAATTTAAAAAATTTACCCACATAACTCAAATGATTCTTGTTTTTACTTTTTGAACACATAGTGTAAGGAAAGTATTGTAATCATGATGTGTATGTGAGTGAGTGAACACATTAGCTTTCAAACTGTACTTCTGATTGAACTCCCATTTAGTGAATATGTTATATACCTTTCAGTAAGTAGGAGCACATCTCAGCTGGCCACAAACAATGAAGGACATCATTATCACATGACTCAAAACATGCAACAATATTATCTCACTATAAGTAATGGTAGCGGTACATGCACTTCTTATCAGTATGGCAATTCGTTACATTTTTTTTGTTCAAATTATCTACCACTAATTCCAAATAGTAATATTAGCTGTATTTAATCATGTAATGCCTGAAATTTAAGTGAAGCTAAAATTACTATACAGAAATAGTGGCAGACATTTTGAATAAGAAAAGCACTAAATTGGCATTACTGCATCTTATACGAAGCACATATATGTCACATTGGTAGCCATAAAAATTTTATGGTTCAATATATTTATGTAAAAATAATTTATAGAAAAAGAAAAAGTCAAGAAACAATAAATTCTAGTAAATTTAAAAGTATGCTTTTCTGAAAGATGGCATATCTCTAGAAATTTTGTAGGGGAAGGAGCCTAAAACACGCCTATATTAATTAAAAAAGGAGTATGCAAATATTATTGATTTTAAAGAAAGCAACATTTGCATCAAGTATTTACTTTAAGAAAAACTAGAAACAGGAAACATTAGAAAAGGCATCAAGATAACCTTCAAAGGGTGCCATGACAACATTGAACATCCCCTATTAAAGACCACTGTCACAAGAATTGTATAGATTTTCATACAAATTGGCCAATGGATTAGGTATTTAAACCATTTGCAAACCATTTTGTGATCAATTCTAAAGAGAAAATCATCAAGGAAATGTGCTAGAGTATGAGTTATAAATATTGCTGTGTTATAGTCAAACATTAGTGGTTCGGAGGTAACATCTCCAGTTTCTAAAGAGGAGGTCCAGTATTCAAATACATTATTTCATTGTGTCAGAAATTTATCTGAATCCACAGCATTGTATAAAATATTCAGGAAGTCAAGTGGGTTTATTTTAGATTATTTTTACATCTTTTATTTAACTCAACCTGGTTTTTGTATGTAAAGATTAAATTTTGTAATTCATTTTTAACCCACTTATTGATATGCTAGATTTATAAAAATTACATTCACAAGTGTATTTCTGGTGGCAATACAAAATTTTAATATTTTCAGAAGATAATTATAAATTGATACATTAACTTTAAGGCATTTTTTCATTAGCCCGCCGCAGTTGGTAAATCATCAAATATTCTCTGTAATGCATACAATTGTGGGAGTGTTGAAACAACAATGGATCT
This sequence comes from Maratus speciosus, assembly GCA_963932465.1. Classification (NCBI taxonomy): domain Eukaryota; kingdom Metazoa; phylum Arthropoda; class Arachnida; order Araneae; family Salticidae; genus Maratus; species Maratus speciosus. The sequence continues at coordinate 207,002,222 of OZ010793.1, read as the reverse complement.
AATTATGCACCAATAAATGCTTAACAAAATGGGACAAATGGCTGTGAAACTATAAAAATGAAATATTTTAAAGACTTAAAAGTAGAAAATGAATTATCAATAAAAAAAGTGAAGAGTGTAATGTTTCTTTTATCAATTAATAGTTTAATATTAATTAATTTACAATTATACGTTGAGAAATCAATTTAGACATCAAGATAGTTTAAATAATGTTTAATTTTTTTCCCGTTGCCCTATCTTAAAAAAAGAAACAGATTAAAATGATGTAGTTTTTAATAAATTCATTTGCTTGCGTTTTCTACGGAGTGCAAAAAAAGAACGTGAATTTTTCATAATATAGTTTGCTGCCCACGCCAAACGAATATATTGTAAAAGTTATTTTTCGAAAAAAACACTAATTGCAGTCAAAAAATTAGACGTGATTTTCAAAATGAACATTAAATGTTTATAAAAGAGTTTTTTAAAAAACTATTTTTACTTTTATGCTTATTCATTTATTATTTATATTTTAATTAATAGTAAATTTATATTTTAATTAATTTTTGCTTATTAGCCCCCGGAATGCTATTTCTTTCTCCCAGCTTATTTTGTCTCCAATAAATAACGTTACCTTGTATACGCCAGCTGTAAAACAAAAGTTGATGTTTCATTGTGCGATTAAATACTCTACAGCATTTTTTAAAACTTCTAAGCATCACACATTTTAAATGTTTATACCGTCGTATTGAGAAAAAAAAGTATTTAATGCAATTTGTTTGAAAACTGCATCTCCATTTGTTTTTGAAATATTAATTTTTTTGTAGTTTTTAACGACATTTGTTTCATTTTGGCAACTCAAGTACTCCATTTCTTTAGAAAGTAAAGAAAAAATTGTTGAAAAAAAAATTAATTAAAATACGTGCTATTTTGAGAAAAATATAATTGAAGGATTTATGATAAAACATGGAGCTTTTATAAACAATATTTAATTTTAAGTATCTATATTAATGCAAATGACGTCATTTTACATAAAATAAAAGCGTTTGCTTTAAGTCTTAAAATTGAAATATGTTTTGCAGTAGAGTCCAGATTATCCAAATCCCGCTTAACCGAATTATTTTCTTCTGATGGACTGGTGGCTTCTATTATAATGAAACAGCCATTATAAATGAATAGTTAGGTGAAGATGAAAGAGCAGCCGTAAAAAGTTAGAACTCTGATTTTCTGGTCAGAATAGAAAAAAAAAATGGCTATAATTTTTTTTTTTTCAAAAAAAAAAAAAAATTATGCCCATTTTGGTACTTTTTGGTTAGCCGGGCGCCAGTGTTATGTATACATGTATATGTCTATATACATGTATATATACATATGTATATGTATATATGTGTATATATACAATATATGTATACATACATGTATATATACATATATATGTATGTATACGTAACACTGGCGCCCGGCTAACCGAAAAGTACCCCCATTTTTTTTTTTTTTCCAGTCTGACCAGAAAAGCAGAGTTCTAACTTTTTGCGACTGCTCTTTCATCTTCACCTAACGCTTCATTTATAATGGCTGTTTCATAATAATAGAAACTACCAGTCCACCAGAAGAAAATGAAGTAATGGAAATGCCAGGGGCGACACTAAATTCTGAAAAAGCAGAATTCCTGTTCTCTAGTTTAGACATTTTATATGGATATGTATGTTTCTTTTTTTCCTTAAGCATTTTGTCTATTTTTAGAGTTTTCAATGCCATTTGTGAAATCCCAGAACATAGAGGAACTGTAGTTCAACAAGGTGGTGCAAAAGTAAGATCTGTTTATTGCTTTTCTTTTTCTGTTCATTTTAGTGGTACGACAATCCATTTCTTTAAATTGACACCATTGTTTTAGTTATTTGAAACATTTTTATTGAATATCACATTAAAAAAAGCATGGCAATATTTCTGAAACAGCTTTATTATGCCATTAAAATTATTTGTAAAGCGCATTTACTTCTGCTAAAAAAAAAAAAAAAAAAAAAAATCAGATTATGTTCAAAATTCATGAATATACCGGGTGTCCTAAAAAGGACTGACTGATTTTAAAATTCAATAACTTGCAAACGGTGACAGATATTTAAAAAATTCTCGCAGGAGGGTTATGCATAAGGTCAAAAGTTTTATTACAGTGATTTTCGGTTTTAGTTCAAATTACAAACAATAGATGGCGCTGTAAGCAGTAGTCGCTAAATACAGACTCGATTTTTGGTCCTTTCTCTTGTTCCATGCGGAAAAAGGAGATGGAAATGTATTGAGCAAGCCACGAAGTACCAAAAATCGAGCCTGAATTTAGCGTCTATTGATCGCAGTGCCATCTATTGTTTGTAATTCAAACTAAAATCGAAAATCACTGTCAAAAAACTTTTGACCTTATGCATAACCCTCCTGCAAGAATTTTTTAAATATCTGTCACCGTTTACAAGTTATTAAATTTTAAAATCAGTCAGTCCTTTTTAGGACACCCGGTATATATATATATATATATATATATATATATTATATATATAATAATAATAATGACTACTTAGGCACATACGTACATAACACTGATTATAAAATTTTACTTGTTCAATTACATTCAAATGAGGATTCAGTAAGAAAATCAGTGTAGTTTTGGACGAAAGAAACAGACGATAAACGAAAATCATAATTTTAAAGATCTACAAAGCAAAACAAACTAGATTTTAAAAAATATATCTGTTATTAATAATTTATTAAATGAAATTAAATTTCTAAATTTTTTTAAACATATGTATAACATCACTATAATTTCTACGAAAATAAATAAGATGCCACCCCAATGTGGGCTCTGGCAAATTTAGAAGTCTGCACGGGCCAGGCCAATAACAGTTTTCATATGAGATAGGTCAAACCTGAACCGAACATTTAGTTTTTATACCGGGTGGACCTAAGCCTGAAAATTTTGGCCTGTGCAGATCTCTAGAAAGAGCCTATGCCAGACTCGATATATAAGAAAAACAAGTATGACCTGGCTCTGAAAGAGTGAAGATCAGACCCAGTCCGAATCTCGTGAATTAAAACTGGTGCAGCCCTGGTTGGGCGGGCGGGCCATTTTGAGCTTGAGTTTTGGTCCAAGCCCTTTCCCATGTGGACCTCTAATGTCTTTTTGCAGTCCCTTTATTAGTCTGGGGCAAGGGGTGGGGAGGTTTATATCCGTCATTGTCAGAATGTTGTTTAAATTAAATAAATTAAAGACAATTGATGTACAAATTGTACCTGTAGCACCAATTAAAGAATAGTTTTACATATTAGAGAAGGAATTTAGCCTCCCCTCTAATAATGAAAGATCTGGTAGAGAAATAATTTTAAGTCTTATTATCGCCCCCCCCCCCTTTCCCTTTTCTCCCCAATTTCTTTTTCAACTTCGTGTGTTTTTTCTTTTTTTTTTCTTTTTTATCACGTGAAACATGAATAACATGTAAATTTATAAATAATTAAAATAATAATAATTAACTTTTCTATTATTAAATTTTATATCTTACATTTGTGTTTGACTGAAATATATTTTATGTGTGAAAAATAAATTTAAATATTATTTTTCTTTGTTGGGCTCTTTAATGCATATTTATTTTTTTAACATTTTTCTTTTTAGGTGCTTGTAAATTTGGCCTTAGATGGTACACCTAAAGGAAAAATAACTGCTGCACAAGCTCTTTCAAGAATTGCTATTACCATTAATCCTGAAGTTGCGTTCCCTGGTCAAAGGGTCAGTTTTTGTCATTGTTTATATGTTTTTTAATTTAAAATGCAATTCTTGCATTTTTACTTAATTAGATTTTAAGGCCTATGATAAATACAACTGAAGAAATTTTGAAAAAATATTAGACAATTTTTAAGTTTTTGAAAAAGTGAAAAAAAAAAAGTTATCTCATATATTTTGTATATTGTTATGTAGAATTTTGATTGATGCCGTTAGATGTAGGTACATACTTAAAACGTAATTTGTTTTCTGCAATACTTCAACATTTTAAGTATTCTTTATTGTTACTTTACTGATTATATACTACAATTTTTTACTTATGAAACACATGCCTTCTAAGATATTTAGTGTTGTGCAAATGTGTTTGTCTCTCTTTGCCCTCCTTCTGTTAATTTTTTAATCTTGATAGTTAATGAAAAAAGCTTTGGAAATTTAAAGACTTATTCACAATAAAAGATTTATTGATGATTCAAGTGTTTTTAGTTTATTCGAAAAAGGAATATTCAGTAATAAACAATCGAGGAAGATAAGGGATGCTTCATGTGATAAAAACAGCCAAATAGGCTTATTATCAACAATTGTGACATATTCCTTATAATTTACAGATTGCACAAGAAATGAACCTAATTGTAGCAATGAATATTAGCAAACATTTTGCTAGTCTGAATAAATGAACCCAAATAACTTTTTTTTGTATTACATCCTATGGATCCTAAGGTCTAAACTGAAATAACTTGTTATATGAAAGAGTTAATTGATTCAGTGCCAAAATTACAATCCAGAAAAAAAAATCCATATACAGTAGAATCTTGATTATCCGAAGTAATTAGGATCGACCATCTTTCGGAAAATCGAAATTTTCATATAATCAAGAATACTTCACTTTTAAGATTAAGGAGAAATATATGCAATATTTCTTATTATGGTAACAAGTGCTTAATAAAAATAAAGCAATAGCAAAATAGAAACAAGAATAAATTACCTGAATTTTAATTTTGAAATTAAGTACCTTTTACATATATCACAAAGGTTTGAAGAAATGTTTTGTTTTTCGAAGTTTCGTTTGCCTTTGCTTTGAAGCTCTATCACAGAGTTTTTTAATATTATTAGTTCACCAATGTCACAGTCTTTCTGCTGCTCCAGCCATGCCAAACCTTTTGCAAAACATTCTAAAGCTTCAGAATTGCTAATTTGTTCATTTTCTTCGTCCCACTCCACAGCTTACGGGAGCTCAAGTTAAATTCAAATTAACTCTAAGAAAGGGGATCAAAAGTATTTATATGTACTCGTAGTTCAGAAAAGACCCCTTGCACACAAGGAATATGATATAGCTAAAGAAAAAAATGCTTTCAAAATGGATTTTGCATACAAGGAATGTGTAATATATTGTAACGTTCGATGTCGGGATCGCAGATTGATTACCAGAAAAATAAAATTACAATTAAAAATGCTGTTGAAAGATCTGGTAACCTAAATGCCATTCCGACACCACGTATGGCCGTGATCGTAAGTCGCGATCGTTAACTAGGCAACGTGAAGATTAAGAATTAAGTTAATTGAATTTACTAAAAAAATAATTAAGTTCCCTTAAATTGAATGAAAGCTGAAAAGAAAAATAAACAAAATAAACTCACCCATGGAAGAAATACAAGATGTCCAAAATTAAATTAATTATTTATTTGATTAGACATAATATTTATTCATTAAGCAATTTGCAAATATTAAAAAGAGGTACTGCGCAGACCCTGAACATATATTATATTGAGTAAAACCTTTGGTATTTAACATTCTGATTTTCGAATCATAAACAACATTACATAATCCTAATTATTGCTAAACTTTGATCGATGTATTAAAGATATAAATCTTGCACAAATAGAAAAATAAAATAACAAACAATGTAACAAATACTCAATACGGCACACGAAGATAATTGATTAAATGATAAATATTGATTAAATGATTGAGTTTCTATAAGGGAATGTTCGCATCTTTTCAGATCCACTGAGACAGAACTTTCATTTGTTTGATTCGTTGATGAGAAACTGGATAATTAGTTCATCAGTACTTAATCACGATTGTTCATTTTTTAATGAAGAATACACGGTCATGTAAAAGTTTTTCCAGGTGGAAATAAACTTTGCATATAGTGATGACACAATTGATAGAAAAGGAAAAATATTACTGACAGACTTTTGTAGAGACATCATTAGCACATCTTCCCAAGCACCGATCGGGAGTGGGAGTATTTACATATAGAATCACCACTTTAGAATATGGCCATAGATCTGTTCCAAAGCTGAGAATATCTGATGAGTGACCCATAAGATGCTCTGAAGGTGAATACTGGCTCGTTTAGCCGCAATCCCTTCTGGGTATTATTCATCACTTCCTCAATTTCAGCATTCTTCTTATGCACGTCTCAATAAATGAGAAATGAATGACGCCCCTTCTAGATACGATGATGCAAAATGCAATCTTTAGATTTTGGTTGGAACATCGTGAATCTGCCGGAACACTGATTTCAAGAACACAGTGCCCCAGCAGAAACACATCCTTCTGCTACCAGAGAGAGAATAATCCCCGTAGTATTTTTGAAAAGGACGCTCAAAATTAAGAGAACCAATCAGTGTTCCCCAAAAACAATTCAACAGCATCCGGTCACTGAACCCGTCATGAGATCGCAACACCCCCGAGCAAAAATGGCGTCTTTTGAGACGTCGCGATGTAGCTTCGCATCGGTGAAGAAACGAAATCATGGCGAATCCGGTGCATCTTAAAATGGACGGCGAGCGTATTTAAAAGAAGCGAAAATAAATAAAACTTAAAATTCGGATAACTCGCGATCGATTGCATCAAAATAGATGAAATTTTGTCTGCTGAAAGTAAATAATTATTTAAATCGAATACATATATTTTGCAATGAATTTAATGAATATTTAAGAATTTTTTTAAAAGGTTAATATTAAAGACTTAGAACTTTTTATAAACAATCTAGAAATCACTGATAAATAAATTATTTAATAGATATTAGAATCAAATTTTAGTAGTTAGAAATATTAACGTAATATAGGTATTTTAAATTGTTATTTGGAAAGATAAATAAAGTTTTTGAATTGATTAAATTTTTATTAATTAAATAAATAATGGTTGATAGATTTAATATTGTTAAACTAATTGGAAAGTATGATGTAACAGAATGTAATAATTAAAAAAAAAAAAAAAAAAGTTTTAAAAAGGATTTTGGTTAACCGAAAGTTTTGGTTAAAAGAGTTTCGGATAAAAGAGGTTCTACTGTATATTGATGTGGGATATATGTGTGATAGTCAAAGATTGAAATGTGGTTTTTTTTTTTAGATTTATTGCAAAGCACATAATGGAAATTTCATTGCATAGGCTTGACATTGCTTATATAGCATATCAGTGCATTAAATGTATGTCATTCTGTGCTTCTTCTTCATTTATTAAAAATTATTATGTTGGTCACCATCCTGCATTATCATGTGAAAAACTTTTTAACAACAGGCTTCAGCATTTGAAGAAAGGAAAAATGAAAAATATGCCTTTTTGATCCACAAAAATTAAAAATTAAACTTATTAAAAAAAATTTCTATTTTATTTGATATCATTTTAATTTATAAAAAAGTCTTGAGTGTTTGAATTTTTGTCTTAGTTTTAGTGGTTTAATAATAAAATATTGTGAACATTTTTTAATATCAGAATGTCCTTATTATTTTTTAATTAAAATAAATGTGTGGAATCTGCAGAATGGAAATTGTTTTATATTATATGAGAATCTTTCATTTTCTCCTTAAAAAAAAGGAGAGGGGGATATAATGTTTGTATATATACAAGTTAATAAATCAAAATACCTAAAATTAATCTAGTGAATATCCCGGTAGCAGAAAGTGCGTGACGCGCGACGTGCGTCGCAGATTTATTTTGGACCTTGCAGATAAATTTGCCAACTTGAAAAAAAAAATATTTCCTTAAAAAAAAGTTCAAAAATTCTGACAAAAAGTAACGCGAGTTCGACAAATGGTCGCCAAAAAATATCAATTTCGACAGTCGTTCGCTTAAAAAATTGGTAATTTATAGCCAAAGGGTCGCTATAAAAACCCGAATTTCGTCAAAAGAGCACGGAAAAAAACATGAATTTCGTCCCAGGGTTGCGGCAAAAATTAAAATTTCTGTCACAAGATCGCGGAAAACACTAATTTCGTCAAAGGATCGCGGAAAGAATGCGAATTTAGCAAAAGGGTCGCGGAAAAAACTCGAATTTAGTCAAACGATTGTGGGGAAAACCCAAATTTAGTCAAACGATCGCGAAAAAACGCAAATTTATGTCAAAGGATTGCGGAAAGAACGCGGAATTTCGTCAAAAGATCTCAAAAAACGTAATTTTTTGCCAAAAGATCGCTGTACAAACTTGAATTTTATCCAAAAATCCCGAAAAAAACCTTGAATTTCGTTCCAGGGGCGCGAGAAAAACGCAAATTTCTGTCACAAAATCGCGGAAGAATCTTGAATTTCATCAAAGGATCGAGGAAAAAGCACGAATTTAGTCAGACAATCGCGGAAAAAATGCAAATTTCTGTAAAACGATCGCGAAAAAACACAAATTTCTGTCCAAGGATCGCCAAAAACGCTGATTACTGTCAAAGGATCACGAAAAAAAGAAAATTTATACGAAAAGATCGGAATTAAATTTACAAAATTTCGCAAAAGATCGCGAAAAACGCAAATTTCTGCCAAAGGATCGCTGTAAAAACGCAAATTTCGTCCGAGGGGCGCCGAAAAAACGCAAATTTCTGTCACAGGATCGCGGAAAAAACACGTAGTTCGTCAAAGAATCGAGGAAAAAACGCAAATTTCGTTAAGGATCGTGAAAAAAAGCCCATTTTTCTCAAAAAATCGCGAAGAAACGGCAAATTTCGTCAAAATATCACGAAAAAAAAGAGAAAATTCCTCATAAGATCGCGAAAAAACGGCAAATTTCGTCAAAAGATCGGGAAAAAACGGCAAATTTCGTCAAAAGATCGCGAAAAAACGGCAAATTTCGTCAAAAGATCGCGAAAAAAACGGCAAATTTCGTCAAAAGATCGCGAAAAAAATTTCAAATTTCGTCAAAAGATCGCGAAAAAATGGCAAATTTCGTCATAAGATCGAGAAAAACGGAAAATTTCGTCAAAAGGTTGCGAAAAACGGCATATTTCATCAAAATATCGCAAAAAACACAAATTTCATCAAAAGCGCGCGAAGAAAAACACATAATTAGTGCCGGTAGTGGATTTTCACTATCTGCCCCCCCCCCCTCTGTTGTAACCTTTCGGAAAATGTGCTGTGAATTTGAGATTTTTTTTTTTTTTTAGTACTCAGAATCACCCCTGGTATTAATCAGTAAGAACGCTGTTTATTTTAACACTCATAATGTTTGTACATAAGAAAATGTAACACGCTACTCCCACAGACAATTTTCATCCCACTAAATTGCTGTCGCAGACACAACCATAACTTTCTGCTACTGGGGTGAATATTTTGTATGATTGTTTAAAAGATTTGATAATGCATGGTTAAATATTAATTATTTAATTTAAAAAGAAAATAATATCTCCTTAATAAGTAAATAGTATGTACTACAGGCATTTCCATCTGTTTAAAGAAAAAAAATAAAATATGTTCTTTTATTTCATTAAAATTATGTATGCAGCGGTCGATCCAAGCAAAATTTGGGGCATATTAAGCCCTCTTTCACAAAAATCCATTTAATAAAACAGGCCCCTTCACAAAATTCCTTTCAATGAAATAGGCCCTTTTACAAAGCTCATTTCAATAAAACAGGTCCCTTCACAAAGTTTCATCCGATAAAAATATACTTTTCATTGATTTATTTCTATTAAAATGTTTAATATTTAAACAAAATAAACTCACTATAAAGGAAAACTGTAGCAGAAGGATTTAATGAAGTTATTATTAAAAAACATTTGCTTTGAATTTGAGAAACTGTATTTCATTTTTCATGACAAAATGTTATTTTTCCCCCAAAAAATAATAAATTTCACAAAAATGACTTTTATATTTCACAAAATGGGCCCCAAGAAAAATAAAAACCTGTATTGACCCCTGGTATATTATTTCATTGCCTTGTATACTAGAACAGAATTGAAATTCACTAGGTTGTTGAAATATTATTTGTAGCTAGCTTGTTGTATATAATATAGCTTCAGTTCAGTGGCGTGGCGTCCGGTCATCGCTGGATGCGGCGATGACCAAGCAATCTTTTAAAACTCTTAATAAGCTTTTAAAACTCTACGATCCAGTTTTAGCAGAACATTTGGAGTTCATGCATAAGTGAAGGTAAGATTTAAATTTTCTTTTTTGAACATTCAACCATTGAATTTTAGAGTTAATAATTTTTCGCCACAAACTTAAATAATTGCGATGACCACCGACAATTTTCACGCCACGCCACTGCTTCAGTTGTACTGACGAGACATTAGATTTTACAAATAAATTCTCTAAAAATGAGGCGATAATTTTCAAAGATAATGTTGTGCTGAAAATCGGTGAATTGGGAAGGTTAAAGTGAAACGCTGGATAAGCCAGTTTAAATGAAATTAAAATGTTATTAACCTTTCAATAAACATGTAGGAGATGCATAAATAATCATTTATTTCCCCCTCTTCTACCTTCCCGGGCCCAATAGAATAAAAAAAAAGTTTATTTTTTTTCTGAAGATATTTTGATTGTATCAATATAATTTACTACCCATATTTACTGCCTCTCCTATCGATTTTTGTTTGAGGATTATTTAAGTATGTTATACAAGATCAGAAATATGGGTTTAATTAGCAAATTTTATGTATTTCAATTATATCAATTTTATTTTTATTATTATTATTTTTTTTTATGAAAACGCTTATAACAACTTTGCTTTATGTAGCTTTTTCATATTTTTTACTGTATATTTCACATATTAACATATTTAAAAACTATGATTGTGTTTGTTACAAAACATTTTTCTCAGCACTTTGATAAATTAAATATAAAACTTTTCTAATTTAAAATTATGATTAATTAAATCAATGCCATCATTAAATTTCTAAAATCATAAATATATATCTTAACAATCTTTTCTGAATTGGTAATCTTTAAATTTAAATACATAAAAATAATTTTTCCCTGCTTTATTTTCTTTTAAATTATTCAATCTTATTCATTTTACTGTAATCTTCTATCTTTTTCATTAATTATATCTTAATTTTAAATACCCTTATGGTTTGTTATGATATTTAAATTTTTTAGATGAATGGCTGCATCTTTTGAGCCAGTATATGTTCTGTGAATGCAGGGCTCCCAAATTGTCCCCTCTCCCCCCTAAAGGTCCCCTTTTTAGAAAAAGGTTCTCTTTAGTCCTCTTTTATACATTTTGGTCCACTTAGTCTCCTTTCTGTGACTGGAAATTTTTTTACTAACACTGATGAAAAATCGTCGCAAAACACAAAAGACTGTAATAATCATTAAAAATTCAAATATCACACGGGACAAATTTTACTATAGTGATCTGAAACATTGTAACCAGAATTCTTTCACAAATTCAAGAAGTCGCTGCAGAATGTGAAAAAAATGCATTAAAAATTACTAAAAATTCAAAAATTAGAGGACAACATTTACTACATTAAGCTAGAAATTTGAAACTGATTATTAAAAAATCTCCACAAAATGGAAAAAAAAGAAAGAAAAAAGAAATAAATTTCTTAAAAAATTTGCAAAAAAATCAAAAATTGCTGTACGAATTTCAAATAAATTTTATTGAAAAGAGGACAAAATTTGTTAAACTGGTCTAAAAGATTAAAACCAGATTCCTTTTACGAATGTCAAAAAATCACTGCAGAATGCAAATAAACTTTATTGTAAAGAGGACAACATTTACTATATTGGGCTGGAAAATTGAAACTGGATTCCATTTATTAATGTGGAAAAATCACTGCATAAAAAATCTCTAAAAATTCAGAAAATCAGAGAAAACTAAATGTACTATAGTAGGCTGAAACACTGTAACCAAAATTCTTTCACAAATGTGAAAAATCGTCACAGGATGCAGATTTAAAAAAAAAAAAAAATTCACAACAATTCAATCAAATCGGAGGACTCAATTGCGGAAGGACAAAATTTACTACAGTAGGGCTAAAAGGTTGAAACAGAATTCCTTTGACGAATATTAAAAATTACTGCAAAATGTGAAAAAACGTTGAAATTTGGGAAAAAATTAAAAACTCGCTTTGCTAATTTTGAATAACTTTATTGGAAAGAAAACAAAATTTACTATATTGGGCTAAAAAATTTAAACTGGATTCCTTTTACTAATGTGGAAAAATCGCCATAAGAAATGTTAAGAACCACATAAAAAAAATACATTAAAAAAAGTTTAGTAAAAGAATCAAAAACTGGCTTCAAGCTGCATAACTTTAGATATACAGGATACAGGTACTTTCTTGCCAAATCTCGTAGCTCTATGCACAGCGATTTATTCAGAACAAAGACAGACAGCCAAACTTCTATCTTTATTATTTAGTTTTATTTACAATTTTGATGGAGAGGTATACCCAGCAATTAAAGGAAAGTTTAATTACAACTTCCTTCTGTTTTTATATATTTTCTTTAACATATAGTTATCAGAAGAAGGTATTTAAATTATGAAATGATTTCCATTTTTTGAAGTGTTTACACATTTTAGGTTGACTTGAATATGATTTGGCAAGTTTTTAAAAATCTTTTTCTGCATGTGATATAAATTTTGTAGTCACTCTGTCTCAAAAACTAACACATAGAATTTCATCAAATGCCATATTTAGTAAGACTACATGTGCTAATATAATTTAGTAAGCATATGCATGTGCTAATTAGGTTTTGTCGTACATGGCTCAACAGGTCGTGCTGCTATGCTGCAATTTTCCCAATTACATGATAACTACATCTCAACATCTCTGAGGTGAAATTTCACCCCTTGACATAAATTGATGCTGATTTAATTTTGGTGTATTTCACCTAACAGATGGAGCTATTGGGACACGTTTTTAACAATTTCTCTGATAGCTAGATCTCAGCATGTTTGGGATGGAATTTCATCAAATTTAATATGCAAAATGATTATGAATAACCATTGATTCGATATTGTTTTTGATCACTTCCCAGGGTGTATTGAGTGTTTATATTTTATTACAAATCATTTTTTGCGGTTCCAAATATTAATAAAGCAACAATTTGAATTAAAAGCTCCTTTAAGGAGAATTATCAATGTAGTGCTGAATATTGGAATACTTTCTCTATCTTTTTGCAGTAGGATATTTAGCTGACTATATTGTTTAGTGACCCATCTTTATAAAAATAACCAATTAACATGTTTTCTGGGGTCATTTTTAAAAATTTGTTTGCATATTTAGGGATACTTATGCAGTATTTTTAGAAAGGGCCCCATTTTAGTCCCCTTTTTAAATATAAATGGTCCTTTGAAGTGCCCTTTTTAAATAAAAATTGTTCCTTTCTCCCTTTTGTGGGACTAAAATGTGTTGGGAGCCCTAGAATGCTATTTTTTCCTTAACATACTTTTTCTTGACATTATTTATAAAATTTCATAATTCATTTCTAATACAGAAATCTAATCCCCTGTAATTCATTTTCAATAGATTTCACAATTAGATTACAATCAGAGGCGTAGCTACAAAAAATTTTTCAGAGGGGAAAGTTCAAAATTTTCCCAACTTATAATTAAAAAATTTCCCAACGTGAAACAAATTGCTCTATTTTCCAACTAAAATGATATGTTCAATGTGTGTTTAATAATAATGAAAAAAAAATTGAAAAAAAAAAAAAAGGCTGAAACTAAAAACATAAAAATTATAATTATTGGTTCATTTAATGAAAGTTTTTGTCTTCAATTATGTACGAGTCATAATTGTAGTTCATATGAAAATAGCCTCATATTTTTAGATTTTTAAGAAAGGAACAAAGTTTTGGAGGAAATGTATTAGACACACTGTTGATGGATGGACAACAATAGAGAAATTCAGGTCTGGAAGATGTATGATATTTTTGTAGCACAGAGAAACATAATGAGAAATTGAGTCTGGCTGCTTTTTGTATTTCTTTTGAAAGTTTAACTATTTTATTATTATAGAACTCAGAAAGGTAGTCAGCAAAACAATAAAAAATTCTATTTTTACTTTTTATAAAAAAAAAAAAAAAAGTGTTTCAAAAATCTATAATTTCCCAACTCTAAGCTCAAATTTCCCAAGTTCACATATATTCAGGGGGAGGCTCCCCCCCCTCCCCATATCATTTCAACACACTCTTTCACACTTTTTTTAATATTTGCAAGACGTTTTAAGATATGGGGTTATTTCTGGAACAAAATTATCTTTTTCCACAACAACTCTGAAATTGTTCACTACATCATCAATTGTTCTTAGTTCTTGACCAAATTGCAGAAAGGTGGCAGTTTGGCCTGTTGTATCGGATTTGGAAGAGTTCATAGCAAATCTAATGAAAGAAAGTTTGTCAATCCAGGAACTATGTTCATCCCCAACAAGGATTGCTATTCGAGGTTTCAAGTCTCGATTTTTGCATTCGACCGGATTGGCCTGAGGATGGTACAAAGGTGTCAATGATTGGTCTATTCCAAGAATGTAACAAACTTGTTGTAGAACAGAGCTCACAAACTGAGGGCCATTATCACTTATAAATCTACGATTAGCTGCTCTAACTCTGCTGCTTTTTGTTTTTCCTTTAAGTCTTGCCTACGCTGTTCTTCCTTGCGAGTTGAAATTTGGTTTCTGACTAATGAATTTACAAAATTAACTTCGTACGAGGGAGAGGATTTAATTTTTTCACACAATGCAACAATGGTCATAGAGGGTTGCACATCTAAATTCATTTCTAATGTAACCTGATACAAATCCTCTTTATGAGTTTTGTTAAGTTCAGACATTTTAAACTTTAGCAAAACAACAAAATGAGTACCCCACAAGTGCCAAAAATTCATTTAAATTATTCCCCAGACGTGAGCTTTGCCGTTACAACTCATATAAAGACTTTAATAAAACAAAACAGTAAGCTTTAACCTTAACAAAATTCTTACTACAAAAGAAAACAAACTTTAAATCCCTGCTGGTATAAATAAACTGGATGGCTATAACGCGACACTTAATCAAAACAATATTTTAATCAATATAAAACAATTTACGGAATAGTAGTTACAAACTTACACTTACAAACAATTTTCTAAATAATATCAAACACATAACTGAATAATTAAAATTTCAACCAATATTATTATTATTATATTACTAAGACAACTTAATATCAGTTTCATTCAAAATAACTTTAAAAGAAAAGAAAGTTTTTTTTATAAACAAACAATAAATGCAAAAACTTACTCATTCCATTTTGAAAATCACATTCAAGACTTTTTTTCATCAGTAAATCATTAACTCAAAATTAAATACTTATGTTTAGCATCAAATAACAACAAACACTTAAATAAAAATTGCAATCAATTCTCTTACGAAACCAATAAAAAAAAAAAAAAAAAAAAAAAAAAAAAAAAATTAAATAAATAAACACGTATATTTATGAGAATAGCGATAAAATTATAAATATATTTTAACAACTTCTATTTGACTGACAGTTTATTTTCCTCTTTTTTTAAAAAAGAAAAGACAAAAAAAAAAAAAAAAAAAAATCAATGAACGTAAGTGAATACAAATTAATAATGCTAAAAATATGAAGAATATCAAAAATGTTACGAATACGAAGAATGCATTCTTTTTATTAAAACAAACGTGGATCCATTCTATTCAAAACGTGTACTTGTTGAAAATATCTTGTAGAATAAATAAATGTAGACACACTTGAAAAAATGAATTGAAAGTTTTTTTAAAAACACAAATATCCTAGCATTTTCTTAATTTAATGATATAATTTGTAGAACTTCAAAACTGGTTAGAAGAACACATACCACATGGTGCAAAGACGATTGAAGGAAAATGGCAAACGTAAAGAAACAAATCTGTAGAAGAACATATTTCACAATAACATACCTCACAAGTTGATGACCGGCCGTGCGATTTTTGCTGCATACTTGTTAAAACGACATGGTTAAAAATATATCACGATTTTGTAGAATTAAGATAAGAACATTTTCATTCGAATTCGTGGCCAGACGTTGGGCAGGCAATTGTCGGCTAACTCAAATTAACTCACACAGAATTCACATTATTTCAAAATATCATTTTTTCGGAGTGTAACTTTTTAAATATTTTTTATTTCTTCATAGATGGGCAGCACATAACAAATCGAACAACACATATACAGAAAAATAATGACTGACGCTAATATAACTTTTTACATTTTAGCACAACTCAAAACAGAACAGAACTAGAACGAACTTACAGCATTTCTTATTCGGCGAAGCTTGCACAAGCCGGTCACATGATTGCCGGTAAAGTCTATTTTTGGAATGGGTAGTGTCCGTTGTAGTTTTTAATTTTTACTTTTTTTACTTTTAATTTTTTATTGATGTTTTAGTTCTTGGAAAACCACCAGAACGAGCCTATTCCAAGCAAAAAAGAGGTATCAAAATCTAGGCATTTCTTCTAAATCTACTCGTTGAGATTCATTAAGTACAAACTCTTTTGCTGAAAGCCAGATAATAAAAGAAGATCATTTCTGGAAAATCCCTTATCATTCAGCAGCTTTTAGAGAGCAATTGAAAATTCGCTCACTATATTGCCGATATGTTTCTGAATTTTCACGATATTTGACTGGCTTTTTTTTTATAAGTTGCTCCATAGAGTTGACTACAATACAAATCATAAAAAAAAAAAAATATATTTTTTATCGTGCATGCATGCGCACGTGCAGATAAAAAATATTTCATACAGCTACTGATATTTCATCAAATATTTAATATGTTTACATTCAAATTGCACTATATTATTTCTACTACATTTTGTTAAATTTTCTGAAACTGGCATTAAATTTTGTAAAAAGCCCTGCATGATATAAACAAAAATTGCAAAAAATTTTTGAACTTAAAAAAAAAAATCGATATATTTCCATGAATATATGTTCTATTCTTCCACAAATGAATAGATATATTGTACAATATCCATATATTTGTAAGCTATAGTGATAGATTATTTTGTGCATTTTATTTTACAGGGTGATCACAAACATTATTATTTTTCTTTGATTTTTTGTTGACCCTAATATTCCTTCTGATCAAATCGCCGCTGATAAATATGAAGTCGAACATATTCTTCATAATCCTGAAGTTCCTGAAAAATCTGACAAATATCTCTTTAAATATTCGACAAAATGTCTAAAATTGAAAGTGTCAGTGATTAATGGCCATATAAATGTATATATATATATATATATATATATATATATATATATACAGTGAAATATGTTTAACACGAAAACATTTAACATGAAAAATCGATTAACATGATATGATATAGCGGTTCGGACAGTATACTATGCAATTTAATGCATTTTTTTTCTTTTAACACGAAATAAAAATCGTTTAACACGAAAAAACTTCACTTTCGAGCTAGTTAGTTGAAATTGGTGAATTTTGTGATAAAACCACTGAATTTTGGGTGAAAATAAGTGAATTTCGTATTTTTTGTAAATTAGCTTATGTTTTATTAGCACAATGGTTGAGAAATCGGTGCGAAAACAAACTGTCATTTCGCTTCAAATGAAGATGGAAACTGCTTAATGCAGTTGATAAAAAAGAAGAACGAAAACAGAAATCTGCAAAGAGCTTGTCATTGCCAATTCTACTTTATCAACAACAATAAAAAACAAGGATCCCATTACGTTAATGTTTTAGTGCAGTGTATTTAAGCCAGAGAGAAAACGTATGAGAACTGCTAAGCACGAAGATTTAGAGGCAGCTTTGCTTATTTGGTTCAAACAAGCTAGATCTCAGAATGCTGAAAAAAGACACTTAAAAAAAAGGATATCTGATTTTTTTCAAAAAAAATTTTTTTTACTTGCTTTTTATTCTAATGGATGCAATTTACTAGTAGTTTAACAGGAAATCGAAGTAAGATTTGAGGACTTCGACAATATTTGTGAGTTTTGTTCTTTTTTTTACGAATCTTTTAACTCGAAATTCTTTTAACACGGAAAAAAAAAAAAAAAAAAAAATAGGTCCCCTCAGTTTTGTGTTGAACGTATTTCACTGTATAGTAATAATTATCTTTAATTGTTTTATTTTCTTTTGCATTTTTTTTTTCTTTTCAACATCTGTCTTTTGGATAAGTATATATTTATGCTAATAACTGTTTTATCAAAATGTGTAAAAATGTATCAAATTGTGATATTCAATCTGACTATGTAAAAAGATATTTATATTTTATTTTTCTTCTACAAAATTCCTTTCAATTTCACAGTGTGCTGAAGTTGTCAGACCTATTATGGCTCTTCTTCATCCAGACTGTAAAGGTCTTGAAAATTTTGAAGCTTTGATGGCTCTAACCAATCTAGCTGGAGTTAGTCCTAGTGTGAGGTATTTTTCTCTGATTATATTTATTATTCTTTAATTACTACACACATGAAGGTAATTGAAATTAGGCGTTTTTAAAACTGCATAAGTGTGACATAAAAGTAAGTGTTATCTTATTAAGATACACTGCAAATATGTTACTGTAGGAGCAAAACCAGGTTAACATGTTCTTGATAGTTAGGTTTAAACTGTTGTTGTTCAAATAAAAGTTTCATTTATTCCTTTTTTTCTAAACCCCAGAAAGTAGCAATTTTTGTTCCTGTTTAAAATTATTCTAAATGTGTAAATATACTTTTCAAAAAACATTTTTATTCATAACTTTAACAATAATGAAGATATTTTAGTAACATTTTAAACAGAGTTACACTGCTTTATTTGAAACACAATGACGTTACAAATGTGGTTCACTGGAAAAACAATAATTCCATCCTGAAACATAGTGCATCTAGTTTAGCACTTTTAGCATGTGGATACTAATCATTTGTAACACTTCTTGTGATATCGTTACATTTTATACGAAGGAAGGTAAGTCTCTTAAATTTCATTAAATATCTTCATTACTTTTAAAGTTATCTCTATTTGGATTGGAGTTGACCTGTGTTTTTGGCTGAATAAATTCTAAAATGGATTAATAAATTAACCCTTTATCTACTGATGGTACTTATAAGTATCATTCACTTTAAACTTTCATCCCATAATGAATATTACTAATATTCTAATAGTACTTTGCAAGAACCCTCTTTTAACTCCACTTTATCCGGATACATAGCAGCAGTAGTTCTAGGTTCCTTATTTTAGCGAGGAAGGAGGCTATCTTTGAAACAGTCAATGTGTTTTGTGCCGACATTTTTTACAGATTGTCACGCTCGTCTTTTTATTGCTGCAAACACAGTAAAGGATATAAGATAAGTGTTGGATTTTTTTTATGTGTTCATTATGATCTTAGAATACAATTTGACTAGCTATTTTAGGTGAACGGTATATGTATTTGGTTTAACAGTTGAATTACTCGGTGGTATTTATAAGTACCGTCAGTACACTTGGTGTTGGAGAAAAACTTCTTCTTTACTTTTCGTCTGTGTAGTTATCCATCGTTTTCATCTGCTTTAAAATGTAATTACTAAAATGCAGTATAGTAATAATTTTCCTAGTATTTCTTTTCTGTTTCATTATTATTTTTTATAGGAAATCGAAAAAGTTGTGGCACCGGCTCTTTTTTGCTATGCTAGAAATGGCATATGTAAATTGATATATTGCAGGTGTGGAGATGCAAGAGAACATGTTGTCCCTGGAATATAGACATTGCATAACTAAATGATTGCTAACAAGATCGAAACCTAAAAATTTAACCCTTTCAGGGGCAAAGCATTTTCAATGCTAAAGTGTTGAAATAAATGATTGGCACCGGAATTTGCCAAAACATTTATTTGTAAATAAGAAAAAGACTATATTTCACATACTTATTAAACAAAAATGTTTTACCACAATTCTGGTGCCATTTGAAATACCTTGTGGGTTTTCTTTTACGATATTTTAGTCATAGTGTACTGATGGTACTTTAAAGTACCAATTTAATTTATTACCTCTAAGGAATTAAATTTATCACGGGTGAGTATTTTTTTTTTATGTTTATCCTTTAATTTTCATTGTAGTAACTAAAAAAAAAAAATTACATGAAAAAAATGGCAGTAGATCATAATGCAGTAGATAAAGGGTTAAATGGGCCAATTAATGAAGTGGATTGCAACCTAATTTCTTATACAAAAATTGTTTGTTGTAATGTACTTTACCTATCCTCAATGTTTGAAACTACGTTCTTGAGTACTATGTATATTACTTCTCTTTCCAGAAGTGTCATTTCCCTCCTGCAGCTATGTTAAATTAAAATTATTTAATTAAATCATTAAACTATATTATATTAAAAGCTATTTTGATGTTATTAAATAAATTTTTTAGCAGTTGTAATTTATCCTTTAATCCTCCGAGCATCCTGAGGACTTTCCTGCATTTTCATGAAAATGCTTATAAAAATACTCTTAATTAAAATTTTCTTAACTAAATTCTGAATTTCATGATATAGATTTCAGTTTGAAAATCTTGCATATTTCAGTGACTAGGAAATTTAAAAAAAAGAACTTATATATAAATTTTCTTTTGAAGTTAGTGTTTTTCAGTTAGCAACTAGAAAACTGGTAAAAGTTACTGGCGTTCTAAGAGAATTATACATGTGACTTCTTTTGAGTATTATGCCTATGATTTGCTTAGAGTATTGATTATCTTTATGACTTATTTTTGGTGTGTTTGAAATTTTATCCTTGCAATGTGTACCTATGCATTTACTGACTTCAAATTGTTATAACTAAAGACTATTTTCCTTGCTTTAGAACACATGTTTCGATAATATTTATAATATCTTTAAAAATTTTAAATTTATGCATAAATGTCTCTTTTTCTATAATATTCTTTATTCCATTATTATTAGTACCTGAGAGGTTGGGTATCGCATGGTATTTTTAAAAAATTCATACTGTATTTGAGTGAAGACAAAACATTATTATTTATTTCTATATAAAGATATCATTTCTAGCTCTAAAAGTTCTGTAGAAACTGGCTACGTTTTTCCCACCCCTTTCAAACACGTTTTTATTTTATTTAAATGTAAACTTGAACTCCAGTCTAGGTTTTCTTTTCTTACTTACGTTTTCCTTACAGAACGTCTTCTGCTTATGTTTTTGGCGCTTTGTTTCACGATCTAGTGAGATGTTTTCTGCGTGGTACTTTGGCTGGTCGGTATTCAGCCATTTTTGTGGGTTGCGATTCCAATTGCATTCTCATCATTTTTCATATTTCAAAATTACTTTTTCATTTTAATATAAGTCTAAATGATAATTACATAATAAGTCTAAGATTTTAATATAAGTCTATTCTGGATAACTGTTTTTTTAGTGTATTGGTTTCTGGATTAATAGTTCCATATTGTATATTAAATATTTGATGAAATATGAGCACTTTTATGGAATAATTTTTTATTATGAATGTGCAAAAGATATCTGTTTTATTATATATATATATATATATATATATATATATATATATATATATATATTCATAATTTAGTAGTCAACTATATTGCACAACTCATATAAAGAAACTAGTTAAATATTGTGAAAATTCAGAAAGGTATCAGCAATATACTGAGCTGAATTTCATTTGCTTTCTAAGGTGCACCACAGCTCAGGAAGACATGCAACAAAAAAGCATGAGGCAGGAGACAATTTCATCCTGATAACAAAGAAAAAAGTGGTTTGAATAGCAGAATTTGTCTCCTGTCACACAATTTTGTTGCATGTCTCCCTGGTGCACACCTAAAAGTAGCTGATGAGAGATTTTCCAAAAATTGCTTTATTTCCCTTTTGATTATTTTTTATTTTCAGTTTTTCGTTATACTTTTATTCTCCTTCAAAGAATAATTAGAATGAATTGATTTCAACAATGAAGAATCATGAAAATCAAAGCCTTCATTCCCCAACTATGCATGAATTTACATTAAATATTAATTGCTTTGTTGGAAATCACTTAATAAAAAATGCCAATTTGTGAAAAATTCCTTGTGATCCTGCTACTTTTTGAAAGCAACTGAAATTCTGTTCACAATATTACCAATATCTTACTGAATTTTCATGATTTCCCTTTCTACATCAGTTGAACTACATAATTGACAATTAAATTATGATCTTTCATGCATGCACAGTTAAAAATTATTTCATTCAAATGCTCATATTTCATCAAATATTTAATATATTTTTATTCTAATTGTGGTATATTGTGTCTACTGTATATTTAAAACACACTAGATACTCATCAGCATACAAATATATAAAATCAATACTAAAATTTAAAAAACATTTAAAATGCACCCTACGTTTTGGACTTTGTCTGTAAAGCCATCTTCAGGAGTTTTGACCTTTATTTCAGAGCTCACTGTCGACACATTTTTCATGATGTGTTGAGAGTGAGCTCTGAAACAAAAGTCAAAACCCTGAAGATTACAGACAAAATCTGAAATGTCTTTTAAAAAAACAAAAAAAAAAAAAACATTGATTTAATATATTTGTACTCTGATGAGTATCTAGTCTGTTTAAATATTAAATTAGACAGCATATGTCTAAGTTATTGTTTCTGGTGTATTTTATCAAGTTTTCTTAAAGTAGTAATATATTTGATAAATAAAACTTGCATCCTATTTAAAAAAAAATGCATAAAATATTAAAAATAATTTATATTGCAGAAATTTTTATCCATGCATATATATGCTATTTGTGTACAAATGTTGTACAAGATTTACATAGTCCTGTGATACAGTTACAGATCATTTCAAGCATTTTACTTTGCAGGATGTCACAATTATCCTTTTTTAAATTCATTTTATCATTGGTTTCCTAATTGCCTCTGTGGTCAAACGATCACTGAGGTCAAAGATGTTCTTGCTGAAATTCAGAAAAGAATTTGCCAGTTATTTCTCAATGTTCGACTAAACGTCTAAATTCAAAAGTGTCTGGTGGCTTTTGACCATATAGTTTTTTTTTCTTCCCAATATATATAGGAGAATGAAAGTTAATATCTCCAGAAAATCAATACATTATAACGAATATATTTGTAACAAGGTTCTCTAGTCTCAACATTATCAGATTACAGCAGTATAGGCTGAATTATAGCAGCTGTTGAGGACCCTGATTAGGAAAGAGTATTAATTAATTTTATTTTAAATTGCATAAAGAATGGTGTTGTTTCATTTAACAAACTTCTGTATTTAATGGGCAATTTGTTATTGCACCATGTTGGCATTATGAAAGGATGGCTTTCAAAATCATGTTTAGGGATAAAATTTTTGAAATGAACAGATGTTATTTCACCACTTTTCTTTATTATCTACAAACACTTTATTTACAAAATTTACGTTCAATAGTTTAAAACTCAATTTTGATAGTACATCAGCGACATATTAATGTTAAGCGTGTTTTAACCTATCATAAAAATGATATATCTATTCTGATGTCAATTCATATATAATTATTTTCTTGTGATCAAACCAATGCATAAATCTTGTTTTATGTAATTTGTATAGGCCAGATGGCGTAGAAAGTTCTGAGTCGTTCAACATCAGCACAGTTCATATGTCATTCAAAAGACAATGATATTTGGTATACTGAGTTAGGTTGTCTAAGCACAGTTTGCCCTAAGACTCCAGCAGACCAACCTGAAGTTCATCTCCCATAGAATAGAAAATTTCCATAATCAATAATCCATGATCATGTTGCTCATCAATGAATATCTTATGAATTAGTTCATAAGTTTTATTTCATGAAAATTGTCAGAACTGATTTTGATTTATAGCTGCATTTTCAATGCTGGGTTCCTTTTTACCTGTCAAGTTAAATTTTCTCGAAATTGTGCTGTAGCTAGATTGTTTACCGATGCTCATATTAGTATATAAGCATGGCATTAGTATATGAACATTGCACATTTTGCAAATCTTGTTGGAACCGTTTTTGATTTATAGCAGCATTGTTACTTCTGTGTTTGTTTTAGCCTGTCAAAATGAATTTTCTTGAATTCAAGACATAGCTAATAATATAAGAGGCACATTTCATGAAAATCGTTAGAACTTTTTTGGATTTATAGCAAGCAGTATTTTCAGTGCTGAATTTGTTTTAACCTGTCAAAATGAATTTTCTTTAATTCAGGACATAGCTAGATTGTTTTCTCTTGCTTCAATTAGTATAAGAGGGAAGTTTCATGAAAATAACTTGTCTGGACACCTAAAATTGCTTGCTTATTTAATATAAAATTTACTGTTAGACGAAGAACTGGAGAACAAATTTACTTAAAAAATGTGATGAAAATTGAAACATTAAAAAATGATTTTTCTTGCTTTCTTGAAATATATGGGTGGTTTGACAGGTTGCCAGCAGTTTAAAAGTACCGTTAGAAACATTGCATTGGCCACTGCAAAACAAAAGCATGTTAAATGGTTGATATCCTAATTACATATGGTATCCTAATTATGAGATTATCCCAACTATGCTGGGAATCATCCATAATCAGGGTTACGATGTATTTAACTTTTTGCTTTGCTGTTTGTCATGTGATTTTACAAAGTATATTTTTAAACCTCTGGCAACTTGGCAGGATACCCATATCTGTCTCAGGTAAGCAAGAAAATTCGATTAAAAGCTTTCTGAATGAAAATGTATGTTTTCAATGATGGCACTTGTCAAAAGCACTTTGTTTTTTCAAGATTTGGCTTCAAATTATGGAATTTTGAAATTAAAATGACATAATTTTCTTAAACTTAAACAAAAATATTTTAGTTTTATGAATGAAAATGAGTGCTTAAAAGTCTTTTTTACTTGCTAAACCAGTGCTATTTTAGCACCTATCTGAAAAGTTTAAACCTCAGTCTGTCAGAAATAATTAGTAAAAAAAAATTTTTTTTATTTACATTCAACATGTGAATAGACAGCGATAATTGTCCAGTTGAGTTCTAGAAGCTTAAATTGTTTCACTTCATTGGTTGAATGTAAAACCCCAAAAAGCTATAATGTAATGTTTTCTAAATGTCAATTTGTTAAAACAATTTTTTATTATCTAGAATAAACTGATTCATGAAGCATGAATATGTGAAAACGTTTTATTGCTTTGAATTTTCTTAATGTAATCAGGATATTGGTTTCACCATCTATTCAAATTAAAATAATCTTTCTTTTCAATTTAAGGAGAAAATGACATCAATAAAAATATAATTCCTTATTATTTCTTCTTTTTTTCCTTTTACCCACAACAATATTATTTAATTACCACCATTACAGAAATTTCACACAAAAAAAAAAAAAAAAAAAAAAAAAAAAATAATAATAATAATAATAATATCTTGGTAACTAACGTAAAATTTCAAGACAAGCTATTTTTCATTATTGTCAAGTGTTATTATGACATCCTCATGACACCATTGCAAATAATTGGTATTATTTCATCCTGTTAGTATAATTCAAACACACAGTCAGATTTTATTATAATAGATGTTGTAATATTTAATAAACATATTCAGTTGCTGCTACCTTTATTTATTTTTTGCGATAGTCAATGTGATATTGATTGTTCATAGAGGTAATAGTTATATTGATTTACTAAAGCACTAAAAGTAAAACAATTTAACTTTTCAGATTATAAATGAATCTTTTCATGTTCAAATATATATTTTTTTTTATTGTGTTTATAATAACCGTTATTTTATTTTATGTATTTATTATTTATTTATTTATTTTTTTTTTTTTTTTTCATGTATGCAGAGCAAGAATACTAAGCGATAGTGGAATCACTCGTATTGAGGAATATATGGCACAAGATCATGAAATGTTACGTCGAGCTGCAGTGCAGTGTATGGCAAATCTTATGCTATCTGATGAAGTATGCGTTTCACAAATTACATTAAGCTTTGAATTTTATA
The DNA here is from genome assembly GCA_963932465.1 of Maratus speciosus. Taxonomy (NCBI): domain Eukaryota; kingdom Metazoa; phylum Arthropoda; class Arachnida; order Araneae; family Salticidae; genus Maratus; species Maratus speciosus. The sequence continues at coordinate 206,976,398 of OZ010793.1, read as the reverse complement.
TTTCTTTGAAGAATTTAAAAATATATTTTTCAAGATTGTAAATTTATAAATAAGTAATAGTATTGAAATTAAAATTGTAGAGTTAGTTAAATAATGCTCGATTTAGTATATGAGCAAGTTTCATGAAAATTGTTCATCTGGACACCCAAAATTGCTTTTGATTTTGCATAAATTGAATAACATTCATTTTAAAAATGTATTTTTAAGTATGCTAACAAGGGTTCCACCAAACATGGTGCACACTGATTTTGATGATTTTAAAGTATGCTGTAGAGGTCATATCCCTAACCAGTGTTGAATTCAGACACTTTTGCCCGGGATGGATTTCTATGGCTCTGGGGGGGGGGGGGGGAGAATGTCCTTCCACCCCTGGCCACTCCCTGAATTCAACACTGCCCCTAACTATTCTGGTGAAGGGTTTTCTTCAAATGGATCTTAGCTTTAGAAGATTAAAGGTTTAAAAATATACAAATAAGCATATACAAATTTGTATTTCAAATATCCATTAGTCTGAATATGACCCTCATAGTGCCAAGATAGCATGCTTCCTTGTAGGCCAGAAGGCGAGGGTTCTATCCTACCTTGTGGCTTTTTTTTCTTTTTTAATTTATTTTATATTTTTGACACATTACAAATTTCAAACAGAATTCTGAATTCTGCAGCTTGGAACTTTTCAATATTTTCCTAATAAATTACATTTATGCTTTTGAATTTTCCATGAAAATTTATATATATATTTTTTTTGTATTATTTAAACTAATATTTCTGCTGACAAAAATCCAAACTAATGTATGTCTGCATTTTTTAAATTTATTATTTATCTTTTTACATTTGTAGTTCACAGCTCTGAAATAGTACTACTTTTCCCCCCTACTTTATGGAATTTTAAATGAAAATTTATAATTTTTTTGGTTATACATAATATTTTTCGATAAATGTCAAATATCCAAAACATGTTTATGATTAGATAATTTCAATAGTATATCTTCAAAAAAGTAATAAAATATTAAAGCAGTAACACTCCTATGTAAATTTTATAAATTGTATAAATTTTTAATGTTCTCTATATACATGTATGTATATTAATGTGAAGTTTACAGATTACATTTCAAAATATTGTTTCATTCAACAAACAAAATGGCATTCTAACAAATGTGACAATGTCATACTTGACTGGTTATTGAAAGTATGACACTCACAGCATCAACTAAATGACTGTTGTTGAAAACGAACTAATAAAAATATAAATGAAAAATTGAAATATTTTTATAAAGAAAATTTTTATACTGACTTAAATTTTTAGATTAAAATAATGTTAAAATAAAATGTATAGTACTTTCAAATATTGATGCAGTTTAGGTTATCAATAAGATTTTTTAATTAGAAATTATACATTTTGAATAAGGGAAGTGGTTTTTTGAATATTTGAATAAAGGAAGTGAAAATTTGAGAAATAAATAATGATATAGATAAGGATTAATAATTTAATTTAAGGAAAAATGAAAATGTCATAATTCATTATGATAACAATATCCAGAATAATTGGGTATTTTTGTTTTTCTCCATCTGTAAAATTGAGACCAATGCGTGTTTCAAGATCGAAGCAAAAAATATAAAATTTAAGAATATGTTTTTTGTTTGTCCGTATTTTGAATAATTCAGCTGACACATGTTTAGAAAGATTCTTTTTCATCTTTTTGGATTCTCCAGGGTGATGACATTTTACAATATTCCTTATGGTTTTTATGTCACAAATATCTTTCCTTTATTAGTATAGATATGTCTGTATACATTATGAAATAATTTATTACCAATTGTTACTCATACTATTACAGAACTGTACATTTTAACAGGAAAATGTTTCATTTCATTACCCAGATTTCACTAGATCTTTGATAGAGGGCAATAAAATTAGATATTTTCTGTTGTGATCTTGTAATTTTGATTTAAATCTAGTTTAGAATTTCTAATTAGTTTTAATTATAATATATAGTCAAACCTTGATATCTTAAACTGCATCTTGAAACCCATGAAATATCAGAGGCCCCTGCAATTTCATCAAAATTCTCATATACAGTCGAGTCTCTATATAATGAAATTCATTGTTCCAGTAAAAATTTCGTTGTATAGAGAAATTCGTTCTATAGAGAATGATTAAAAATTCCTATTGAATGTGTAAATTTTGAACAAAAATTACTTTTGAGGTGTTTAATTAAGAATTTGAAATGTTTAATTATAAATATTAACCTAATATTGTATTTCTGAATTATTTAAACAGTTTCAAAAAAGAGAACAGACATTTATTTGAAAGCATAATAAAAATCACATAAGGAAAACTTGCATTAATTTTAGACAAAGAAATCTGTAAATTTTCGCTGTTTTGATTTCAAAATTGTTACACTCTCGAAAAAATGTTCACACTTTAGCAAGGAATAAAAAATTGTATCAGGAACATTTTCCTCCATTTGAATTCTCATTCCCCTTAAACTTCAATTACCTCTCTGATCCTGCTCTTATATGTGTAACAATCCAATTGATACTGTTTTAAGAAGTATGTTGGAAGGTGTGTGGAAGGGGGGGGGGGGGATGAATTTGTTGGGCATAAAAAACAAGGAGATTCAAGGTAGAAAAGTAAGATAAAAAAAACTCAGCACTGAACGATAAATCACTAATCAGTGATGGAAAATTGATTCGAATGTGATTTGGAAGCTTTTTTAAAACAATAAATAAAGAACATTTTATGAAAAAATTCGTTATATGGAGATAGATATTTCACTATATGGAGACTGTTTTTAATGAGATCATGGGAAAAAGAGATCGTTCCTACAAAAAATTCATTATATAGAGAAATTCGATGTATGGAGTTTTGTTATAGAGAGACTTGACTGTATTTCCAAAGTTGGGCCATTCTCATATATTTCCATGTCTTGATATATCAAACTTCTCCAAAAAATAAGTTTTAGTTGATGTTCTCTTGCAAATTTTTGATGTAATACAAATTCGATCAGTAATAGTAATAGTATTGAAATTAAAATTGTAGAGTTAGTTAAATAATGCTCGATTTAGTATATGAGCAAGTTTCATGAAAATTGTTCATCTGGACACCCAAAATTGCTTTTGATTTCGCATAAATTGAACAACATTCATTTTAAAAATGTATTTTTAAGTATACTAACAAGGGTACCACTAAACATGGTGCACACTGATTTTGATGATTTTAAAGTATGCTGTAGAGGTCATATCCCTAACCAGTGTTGAATTCAGACACTTTTGCCAGGGATGGATTTCTATGGCTCTGGGGCGGGGGGGGGGGGGGGGGGCAGAGAATGTCCTCCCACCCCTGGCCACTCCTTGAATTCAACACTGCCCCTAACTATTCTGGTGAAGGGTTTTCTTCAAATAGATCTTAGCTTTAGAAGATTAAAGGTTTAAAAATATACAAATAAGCATATACAAATTTGTATTTCAAATATCCATTAGTCTGAATATGACCCTCATAGTGCCAAGATAGCATGCTTCCTTGTAGGCCAGAAGGCGAGGGTTCTATCCTACCTTGTGGCTTTTTTTTCTTTTTTAATTTATTTTATATTTTTGACACATTACAAATTTCAAACAGAATTCTGAATTCCGCAGCTTGGAACTTTTCAATATTTTCCTAATAAATTACATTTATGCTTTTGAATTTTCCATGAAAATTTATATATATATTTTTTTTGTATTATTTAAACTAATATTTCTGCTGACAAAAATCCAAACTAATGTATGTCTGCATTTTTTAAATTTATTATTTATCTTTTTACATTTGTAGTTCACAGCTCTGAAATAGTACTACTTTTCCCCCCTACTTTATGGAATTTTAAATGAAAATTTATAATTTTTTTGGTTATACATAATATTTTTCGATAAATGTCAAATATCCAAAACATGTTTATGATTAGATAATTTCAATAGTATATCTTCAAAAAAGTAATAAAATATTAAAGCAGTAACACTCCTATGTAAATTTTATAAATTGTATAAATTTTTAATGTTCTCTATATACATGTATGTATATTAATGTGAAGTTTACAGATTACATTTCAAAATATTGTTTCATTCAACAAACAAAATGGCATTCTAACAAATGTGACAATGTCATACTTGACTGGTTATTGAAAGTATGACACTCACAGCATCAACTAAATGACTGTTGTTGAAAACGAACTAATAAAAATATAAATGAAAAATTGAAATATTTTTATAAAGAAAATTTTTATACTGACTTAAATTTTTAGATTAAAATAATGTTAAAATAAAATGTATAGTACTTTCAAATATTGATGCAGTTTAGGTTATCAATAAGATTTTTTAATTAGAAATTATACATTTTGAATAAGGGAAGTGGTTTTTTGAATATTTGAATAAAGGAAGTGAAAATTTGAGAAATAAATAATGATATAGATAAGGATTAATAATTTAATTTAAGGAAAAATGAAAATGTCATAATTCATTATGATAACAATATCCAGAATAATTGGGTATTTTTGTTTTTCTCCATCTGTAAAATTGAGACCAATGCGTGTTTCAAGATCGAAGCAAAAAATATAAAATTTAAGAATATGTTTTTTGTTTGTCCGTATTTTGAATAATTCAGCTGACACATGTTTAGAAAGATTCTTTTTCATCTTTTTGGATTCTCCAGGGTGATGACATTTTACAATATTCCTTATGGTTTTTATGTCACAAATATCTTTCCTTTATTAGTATAGATATGTCTGTATACATTATGAAATAATTTATTACCAATTGTTACTCATACTATTACAGAACTGTACATTTTAACAGGAAAATGTTTCATTTCATTACCCAGATTTCACTAGATCTTTGATAGAGGGCAATAAAATTAGATATTTTCTGTTGTGATCTTGTAATTTTGATTTAAATCTAGTTTAGAATTTCTAATTAGTTTTAATTATAATATATAGTCAAACCTTGATATCTTAAACTGCATCTTGAAACCCATGAAATATCAGAGGCCCCTGCAATTTCATCAAAATTCTCATATACAGTCGAGTCTCTATATAATGAAATTCATTGTTCCAGTAAAAATTTCGTTGTATAGAGAAATTCGTTCTATAGAGAATGATTAAAAATTCCTATTGAATGTGTAAATTTTGAACAAAAATTACTTTTGAGGTGTTTAATTAAGAATTTGAAATGTTTAATTATAAATATTAACCTAATATTGTATTTCTGAATTATTTAAACAGTTTCAAAAAAGAGAACAGACATTTATTTGAAAGCATAATAAAAATCACATAAGGAAAACTTGCATTAATTTTAGACAAAGAAATCTGTAAATTTTCGCTGTTTTGATTTCAAAATTGTTACACTCTCGAAAAAATGTTCACACTTTAGCAAGGAATAAAAAATTGTATCAGGAACATTTTCCTCCATTTGAATTCTCATTCCCCTTAAACTTCAATTACCTCTCTGATCCTGCTCTTATATGTGTAACAATCCAATTGATACTGTTTTAAGAAGTATGTTGGAAGGTGTGTGGAAGGGGGGGGGGGATGAATTTGTTGGGCATAAAAAACAAGGAGATTCAAGGTAGAAAAGTAAGATAAAAAAAACTCAGCACTGAACGATAAATCACTAATCAGTGATGGAAAATTGATTCGAATGTGATTTGGAAGCTTTTTTAAAACAATAAATAAAGAACATTTTATGAAAAAATTCGTTATATGGAGATAGATATTTCACTATATGGAGACTGTTTTTAATGAGATCATGGGAAAAAGAGATCGTTCCTACAAAAAATTCATTATATAGAGAAATTCGATGTATGGAGTTTTGTTATAGAGAGACTTGACTGTATTTCCAAAGTTGGGCCATTCTCATATATTTCCATGTCTTGATATATCAAACTTCTCCAAAAAATAAGTTTTAGTTGATGTTCTCTTGCAAATTTTTGATGTAATACAAATTCGATCATACCTTGCATCATTATCTACCTCCTCCATTGAATAGAGGATTGGGTAAAGAAGGAGGAAGGGGAAAAGTAGGAAGTTGAATGTATGTGTGTGTGTGTCTGTGGGGGGGGGGGGGGGGTAGTTTTTTTAATACACTTACTAAAAGTCAGGAGACTCCTTGTACCTTTCTGCTCTTATAGAGCATCCACACTTTAATGATTGGAGGTGTTTCTTTTTTGTAAAGTTAACACAAATTTGAAATTATTAAAACAATGCAAAGAGTAATTTGTTAATTATTGCTCATTGTTCATATTTATTTTTGATGAATCCTTATTTCTTAGTCTCAAAAAAGTACTTTGTAATATCCTTTAAAAGAAAATGTCTAAACCTTGATAAACTCAAAAACTTTGTTTTAAATTCTCCCCCCCCCCCCCCAAAAAAAAAATAAATAAATAAATAAATAAATAAATAAATAAATAAAATTAATAAATTAAAATCATGATATCGAGGTTTTGCTGTATAGAGAAATGGGAAAATAACAAAAAGTAATATAAAAAAAGAATATTGTCTTATGTAGCTTGAATGTTTGAATTTTCTTTTGATAAGGTATTTTTTCTATTAACTGTTGAAATAACTCTATGTTAATTTATTCATATAATAGGTTGTTAAATTGCATGAAAAGCCTAATGATAGAGTGAAGTTTTTAGTTTTGTTGTGTGATGATGATGATTTAGAAACTTCTAAAGCTGCAGCTGGTGCTTTGGCTATGCTGACTAGTGTCAGTAAAAAGTCTTGCAAGAAAGTATTCGAGGTAAATCCCTTCTCACTTCTCATAAAACTTGTGTAGCTATAGTAAAACTTTAATATCCCTTTATATGCTTGTAGTAAATCTTCCCCCAACATTAAAAAATGTAGTTTTATTTATTTTACTTTTGTTCCTGGCTGACATTATTAGATAAACTTTATTGAATTTAGGACTGTTCTTTTTCATGTCATTAATTTTGAATGCTTTTTTTAGATTTATTTAGCTATATCACCTTTTTATTTTCTTAATATTTTTCTTGTGTTTATACTTAGAGTTTTTGTAGTTTGATTTTGCTTCAACTGTGCAGGTCTCCCACTGCTCCCTATATTATTAAGAATTTGTTCAACAGTCTCCTATATTTCCTATATATATATATTAGGGTGGGCCGAAAAAAAAATTTTTTTTTCTTTTTGATTCGCTATACTGCGGAAAACTTGTGTCTAGGGTAGCTTAGTAAAATACAATAACAAAATAAATAAATTTTTACATTTGGCAGTAGTGCATCAGACCTAAAATTGGAGAAAAACACGATTTTGATAATTTTTCTAATAAATGTAAATAAATCAAGTAACTTATATAACAAGCAGCTATAGACATATTTTAGTAGAAAAGAGTATAGGAATGAAAAAATAAATACATTTTGCGACACGCTGGCAGCAGATTATGTTAAAAAAAAAAAACTTTTTTTTTTTAAATGACAAATTTTCATTGAAATAAAAACTACTTTTCTGATTGTATTATTACATGATCTGATTACCTTTATCTGATTGTACCTGAGTGTAATTTCACTTTGTAATAAGATATAGTCCTTTACTTGCCTTTACTGTCTTTTGAAAGTTTGAAATAAGATTTGGTTGAAAAACTAGGCATTGAAGATCTCGAGAAAAGTGTCATTCTTATAAAATTATTTCTGGACCCGAAGACTTTTTGTAATGCCTCGGTTGCCAGCTTCACGCACCGTTCTACTGTTTGGGTGTGACATGGGAATTGGTCAAATTTCCACTGGGCAGCTGTTTCACCTGATTCGACCTTGGACCAAATCTCTTCGTTGGTGACTCTTCTGAGAAAAGGTGGTGATGAAAGTGTAGATAGAAAAAATCGAAAGAAAACTACTGCTTTTTCAATAAATTTCAAATATTCAAGTGCGATGTGCTACCGCCAAACATAAAAAATGATTTAATTTGTTTTTGCATTTTATTAAGCTACCCTAAAGCCAAGTTTTCTGCAGTATAGCGAATCAAAAAACAAAAAAAAAGTTTTTTCGGCCCACCCTAATATATATATATATATATATATATATATATTTATATAGATTACCCCAAAAGATTAAAATGGTCATAATACATGGCAAAAAAATTACAATCAGCCTTTTCGAATTTACATTTTTAGAATCGGCGCTGATTAATAAAATGATGGTAGTTTCTTTTCATGTTCCTTAACTTTATTATTTTGATTGGAAATTCTTTATTTGTACTTTTCATCACATTGATAGAGTTCAAAATAGTTCCATGAAATTAACTTGATTGACATACTTCAGTTTCCTCCACAAGGGCAGTATCTAATGTTATTAAAGTTAGTCTTGAATCAGCCAAAAGTTGAATTTGTCCGTCACATAATTCACAAAGTAGATGATCTCAAACCATAGAATTGAGTTGGTTATCAAAATTGGAATGTTCCGATAATATTTGAAGAACAGCAATGAAATCTGAAAATGCTTTTTTTTTTTTTTTCTCGCTAATCTCTTTTATTGAATTTGAAATGGCAGAGGATTTTGGAAAATATAGAAGAATAGTGATTGTTCTATTTTTCAAGGATATCACCAAATCCTACCATTTTGTAAGTATCAAGTAGGCATAAAGAATGAAGCACAGAATATAAAAAACTCCACAAGCACTTAAAAATACTCCTTTTCTTTTCATTATCATCAATGCTGTTAGCCATAAAGTAGAATATCAAGTGCTCTTTATATTTAAACCAATCAGTTTTACCTATAAGAAATTCTTTTATGTGGCCAAGAAAAAAACATAGCTTGTTATTCTATGAAAATTCACTTAAAAAACTGTAAATTTCCGCCAATGTTATATAGAAATGTGCAAAATTGTAGAAGGTTATACACCTGGATTAAATACAGCACAGAACATTTATTCATATGTATGCACATACACAAAATAATAAATTCTAAATTCAGACCATAACTATAATTAAGGATGATCCAGAACAAATCAGTCTTAAGTGCAGAAGGATCATGACCCAAATTCCTATGAGTTGTTTGCATGTGCTTGTGAATAATTGTTCTTTGCTGTGCTTAATTCTGGTAGGCATTCTTTAGCTCCACAAATTTTTTAAAGATGTATAATAAATATATTATAAACTGTGTCATGAATGTCTGTATCAGTGAACTGATACAATTGCACACTAATATTTAAGTTGTGGGTTATTGGGACTCAACATAAAATTTGCATATTCTTGCAGAGTTTATTAATAACTAAAAAAAATTAGTTATAGTGATGTAGATATACTGATATCTCTTTCTTAACAATCCTATATATTTTTTTCCTTATAGACACTCTTGTATTTTCCTTTATTTATTTATTATTATTGTTATTATTATTATTATTATTATTATTTTGAGATTCCTATATTTTATTTGATTCTGGCGGGACCTCTGAATTATTTGAAAAAAAAAAAAAAAAAAAAAAGAAATTATTCCTATGGTTCTGATGTACACTTGTTGCGTCAAATAATCAGATCAAGCAACCAGCTTGATCTGTGCTTAAATGTATGTACTATACATGCTAATTTTACTCTCAATTCAATTTACTTGCTTAATTCTTTATCAAATGGGGAGTTTCCAACAGAGATAGCAGGAACACATTTGCCATAATTTTCATATAATTTTTATTATATATCGACATTTTTGTTTTGTTTCCACTTGCTTTTCAGTTGCAATACGTTCACTTATGTGGAGACTTTTAAAACTATTAAGTAATCTTCTCTAATGCCAATTGGCACATTTTAGCAAATATGATTTGGCACAATAGAGTTACTTTTGTGTCAGCCCTTTGATGACATCCACATTCACATTAAACCATATTGTGGTTAGCATCTTTCATATTTGACAGCAATCTTGGAATGCACTGACTTTCTCATAAATGCCAAACACTATCCAATTGTTTTATCCTTGTTCTTTTTTTTGTGATACTGTTCAAGAATTTTCATGACTACTTAACTTTCTCATTTCGGCATTTATGCTTCATGTTCACTTGCTTTTCAGTTGCAGTTTGTTTCAGTACACTACTATTATCATCACATTCGCTGTGATTGTCACTACATTCACTACCACTTAAAAGGTTTAAAAGATATTAATTAAGAATAACACTGCTTACCTGCAAAGTCTGTTGTTTTTTAAGGGTGATCCTTTTATTTTATGACTCCTATTTTATGATCCTATCTCTCTCCCTTACATTCAGACATTTCAAGTGTTTTCTTGAATATTTGATATATACAGGGTGTTTCCTAAAAGATGGGCAAAACTTTAAGGAGGTGATAGTACACATCCAAACAAACAACTTCCATTAAAGAATGCATGGTCGGAATCAAAATGCAAAGGTGCTAGAGCGTGTTGAAGGTGATGTTGTCATATGAGACAAAAACACACAAAGAACAATTAAGTGACAAAAGCAAGGTGGGAAACCATTCTTCGTGCAATCATTGAGCTTCTGACCCATTTCCATTTGTAGATCAATAGAGAAAATGCATATAAGCCTTTTCCCTATTAGTGAAGGGCAACATTTTTCAATACGTTCCTACCGCAATTGAAAGTTGCACATTCTGATCAGTGGCTTTTATGTATTAATCAAGGCGAAATTTCGCAAATGTGTTCTTCCCCATATCACATTTGCATGCTATTGCTGTCATTCTTCTCCTGATATCTTGCAGTAAGAATGGAGCTTTAACGTTTGCATGGACCAAGTTTCCAAATCCACCATCACCTTTGCATTTTATTTCTGGCCATGCATTCTTTTATGAAAGTTGTTTGTTTAAATGCATGTGTACTATCACTTAAAGTTTTTCCTATCTTTTATGAAACACCGTGTATATACTCTTTAAAAAAAAGTAACTAACACTGCTGCTGCCATAATTGAATTTATTGTAACGTTTCCAATTTTTCAGTTGATCCTGCAAAAACTCTATTCTGTATAAAAATATGAAACTGATAGTTTTATAAAGAAACATATGATAACATTCTGAAGCACACAGTTTTTAAATCACAGAATTATTTTAAGCACTATTTAATTTTAAAGTTGGTCAAGATAGTTCAGTTACATAAGTTTTATTAGATCAAAAACTATGTATAGCAATTTCTTGTTTTTTTTGTTTTGTTTGTTTCGTTTTTTTCCTATCTTCAGGTGTATACTTGACTAGATTGTGAATTTTTTATTAAAATTTCATTATCTGAATAGAGATTTGATTCACAGTCTGAAAAAGCCATTTATTGTGGCCATATTTTAAAAAGCTCACATAATATTTCCAAACGCTTTTCAATTGAAAAATATATTTACAGTAAAATAGAAAGGCCATGATCTTAAATGTATTGTAACACTGCAATTTTAGTATTTTTTTTTTTTTTTTTTAGAATGAAGCTTATGCTAAAAGTATATATATACTAGGGTGCTTTAAGGATACTATACTAGGCTGCATTAAGGATACTATACTAGGCTGCATTAAGGATACTTAATTGAAGTGCAGCAGATTAGTTTGTGTGTGTAAAATGCAGTAAGCTTATCTTACCACGGTTGAAAGTAGCTCTTAAGAAAATATGGTACTTATATGTTACAGGGTTCGCACAGACTCCTTAGACTCCTTGGAAACTCCTTAGAAATGAAAACTTTCCCAAGTAGTACTTAGAACTACTTAGATAAGCAAACCACTCCTTAGATACTCCTTAAATTGTATTGTGGCTTCGGACGCAAGCGATATTGCTGCCGAGGGAAAAAAAATCGTGATTGTAAAACACGCGGTTAATCCTTTATGCACGTCATTCATCTGCAGCACAACATTGATTGGTTAGGATAATCTTAATAGAAGGGCTCCCACTAGGTCCGTAAAGACCGTTTTTCGATACTGTTAACCGACCTTTATTTTAAATTTTATCGATGTTTGGCATTTGGCCAAGAATCTCGGAAAAATCGCGCTTTTCGCGAATATGTTCTAAAACATACCGTCAAATTTCGTCAATTGCGACGAATTTCTCTAACAGATCGCGGAAAAACTCTACTTTCTTCAAAAGATCGTGAAAAAGACGCGAATTTCTTAAAAAACAGCGAATTTACTCAACGGGTCACGAAAAAAAAATGCGAATAAGATTGATAAAAAAAGCAGACTTCGTCAAAAGATCGCGAAAACACGCAAATTTCTTCAAAAGATCCCAAAAATGCGCGAATTTCCTCAAAGGATCGCGAAAAACGCGCGAATCTTCTCAAAGGATCGCGAAAAGCGCGCGAATTTTCTCAAAGGATCGCGAAAAACACGCAAATTTCGTCAAACGATCGCGAAAAACACGCAGTTTCCATCAAAAGACCGTGAAAAAAATGTCAGTTTCGTCAAACGATCGAAATAAAACGTGAATTCCATTAAAAGATCGCGAAAAAACGTGAATTTCCCCCATAAGATCGCTAAAAACGCGCGAATTTCCTCAAAAGATCGCGAAAAATACGCGAATTTCCTCAAAAGATCGCGAAAAATACGCGAATTTCGTCAAAATATCGCGAAAAACACGCAAGTTTTTTGTCAAAGGATCACAGTAAATATTGTGAAGGTTTATCTTTTACCTATTTTCTTTCTTAGGTCGCGCGTCACTGTGATGTATAGTTTGTTTTCCTGTTAAGCACATCGATCGCGATCTTACTATCACCGATGCGCAATCTCTCTTAACAAACGCACATGCTTCTTGCTCCTTCTATTTATAGACGTAACTTCCGGTAATAGGAATTGTATTTTCAGTATGTACGTATTGCGTCATCGCCACGTGCCTTTCCTGATTGGAGGCTGGGACTGCGCATGCGTAAAACTGTATTAGGCACTGATAAATACTTCTGCAGAGCTGATCTGCTCTCTATTATGCTTGTGTTTCTCTTGAGTGTTGCACGATGTTTTGAGTTATGCATTTTTCACCTTTACAGGGTGCAGGGGTAGTCTGTTCATATTTTACAATATTTAAGTTTAAATAAATAGTTTAGTTTTAATGTTAGCCATCTTTATTCAGAAATCAGTTAGTATTTGTTTTCTTTACCATATGGATTAACCACCCATGTTTTAGTAAGAGTGAAAAGGTCAAACGATCGAAATAAAACGCAAATTCCATTAAAAGATCGCGAAAAAAAAAACGAATTTCCCACAGAACATCGCAAAAAAAAACACAAATTCCATTAAAAGATCCCGAAAAAAACGCGAATTTCCCCAGAAGATTGTGAAAAAAAGGGAATTTCCCCAGAAGATTGTGAAAAAAAAGGGAATTTCCCCAAAAGATTGCGAAAAAACACGAATTTCCCTAGAACATCGCGAATTTCATAAGATCGCGAAAAAATGCGAATTACGTCAAAGTTTCACCATCAATGAAAGCGATTACCGCTGTTCTAAAAGTATAAATTCAAAACTTTTTATATTTTTCCTTGTATGTTGCGTTTAGCTTTTTTTTTTTTTTTTTTTTTTTTTTTTACCTTTTAAAATTTTCTTTTAAGATGTATCATGTTTGTGATATACATAAGAAGTGTTTTGGGTTTGATTAATCTCTATTTATATTAACAATTGGTCACTGCATAAAAAAGTTGATTGTCTATTTTGTATTTAAACTTAGGAAATCAGTGAGCAATATATTGTGAATACTGTGCAATTTCAGCACTAACAATTAGATTCTAATAGAGTAAAATTTGTTTTTAAGATGTTTTTCTCTCCAAATTGGGCATTAAAAATTGGAGTGTGCATACCTCATAACTATGCAGCACATAAAAACAACAACAAAAATGGCAAATCCTTAAAATTTTTTGGACTCCTTGGATTTTTTCGGCACTGCTTGGATTTTTTCTTCCCAATTCTGTATGAGCCCTGATGTTAGCCAAGCACAGGTGATGGATCAGTAAATATATAAACCTTTCATACATTTAATTTAAATTACAGATATTACATATATTTTAAATACATGCCTTTCACTCAGTTTATTTGAAATACTGTAATTTAAGGAAGAAACGCTGCACCCATTGTAATTACCGCACCCTCAAAAATTGACATTGTTTTTTGTTTTGAAAAAAAATCGGCATAATCGCTGCACCCATCGTAAACACCACATTCCAAGGGAATTATTTTGCCCTATTAAGAAGGCAATAACATACCCAAAATATCGCATAAATACGGCTAAAAAACTGAATTATTAAACTAATTAAATTATTAAAATAACTAATTGTCTAAAAATATGTAGGATTAAAATATTTATAGTGTAAAACCGATTTTCCAGAACTTCCAAATCCGGAATTTTTTCCTGAAACTTTTTTTGATGTGTTGTCTTTTTGCTTTAAATGCATACCGTAAAATCCTGAAAATACCACTGCTCCCAATTTTGAGCAAATTTCATTTTTCAAAAAGAAAAATCAGTTTGTAAGCCCTCCACCAAAAATCTTTTTTCTTTAACAATAATAATAAAAAAAATCCTTGCACAATTCCTTCCTGCGTAGCCAACTGTATTTATCCCTCCAAAGCTGATGATCTAATTCCGATAATGTTGACTTTCCAGTTCATGGAAGTTGACTAAACAAAACAAAGTTCAGATAGTTCTCTTGTTTTTCTTTGGAGTTGTTCTACAATGGACCTTTTTGTAAGGTGCTGTAACTTTTTAATAACTTATTATATTTCAATAAAAATTTGTTACACAGCCTAATTTACTATTATTGCAACTTGCTGAAAAATTGAATGGAATCGGTAAATTATCAGAGAAGATATCAATTGTTTTTTTAATAGTAAGAAAGAAAACTTGCTTTGCTTATCGCTAGATTTCTTTTTTTGTTTGCTGCTCAATAATTTCTTTTTCCACACTCAAACAACACGAATCAGATGACAGATTCATGAAGTCCTTTTTATATATAAAAGAATAGAATTTGAATATTTCCACCCTTGTTTTTGTGTACTGAAAAAATTTTAAAACTTTTTTGGAACATTTTTTTTTAATTTTCAAATATTTACGGAATATGCTTTAATGTGTACCAATTAATTTATGTTAATAGACATTAATGTTAATAAGTATCGAGGAAATTTTACAGAAAATTCCATTTATAAGCCCCTTTCTCACTTTTGTCAATGTTTTATATTGTCAGGGGATGGGAGGGGGCTGTTGTTTGGAATTTTAAGGTACATATATTATTTGAATACATGTTACTAATAACAGCTTCATTAACTAGCTAAGCAATATTTAAGTGAAGCGTTTAATAACTTTGGATGAAAGAAAATAATTATCGGTGGATCTTTAGTAAAGAAAAAACAATGGCAGAATGAATTTGGTGCCCCTCAATTTTTGGCTTCCAGCGCAACAGCCTCCTTCGCCGATACTTAATCGATTAAATATAATCTAAAATTAATATTAACATTTCAAAAATAAAAGGTATTTTTAATGATATAGATGATTTCAGCTGTGCAAACTGGAATAATCTGGAAAGTTTGATAAAATAACATGTTGAGGTATTGCATTTATTTTCTTTCATACTTTTCACCTTATCAAATATAAAAATGGGAGTTTCAAGATTCCGCACTAATGGGGGATCGTTATAACAGGGAATTTAAAATGCTCTTAAAATTAAACTTCCTAAATTATTATTTTATAAATAATCAAAAAGATTTTAAAAATCTGTGTTATCAGGCTGGCATAAGAAAGTAAATTTAAAAATCCTCCTCTAATGAAAGATAGTTATAAAAGTTGATCAATCAATGACATAACAAAATATTTCCTTTCCAATGGATATAATAGTGATTTGTAACTGAACTAAAATGTACTATCAAAAGAGAAATTTCAACTGCGAAATTCTGAAAAACGGCTTTCCAATACTATGTTTCTACAGTGCAGTGCAATAAAAACAAGCTTCTATTGTCCCTCCCTGCTTATCCCATTCACCATATTTCTTGGAAAAGGGTGACTTGTGGTGTATTGCATTCGTTGATTTATGATCAGCAACATCCAGATCACGGGAAAAAAAAAGAAAAAAAAAAGTGATTTTTTTTTTTTTTTTTTTTATACACTGAATATTTTGCTCAAAGTTTTTGTAAATGCTACAACTCAGAAATTTTAACTTTTAAATACATAAGCGCTGCGGCGTTTCTTTCCTAAATTATGGTACAAAAGAGAAAGAAAAAAAAAAGAGAGACAATAATATATTCCAAAACATTTTATTCCAACATCAAAACGCTGTTTCTATATTTTATACATGCAAAAAATGAAGCTAAGATTGGAAAGGGAGCGGGGGAGGGGGGCAAGATTTGTGCCTGGCTAACATAATTTATAAAAAGAAAAGAACAATACCACTCAAGTTCACGATAGATTGTGTGTATGATTGAATTTTGAGAAGTACAATCTTGTCCATTTCATTGTCAGATTAGAGTGGATGCATAGGAAGTTTTACTTGCTTTCGGCTTGCTGCACTTCAATAAAGTATTTTTTCTTCTTAAAATGAATCCATATCCATTTAAAAAAGAAAAAAAAGACACTTATTTTTTTTTTCTGTTTGTAAATTTTCTGTTTATGCATATTTTGGAACTATGTACTAACCCAGAGTGCCACTAGCCTCTTTTTTCCCTTCCAAAGTTCACAAATATGACACTGTTTGAAAATTTCTATTTTCTAAACTTTTATTTAAAAAATAATAATATTTTAGTTTTATAACTGTCAACAGAATTAATGATTCTATTGACTTCCTCCTTTGACTAAATTAATGTTATAAATAGTGATTTTTCTGACGTAATTTGCAGGGTTCGATTTCTTCTGGAAAAAGCCCAAAGAAACTGGAAGAAACAAACAGAAAACAAAACAAATTTCCATTTTAATTTATTATATCTAAAAAAGTTGCAACTTATATGATAAATTCCTAAAGAATAACACTTTCTTCCACTTGGAAGAAACCTGTTTCTTCTGGACAGTTATTTCTAGGGGGGGGGGGGGGGGGGCTTCTGTAGTTTTTTTCTACTTTTGAAAAAACTTGCCAACTCTGGTAATTTGTCATTATTGTCGAAGATCTTTTTGCATAATAGATGGAAACTTGAACTTTAAATCTCTATCAAAAAACAAAATCTTCATAATGAAAAGATATCCAAGAATAAAAATCTCTCCTAGATTCATGATTCTCTACTTTTCTTTATTTTCGTTGAAGATATTTCTAATTTTTGTATGTTTTTGAACATTTTAAGTTTTAATATCTTTTTTGTATTAAGTTGATGGATTCTTCTCTTTACTATTGCCTTTTCTTTTTATGTATACTTTTCAACAAGTTTACTGTTTTCATTCATTATATCTATAAATTAATAACTCTTTAAATGTTTTCCATTAAATATAGATGTATACTACTATTTTCTGTTTGTTTGAACCTGTTTGAAAGAGAGGTGGCGCCATTCTGCGTTTTCCAGACGCATGTTTTTTTTTACTTACTTTTTCGTTCTATGTTTTTTGTAGTCTGTCTTGTGTTGTCATTCAATAAATACATTAAAATGTGAGCTCGTGCTTTCTACTTCCAAAATATCAGCGGAGTCGGATCATGGTTTCAGGGCATGAGGTATTGTTGTGTTAGTGTTAGTTTTCCTGCTGTTTGTGGAAGTTGAAAGTATAGTGATTTTAAAGAGAATGTGTTCGGGATTTTAAAAAAAGAGATGTATTCGGCGTTAGGATTACGTAACTTCATGGAACATTTTGTGGATAACAGAGGTGAGTGTTAGTTTCGTTTTGATTTTGGTATTGTAGTAATGTTTGTGAGAAATAAGTAGGGAGAATAAAGTTTTTATTTGTCTTCGTATAGAGATGTTTAGGTTTTGGGGTAATTTAAGTTTGAGAAATGGTATTGTCGTTTGAAAGCTGTGTAGTAGAGAAGGAGAATTTGTTATTTTGTTGATTTTTGTTTATTGTATTTTATGTTGTATGTTGAAAGAAAATTTGTTTATTGTGTAATTGTTGTTTTTTAAGTAGTATTGTTGAATTTAGCGAAATGTCTGATCTAGAAAAAAGTAAGAATAAACGGAAAGCAGTTAGAACCGCGACCACAAAATTGTTAAACAGCATCGAAGAATTGTTTAAAGAAATAGATTCTGTTAGTGTAGATATTTTAAATGAAAAATTAATTTTAATTGTAGATAAGGAAAATGCGTTAAATGAATTAAATAAAGAAATTGAAGCTTTGCTTCCCGCTAAAGATATCGAAAGTGAGGTAGCGAACTCAATTGAGTATTGTGAGAATATTTGCTTATGGAAACAGCGAATAAAAATTCAAATTGGAAAATTGAAAGGTCCCGAAGTAATTGAACCGAAACCCTCAATAAACGAAATAACTGTTAAATTGCCAAAATTAAATATTAAACCATTTTATGGTGATTCTGCTTATTGGTTGGAATTTATGGTCAATTTGAATCTGCTATTGATAAAAATCCTAATCTTACGAAAATAGATAAACTGAATTATCTGAAATCTTATTTAAATGGTCAGGCTGCGAGTTCGATTGCTGGGCTAGCAATTACAGAACAAAATTATGACGCAGCAATCAACATTCTTAAGAATAGGTTTGGTAATACAAATACATTAATACAAACACACATGAACGGTTTATTGAGAATTCCTGCTGTTCATAATTCGCAAGATACGATTGGCTTAAGAAAATTATTTGATAGAATTGAGAATCAAATTAGAAATGTAGAAGCCTTGGGCGTTAGAAAGGAAACATTTAACAGTTTGTTAGTACCCATAATTTTAGATAGGATTCCAAAAGACCTCGTTCTAGAGTTTAATAGAAAATATCCGATTATCTATACATTTGAGGATATACATACTTATCTAGAAAACGGAATTCAATCAAGAGAAAAAACGTATTTAGTTCCATCAAAATCTGATCCTTTCAAGATAAAATATGAGAGTAGTAATAATGAATACAAAGGCAATTTTAAGTTTGATAATAGAAGATTCGATCAGATACGACCAACCGCAACCGGGAATTACGTGTCCAACGTAAAAAAGAGCTGTGTGTTTTGTGACAGTGCGGAGCATGAATTTTGTGAGTATAAAACAGTAGAAAATAGGAAAAACAAATTAAGATCAGACAATAGATGCTTCAAATGCTTTTCTAAAGCTCATTATAGCTGCTTGTGTAGATTAAAATTTGAATGCAAATACTGTAAAAGCAAATTTCATAATTATATTTTGTGTAGTAAGAATAATGTTCAAAAGGAAACGCCGAATGTAGATACTAGTAATACTGAATCGGATAGCTCTGTTACTATGCAATGTAATTCTTCTGTTTCAAGGCCAAATATTTTGTTATTAACATGCTCAGTGATTGTTAGTCCCATTAATGAAACAAAAAATGTTAAAATCGCCCGCCTTTTAATGGATAATGGTTCGGAACGCTCGTGGTGCACACGATCCCTAGCGAATTTTTTAAAGTTAAAACCAATTCGAAAAGAAAGATTATCATTGCTTTGGTTCTGAAAAAGCGAAAGAAAAAATTTATGACGTTGTTAAATTGAAATTAACAAGCAGAACTGACAGTCATCAATTTATTGAGATAGAAACATTAATTACTGATACAATAACTGCGGCTCCAGTCAGCGTACCAGATGTAGAAATTCAGGATGTTTTGAAAGGCAATGGGATAATTTTAGCTGATCAATGTAAAAATACTGATCAGTCAATAAACATTCTAATTGGAGGAGATATGTTTTGGAACATTATTAAGAACTGTGGCTTTCAGAAAGTAAATAAAATGCTTACTTGTGTACCGACGATATTTGATATACTCTTCAAGGCTGTCAGCAGACGGATAATAAATCTAGTTGTGTAAATATAGTATCTGCTAATTTAAGTTTGGGAACAGATGTTCAGATGTTATGGGATTTAGAGAATTTGGGTATAAGAGATAAGGATGAATTATCTATTACTGAGAAATGTCTTATTGAACAGTTTGAAAATAATCTAAAGTTTAATGACGGTCGTTATGACGATTATTATGGAAAGACGCGCGCCCGTTGAGTTGCAGAGTAATTTCAGGTTAGCTAAAAGGAGATTTGATGATTTAAGGAAATGTTTTGATAAGAGTGAGTGGATCGCGAATGAGTATAAACAAATAATAAATGAACAGATGAGTAAGGAAATAATTGAAGAATGTGGCAGGGATGATAATGAGTATTTTATGCCACATCGAGCCATTGTAAATACAAATAAAGAGACGACTAAAGACTAAAGTTCACATTGTGTATAATTGTAGCTCTAAATCGAAAGAAAATCTGTCATTAAATGACTGTTCGGAAACTTGCCCAAATTTAAATCCAAATGTACTAGATATTATATTGAATTTTAGAAATTTTAAGATCGCATTTAACGGTGATATTGAAAAGGCATTTTTAATGATAAAAATAGCGGAAGAAGATCGCAAGTTCTTAAAATTTCTTTGGTTTGCTGACAATAATGAAACAGATTATAAAATTATGCATATGAATAGATTGCCATTCGGGTGTAAAATTTCATCTTTTATTCTGAGTGGAACTATTAAGAATCACATTCGAAAGTATGAAATGAATAAATCTATGTCGGTGCATATGTTAAATACATCTTTATATGTCGACGACTTATTTTCCGGTGCTAAAAGTATAGATGAGGCATATAATTTATCTCATGATGCTGTTTCAATTTTGAGGGAAGGTGGTTTCAACTTGCAAAAATTAAGGTCAAGCTCTTCTGATTTGGAAAAATTATGGGAACAAAATGGATTAAATGTTGGTAAAAGGGGTCAGTTGAAGGTATTAGGGTTGAACTGGAATCCTGAGGATGATGTTTTATCGTTAGAGGTTAGATTGTTGACAGATAGCTTGGGGTCAATAAAAAATACAAAACGAGGTGTGTTAAGAGTGGCTGCAATGATTTTTGATCCGATTGGTGTTACCAGTCCCTTTATTGTGAGAATAAAGCGCTTGTTGCAGGAAATTTGGGAAAGAGGTATTAATTGGGATCAAGAGTTGCCTGATGATCTGAAGGAGAAGTGGTTAGCGTGGTGTTCGGAAATTGAGGGCTAGAGGAAATAAAAATCGGTAGGAATTGTTTGTTAGGACATATTAATGATAAAGTTACGGGTATTGAATTGCATGTTTTTTGTGATGCCTCGCCAATTGCATATGGAGTTGTTGCTTATTTTCGTTATCAGGATGAATTTGGTAGAGTAAAAGTATCATTTGTCATGTCAAAAAATAGAGTCGCTCCTCTGAAGAAACTCACGTTGCCCCGATTGGAGTTAATGGCGGTATTGATTGGTGCTCGAATTGGAAAATATATTTGTAGTTTTTTGATGATCTGATAACTAAAACAGTATATTGGACAGATTTGGAGATAGCTTTGTATTGGGTCAAAGGATGTACGAAGCATTGGAAATAGTTTGTATCCAATAGAGTTATGGAAGTACAAGAGAAAACGGATCCGAAATGTTGGTTTCACTGCAGGTCTGAGAATAACCCAGCAGATTTAATAACTAGAGGGATATCTGTCGTAAGTTTAATTGGCAACGAGAAGTGGTTTTATGGACCGCATTGGTTACGGGAAAGTGAGGAAAATTGGCCTAAACAATTAAAAGTGAAACAGGTGGATAAGAATTCTATAGAAAATGAGGAGAAGGCGGTTTTGGTCACAAGTATGGTTGTCAAATCGAATATAGTTGAGGAACTTTGGAGTAGATTTTCTAGTTGGAATAAATT
The DNA here is from genome assembly GCA_963932465.1 of Maratus speciosus. Classification (NCBI taxonomy): domain Eukaryota; kingdom Metazoa; phylum Arthropoda; class Arachnida; order Araneae; family Salticidae; genus Maratus; species Maratus speciosus. The sequence continues at coordinate 206,954,669 of OZ010793.1, read as the reverse complement.
GCTCAGAGTAGTTGCTTGGTGTTTAAGGTTTGTTGGCAACTGTAGAAAATCAAAGGTTTTGACACCATATCTGGAAGTGAAAGAATTAAATAAAGCTCATAACGCAATTATGCGATCAGTTCAAAGTAGCGAGTTCTATAATGAGATAGAACAGTTAAAAAGGCAGAAGTGTCTTCAACCATCGAATAAGTTAAGCCAGTTGAGCTTATTTTTGGACAGTGAAGGACTAATTAGAATAGGTGGCCGAATAAAGCATTCGAATTTGAGCAACACTGTGAAACATCCGATTCTCCTACCAAAAGACCACATTATTACTAAGCTTTTAATCACCTATTTTCATTTGAAATACCTACATAGTGGACTGCAGTTGACCCATTCATTCTTGCGGCAAAATTACTGGATTATTAGAGCCCGTGTCGCTATTCGTCGAATAATCTGAAGTTGTGTTATTTGCATACGCCATCGCACAGAACTTTCAAAGCAAATGATGGCAGATTTACCTTATTCAAGAGTAAATCCAGGCAAACCGTTTTCGAAAACCGGAACCGACTACGCAGGTCCTTTTCATGTTAGTGCTAGACTTGGCAGAGGTATGCGTCCTACAAAAATATATGTGTGTGTCTTTGTTTGCTTTATTACCAAAGCTGTGCACCTGGAATCCGTATATGATTTAACTGCGAACTTTTTTATTTCTACGTTAAAAAGATTTGTTGCACGCAGAGGAAGACCTGAAGAATTATTCAGCGATTGTGGAAAAAACTATATTGGAGCGCGACACATATTGAAAGCATGAGTATCTCAAAATGTCGGACAATATCTTGCTGATGAAGGTATCCAGTGGAGAACAAATGCTCCTTCCGCACCTCATTTTGGTGGACTTTGGGAAGCCGCTGTAAAAACTATGAAATATCATATGAGAAGGTTGATCGGTCAGCAAATTCTGAGTTATGAAGAATTCAATACATATTTAACCGAAATTGAGGCGGTAATGAATTCTCGTCCATTAATTCCAGTCACGGACGATCCTACGGATTTGTCAGCCCTTACCCCTGGACATTTCCTAATAGGAACTAAACTAAAAGCATTAGCGGAGCCTGACATACGGTATGAAAGGATTACCCTTAGAGAACGTTGCAAACTGGTTACGCAATTATCACAATCCTTTTGGAAAAGGTGGCAAAAGGACTATCTAACTCAATTACAAATACGAAGCAAATGGAGAAAAAATTATCCAAATATGCAAATTAATGATCTGGTTATTATAAAAGAGGAAAATTTACCCCTATTAAAATGGAAAATGGGTCGAGTTTTGCAAGTTTACCAGGGCAGTCATGAAAGAGTTCGTGTTGTAAAATTAAGAACTGCTCATGGTGAAATAACCAGACCTATTCATAAACTGGTGCTATTAATGAGTGAAAATTTAAATGAGTAATTTGTTTATTCCATTATTATCTGTTATTGTATAAAGGTTAAAGTTAATCAAGTTTTTCTCTTATGTGTAAGTATTATGTTTAATAAGTTCTATATAACTGTAAGGTATGTATTACGTTCTGTTTAAGTGATATTCTGTATAAATAACTTCTGTTGTATTCTGAAAAAAAAAATTGATATTATGTAATTGATGTCTTAAAAGCCATCAGGCCCCAGTATGTTTGAAAGAGAGGTGGCGCCATTCTGCGTTTTCCAGACGCATGTTTTTTTTACTTACTTTTTCGTTCTATGTTTTTTGTAGTCTGTCTTGTGTTGTCATCCAATAAATACATTAAAATGTGAGCTCGTGCTTTCTACTTCCAAAATATCAGCGGAGTCGGATCAGAACCTATATTTAATTCTTAATGAATTTTTCCTTACTCATTCTGCTAAATCAAATAAATACTCAACCATACTTAATTATGCGAGGGTGAATCCAAAAAAAAAAAGCTTACACGCAGCAACATTTGAAAGTAATTATTGTGGAGGGAGTATTTTTTCTCCAGAGTGGAATTACAGATGGCACTAATTGTCTTACAGCGGTTGTGTGGGTAGGTAGTGTAACTTTGCAACGCGTCAGAGTGAATGAAATGGAAAGATATTGAGAAAAGTGGTCTCACTTGTGCCACTTTGATAAGATTACATGAAGCCTCATACTGTTCACCAAATGCAAGAATTGCTGCAGAAGTTCAAATAGAAAGTCTAAAGCCTAGATTTGGCATCCAGTGGCTATTTCATTTTTCTGAAATTGTAGGAACACTTATCAGGAACAAAGTTATCTTCAGACAGTGATATGAAAGGCCTCATTGGGTAGGGATAAGATTTCTATCAAGCCGAGTTAAACAAGTTGGTCCTGCGTTCAGATAAATGCGTAATTAGATTTGGTGATTATGTGGAAAAGTGCTTGGAAAGTATGCCTCTTAATTCCCTTTTGTATTTTCTTCCTATTGTTAATAAATAATTTTTTATTACGCATGTAGCTTTTTTTTTTTTCTATTTTTGATGCTCCTCGTACTTACAATATTTTATTATTATTATTATTTTTAAAAGCTTTGAATTTAACTTATTTCCTATTCATGTTTACATTTAATTTATTTTTCTTTACATACAAAATCTTGTATTTATATTTTTTTCTGATTACATAATTAATTGGAAAAAAGATCAACTTCAGTAAGATATCCATCATTTATTTCTTGTGTTATATGAAAATCCTTAAAATCTTGTTTGTGTATGTTTTAACCTTTGAGATACTAATTATTTTGTATTAATTTTAGCCAAAGTGCTGGCTTGAAATATTATGCAAACTGTCTGCTAGTGCCGATAAAGACTTATGCTACAGAGGTGTTTGCATTGTTCATAATATCATTCATGCAACTCATTCTTGTGCAGAAAAAATTATTGAAACAAATTTATTGGAGATTTTAATGGCCTTAACAAGACCTGAAGTAGACGATGTGCCTCAGAAAGTAAAAGATTTGGCAGATGCTGCTCTTAAAAAAGCAGAAGAGTGGAAATTAATCAAAACTAATACTGGAGAACTAATCGAGGAAGATTCAGATTAAAGTGAGTATTGTAATAGTTTTGCTAATCAGAATATCCTATTCCTCTCGAAGCATGCATGCTGGCAAAAAAAATTCTCTGGGGGGAATTTACAAATTGAAGTACCTGAGGTCTGCAACCTAGGCCATGTTTTTGATAATGTAGAATATAAACTTGAAATAAGCTAAACTAAGGTTTTTCTTTTTCTTTATGAGAACCTCCATCAGTGTTGAATTAAGACTCTCTTCTCCAGGAAGAATTTCTGAAGCTCCTGGGAAGGAGATCACTTTTGAATTCATCACTGATCATAATAATTTTATACATATGAATGTAAAAAGCAACACAGAAATGTAACAAATGAGAAATAATGAGTGGGAACCCGTCAAATTCGATGGATGAAAATGTTTAAAAAACTGTTCGATTGAATTTACAAAAACTTGAAAAAATAATTGCAATAAAAAATCAATCTTACTTTCATTAGGTTAGCTCTTAAAACAAATATTATTTGAAACAAAAGTTACCAAACTGTTATTTCCATTACCTTAAACTTTTTTAATTAATTTATTCCTATAAGTACTCCCTAAAATGTAACCAAGATAAGTAGTTATGAAGTTATCAATTGAGGTTTTGATCTTTAGTATTATGGAATGAAAAGCAAAAATTGCACTACTATGACACAGTGATGGGCAATTTCGATTTTCTTAATCGATTTAATCGATACTATGACCAACTCGATTTAATCGATTCTATAAATTTTTTAATCGATGTCTCTAAAGGTAATTTCATTTTCCTTAAAAAGTTGAAGGTAAAGTAGTCAGATGTGCTGATACCAAAAGTTACTTCTATCTGAAACATGTTAAAACTTCAAAATTCGCTATCACAGTGTCAAATTTAAATGATAACCTATAGCCATCATGAGGATTAAAAAAGTATAGGTTCGTTGAAATATGTGCATTTTAAAAGAATGCATTTTCCAAACAAATAATTGAATTTTGGCCCACACACTCTTAGATGTCTGCAACAGAAATTTCCAATTCAAGGAGCATAAAAGTGAAACCTGTTGAGCAGTATACATTCAACCTTAATAAGGATCTATTTATGTGATAGTGTAACAGTATATGAAGTTTGAATTAATTCCATGCATTAGTTTTTAGATATAGCTATCACGAATATCCTGTAAAATGCAGTGTAGCAGCGCAGCCTATTATATGATTTACACGAACCTAATCAGGAACAACTTATGTCAATGTGTAACAGAATATTAGGTTTGATGAATTTCTGCTCATTAGTTCTTGAGATATTCTCGCTAACATCATGTAAACCCTGAAAAACAGTTTTGTATTCAGGGGGTGGTACCAGAGGACATCCCCTTGGAACATTGAATAGGAAGATTTGAGATTTTTTGTTTAATGGACAAAAGTCTCTCTCTCTATCTCTCCCCCCCTCCCCGGAACTCTACAATGTCTCTCTCCAGAACCGCAGAAATCCCTCCTGGAGAAAAATGCCTGAATTAAATTTGCTGAAAACAGCAGCATAGCAGTGCAACCTATTATATGATTTGCTTGAAAACCTAATCAGGAACAACATATAGTGTCTAACAAAATATTAAATTTGATGAAATTTCGTTTATTAGTTCTTGAGATATGATCCCTAAAATCGTGTAAATCCTGAAAAACGTGTTGAATTCAGGGGCTGGCCCAGGGGAGGTGACATCCCCCCCTCCTGATCATTGAAATGTTCCCCCAAAAGGTTTGATATTTTATGCTTAATGTACTAAAGTCCAACCTCCCTCCCCTCCTCTGAAGTCTAGAATGCCCCTCGCTGGAGCCGCAGAAATCCCTCCCGGAGAAAAATGCTGAATTCAATTCAGCATAGCAATGCCCCCTGTTGTGTGATTTACACCGAAACCTAATAAGCAACAACTTATGCCAACGTCTAACTGAATGTGAAGTTTGATGAAAATCCGTGCATTAGTTCTTGAGATAGAGCTGTTGCGAAATTCCAGGAAAATGCAGCATAGCAGCACCACCTACCAGTAAATTTACATCAAAACCTAATCATCAACAACTTACGTCAACGTCTAACTGAATCTGAAGTTTGGTAAAAATTCTTGCATTAGTTTTTGAGCTAGCGATCATGCAGAAATCATGAAAAATGCAACATAGCAGCACCACTTACTGGGCGACTTTCACCAAAAAGTAATCAGCTCCAATTTATATGGAGGTCTAACTAAATCTAAAGTTTCAACAGATTCCATGCATTAGTTCTGTAAATAGACCACCCACAATTTTTTCGTCAGAGACAAACAAATATACAGACTAACAGACAGACAATTTATAAAAATAGTAAAATCGTATTCCAGACAAGACCTTCTAAAACTATAAATCCTTCGAAAACCGGTAGTCGAAATTTTTCACGAATCCAACACTTTTCTTTTTCTAAATACAAAAGAAAGCAAGAAAAAATGGACAAATCAATTTACACATAACGTAGGATCAGAAATAGCACATCGATTCAGTACACAGATTCGATGTCGATCTTTAGATGCAGGTTGAATCGTTTTCAAGACGATTCTTTAGATGCAGGCCAGGCAGAATCGTTTTGTGGACGATTCTTTATATGCATGTAGAATTGTTATCCTTTAATTTACTTCAAATCGAATCGCGGTCGATCCACGATTCGGGATCGGGTTAAATCGTTATATTTATTCTTCCAATTTTAAATGTTTTAGTGGCAGAATTGATGTAAAATTTCGTATAGGGAAGGATTTTTTTTTTTTCTCTTTCTTGGTTACATCAGTGTTGAATGCAGGTAATTTTCAATGGGGGGGGGGGATCTGCGACTCTGGAGGAGAGCGTACTTTAGAGATCCGTAAGGGGAGGGGGAATTGCACATTTTTCATTAAAAAGCATAAAATCTTAAAACTCTCGAGGGAGTTTGAATGTTCCGGGGGGAATGTCCCCATGGACCATCCCCTGAATTCAACACTATGTTAAATTGTTATGCTTTTGTTTCGAAGCCCAGTTATTCGAGTTACTAGTTTATTATGTTGTATTTTTCAAGTTTGTCCCTTCAAATCCCCCCCCCCCCCTTCCTCGCCAATCTTAATTTACAGGGCCGTTCAAAATATGCACGCAATTTTTTAAATGCCAAATTCTCGTTCTATGTTATTACAAATCCACATTTTGAAACCTTCACCAAAGATACACTTGAGTACGGAGAAGACATGGTCGGCCCCTCTGACCGTTTGGTACTTAACTGTCCCTTGGGGGGCATAGTTATTGTTTCTTCCAAACCATCTTGTGTAACATATCATTGGAAAGCTTTTAATGTCTTCTTTTATTTTCTGTCCCTCCTTCATCCCCCCTCTAGTTACATGCTGTTGGCACTTTTTAGCTCACAGGCTATCAAAGCCTGAGAGCTAATGTGCCCGCCGGTTCTGCATGTATGTATGCATGCATGTACGTAACGTGATAACTCGATAAAAATATCCGATTTGCTTAAAAAAATTTCTAGGTTCATTCTAATAAGGTGCTTCCCTGATTAGTTTTAGGGGTTCATTGGTTAAGTATAAAGGGGGGAGGGGGCTAATCCCACCCCTCCTTAACTTAGATAAATGGGTTTTTCATGAAGAATTATCAAATTTTTTTATACCGGTTAATTTTAATAACGAGCTTCTCTGATTAGATATGAAGGTTCATTGTTATAGTCTAAAGGGGGGGTACGGGGACTTGGGTTTTTCAATCAGATTTGGTATACCGGTTTATTCTGATAAGGCATTTCCCTAATTAGATTTAGAAGTTCATTGGTTAAATATAAAGGGGGGACGGGGGTCTAATACCCCCTCTTAAATTTAGATAAATGGGCTTTTCTATCCGATTTGCTTCAAATTTGGTATACTGGTTTATTTCGATAAGGTGCTTCCCTGATAACATTTGGAGGGTCATTGGTTAGGTATAAAGAGGGGAAACAGGGGGCAATCCCCCATAATTTATTTTTCGAGGAGCATTATTCTTTGAAACAAGAGTATAATCAGGGCCAGCCCAAAGACATTTTGACGCCCATGCGAACACCCATCGCGACGCCCATATCCCCCCCCCCTCCCCCCTCAAGAAAAATTGCTTGGTTATGGTTCTTAATTTTTTTAAATATTCGTAATTTTTATACATAGTATAATTGATTATTTAAGATATTAATTTAAAGTGTTTCAAAAGCAGATAAAAGTTTCTAAATTTGATCCATCTTTGAGTTTGTATTTGGTAAATTGAAAAATCAAATATCTTAAGAGAAATTTCAATTTTACAGTAATCATCACTCTTAATGTGTAACATTACGATCCAAAAATAAAACACAAGACACATCTCATGATATTGGACGAAAATAACAGTAATAAATTAATTAAAATAAAAACTTTTGTTAGAAGAATACTGTTTGGAATACTTCGACAATTAAAGCAGAATTACTAGAAAGTAGCAAACATGAAAGATGAAAACTGTAATCTTGTCTCGTTATTTAGTACATAAAAAGTACGAATAAATTTCATATTTAAATACCAATTTTCGTAAAGGGCTCACTTTTCATGGTGAAAACTTTTGAAAAATTGGAAGACCCAGTTGCCAATTCAGCTAATCCCGAAAATATAAGTATTCTTATTATTTCTTTTCATTTTTGAAATGGTTCTCTTTCTCTTCTTTTAAAACTATTTTTTTTTTTTTTTTATCCGTGATGTTATTACCAAAAGGGGAAAAAGAAGTAAAATTTATTTTCTTTTAAGTAACCTAAAATAACTAAACATTAAGAAAAATTTACGATTGAGAATAAGAGTTGTATTTATAATAAGGAATACGCTTAACAAAAAATGCCTCCCCCCCCCCCCCCCCCCAAAAAAAAAAAAAAAAAAAGTTTGCCCTTTCCTGGATTTTGTTCTACTGGCACCCACGCTAGAACTAAACAAACCATCCCAAAGAAATATGTTTTTAAGTATTGCAAATTTACGTCTTAGCGGCACGCTGAAATTGGATACACAACGCGTCATTATAATGTATGAATCCAGTTGAATCATAGAGTATTGGTGTAGGACATCATGAAAAAAATCAACATAGCGGACACTAAAAGCAAAAAAAAGTTATTTAACGATAAATGTATTAAATGAAAGATTTTCTCAAAACGATTACAAAATAAAATTTATATGCAGATAAATTATTATTATTATTTTTTTTAAGGGGACAGTTTACCTTTTCAACAATTTTTCTTATTTTTAAAAAATAGGGTTCAAATGGTGAACTCGCTGCATTTCAAATTTGAACTAAAAGTACATTTTGAAAAAAAAAATTAACTGTATGTTTAATTAAAATTTTTAAAAAGTAAAGAAAAAAATTGAATTTTTTAAAATCCCTACTACTTTTTTAAATATTGATATTTTTGCCCATTTTTTTTTAAAGATTCTCATATGTGTATTACACAAGACTGCGCATGGATTTTTAGATACATCTAATATTACATTTAATATAATTTGTTTACTGATATATAAAGTGTAAAACGGTGAAATCTAATACATCTTCATTTCTTCATATACTTTTATTTAAATCCTTCTATGTATAAAAAAAAGTTTTGATTTGGAAATGGACCAATGAAAATCTGCGTAGATATTCCCGGCAGATCGGCATCCAATTTGAATGCTTAAACATGGCCTTTATTCGTCAATATTAAAAAAACTGTTGCATACAAAAATATGAAAATCGGTAGTATAGTTTGATAAACACGCAGATGCAGACAGTTTTCAAATCGAAGAATTATTTTAAGAGATATTTAATGCCAAAGTTGGACAAAATCGTTCCATTAAAAAAGTTTTACAGGAGCAAAAACTGTACATAGGAATTTAATCATTTTTAGATCATTTTATGCGTCAGAATTTCCCGGTGTGCAGACTGCATTTAGTTTTTTAATTTGACTCATTTTTTGAGGTTTTATTTCTATTTTAAATTAAAATTTTGAGCATTTCGAGAGATATTTTTTTACATTTTTTTGAAAATTGTATTAATTTAAACTGTTGTCAACTGTATAAACAGCGCAAACAATAATGTTTGCTTCAAATTAAAAATTCATTTTACACGTGACTATTATAAACAGAAAATATAAAAAGCAGGAACTTATTGAAAATTACGACATAAAAACTATATTTACACGTGAATTTTACAAGAGAAAGAATATTGTAAAATAATAAATTCATTAACATGCGTTAGAAGTCTTAAATAGGAGAATTTACGTCACATTTACGTCACATTACATTTATTACGTAAAATGAACAAAAAATAATATTGCAAAACAGTTTAAATTTAAAAATTGCACGAGACATTTATTTGATATTTTAAGATGATCATAATATTTCATTTCTAACAAAAGTATTTTAACGTGAATATTAAAAAGAGAAAGAAAAGTTTGGTGAAAATTACGTCAGATTATAATTGTCAGATTCAAATTATAATTCAATCTTCCGAAATCTTTTTAAATCCGATCAAATTAGCATGCTGTTAGAGTCTGCGGTGTCTGAACGGGGGTTGACGAGCGTAGCTCGTAGGGGGCAGAGCCCCCTAGTAAAAGAAAAAAAAAATGAAGGCTAATTCCATTCGCAGGTTTATCACATGTATAATAAAGAACATGTACAAAAATGTTTAAATCTCTAACTCAAATACAAAAAAAAAAAAAAAAAAAAAAAAGCCTTGCCATTTAAAACAGGAAACTGAAGAAAATATTGAACATGGAGAAAAAGCCTTTTAAAGTTTTAATTTGTGTGGGTCATTGAGCTGGGTGAATTAACACAAGTGACAATATCTCGCGATATAATTGCCGTATGGGTAAAAAGTAGGTGTGAAAATATTCACATTGAAGCAGGTTTTCATTTAATATTTGTAAGAAAATCGATTTTTTGATCAATTTTGAGATAAACTGCCTCCTTAAATAGGCTCCAGTTTCACAATTTTGTATTGTCAAGCATATGTTGATTTATTCACTATGTTAAAGCTCTTGGCTCCTATTGATGAGAAATCAATTTAAAGTAATTCTGTGTATTAGATTTTTAAATAATAAAATGCATGTCCTGGGGCCGGTGAGGGGGGTGGGGGGTGTGGGGAGATCCTTTGCCCTACTATTTGGAAAAAAAATTCGTTATCTTTGATGATTTTTTAAAAAGTGTAGGGGTAGGGGTAAATGTACTTTTTCGCTTAATTTTAAATAATAAATAAATAAGAGAAAAATTGCGCTTGGGCATAAATCTGTCTGTATGTATTATAAAAAGGTTTAGCACAATATTATCAGAAAGAAACCTTCCCTAAGTAGATTTCGTTCTTCAAATACTTGAGATGCAAATTTTTTTACAAAATAATGAAGAATCTTTGCAATATTGAATAGGATTCCCTTTCGGTTTAGACAAAGTTTGACTCAGTATCAAATACATAATCGTATTCCAAAAAAAATTTTTTTTAATTTTTTAAAATTTCCAGCAGTTTTTATTTTTAAATTAATAAAATTTAATTTATTTAAATTCCAGGATTGCGAAAAATTTATTTTGTAATGGGCCAAAGACTATATTTTACTAATAAATAATGTCTAATGATGAATGAAACAGTGCGTCATTATAACACAATTATATATTTTTATGACGTTATTTTTTACTGGCTTTTCGCTCGGTGTTCCTTTCAGATAATATGTTTCGGAAAACTGGGGCAGTACATAAATTCAAGGAATATAGCATGGACGCCGACTGAACGAAATCTCTGAATTGTGAAGATTTTGGAACAAATGTGTGCCTGTAGTAAGAATAGAAATACATAGTTTAATCTCTTTTTTGTCAGGGAAGTTCTGACCCTCCTCATCCCGTTTAAAATGATAAATAATGGAAAAATTAAACACAAAAAAACTAAAGATTTGGAATGCAGTTCATTAATTGTACTGTTGCTCGAAAATTTTCCCATGTAGGGGGCTGCACCGGCCACGATACCCGATATGTGCCTTAAACCTTTTTTTCCGATCAGCCCGGTTATTGCAAAGAACACGAGGCAGCTGCCCAAACTCTCAACTCTAAAATCTCCCCCCCCCCCCCTTTCCACTTTAAAATCGCTTTTTTAATTAGATTTGCTTTTTTCTGTTGAAGAAATATATTTTTCTTTTTTTACATTTTACTATTTCCTATAGCCTGTAGATTATCCGTGTACAGCAATTTGACCGAAGACCTTTCGTAGTTATTTAGTGCTTTAGCTCAACGCAAAGTTTACATTATTTTGGAGCATTATAAACGCATTTTACGCAAAATGACTTTTTCAAACTAGGCGGGATGAGAGCGTAAAAATTATTAAACCGATCTTGCTATTTTTTTTTTTTTTTTTTTTTTTTTTTTAATTAAAGGTTATAAATAAATTATTATTAGAGCTTTGGACCACTTTCAGCCAATTTTGTAAAAAAAATAAATTTTTGTAGAAACACGGTAAAGTGCAAAAAAATGGGTCAGAAATAGATATTTTTTTCAAATCGCTGACACTTTGTTGATTTTCACCTTTTTATCTCAAAGTGGTTGCAGCTCCAGGAAATATTATCTACTTTCATAATCCTTAACGGAAATTGATTGCAAACAAATGGCGAATTATCGGATTCTGCTCAATTGGAAGGTTCACGGCGCGCATGCTAGGAGATCCACTCACGAAACTGGAGCCACATCATTAATTTTTTATTTAAAAGAATTTAAATGTTCCTCAAATGATAACAAGTAGCATGCAAAATACCTGGGACGAAAATCTTCATTTCTATTACAAAAAATTGCTAAAAAACACCCTTTTTCGGCTTTCTACAAACAGCCCTCCCCCCCCTGATGATTAGAAATTCTGGCTAAAAGCATATTAAAGGAATCCCATCTGAATCTTTGCCCCACTTACCAGGGAGCCATATAAGGTTAGTCGGGCCCTAGTTCCAAACGTTCTCAGTTTAGCGAACGTTCTCAGTTTAGGATGCAACATCCTTCATAATTTCAAGAACTCACAATTTTCAAATACTACGAGCATGCATTGTAACATTAAATATTCTACTAAGTTTCACATTCTCATGAAAATTACTCATTTAAACGAAATAAATAAATGAATGAAGCTGCTTGAAATATCTTTGGTTTGATTCATTTCTATCTGTAACATTCCATTTACAGCAGTTTTATAAAATAATTAGTGGATGACCAAATCGTATTTTCTCGATACTACAGTCATTTTATTAAGAATCTTTTACATACATATCTTTAGTTACATGCCCTTTTTTCATTTTCCATTTTCGGCAAAATTTCTGACACTAACACTGTTGAATATTAGCAGAAGATGAGCTCATATCCAGAAGACACTGAAAGAAAAAAAAACTTCTTCAAAGACGTCTGTTTTTCATTCTAAACTTTTTGTACCTTCAAGCTCCTAAAGGTTTCTTTTTTTCCGGCCATCTGGGGGCCAGTCTCAGATTCCCTTGTAGGATAGGATCTAAAATAATGCGCCTAAATAGCCGGAAGTGATAGAGTTCACCATAAACCTGTTACAAAGTCGAAATTAATTATCATCCCGCGAAGGAAGCATATTTGAATTGGGTAGTTCCTGGGGTTCGCGATTCTGTTTCTTTTCTCAGTATGTCTAAAGCAATTTGAGCATTAATAGCAAAGGACAGAAGCCGTTGTCTGCATGCAAAAATTCAGCGCCCTTGAATACTTTTTTAAACACAACGAAGGACACTTTCTCGAGCCGGCTCCAACCGAACTATAGAAAATGTAAAAGAAAAAAAAAATCAGAATATAAAATAATTTTTATCAGTGCTCTTGTAGGCGCCCCTTTCATCTGGTTGTCGCCCCTCCAGCTCGGCGTCCCGTGTGGTGGCACACTTCGCACACGCCTTGGGCCGGCCCTGAGTATAATATACAGTTAGTGTGAATAGCCTGCTAGCTCAGTGCAATCAGTTTAACTGGGCATTTTCCTTTTTAGCTCACAGGCTATCAAAGCCTGAGAACTAATGTGAGTTCTGTATGTATGTATGTATGTACGTAGTGCGATAACTCTTGATAGGAACATCCGATTTGCTTCAAATTTTTTTCTAGGTTCACTCTGATAAGGCGCTTCCCTGATTAGTTTTGGGGATTCATTGGTTAAGGATAAAAGGGGAAAAGGGTGGCTAGTCCCCTCCTTAATTTAGATAAATGGGTTATTTGATGCAGAATTATGCGATTTGCTCCAAATTTGGTATACCGGTTTATTATGCTAAATAGCTGTCGTGATTAGATTTGGGAGTTCCTTAGTTAAGTATAAAGGGTGGAAAAGGGGGCTAGATCTCTGCCCTTAATTTAGATAAATGGGTTTATCAGGCAGAATTATTTGACTTGCTCCAAATTTGGTATACCGGTTTATTATGTTGGGTAGCTGACATGATTAGATTTGGAGGTTCGCTAGTTAAGTATAAAGGGGGGGGGCTAGACCCCCCCCCCTTAATTTAGATAAATGGGTTTTTCATGCAGAGTTATTCGATTTGCTCCAAATTTGGTATACCGGTTTATTATGTTAAGAAGCTGCCCTGATTAGATTTGGAGGTTTATTGGCTAAGTATAAATGGGGGGACAGGGATAGTCCCCCCCCCCTTTTTAGATAAATGGATTTTTTATGCAGAAGTATTCGATTTGCTTCAAATTTGATATACCGGTTTATTCTGATATGGCACTTCCTTCATTAGATTTGGAGGTTCATTAGTTAAGTATAAAAGGGGGAAAGGGCGGCAAATCCCCTCCCTTAATTTAGATAAATGGGTTTTCATGCAGAATTATCCCATTTACTTTAATTTTTTTTTTCTAGGTTCATTCTGATAAGGAGCTTTTTCTGATTATATTTGAAGGTTCATTGGTTAGGCATAAAGGGGAAATGGGAGAGCTATACCCCTCTTAATTTAGCGAAATGGTTTTTTCATGCTGAATTACTTGATTTGCTTCAAATTTGGTATACCAGTTTATTGTGTTAAGGAGCTTCCCTGATTACATTTGGAGGTTCATTGGTTAAGTATAAAGGGGAAACGGGGGCTGATCCCCTTCATTTATTTTTTAATGAGATTAATCTTTGAAATAAGAGTATAACATACAATTAGTGTGAATAGCCTGTGAGCTCAATGCCATCAGTTTAACTGGGCACTTTTCTTTTTATTTTTGTCTCTCTAGAGTGGTACAACCAGGATCTTCACCATCACCCTCACCTGGGAAGGATTTTGAATCTTTACTACTCATAAACTTAGAAGAAAAAATAATCATTGCTTTATATGATTATAAATTAGATTTTAGCAAATTAGTGGCGTCTAAAAACCAATGCAATTAAAAACATAAGCAACCATTGTAAATTTAAGATTCAGATGACCAAAGTCCCATTGTAAATTTAAGATTCAGATGACCAAAGTCCCATTGTAAATTTAAGATTCAGATGACCAAAGTCTTGTTTTAGGTCAATTTTATATCACCCTTTCATGCTCGGGCTTATTCTTTTTTAAACTGTAAAATATTATTTGCTCTCGCATGAAAAAAAGTAAAAGAATATTTCTTTAAATATAGGAAGTGATCACATGTTTATTAGTAGCAAATTTATCAAAATATATCAAATTTATATCAAATAAAATTTACCAAAATACATTGTGTTGTTAATGCTTTTTAAGCTGCGTTAATATCTAAAATCTGTTTATATTTCTGAAATAAATTTAGTATTTATCTTTTTATCTCTGCTAAAAAGCCTTTTATTTAAAGTAAAATAAATTTAATTACTACTTTCATTAATCTTTCAGATTCTCAATAAATAACTTAGGTATCTGCCTGTTATCACTCTATCCTATTTCTTTTTCTTTGTTTTTTCATAAACAAAATGATCACGGAAGTTACGTCCAACGCTATCAGTGAATGAGTCAATAACTGTTTAGAGTTTTTAGATTAATGCTGGAAAAAAAAGCGATATAATCAAAGGATATAATTTTATTTATTTGTTAACCAGAGAAAAGTATGTTATTTTACTGTTAATGATTCTAGGATGAGAACTTTTTTGTTGTTGTAAACAGCTGAAAATTTGGTAAACATTAAAAAGAAAGATATTTATAAACTGTAAATTGAGATAAAGAAATATATATTTTAAAAATTGAAAGAAATTTTAGCTAAATATATCATTAAAAAGATAATTTTACTTATTCATTGAGGGATAATTAGTATGTGGTATGTGATGATTGGTTAATTACATCATCACAGCTATTTTAAAAGAAGATTTGCAATAATTGCATTCCCCCCACACTTATAGGAGAAGGCCCTAAAAAGACTGAAAAACCATTTAACTTTTTAAATAAATTTAGAGCCTTCAAAATTTCGCTCATCTGCATATTTTTAAGAAGAATGACATTTATAGGAAGTAAGACCCCATCTGTTTGGTTGAAGGAAATAAGAGTAGAAAATACATCTTTTCCGGATGAAAAAAAAAAAAAAAAAATCATTTCTTCCTTTTTTTTTTTTTTTTTTATCTGACCAAGATCTTTCTTAAAAAATAAATTTAAATATAATATAAATTATTATTAAAATTACATCTTAAAAATAATAATTTAAAAAGTTAAAAAACCTTATTATTCTTCTCAAAGGTAGCTTCTGGGTCCCTGACATTGTTTAGGACCCCCATAAATGAGGGTGCGGGGTGAGAGGTAGTCGTTATTTCCCTGCTGATTCGCTACGTTTTGGAATTACTATTTTTCAGCTTATCTGTGAACATCGAAATATCGATTCAAGTATCGATTCTAGCATTTGGGAATTGATTCTTATTGTGATCGATTCTGTTTTATACGATGTCGATTTTAATCGATTCTCAAATTTTCCAGAATCGCCCATCACTACTATGACACAATCAATTTTTTTCTTCAACGAAATCTAAACATTACGTCATTTTCAAATTTACATGCATACCTTTCATGTTCATATTCACTATTTAAAAAATATTTTAACATGCAATAGATGATTAATAAATATATTTCTAAACTACAACTTTGCATGTGAACATTCGTACTCTTGACTTAAGGTTCTAATCTCAGTACCTGTGAAATTCAGAAATTTATTCTTTTAAGAATATCCACAATAGTAAAATTCAGTGTGTCAGAAAATTCCTGGACACATTTTAAAATTCAATATAAAATAAAGTAATTGTCATACAGGAGTGCGGTTTGGATTAAAATGCTTCTCAAGATGAAAAGTTTTCTTCAAGAAAATAAGAATAACTTGTTGCAAATTTCGATCATAGATGGTGCCACTTGTCCATATGTTTGCTTTCAAACATGTATTTTTTCTGAGTTTTCAGATTAATTTTGACGCTGTGACACAACACTGAGGGCTCCAAGTGCTGAGAGTCATCATTTCTGTTTCACAGCGTCAAAATTAATATGAAAATCAGAAAAAAAAACACACATTTGAAAGCAAACATATGGACAAGATGATCGAAATGATCTGTGATCGAAATTTGGAACTAGTTATTTTCATTTGCTTGAAGAAAACTTTTCATCTTGAGAAGCATTTTACCCTAAACCGTGTGCAGCAAAATGCATCCAGGAATTTTCAGACACCCTGTATTTAGTTTTATCAAAGAAAATATTAGTTCCCTTTTTATTATGATGTCATTTTCACTCATCGAAGAATGAATAAGTATTCAAATGTAACCACTTTATGAGGGAAAATGCATAATTTTTTTTAATGCAACGTCATTTCACATTAAAACAAATTTATATATTTTTAATTGTAATGAGGAAATGGCATCAATAAAAATATGGTAATTCCCATTATTCCTTTTTTTTCTGTAACGATGGAAGTTACCCAATTGCCATCACAGTAAAGAAACTTCATAAAACTAGGGGGTTCTGCCCCCTACGAGCTTCGCTCGCCAACTCCCGTTCAGACTCTAAAAATTCTTTAATGTGATCGGCTTAAAACAAATTACGGAATATGGAATTATAATTAAAAAATCAGTGGCGATATCTGTGTAAACGGGTTTCCATTTATATCTCTTTTAATGAAGGATTTTAAGTCCAAAAAAGCTACTGTGAATTAGTTAAACGCCTGAAAATTCGCTAATGTAAAATGAACTAAGTCAACAGAGTCTTTGCTTCCAGATATTTTTTAATACAGCATACAGCTATAAGAAAATGATTTTAAATCACACGTTTTAAATCTGACGTAATTTTAACCAAATTTTTCTTTTTGTAAATATTCACCTGGAAATATTTCAATTGTTAGAAAGGAAATATTATTTGCGCTGACTTGCAATTGCAATAGTATTTAAAAAGATTATCTCGAAATATGATACAAATCTTACATGTAAATATATATTTTAATTTAAATTGTTTGGCAATATTATTTGACTATTTGAAATAGGACGAATTCCAACCGCATTCACTGCTTTTAACACATATTAAATAATTAATTTTTTTATAGCTTTTTTTTCTTTTTAAATATTCACGTGTATAAACAATTTTTATGACGTAATTTGTAATATTTTCCTGCTTGTAACATGTAATCATTTAATTCTAATTTCGTAGGGTTTTTTCTGTTTATAATAGTCACATGTAAATAAAATTTCAGTTTAAAGGTAATATTATTATTTGTGAAGTTTTTTACAATTTTGGCAACAATTTAAAATAACCTTTTCTAAAATATGCAAAAAATATCTCTGGAAATGCTGAAAATTTGAATTTAAAATGGAAATAAACCCTCAAAAAATTAGTCAAATTAAAAAATTAAATGCAGTCTGCACACCGGCAAATTATAATGTATAAAATTATCTAAAACTTAAATTCCTATTTATAGATTTTGCTCCTATAAAACTTTTTTAATGGCACGATTTTGACCAAATTTAACATTAAATATTTCTTAAAATAAATCTCCGATTTGAAAACTGTCTACATCAGTGTTTATCGAACATTTCTCTTTAATTCCACCGATTTTCGTATTTTTGTATGCAGTAGTTTTCTTAATATTAACGAAGAAAGACCCAAGGTCACAAAAAATTCAAAACCGGCGGCGGTGACAGCGTTAGTTACTTTTTTTTAGAATAGAGAGAAACTTTTTAAACTAAAATTAAAGTATAAAAATGGGAATACTTAAAAAATTGCTAGTAGGGGCACACCTAAAAATTAACAGCTTTTATTTAAAAAAAATAATTAGCAAAATCGATTCAGTAGAAAGCTTAGGGCAGATGACTAAAAAAAAAAACAGCTTCGTCTTTTAAATATATAGATTAAAACATAAAAGTGAGCTCCTACCAGTTTTTTTTTAAGTAGAGAATTCAGAAATTTTTTCATCCTTTGAAATTAGCAGTCGTAGTTGCATTTTGTGCTTTTGAATTTCAATTTGATGATTGTGGTTTTACACTCAATCATTATTTTTTATGTGAATTTTTAAAACTTTCTTTTGCTTGTAAGATGCAAATTTGCTTTTTCCTTTACATATTTATTTCTTTTCCTAATAATGTAACCAATATGTGTTGATCCACTCCATGTCTTTCTCATCACTATATTTTTAGCAAAGTATATCAGTTTATGAGAAGGTTTTTTTTTTAATTATTCAAATTTAATTAAAAGTTAGACAAGACTTCATCTGTTACTTCCTTCAGGCATTGATTTGTTATTTTTTTAAGCTGTATAGATTCAGGCCTGACCAATGGTTGAAACTGATTTCAAGTGGGTTCTCTTGGTGTGCCTGAGGCTCAGTATTTTAATTTTTTGATAATTAGCAGTTATTAATTAACTCATTGAATATGCATTCTTTTTTCTGAAAATCTGAAGCAATTCAGTGCATGCTCAGTTCGATGCAATCTTTTTTATTTGAAAATAAAACATCTGCTTTCATTTGAATTTGCAGACTATGGAATTTCCTAATTTCCACTGATTTGAGAAAATTAAGAAAACTATTTGAAGTATTAATTTGAAATTATGTATACACACATAAAAATTTTAAGCATCCAAATATCTAATTTTGAAAAAAATTGGTCTGTAATGTCTCTTAATTTTTGCAAAAAACTGATGTGACAATTCAAAAATAATCTAGACAGGAATTAGCATATTCATAAAAAATTGAACTAAAAGGAGACCGATCCCTCCGTTTACTTTCCGAAAATGAAATGAAATAATCGCGAACTAATGAGAAAAGATAAATATAACTAAAATCTAGATTTGGAAATCGTTAAACATATGTATGTAAAACTTAAATGTGAAAACAGGAGAGGAAAAAAAGGAAAGTGTATTGACAATAGATAAAATTAATAAAGAAAACTGAATACCTGTAACCAGTAAATTAATAACGTGTCCCTTTAATTCAAATAACTTGTCCCTTTTAATTCAATCTGCTTCAAGTTTAGGGCCCTTTCTCCATTTAACTTATTCCCCATTTCTACATTTCAGTTAAAACCTTGGCCCCCGTGGGACCTGGGTCACATATCATTGGACAGCCTTTCTATCACTCTTTCATATTATGAAACCCCCATTTCCCTAATTCCCACCCTCCCCATGTGGGGAGGGTCACTTTTCTAACTTTTTACGACCCTTTCATATGATATATCATTGGACAGCCCTTTGACCACTCTTTGATATTATGCACTTCTGTTCCCCTGTCTCCCCAATCCCCTCCCTCCCAGGATACTTTTCTAACTTTTTATCCCCTCATGTGATATACAGAACTGCCAACTGCTACGAAAAAATCGTAGTTGCTACCATTTGGACCTATAAACTATGATGCTACGAAAATCGGTCTTAAACTACGATTTTTTGCAAGAAACAAAAAAAACACATTTTTTGTTTCTAATTGCGATTTTTATCCCGTGTAGCATATTTTTCAGAAATGATTCTGTTCTAAAATTTCAAAGTATTCATTTCCGAAAGTTTTAAAAAATTTGTCATTAATCTGAAAATTCGGACATTAAAAAATGCTCATGGGAAAAAAAAAATCTGGGCTGCAAAACAAACTTCTTAACATAAAACCCTCTTTATGTATATCAACCACAAGTGAATCGTGTTTCTGTAAATATTTATACAGGAATTCCCTTCCTTAGAAACAGGGATGCCATTTTAAGAATTTCTGGAGGGGGGGGGGGGGATCTTTGAGGGACAAGATTTGAAATAGTGTGCAAAATCGCACGATTTGTACTATTTATTATTAAAAATTTCAATTTATGAATTATTATTAAACATTTCAATTTTGTGTGGTAAAAAACACAAAATTCGTCAAAAGTTCATGGTAAAAAGTGTAGATTTCAACAAAGAATCGTGAAAGAAAAATATGAATTACGATTGTGGGGAAAAAATTGTGAATATCCTGAAATGGTCGCGGGAAAAAAAATCGAGAATTTCGTCAAAATTTACTGCACTGGGCTAAAAAATTGGAACCAGGCTTCTTTTACAAATGTAAAAAAATGCTGCAAAATGAGAAGAAACTTTAAATATCGTATAAAAATTTTCAGAGGAAAAAAAATTACTATATTGAGTTGAAAGACTGAAACCTTATTCCTTTTACGAATATCAAAAGATGGCTCCGAAACCTGAAAAACCAACCAACCAACCTCCAGATTAATTTCAATATTCTGTGCTACGATTTCTCATTTTCAAAAGTTGGCAGGTCTGGATATATCATTGGACAGCACTCTGACCACTCTTTCATATTATGCATCTCCCATCCTCCAATCCCCCCCCCCCCCCTCTTATCCTCCTGGTCAGCAGGGCCTGTTTACCGAATAGACCAATGAAGCCCGTGCTTATCCACTAAATACAAAGGGGCCCCAAAATTTACTTTTCAAAACTAATTTTTAGAAGAAAAAAATTCTACCAGAGTAAAAAAAGCAATTTTTTTTTTCTTACGAAACATTTTTTCTTACTATGCTGTAGTTTGTAAGTCTCAAGATATTTAGAAGTTCAAATATTCTCAACTGTAGTTCCATATTTCTCATTTAGAAAATTAATCGTTTTGTATAATTATGTATATAATAAAATATTTCTTCCTGTGTATATCGGTAGTTAGGTTTAGTAATTTAATATTAAATGCGTTATTTACTCGAAATTTTGATAGTAAAATTTCAAATTATTTAAGCATACGAAAAAGGGATTTAGTACATAAAAAAACATTTGGTAGAGTAATAGGGGGCCCCCTGTGTGACATCGGGCTTCCCCTACTTCTAAGTCTTAAGCCACTTTTCTTACTTTTTCCAACCCCCTCATGTGATATATCATTGGACTGGTTGAATAATGGAATTTCGTTCAGATGTAAGTTTGTTTGGAAAACAGTGTACCCCCTGGTGGTGGAATGTGGAAGTAGCAGATTTCCTTCAGAAAGGTTTGTTTGGAGCATACTGTGTAGCATGGCAGCAGGAACCCGTTCCAAAAGTTCATTTTCAGATATTATTTTTTTTTAATATGAATCAAGATTTTAAACATTCGCGATGCGTTTGGAAAAATTGACGGGCCCAGGCAATGTCAGGCAGATCAGCTAGTGTAGAATAAAAAAAAGTAATTTGTTATTATTAATTAAAAATGATTTTTTTTAAAATTATAATTCTTGGTTTTTCTCTGCCTGTCTATAGACAGCAAATAGATAATTTCAAAACTACATCTGATTAGAACGTTGTCCTTGTCACAACTAAGAAAAAATGATCAGATGCCATTGGCACCTGCTCACTTCCTTCTGTTTTCTAACACTATATTTAAAATAATTTTTAAGTGCATGAAAGTAATGAAAAACAAACTAAATATTGTCTTTAAGGGGTCTTCCCTTTCCTGATGAGAAATACTTTGTTAGTTTTTCTCTTAATGTTTAATTATTTTTAAGCACTTGGAAAAAATAAGTTTATCTTCTTAAAAAAAAAAAAAAAAAAAATTCAATTTAACAAATTACAACCACCATTTGGAAAATGATTTTTTCAAAGACTAAAATTTAAGACTGTCTGGCTAGCTCAGTTTCAATTCACTCAGAAATTTCACATAATTTCAAAATATCACATTCTCGGGGTAGCTTTTTTTAAATATTTTTTATTTAATCTTGATAAGACGGCACATCACAAGTAGAACGGCACATAACACATAGACACAAAATAATAAAAGCGCGAATAACTTTCTACATGTTAGCACAACTCAAAACAGAACACAACTACAGTCAACGCTGTAACAGAACACTCTCCAACTCACAGCATTTCTCATTCGGCAAAGCTCACGGAAAACGGTCACGTGACTGCCGGTAGAGTCTATTTGTTTTAAAACGGGTGGCGCGCGTTACATCCTCCCCCTCTGTTTCCGATTTACGTCTCGGAGAGGAAACAGGATGCTTTCTGGGTCTTCCTCTTTTCCTTAAGGGTGCAACTGGAATAGTTTCAGTTTCTTGAAATGGTGACAAAGCGGAAACATGGTAAGACCCAATTCGCTCAGTAGGATTGTCCAGGCTAGCAATGTCATATGTCACTAGTGACTTTTGAGTCAAAACTATGTATGGCCCATCTCTCTTAGGCATAAATTTGGCTGTTTTATTTTTACTTGCTTTGCTCACAGGATGTAGGTTAACCCATACTTTATCACCAGGTGCGAAATACACTCGTCTACGATTTTTATCGTAATATTTCTTCCGCTGATCTTGTTTCATTTCAACACGCTCTTTCACACTTTTTGAAATATTTGCAAGACGTTTAAGATATGGGGTTATTTCCGGAACAAAATTGTCATTTTCCACAACAGCTCTAAAATCGTTCACCACATCATCGATTGTTCTTAATTCTCGACCAAATTGCAGATAGGCGGCAGTTTGGCCTGTTGTATCAGATTTGGCAGAGTTCATAGCAAATCTAATAAAAGGTAGTTTATCAATCCAGGAACTGTGTTCATCTCCAACAAGGATTGCTATTCGAGGTTTCAAGTCTCGATTTTTGCGTTCGACTGGATTGGCCTGAGGATGGTACAAAGGTGTCAATGATTGGTCTATTCCAAGAATGTAACAAACTTGTTGTAGAACAGCGCTCACAAACTGAGGGCCGTTATCACTTATGAGTCTTCTTGGGATACCATAACGAAGGAAGATCTCTTCAATCAGGGTAGTCGCACATTCTTGTGCAGTGGCAGTTGTTAAGGCAAATAGTTCGACCCATTTAGTGGCACAATCTTCTACTATAAAAATCCATCGATGCCCATCTTTACTAGGAGGCAATGGTCCAAAGAGATCAATGCTGAGGGTCTCAAACCGCTGAGCATAAGCAGGTGTTCGTAATAAACCAGCTGGTTTCTGATTTGTTGCTTTATAACGAGCGCACTCTGGGCACTTCTTCACATATTCAGAAATGTATGCTCTCATGCCTGTCCAATAATATCTTTTAGCAATTCTCTGACAAGTTCCTGCTTCACCATAATGTCCGGCTGAAGGGTCGTCATGATGAAGTTTCAAGATATTTTGTCTTTCTTGTATTGGAATGACCAGTTGCGCTTCTTCGGCATCTGATTCGGGAGCATACCTATAAAGCACACCTTGATTCATCAGGAATCCTCTATCGGTCCAATTTGCGAAATCTTCGCTTTTCTGTTCGTCTTCAAAACAATCTATAATCTTTTTAAGGTTTTCATCTTGCAACTGTGCTTCTCTGATATCTTTTGGACTTCTTGTTGGCATGTCTATGCTGAAAAAATTGCATGCCTCACAGAAAGCTGATTGATGATTACAGATAGGGCGTGACAGCATGTCAGCCACAACATTAGATTTTCCAGGTTCATATTCTATTTTCTTCTTAATAATTTCTTTCTTAGCCGGAGTCATCCGGTTAGGTGGTGCAGCAACAGGAGCACTATCACCTCTATTCATACGATGCTCCACAAACGGGGTTGTCTCTCCCCCTGGTTGAAAACAGTTTTCATACCTTTTCAGATCATTAAGTTTGTCCCTTTCATCGGAATTTAGATTTTTGCCTTCATCTTCACGTACCGGGTACGGACTGACTTCGACCGCACTACCTGACGTTTTATTTTCTTCTTCGTATTTGTCTACAAAATAAAACTTTTTCTGAGGTTTATCACTGAAATACCATGTTTTGTTAGCAGTATCTAACACTATGTTAGCATTCTGTAAGAAATCCATACCTAAAAGAGTTCTATTACCCTTGGCATCTGGTAATACGATGAACTCCGTTTCGAAGACTCGGCCTTCAATCTCTACGGGCACAGTGGCAGACAAAGTGTCTCTAACCACCGTAATTCCGTCAGCTAACGTTACTTCATGGTTATGAGGGTTCAATGCAACACCAGTTTTTAAAAATAATTGATACATACGTTCTCCCGCAATAGAACGATTCGCTCCCGTATCTGCACAGACTAGCACCTTCTTATTGCAGATCGTGATAGGGACATTTGGAGCTGAAACTGCTGATGTATTTAAACTATATAGCTCAAGACGATGTGCTTGAACAGTTTGTTTTTTAACCGTAGGGGAACAATCTGGACATTTCTTCTTTATAAATCCCAATTTACCACAACCATAGCAAACAATATCGGATTCTATGCGTCGATTAGCAAACTTAGGGGAAGATCTGTCTTCTTTTGGAGGCTTACTCTGCTTCCAATTATTTTCTCGACGAGAAAACTCTTTCTTCTCTTGGGGTACAACCGGATCCCTTTTAGGAAACGTAGATCTAATAATATCATACGCATCTAATTTTTCGGCAAGGTCGACTGGCGAATTTAAATTTTCCCAATCATCTAACATATGTTGTTTGCATTCAACAGGCACGCGCCTTTTCATTTGATCAGCTATGATAAGATCCTGAAGATCTTCAAAAGACGTTACAGTTAATTCTTTAAGCCAGTTTTCAAAATAAGCTCGAAGTTCAAAATAATAATCTCGCCAAGTTATTTCCTTGGACTTGGGATGCGTAAAGAACAGCTGTCTAAACTTTTCGGCACTAATTTTAAACCTTTTTAGAACTAAATCTTTAACATGTGAAAAATTTGAAGCGTTTTCTTCTGATTCACGAGCGATAAGCGTAGAGATAGAAGACGGTACAACACTGAGTAAATACGAAACCCACATATGCTCTGGTACCTTCGAGAGCTTTAATTGACGTTCCAGGAGCACCAAAAACAAGGTTACATCATCAGTTTCTGGCCTGAATGTAGGCAACAGCTTTTGGATATCTATCTTACTCTCCGGGTGAGACATTACCCCTGCTGCATTATCACCTACCGCTCCATTGGAAACACTTTGGCTCTGAGCCTGTAACTTGAGCTTCTCAAGCTCAAAATTCATCTCAAGCTTTTTTAACTCTAACTCTTCCGCTCTATGCTTTTCTTCTAATTCTAATTTGCGCTGTTCTAACTCAGCTGCTTTTTGTTTTTCCTCTAAGTCCCGTCTGCGTTGTTCTTCCTCGCGAGTCGAAATTTGGTTTCTGACTAATGAATTTACAAAATCAACTTCGTACGAGGGGGAGGATTTAATTTTTTCACGCAATGTGACAACTGTCATAGAGGGTTGCACATTTAAATTCATTTCTAACGCAACCTGATATAAATCCTCTTTGCGAGCTTTATTAAGTTCAGACATTTTAAACTTTAGCAAAACAACAAAACAAGTACCCCACAAATGCCGAAAATTCGTTTAAATTATTCCCCAAACGTGTGAGCTTTGCCGTTACAACTCATATAAACAAGACTTTAATAAAGCAAAACAGTAAGGTTTAACATTAGCAAAACTCTTGACTACAAAACAAAACAAACTTTAAATCCCTGCAGGTATAAATAAACTGGATTGTCATAACGCGACATTTAATCAAAACAATATTTTAACCAATATAAAGCCATTTACTGAATAGTTAACACTTTCAAACAATATTCTAAATAATATAAAACACATAATTGAATAATTAAAATTTCAACCAATATTATTATTATATTACTAACGCTACTTAATATCGGTTTCATTCAATATCACTTTAAAAGAAAATAAAGTTTCTTTTATAAACAAATAATAAATACAAAAACTTACTCATTCCGTTTTGGAAATGAATCACATTCAAGGCTTTTTCTTCAATAAATCAGCAACTCAAAAGTAAATACTTACGTTTAGCATTTAAATAATAACAAACACTTAAATAAAAATAGTAATCATTTCTCTTACGAAACCAATAAAAAAAATAATAAAAATAAGCACATATCTTTATGAGAATTGCGATAAAATTATGAATCATCTTAACAACTTCTAATTTGACTGACAACAGTTTATTTTCCTCTTTTAAAAAGAAAAGAAAAAAAAAATCAACGAAAACGTAAATGAATAAATACTTCTTTCGCTTCCGCTCTCACTCACTCTCTTTTCTTTCTTTTTTTTTTTTATGAATCAAAATATTTTACTTAAAACAAAGTAAAAATTAAACATACATGAACAGAATCAAAGTAAAATTTTCAGAATAATGGGTGAGGGAGGGGGGAAGGGGAAATATGCAATACAAACATGACAGGAAAATAATAGAATGAATTAAAATTTAATAATGTCAAAAATATTTAGAATTTTTAGAATATCTATAATGTTACGAAGTCAAGAATCTGAAGAATGCATTCTTTTTTAATAAAAATATTATGGATCCATTCTATTTAAAACGCTTACTTGGTAAAAATATTTTGTAGAACAAACAAATCTTGTAGAATAAACCACTATAGGCACAAACACTGTAGGCACCGTTCTAAGAACAAATGAAGCGAGAGTCCCTTAAAGCACAAACATCCTAGAACTTTCTTTAGGACATTAACGAAATATTTTGTAGAACTTTAACTTGAGAAAATAAGAACAAAGATAACGAAACATTTCAGATTCAGAACATATTTCACGTGCACTCACGAAGACGACCGGTCGTGCCATTTTTTTTTTCTCTGCATGCTCGTAAAAACAACACTTTATGATTAAAAATATATCACTATATCACTTGACTTGGAGAATGATGAAATAATATTGCGAACACTTTTGAAAAATTTGGATATGAACATTTTTCTTCGAATTCGTGGCCCGAGTTGGGTAGCCAATTGTCTGGCTAGCTCAGTTTCAATTCACTCAGAAATTTCACATAATTTCAAAATATCACATTCTCGGGGTAGCTTTTTTTAAATATTTTTTATTTAATCTTGATAAGACGGCACATCACAAGTAGAACGGCACATAACACATAGACACAAAATAATAAAAGCGCGAATAACTTTCTACATGTTAGCACAACTCAAAACAGAACACAACTACAGTCAACACTGTAACAGAACACTCTCCAACTCACAGCATTTCTCATTCGGCAAAGCTCACGGAAAACGGTCACGTGACTGCCGGTAGAGTCTATTTGTTTTAAAACGGGTGGCGCGCGTTACAAGACACAAAAAATCGCACAGAGTGTTGATGATACATTACGTAAGCCATGGATTACATTTTTCGGTACTGTAAATTTTTAAACTTCTACGGAGCTGGTCATACATTACGTATGCCATGGATTAAACATTAATATTCCTGGACCAATTTTAAATAAAATTTCATTCTTAAACTTCTAAACATCCCACAAGACTAGTTTTTACACTGTCATATAGAGAAAAAAAAATGTATTGTTTGAAAGCTGTATCTCAATTTGTTTCTGAGTTATTAATTTTTTTTTGTAGTTTTTATTACTTTTTAGTCATAGTGGCAACAGAAGTATCCATCTCTGTTGAAAGTAAAGGGAAAATACAGATTACTGTATAGACCAATCAGAAAACGAATAAAATGCGGGATTCAACTAATAAAACGCTTCAGAAATGTTTTTGATTTCCTACCCTGACTGAGGACAATAACCATTTTTCCAAATGGTTTAAAAAAAGAAAAAAATTCATTACTTAAATATCAAAATCCAGGCAATCGCGATAGCCCCTCCCCCTTCTTTCCTCCTGCCATCAGTCTTGATTCTTTATTTATTTTTTAAGCAGGAAACAATATCCAAAACTTTACTCTTTTGATTTTTTTTTTTTTTTAATCGGAAAACATTTTCTTAGTGCTATCTAATGTGAACTCTCCTCCAAAATTTGGATGTTCTTAGGATTTTTTGGCTTCTAACAGTGGAATGCAATGCTGCCATAAGAGACATGAGGCAAAATTAAAAAGAAAAAAACAAATTCTCCAAGACTCGTTACAGTGGAATGTCAAAAACCCAGACATCAGAAAATTAAAAAACATTTTTAAATGTATTTTTAAATTTAAGGTTTTTCTGAAATCTAAACTGATTACTTTTTGATACATGCATATCTGATATACTGTTGTTCTTTTTCAGGTGACTGCAAATTTAATTTTTGTAATTCATCCTGCTGTTTTCATCTGCAAATAGTTTTTTTTTTTTTTAAGAACTGGTGTTTTTATAAATTATATTTAAATATTTTGTGCATTTTTAATTAACAAAATCTTCTTGAATGATCAAAAGACCTGTACACATTAATTAGAATGCATATTATTGATTTAAATGAATTATTTTTGCAGACATTGTTTACATGTACATTGTAAATAAACATTCATACAATTGTTGCATTTGTTGTGTTATTTTATTTTTGAAATATTTTCATTGGGAGAAAAAAAAAACAGGCTATCAAGTTTGAATGCAAAACTATTCTTTTATTTTTACAAAATTTGAAAAATGTAATTTTCTAAATCCATTGTATTTTTCCATCTGCATACAGTACAAAGGAATTGGGATACTTTATTACTCTGATAATTCAACATTTATTAATAGTACAATGTTAATTTCAACGAGGATGAAACTCAACACGTTTTGCCAGAAACTGCTTTAGGTGACTATAATATATCAAAACTAATCTTCAGAAATTACTCCTTCATTATTTTTTTCTTTTTGTCCACAGTCCAACTTAAACTTCTTATTTTACTCAAAATCACTTCTCTTGTATTCAAAAAATCTTTATCTTTTTTTAAAATTATTTTTTACGACTAGTTATAAATCAGTTTATTGAATGGAGTTATTCAACTGTTTAATAATTCTAATATTTAATACGTACTAAACAGTCCTTAGTTAAGGGATACTATGACAATTTTGTAATATGACAAAACAAAAAGTCACACTGCTTGTTACGGTGTGTTGAGGCCAGTGATGTAAAATATCCAGGTATTTATTTTTAAGGGTAAATACCTGGGTATTTAGTCTTCAGTTATATACAGCTGTGAAAAAACCTTACATTGCTATAAGTTATGATGGATTACTGAAAAAGACTTCTTTCAATTCTTAAATTTTAAAGAAACTCAACATTTTACATTTAAACATTGAATTTAAATGTCTTTTAATTATGATGAAGAAAGTAAATAAGCTAATGAATTTATTCAAAAATATTGTTATTAAAAAGATAATTTTAATTAAATTTATGTAACAGGTACACTTAATATGCAAATATGTTCTTCTGATGCTAAATTTTCTCTGAAAATAGCTACATACGTCTTAAG
This sequence comes from Maratus speciosus, assembly GCA_963932465.1. NCBI lineage: Eukaryota > Metazoa > Arthropoda > Arachnida > Araneae > Salticidae > Maratus > Maratus speciosus. Next base: position 206,925,157 of record OZ010793.1, on the reverse strand, counting down.
TTAGGTGCTATTTAAATTCATATGATAATCAATTTCATAAATAAAGAATAAACTATCAAGTATATCCAACGGTTTTAAGATGCAGTTGGCCAAAAGAAAAAAAAGAACAGCCCATGCATTATAATTGCAAATTTTCTCAGAAACAATTAAAGTAGCTGTTTGATTGGAAATTATACATTCTTTAATTTTGCATAATAAAAGCTTAGGGGTCATCATCATACTGAAATTGTACCAAGCTCTGAAATTTTCAATACAAATGCCTGATTTTGACATCATATTTGGATTTGTTTTAATTTTACTTTAATCTTTAAATTTACTTTAATTCTAATCTTTTTTTTTTAACTACTTGGCCAGCTTCACCCGCCATCTTCCTTGAAAATGTCAGCCATTGGTTATTGAACAGCATTTAATGCATCTCCATACCTATAAGTGGTGTTATCATAGGGGGGGTCCTGTTCTGTTGCCAAATGCTGCCAAGTTTGTTGCCAACTTGGCGATATATAGCCAAATTTGGTGATCAAAATTAGTTGCCAAGAGTGACACCAGCTTGGCGATATCTCTAATATTTCGTCAAATTCCCTTAGACTTCCATTGTAAACCAATAGGGTTTACATGCTTACAGAAAATCAACAAATTGAGATATGCAACAAAAACTAATATTAGCTTAAGGGATTATATTAATTATATTTAAGGGAGTCCAAGTAAATTAAATTAAATTATGAATAAAAGTAACATGATACAATGCTTTCCCAAACATAAATTTTAAAGGAGACCAAACTAGTCGCCAAGGGCGGCTAGTGGCTTACTAATTTGGCACAATTCTCATTCAAATTCCGTATTGACGAATATTCTCTTATCGAGTTCATCGCATTTTAGCTTCTTAAAATTTGAGTAAAATTAGCTTTGAGTAAAACTTGCAAAATTTTAAAACCAAGAAATATGAAAGCTGGGCTTCCTCCTGGCTCTGGCCGAAAGGACTTTGATCCAAAATGCATTGTCTAAAAGTTTTTTTTTTTTTTTTTTTTTTTTTTTTTTGCAGATAACCTTCTTTATTAACTGCTATAATTTGTAATACAATATGGAACCATTTATCCGGAAACCAGTTATTCAGAATAATATTTCCAATTGAATTATTTTAGAAAAATGAGCCATACAGTCCTAATTTGATATGTATATTGCTTTAAACATTACAACATGTGTGATATAACTTGATTCCAACAACTAAGATTTGAAATGGAAGCACATTTAGCTATATATTGGGCATTTTGATTTTTATGCATTGGAAAAAGAGAATTTATTGTTTCCAAGGTATTTCTGTAAATTGCATTCTTTTAAACTTTGATTAATGTCTGATCTTGTTTGAACCTGGTTCTTTCTGAATAGTCTAATTTGAGATCACACATTTGAGATCAAAACACTGTCATAGTCACATATATTCTACAAATCTGATCAAATAGATGTTGATTTAAATTATTATCCGGAATACATCTGACCCCAACGATTCTGGATAAATGTTTCTGTATTGTATAAACTTATCTTTTATGCTTCTAATCCTTTATAATTCTTTGGAATAGTAATTTTCCACCATAGGTGAAATTTCATATTATTGCTTTCAAAAGGTTACTGTGTCTTATTGATTCTTTTGTGTGCATTAATATGTCCCAGCTTTCCCACTCATTTCTCCATGTGGATGGGTACTGATAGTACAGTAGACTCCCTCAAATCCCCAATCCTAAAATCTGCACATCATCACAGATGTAGAGGCAAATTAAAAGATTTTTTAAAAATTTTATATCATTCCATATTTATTTTAATATGTAATTCTCAATAATATGACTGAACTCGTGTTTTTTTATGAAGGAAGTATAAATTTATTTCTGAAAAAAAAATCAAGATATTGCTGATATCATTGGTAATAACAATCTTTTAAAAATATATTTATGTGTTAATCAAGCTTTTCTGGTTACTATTAAGACTGGCTAAACATGAAGTAAAACTTCTGTAATTTATGATTTTGATGTGAATTAATAGGTTACATTTATGAGGAAAGTTTCATTGAATAATTCAAGGAAAATGTATCTCATCTTTATTATGCATATTTAATTATACATTATTAATTATTTACTTGACCTTTACTTTTAATAATTTAATAATTTTTTTAATTATCCTACTTTTTATGTTAGTTTATTACTTTACTTAATTATTTTAATATCTTACTTTATTGCAAGCATTCATTATAATTTTGATTGAATTATTACATTCAAATTACTGTTTAAAAAATGTAAATAAAGCAATGACCAGAAAACCGCACAACCTCTGGTCCCAAGCTGTGCAGATTTGAGGAAGTCTACTGTATAATGTTTCTGTCCGCTGTTGGTGTATGAACACCATTACTTTTCTATTTTTGGAGTAAATCGCTGTTTCCTATTAGAAAATACTACTACATTTGATATGATGTACATCATACTTGTATTACGTACTACCACTACGAGAAAAGAAAGAAGACTTTCTTTTGTTCTCTGACTGACTGGTAAGGCAGACTTTTAGTGACTGGTGAAGAAAGATTTTCAAAACGTGTTGCATTAGTTTATTTTTATTGGGTATTTAAGAAGTGTTTTTCTTTGGTATTATGAGACAAAATTTTAGAAGTCCTTATTTTTTTATGTTCAAAAAATATTTAGAAAACAAATTTCGGCTAAAAGCAAACTTTAAAACAGTTAGAGCATTATTGGTTTAAGACATTACAAATAACTTCCCCATTTAGTTTTTCCTGCCAATTTCAAGGAATGTTTTTTTTTTAAGCCTTTATCTTGAATTTGACTGAAGCACTGCATGTAAACGGTTACTTCGTTTGAAAGGTCCTCACTATATGAGTTACATTTGTTCTAAAAAATGCTTAATTGACTAGCATCTTAAAATATCAGAAGTAGTAAATGGAAAATATTTGGAAGGCCACTAAATCGGGCAACATGTAGGCATTTTTCTTTAATTAAACTGAAAATTTATCATATTTGAAGCATTCCAAACTGTGATTTCAAGATTATGTTATTTTACAGCGAAATATGAAAATATCCAGGTATATGCCCAAAAAATAAATACCTATCCGCTGGGTATTTATCCTTCCCACATCACTGGTTGAGGCATGTTCATATTTGTACAACTGTTAGTAACCACAAGTCTGTAGACTCAGTTATTCATTAGCAGCAGTGATAGTGTGAAGTCCTTCCAATGTCATCCTGGTCATGAAGTGAAGTATGGGCAGTTTTGCAGCATAACTTTGTGCATCATTTAAACATATACCAGTGCTTAGAAGAAATGACTCTTGCATTTAGTGATAATTATGCACATCATACAACTATATTCAAGTAGGGAATTCCAAATGGGAAATTTCTCCCTGGAAGATGCTGAAAGGGCAGGAAGACCCCCAAATGTCAGTTACGGAGGAAAACATTACTGCTGTGCGGAAAATGCTTGACAAAAACAGACGAATGACCTACCAACGACCTATACAATAACTACTGTAAATAAACATGTATTTAACATGTTACATTCTGTTTTTAATTTAAATCCATGCAGCTTTTTTTCTAAAGTGTTGAAATTTGTAAATAAACTACCTTTTTTAAATTCTAAAAGGTTGTAAAACATTTCTTGTCAAAATCTGATATACTTATTATGCATTATTGGAATGTGGAAAGTTAGTTTGTCGCTTATAGTCATACTACTGCAAATTTTGAAATTCTCAAATAAGTATATATTTTTTTTCCTGTTTTAACATTTATTAACAAAGCATATTTACTTTTAATTTGGAGCTGCTACAAAACCTAATTAACCCACTCCAAAACTGTAATTGACCTGCTCCGAAACTGGCATTTACTGCTCCAAAACTGTAATTTGACCTGCTCCAAAAATGGAATTTTGATTTTCCACCCCTGGATGCGGTTTTCCAGTTATGAGGACCTTTTGAGGGCTGGGGATGATAAGTGTGCCTTACTCCCTAGTGAAACTTGGCAGAGCAGGTTTAAGAATTGGTTTAGGAGGATGAAGAAGTATATTGCATGAAACAGAAATTACTTTGAAAAAATTTAATAAATAAACACTTATTGCAAAACTTTCCTAAGCACCCTGTAATACATATTACGATTTTAAATCACAGTACATAAAAAAGTCTGTTAAATTAATTTTTAGGTATTTATAGTTTTTTTTTAGCTTTTTTAAATTAAAATTTTTGTTGTTTTACTGCATCACTGGTGAGCAGCAAATTAATTGCACAACAAAAGCCAAGGTTTTGAGTTTTTTTTTTTTTTTTTTTTTCAAAATTACACCCGACTTTGGTTCCAGACATTCTTTAGCCAATCTTTGCACTGGTCTCATTCATTCAAACTTTTTTAGATACAAATAATGCCACAATATCGATATTCAGCACTTTTTGGAAGAAAGTTTTGCCTAAAAGTTGTTGCTGAAGACAAGATCCTTTTTGGCAAAGGCAATACTTAAAATATTTAAATTGTAACATTAAAAAATGTGCGATTACATATTATCTCAATTGAATGAAATTCAGCTCTTTTTTATTTAATTTGTTAAATGCATTTCACATTCAGCATTGCTGTATGTTGTAAACAAAATCCCTAGCGTTTGCTGGTTCTTTAAGTGATTGTTCATCTAATTTTTTATGTCAACAATCAATGTACACCCAGAATTGACTCTGTCTTTCCTTTTTATGTTCTTGGGAATTTTCGTGATTTGAAGATTAGAAAATGCTGTCTGATATTTTTTAATGTGATCATTGAAATCTTTGATATGATCGGCATAATTTAATAATCAGTTCTGATCAATTATAAATGTTGTAAAACTACATTTTATATGAATGAGTGCCATTTCATCACTTTTATTAAACACTTTTGTGTAACTTAACTTGGTTCATGTAGCAAAAATTATATATTTAAAAATAAATTCATTAGTTTGTGCTTTCTACCAAACATATATCTAAATGGTGAATTTTTTCAGAAAAATGGAAATGACCAGTTCTATTACTGTGCATTGTGTCCATTGAAATTACTAGTTCTTTAAAGGCATTGACTTAAAACAGTACTGTGATTTTGTCTAAAAAAATTACACTCACAAAACCAAGATTGGATATTTTATGTTAACTTTATTATATTAAGTTAGGATTGAGATATTTAGAACAATGGTAGAAATTAGTTTATGTATGTTTTAAAGATTATTAACATATTAACAGAGTTTGACTGTATGTATTTATACTCTGACCGTACTATGTTGTTTCTACTGTACTTTGTCAAGTTTTCTAAACGTGACGTTAAATTTGGTTTAAAATCCTGCATGTTATAAACAAAAAACATGCAAAAATTTCTTGACTTTTTAAAGAAACATTTATATCTCCATGAAACTATTCTTACACAAATGTACAGTCGTGGAAAAAAAAAAGTAAACACCACCTACTAACTCCTCAACAAATCATCGTAGAAGAAATTTAATGGTACCGAACGATTGGAAATAAAGTCTACTTTTAAATGATGTATATAAAATTTTCTTAGGGGTCATCTACATATTAAAACGAATCCAAACTTCATTTTTTTCAATGGGAATACCCAATTTTAACGAGATATTTCAAATCTTTGGTTCAAACTATGCCTAGGCACCAAATTTCAAGTCATTTGAATGATAAGTTTTTGAATTATAAACATTCAAAATTTAGTGCTTCTAATGTTAAATTACATTTTCATATTTTTATTTATATCTCCCGAAATTATGCTCCTAATGTGCTAATTTTTTTTTGTAGGAATAATACTAATATACCCAAACATAAATAAGCTGAATTTGCAATTTTTATAATTTTATGATATGAATTATGAAATTAATATCAGAAAAAATTATGAATTGCAACCTATCATTTTTTTGATGGATTTAGATTTATTAAGTCCTGCTTTATGGAAATTCAAAAATTTCACATTTTTCTTCCAAGTAGTTTTCAAATTATGCTTATAAAACGGCAAAATGATGGTTTAAGGGACCGTCTATGATGGAAGTGAGCAGACATTTTGAAATTTATTCTGCTGTACTGTAATCTAACACGCTTCATTGACTCCTTGAGTGGCGCTTAAGGTGCCTTGATCAAGGAAGGGGCTCTCTCGGTTAACAATCAAATAGGGAACTTCAATTTGGATACAGCCCTTAAAATACCCTCATTTTAAAATAATTAATTTCTCGGAAACTTATGGTACGAATTGCATAAAAATTCGTTTTTAAGCTAATTGAAGGGTGTAGAGTTCATTCATGCTGTCAGAATTGGGTACTGCTATTGAAAAAAACAAAGTTATGGTTCGTTTTAATATGTAGATGGCCCCCTAAGCAAATTTTATATACATCATTTAAAAGTAGATTTTATTTACAATTGTTTGGTACCAGTAACTTTCTTCTACGATAATTTGTTGAGGAGTTAGTAGGGGGTGTTTACTTTTTTTTTTCCACGACTGTACAATATTCACATAGGCTGCAGCTACAGATCATTTAAGTTGCTTGATCTCAATTATTTTTTTCCTTCAATTTATTATTGGTCTCCTAATTGTCCTCATGATCCTTTGCATAAAAATATGAAGTCAAAACATTTTCTTTGTTTTCAAATTTACAGAATTCATGAAGTATTTCTTTAGATATTTTTTTAAATATGCAAAATCAAAAGTGCCGTTTATTTTTGGCTGTTTAAATTTCAATTAGTATGATTTTATTAATGTGGTAATATCAGAGTTGGCCAGTATCGAAAATACATGTATTTCAAATACATTTTCAAAATACATTTATATTTACTGACAATTAGAAAGTATTTGTAATGATTTTAACAAGTATTTTGCATTTTCAAAATACTCAAAACACATTTTTTCAGCACTCAAACTTCAGATCAAGGTTTCACAGAAGCAAAATACATGCCTGTTTGTTTTATCTACTCTTAGAATTCGTTTCTGGAAGTTAATATATACATACTTTTTCACCTACTGATACGATAAGGATTATAATGAATGCTTCTGCACTGCTGAAGCATTTTTGCTGAATGGTTATAATTCTAACATTCTATTTTTATAGTTCTAACCTTGCTATGAGCGAAAAAAGTACTATGTGTGTGTGATAAACAGAATAGATCATTTAGAATTTTGCTGCACATTGTATTTTTAAAGTACGATTGAAATATTAGGTTGAGCAAAAAGTTCTGGGAAATTTTTAATCTAATAGTTACCAGAATTTGTATCTCATATAGGAGTAGCAGTGGTATATTTACAGGAGTTCAGGAACTTTGGCTCAAAAAAAAATTGAACAGTATGATTTGTGTGTGTTGACCCGGCATTATTAGAGAAAAGGCCTAACGATTCTGAAAGCTGTCGATGAGATTAATGAGGATGAAGGTGCTGGTAACGGCGACAAACTTAGCCAGCAAATCCGGAATCTGGCTGAACGGTGGCAGAAAGTCGTGGACTATGATGGTCTCTACTTTAAAGAATAGCCCTTGTTGCTTTTGTTGTTAATTTGCGCATAACAACACAACTTTCACAAATTTCCCAGAACTTTTTGCTCAACCTAGTATAATGCAGTTAGTTATTTCAAAGACATGTTAAAGGATGATTAATACTTCAACAGCTCCTGATGAAAATGTATCAAGTGAATCATTTAATTGTGATAATACATATAGCACTATATTAGGTGGAAAAAATTTCAAAATAATAACTGTTGAAAATGATATTAAGTTAAGGCAGAATGGCAGCTGTGTAAAACATTGTAAGTGAAAATTTTAAAGCCACAACTAACTTTAAAACAAATTTAAAGGTAAGATTTCTGGTTTTATACCATCATACATAGATTGAAACTTTTGTTTTCCTAGTTCCTTTGCATTCATTGTGTCAAAATTCAAGGCTATAAACACGGTTAAATACCCAGTTTGGGTATTTATTATTTAATTAAATATAACTGTGAAAAAAACATATCACTATTAGTTATAATGGATTACTGAAAAAGAAAGAAGCATTTAGAACTTTAGTCTTGCAACTTTTTAATTTTAAAGATACTCAACATTTTACATTTAAATATTGAATTTAAATGTCTTTTTTAAAATTATAATGAAGAATGTAAAAAAGCTAATGTATTAGGTTGTAACGAAAGTTTTTGCCAAATCACCATTACACAATACTAATTATAATATATATAATTAACTGTAATATTATATATAACCACCATTCTGCCAATCCTTTCACAGTGTCATATATGATACAACACTAGCACCCAGGGCTGCAGAGTCAGAGTCGGACCCATTTTGGAGCAAAAGAGTCAGAGTCGCTAAAAAACAAGCCAACTTGGACTCTAGATTTTTTTGTTAGACATTTTAAAGCAAGATTAAACTAATTATATGTAATTTTAAATCTATACAATTAATTATTATTGTTATTTATAGACTATATCAGTCAACTGAAGTTAAAGATGACCAATTTACTGTGGTGTACAAAGTAGATACAGGGGGTAGGTACAGGGTACTACATATGTACAGAGTACATGAAAAATGTTTTAATTCATAACTGTAATAGCTATTTTACATTTAGTATATAAGTACTTCCCCTTGCATTTTGGGGGTTAGTGGATAGAACCCGAGGTACAAAGGTCTGGAAAGACTCAAGGCTCAGAAAATGAAGAAAATTTTTCAAACAGGCCGTGTAAGTAGAATTAAGAAAATTTATGTTAATAAGTCGGATCAGACTGATAAAAAAATTGAGCAGGCTGACAAGCCCAATATAACAAATTAAAAAAAAAAATCAAACTACGTCGGCAAAATAGGAACAATTTACAATAGGTATGATTGGAGTGAGAGTAAATATAAAAACACAGCAGAACATTTTAGGGGACGAGCCTTAATATTTTGGTTCATGCAGATCTTTTACTGGAGGTAATGCCAAAATTATAAATTTGTGCTATTTTTGGAGGCAAAAGAACTGAGAACCAGGTTAGCATTGTAATAAAAGTCTTTTTTTGTTTTTTTTCCTCCTCAAAATTTTCCATTCTGTATGACCAAAAGTCAAAATTCTAAAATACCCTTCTTTTATTTATTTATTTATTTTTGTGCACAGGAGTCAAAATAAGATGAAATTGTAATTTTTTTTCCTTAATCGGCGGTACCCAAGACAACTATAAAATAGTAAAATTTCGTTATCTTTCACCTTTTGAATTTCAGATTTTTCAGGTCTGCAGAAGCCAAAATTATAAACTTAATTTTTAAAAAATGCAATTTTTTTAATTATTCCATTAAAATACACAGGATTCGAATTATTTTGTCTTTTCCCAATTTTTTAAATCCCAATTAGGGACTGGGCCAGTTTGAATATGTGATTTAATTTCATTGTCACTGATATCTGTAATGGGGGGAGAAGATAAATCACAATCCATCCAGTTAATTATATCCAAGTAGTCTTGAGCCTTGAAATTGAGTTTTGGTGGCATGAATGTTCTGATAGTTATTCATTTTTGATCTAACTGTCTTGCCTTTAGAATTCGTCGAAATCCGAGTCCTCTAATATTTTTTGAAGAATCTTGTGTGATGGCAAACATTAAATGTTCTGGATGAGCGAAAAATCCATTTCGTTCACAGGGTCGACAATATTACGAAAATCTTTGGGCAGGTAACTTGAAGATTGTATTGCTTGGTACACAAATTTTGGTCTCTCTGTAAAGTATTTACTTGTTTTAATACTAAACCACAAAGGCATGTATGACTTCAAAATAAATACAACTATTTCTTGAAGTTCAGGTGTAGAGCTTTCTTCACTGAGAGTTCGATTGGCTGTTGTTAACCACCTCGAGTGTGTATGGAAAACTGTGTGTGTTTATAGAATTAGTAAATTAACACGAGATGTAAATAAAACTATATTGAGAATTGACATGTTACAATTTCTTGCATGTGCACAGGAAAGAGTGCTTGCGGTTTACAAGGACCGGGGATTTTGATACCCGGCTGCGAAAATTAGGAAATCACAGCTAGAAAGATGAGCTGTTGCGTACAGTGTGAATGTTCGAGTTAATTGATTCTTCTAATGTAAAATGCACTGAAACCAGGAAGTGTCCTTGACCAACACATATAAATCATAATAATTATTTTTAAACAACTGAGAAAGATGTCTAAATAGAAAAGTATCTTGATATGATAAACAAAGTTATTTCAATAAGAAAATGAAAGATAATGTTTTTAAGTATAACACTATTTCAGATGATTTATAGTTTCAAAATTGCTAATTGCTAAAGGAACATATTTCACAATAATGATGGGGTTGCGTATGTCTTGCGTAGATATTTCTATTACAACAGGAAATGAAATGTTGATTTATGATGGATAAATGCTTTTAGATTATTATTTCAAGAAATATCAATAAGGTTTTTCTTAAATAACAGTCATAGCAATAAATAACTCTAAAGTGATTTAAGTTGGAGTGATTTTTCTGTAAATGGTTTCTCATAAATTATAATAGTTGTGTAACAAATGTATGTGTTCACTGAACATGTGAACAGAGTGTGACAAGGGACCAGGATCTCGTACAGCCAAATCCTCTTTACAGTTTTTCAACTTTATTGCCATGCAAATATAGAGTAGATATTGCTGAGCCTTACTTAATTTACTTCTGTCTATTGTGTGGATGTGACAGTCAATACTCTTGAAGCTAACCACTGGACACTTTTCACAGTCACTTAACTTTTCACCAATTGGCTCTCTAAAAGATTTTGGAGCCGTTGATTTACTGTCAACATATTGATGCCTGAAGGGCAGTTCTTTAAAATGGAGAAGGCAAACTGCCCATTGTAACAGTTTCACCAAATGTATTATTTCCATTTGGTAAATCGGACCGTTTTTCCAACTTGTGTTAACATTAGTGCCATCACATTCTATGACAACTAGTATTTCAAGAGACCAGACAGATATGAAATAATAGAAGTGACAATGCGTTCAGAACTTCCAGAAGTTGGAGTTACATGGCCGATGTAGACTGAACCAGGTTCTCGAATTAGTGAGTAAAGCTCTTCTTTTTTTAGTGTACGGAACCTTTTCGAATGAGCTATGTCTACCACTAATGTGTTGTCACAACATGAATTTCTTAGATTTAACAGCTGTTGTGTGAACGGAAAATCTTAACAAAATTGAACAATTTTTTTTTGTACTAAATTTTTAATTTAAATCGTTATTGGTTCCGGTAAGAGTAGATTAGAGCTATTACAGTTAAATATTGACAAGCTAAGTAAGATAAAAGACTATCGTAAAAATCTGATTTAAATAATATTTAAACATTATGTTTTCTTATTCTAATGCATAAAAATTTCAGCTATTACATTCGTGAAGAGGCTAATTAAATTATGGTTTTGTAAAAATAAGAATTTTTCCACATTTTGGCAATCTTTACACCACATATGCAGTCGGAAGATACAAAGCTATTTTATTTCTTTTTTCACAGAATTTTAAGTCTCCCCAATTCGCAACTTTTCCGCTGTATTACTTGAAAAACAATTTTTAATTTTTTTCGGCCCACACTAGTACTTGTATATACCCCAAAAAATAAATACCTACCCGCTGGATATTTACTTTTCCCACATCACTGCTTGAGAGTGAATTTTATTACATAGACAATTCTATTTATTGGCATAGAATGCAGATTTTTATTAATTGTACTTAAGATTGAGTATATTTTAAATATTGGATCTTTGGTTACAAACCTATCCCTACTGAAGGTAAATGTACATACTGTGGCTTCACAACAACAAAAAATTGACTTATTTCATCATTCATTTTATATTGTTTATAAAACAATTAGCACAGTAAATATATAAACTAGTGTCCGGCCAAAAAAAAAAAAAAATGGTTCATTTTTTATTTTAAACTTATAAAACTTTCTCTGATGGAAATTTTAATATACATAAAAAATATTAATTTGCTTAATCACAAACCCATTCTCCTGTAGGAAGACATTTATGATTTTGAATATGAAGAAAGAAAATAAGTTAAAACTGGTGTGAATGACTAAGAACAAACAATCTTCTTGAAACACCATCAAAAATTTGTAAATGCGCTAGGCCTTTCGAAAGATCTGAGTCTTTCTTCGTCAGGCGCAAAAAAGACGTCCTTCTACTATGAAACGAGTCTTGCCTCTGCTTTCATAGTAGAAGGACGTCTTTTTTGCGCCTGACGAAGAAAGACTCAGATCTTTCGAAAGGCCTAGCGCATTTACAAATTTTTGATGGTGTTTCAAGAAGATTGTTTGTTCTTTGAATATGAAGGTATGTGTATATGTTTGTTTAGTATAAAATTTAAAAAAGATTCTTAAATTCTTATTTTGTACCATTTTATAAGCATTTAAAAACCGAGATCAATGTTCATTGTACAAAGAGTTTCAAAATGTTTAACATTTGTCTTGTAAATTAATCAAAAACAAATATCAAGAAATGATTCTTTAAGAGAATAATAGTGTATTCATTTGTTGAAGTAAGTCTAGAGGAACAATTCTTTTTAAGCATAAGCTTGGGAAAAAAAGCACAAAATATATACAGCTGAATCCCATTAAAATCAATTGCATGTGATGTTCAATATCTACTTCTTGTAACGAAATTTTATTAAAACGAGTTGGAACCCGTCGAAATTCGACGAATTAAAATGGTTAGAATGGAACTGTTAGATCGAATTTATAATAAACCTACAAAAATAATTACAATAAAAAATTCATCTTACATTGGTTATCTAACTCTTAAAACAAATAATGTTTTTAACCTAAAATTACCAAAATATTATTTCCAGAAACTTGAACTGCTTAAATTATTGAAAAATTAAACTGTATTAGAATACGTAATCAAGATGAGTAATTATGTTGAAGTTATCGATTGAGGCTCTTACGTTTGTTATTTACGGGATGAAAAATCAGTAAAAAGGATTTCCCTTTGTCACATCATAAAATGTTCCCCCATAAAATCTAAACTGTACGTTATTTTCTCATTTTCAAAATGTACATACGCACCACTCAAATTCACAATTTAAAAGTATTTTAACATGCAATACATTATTAATGAATGTATTTCAAAACTTAAAGTCACGTTTGCCCGATACAACTTTTCATGTGAACATTCGCATAAAATTTAAGTTCTAATCTCAGTACCCGCGAAAATTTACCATTCAGAAATTTGCCTTTAGTTGCCATAGTATTGACCATTTAGTATTGGTCAAATATTTAGTTTTAATCCAAGAAAATGATTGTATTCTTTTAAATATGATTTTTACTCACTGAATCATTTTGCTTAGCGTTTCAAACTCAGTATCAGCGTAATGTAAAAATATGGAAATACCTTCTTTAATCTTTTGATTTATGAAGAAGAATGCGTAATTTTTTTTATGGCTGACGTCATTTTCTGTTCAAAAATTAGAAAAAATTACTTTTATTTGTACTGTGAAAATGGCATCAATAAGGATATAGTCAATAATAAGAAAAATTACTATTTTCCCTTTACTTTTAACAGAAATGGAATACTTCTATTGCCACAATTACAAAATTGGTACTAAAAACTATAAAAAATTAATATCTCAAAAATAAATTGAGATAGAGCTTTCAAACAAATTGCATTTAAAAGTACATTTTCCCCCCTATACGACGGTGTAAAAATTGAAACTGTGCGATGTTTAGAAGTTTAAAAATTTGGAGTAGCGAAAATTGCAAAACCGAAATTTTATTCCAAATTTCAAAGTGTTGCCATTCACAGAATGACGTATGCGTTACGCACAGATATGTTTGTCCTTTATAATATAGATAGATATTGTTCTAATGGAATTTGACTTTTTTTTTGTCTTAATGCTTAATTAAATTAAATTAATGAATGCCACAAGTAAGAATATATAAATAAATAAATAAATTTAAATATTTATTTCTCAGAGGGAAATACAAGCAGATGCAAAATTAATAAAATGTACAATAGCTTTCAATTACAAAACACAGCTATTGGTGACCAGCACCATACATACTTATAATGCTTTGTGACCTTAAAGTACAAATTACATGAACAATAGTAAATAAATCATAAAGCCTAAATATAATTACATAAATCAAACTGTATCACATATATAAATTAAGTAATCATGTAAATAAAACCATGCTTAACTAAATATTGCATTGTACTTATAACCAAATAAAACAAAGAATGTGCTTCCCAAATCTAGACAAAAACTTAACAATGGACCATAACAGAGTTGTTTAAAACATTGTGACACATTAATTAAAAATAGCTATTTATTTGAAATGCATAGATATCTACCTGAGAAGAAACATTTTACAATACAACTGATAGAATCTGTTATTCCTGTATTACTGAGTTTTGTATAATTATACAAACATGAGAAGGTGTGTATATGATTTTAAGCCTATCTTACTTGAATAAAGTTATTGATATACTCAATCCTCTCTTAATAATCACTTGCCTAGTATCTGACATTTCTATTACAGAGTTTTGTCCATAAAGATAAAAATCACTAAAAGATGCCCAAAGTAACTTTTTATACTACCAGTTCATTGCATGTAATCACTTGTATTAAGGTCTGTTTAAAAGAGATAAAGACAGGTTTTACACATTTATTTCACATTTTAAGAAACAGGTACAGGCATCCCCCGACTTACGTATTATGCAACTTACCTAAATTTACAGTTACACAATAAATCTTGAAAATTGCATTTATGAACACACTAGCGTGTTTGATATGCATTTGCATACTTTTGATACTTATTTTATAAATAAAATATCCAGATAGAAACCACAACCATAATATAATTTTATATATTATTGAAAGTTGCATTTTTATTGGGATATACAATCAAATCTTTAACAAAACAAAACTCAAATCTAATTAAAATGAGACAAAAAATCTGGGGTTCAACTGTAGAAATTATGTTAGTGGAATTCAAGCCAGAACGAAAGCAAATTTGAAAAGTTTCGATGGAGAGGAACGAGTGTATTTTTTCTCATATCTTCTTCACCTGTTTGTTTGATGTAGATTGAAAATTGTTTAAATCAATTCATCATTGTTAAGTTTATAAATCCCGCATTCCATAAGATATTTTTTATTTGAAAAGTGTTCTTTCGGTTTGTTTTTATATTTTTTGATACTTTTATACTTTATATCCGAGTAAATACTGCTGCTTGATGCTTTATTTATAAAATATTACATAAATAATATATTTATATTAGATTCATAAATAAGATACTGTACTAAATTCTAAGTCGTTAAAAATTATCGTCGTTCTTATTGTTAATATTTATTTATATATAATAAATATTGTAGTTTCTTATGCAATTTTGCTTAATTTATGAATTCCACTTATGTAAAATTCAAGTTACATAAAAGTTTGCGGAACGCATTACTTACGTAAGTCGGGGGATGCCTGTATATTACAAATTAAGCTATACTGTAGTATACACCCCCCTCCCCCCCCCCCATTCCTCTGCTAGGATCCTGATAACTTGCTTTTTCATGCTATTGGTTTTATGCCTCTTAAATAAGTTGAATAAAAATTCATCAATTAAAATAATTCAAATTACTAAATTAAAGGTGTGTGAAATTTTTTATAAAAATTTCTAAATTTATATATACACATTTATTAATATTTATTTCAACAAATAATATTCTTTTCCAAAAAGATTAAATTTATATAATGGTCCTCTAAAATGATTTTCACATTATTAAACTTGCCACATCTAGTACTATGGATTTTGGATTATATATACAGGACTCTCTCAAACCCGCAACCTTAAAATCAGCATACACCTAAAATCTACACATCGTTGCAGATGTAAACAATGAAACTTTCAGTTAAGATGTAGGTGAAAATTTCCAATTTTTTTTTTATGTGTTTCCATACACATTTTAATGTGTAATTCTGATTAATATTATTGAATTCATGCTTTCTCATGAAGTATAGATTTATTTATTATTTTTTTTTTATTCAAGATAGCACTGATATCAGTGGTAATTGTGATCTTTTTACCAAATACATTCATGTATTAATTAAGCTTTTTTGGTTATTAAGTCCGACTAAACATGAAATGAAACTTCTTTATTTTAAAAATTTGATGTAAATTATTAGGCGAACATTAACAAATAATTCATGAAAAATGCATCTCACCATTAGTTATAAATTATTAATTATTTACTTGACCTTTACACTTTATTTAATTATTTTACTTTATTGTAAGCATTCATTATATTTTTGAATGCATTATTATGTACAAATTACTCTTTTAAAAATGTAAACAAACCTATGATGAGAAATCTGCACAATCTCTGGTCCCAAGTAATGCAGATTTGAGGGAGTCTACTGTACTACATTTAAAATAAATATATATATATATGGCGAATGAAATATCTCTCCAAAACCTCACACTTAGATGCAAAGATAGCCAACGAATCATTAAGAATGACATGGAACATTCTAAATTGTGTATATGTTATATGTAACTCAATAGGAAAATGAAAATACAAGTACACAACATTTTCATTCACTAATACAGCAGTAAAAACAATTTATCTCATTACCACTAGTGCAACAAATAACAAGAAAGAAAAATAATTTTTAATAACATCATCATATAAACTGAAAAGGTTTAGCAAAGCCTTATTTGAATGCTTTGGATAAAAATAATCTAACGTTATAACAAACCTATCAAGAATACTTGAGGAAATTCTTTTTTTTCAAAATTAATGACTTGTAACATAAAATAGCAATGAGAAACGAATGCTACATTTAGTAAAGAAAAAAATCACATGACCAATAGCCTTGAAAAAACTTGAAAATGTTTCCAAAAGTAAAAAAAAAAAAATAATAATAATAACCTTAATTTGAAATACCGGTCGACACAATGACTATTATTAAAATAAAGTATTAGAAAAAATATATACCTGTAAAATGAAAAAAAGGTGGAAAAAATTAAAAGGTATAAAGCAGGTTGGTAATATAATAAGAGATTTGCTTTGTTAAAGAAAAATATACAAGTTTATCACTGTCCAAATATAGTTAATTGATGACTACAATATAGTGCTGCAAACAGAAGATGAAATGATTAAAAAAAAAAAAAAAAAAGGAAAGAAAATAACATCCAATAAATAATTTTTAAGACTTTTTTTAAATTATGTTTTGGCAAAAAGCATTACAATACATATATATTTTCAGTAAGAAGTTACAAACTACGGTGGTTTGCACTAGATTACATTGCATAATTTTAATTGAAACTTTTGAAAGTTCTAATTAAATAAACTTTCAAAATATTAAATGATAAAATCTATTTTTCCTCTCTTCGTCAAATATATATTTATAACAAACATATTTTTTAATAATTAACTCTATCACTTTAATGTGGTTTTAAATACATATTTTAATTGCCAATAAAATTTAAATGCTCAACACATACTATTTGCAAGTAATTAAGGACATGTCACTGAATATTCACAATGAATTAGAGAAGTTAATAAAATCACACTACTCTTATTCAATGTGACCAAATACAAAATGGAATACAGACTAGAACTTGCATTGAAGCAACCTAGCATAATCTACATGGTCAGCATATGAGAGGAAAATTAAAATACAAATAAACAAAATATAATAGAGTCTATAAATAAAAAAAGTAATTTCATTAAATCATTACATAGCAGGGTTTTTTTTTTCTTTTTTTCTCACTAATACAAAAATGCCAGCTATCAGAAGCATAAATAAAACAGTATTTCAATATAGTATTATTTCAGATAGTAAAATTTAATATTTATATACTTTGGATAGTTGACTTTATGAATCTATAGAATTAGTCCTCATTAACTCTTTATAACAATGGCGACAAACTGGAACCGGGCGAGGGTGAAAGTGACCTTTAAGGGGAATTCTCTTATCAATACACCGGATACAAAACACATCACCACAGCTCCAGCAATGGAACTAAAATTAAAAAGCAAGATAGCATTCAGTGTAATTACATTATTAATTTTATTGTCTAAATTACAATTACATCAAAAGACTACGGAGAAAGCAGCAGTTACAGTAAATCAAATAAAACAGTTTTAATTTTAAGTACAGCATTTCAGTTCTTAAATATAAACAAAAAAGAAAAATCATGCATCAAGCATAGAATATGAAACACTTTCCAACACTTCCAAAATAGTTAAACAAAATTTGGTCGTTTAATAAGGTAAAAAATATATCGAAGTAAACATTTTAGAAAATGCATAACACATTTGAAAACCAGACTGCAACAATTAATGCTCATAGCGGAAACGTACTCCAATTCTTTTGTGCAGCTCTGAATATGATCTATAGATTTGCATAGATTCTACATACAGTGAATTCTCGATAAGTCGAATTCGAAAGGACCGGCAAAAATATTTGAGTTATCGTGAGTTCGACTTATTGAAAATCCTTAAATACATACAGAAAATATATAAAAAATAATATTGCAATTATACTGTAATAACGGAGTCTGGCAAAATGAACACTAAAGAAAAATACAATTTAATAGTACATAATATAAGGTACTTACAAACTCAAATTTTGTGAAAAAAACTTGTTAATGATGACTGCTTGAAGGAACTTTGTCTTTCACTGGTTACAAAGTCGCTCACATTTTGTAAACAAAGGAAAAGAGAATCGTCGGTGGTGAAAGGCAATTTACTTCCTGGTCATCATCTTCAGATTCAGGATCGTTCTCCACATTTTTAATTGCTTCAACTATATCTGAATCACTAAGTTCTCCGCAAACTGCAAAATTTTCATCAATATTCAAAAACTCAATATCGTCATCTTCAGAAATAACTTGATCTTGTAGATTTTCATTCCCAACACATGAATCCGCATTCCTTGCAAAAAAGCCACATCTACAGAAGCCATTTTTGATAGTGAATTGTTTCACATTGTTGTTCCAGTCACTCAAAATTAGTGTAATTGCTTCTAACACATCACACTTTTGATTTATTCCATTTTCGTCATCCTCGATTGCCTTCCACACTAGACGTTTTCTGTAAGAATGCTTTAAACATTTAATTATTCTCTGGTCTGCTGGTTGTAGCTTAGAAGTTGTGTTAGAAGGGAGAAATTCTAATTTGATAGATTTCAAGTTCAAATGTTGACTGTGAGCTGTACACTAATAAACGAAGATCAACAGTTTACACTTTTTTTGCATGAAACACTACATTCCAATTTCTGATGTATTCCTCGAACAATATTAGCATCATCCAATTTTTGTGATTAGATCTGTACTGTACGGGAAGTGATTTTTTATGTTTGAAACAGCGAGGATTTTTGTATTTAAAGATGACCAGTAAAGGTAATTTTTCTGTTCCAGAAACATTTGCTCCGACAAGGACAGTTAAGCGTTCTTTACTTAGCTTTCCACTGGAACATGATTCCCCCTTAAATATCATCGTCTTGTTAGAAAAACATTTGTAAAAAAGTTCCATTTCATCCATATTGAAAATGTCGTCTGCACTATAACCTGCAAGAAGTTTGGGTAATGAAACTGTTTGCCATTCATCACACAGTGCATCAGACACATCT
Source organism: Maratus speciosus (assembly GCA_963932465.1). NCBI lineage: Eukaryota > Metazoa > Arthropoda > Arachnida > Araneae > Salticidae > Maratus > Maratus speciosus. Next base: position 206,905,559 of record OZ010793.1, on the reverse strand, counting down.
TTTTCTTTACCGTGTAATGTCCGAAACACGATATTGTGTCTGGCTTTAAACTTTTCAAGCCACCCTGTGCTTGCAGTGAAGCCTTCCACATTCAATAATTTTGCGGAATCCAAAGCTTTCTCACGTAACATCGTACCACTTAAAGGAATTGCATTCTTCTGTGTCCTGTAATATGTAAACCATTTTATGAAGGCTGTTTCGATATCTTTTAAGGCACACGTCTTCATCTTCATCCTTTTGCACTTTGGGTTGACACTTGACTTATGTCTTTTGAAAATGCTTTATTTATCTTTCAGTATGATAGATAGCGTGTTGGGAGGGATACCATATTTCAGACCTATAACTTTTTTCTTTAAATTAGGATTTTCATCAATATCTTTTATCAAATTTACTTTTTGTTCTAAAGTAAGAATTTGTAATTTCCTCTTTGAAATTTTGAAAGACCCAACTGAAAACGTATCACAATGTGAAAGCAATAAACACTAAAATGACAAGACTCAACATTAAAGTAATGAACTCCAATGAAATCTCAATAGATTCGGAAAAAAAAAAAAAAAAAAAAAATCATTGCTTATAGGCATGGAAAATTTCACCAATTACAATTCACTTAGCCACATGCTCTGTTTCCAAAGAATACCTGTTGAGAAAAGGGAATTAGTAAACGAGAAATTAATTGGGTGGGGTGGGGGTGGTGGATGGGACGATTTCAGCTGAAATTCCAAACTCGCAGAGGCTCCACACTAACCGATGTAGGAAGTAAAAACAGCACTCTTCAAAGCCGGCGGGGGAGCGCAAAAAGTTTTATCTCACAGAAAGTGCCAGTATTTTTGAGGTGTGGCTGAAAAATTAAGAAATTAGTAGAATTACTGTTATTTCTCAATTGGAAAAAAATCGGCTTAAAAGATGTAGGCTTCGACAGAACGAGAAAGTTTAATATTGAATTGTAATAAGGGGACCGGGACTTAGTGTAAACGTCGACTTAAATGAATATTCGACTTATCTGACTTCAACTTATCGAGAATTCACTGTAGTAAGCTAAAATTTAGTTTAGCTAGAAAATGCATAACACAATTGAAAATTCCCCTTTAGCAATTTCTACCAATAGATGGAAATGTGCTTCAATTCTTTTCTACAACCCTGCATATTACCTATATATTTTTATACATGCCACATATTAAAATGAAATTTAATTCAGGCAAAAACATGCTTAAAATTACTGAAATCACACTTCCAGAAATTACTATCCATAGAAGGCCATGTATCCAGTTTTTGCATAGCCCTGTATATCATTTTATTTATATGCTACAAAACATCTCTTAGTATACTAAATGAAGTTCAGTTTGAAAATGTATAACGCTAATTTATGCATACTATGTGGTGTATAAACTTAGTTAAACTTAAAACACACCACAACTGAAAATGCACTTTCAGCACTCATCCCTAATACACAATACTTCGGATACAGAATTGTATCTGAAATTTTTTATGTTTCTCTATAAATGAAGGATAAACATCACATTCTACTGCAAGCATCTTATAGTAAACTTGAGTAATGTATATCAATTTCATTATGTTTGAAATAGTGCAAAATAATTAAATTAAGCTGTGAATAGTTTTTTTTTCAATATAAACCATTATATAACCGATCTCTTTTGTGTGACCCTGTAAATGAATGATAATGTTTTTACCCCATATTCTATAGAAAGCATGTTTTAGTGTACCTCAGAAATTCATATAAATTTCATTATGTTTGTAACAGAGTAACATCATTAAAATATGCCACAAACTATTTTCTTTTTATAGACATAATAATATAACTGAATAGCCTCTTCTACTGTACATCAATAATATATATCAATTTCATTATGTTTAAAATTGTGTAACACTATTAAAATACACCACAAATGATTTTTCTCCATAGATCATAATGCAATGAAATACTTTTGAGTGCGCCTGTATATGAACTAAGAATACTACATACTTCCTTTTCAATATCGAACATACCATGGCAAACTTCAATAACGGATATCAATTACATGTCAATCAGAGCATATTTACACAAACTAGAGCATAGACAGACAGACAAACAAATATTTTATTTAATAATAATAAATCAGTAGAAATTACTATTATGTACTAAAATGTAAATATACTATTGTATATGTACACATACCTTTCTACTAAAATGATCAAATGGAGTGGAACATATGCATTCATATACATTTCTTAGAGTTTTCCATTCTAATGCTACAGAATCCATTTCATCAGTTAACTGAGAAAATAAGGAATTATCAAGGCTACCATCAGGAGAATCTGAAAAAGTAAATAAATATGATCAAATTCGGAAACAAATTGCCAAATTTGACACAAAATAATCTTGCCATAAATAAGAGCAACTCGATAATTGGTAACTTGGCTGAATTTTCGTTCAAATCCAATTAGACCAAAATTAGAAATCTCATACAATCGAGGTCCATGTCAATTGGTGCATTTTAGATGTCATGTTCTGGCATACAATTAACCATATTCTCACAATTTTTTATCGGATTGTAATTTTGAATACAATGTTTTTGTTTTTTACTTTTTACAGTGTTATATGCAAAGACATTAAATTTAAACCACATTCTGCTAACATCCCTTGTATTTTATGGCAACTGTTGTCACAGGCCTTGATTGAAGATATGAAGGCAGTCAAATGAAAACAGAACGCCTGTCATAAATACATTCCTTGCCAAAGCTGGCAATATTGTTGTAACAAATTGATACTTCCATCTCAAGGGTTCGTAGAAATGCATAATGATAGCTCACAGGTACTCACAGTTTTTTTTTTATTTCTTTGTAGGTGAGCATAGTGAAAAGTGCATTCGTCCAGCATTAGAAATGGAGGCAAGCAAAAAACAGCAGACAGGTGTGGATCATTTTTTGGTGGCGAAATTCACTGTTGCATAACTGCTGTGTATGGCGAACACTGCATGTCACTGACAAGTGTGAACAAGAGACATAAGAGATTCCGAGAAGGATGCACTTCACTGCAAGACGATCCCCAGCCAGGACAGACCCATCGAGCCATTACTCCTGATGTGATTGTGCAGACTGATGATCTTATATGGGAAAACTAACGAATTATAGAAAAAGAAATTCATGGACGTCGGTTTCATTCGGATGAGGAAGTGTAAGAGTGGGTGAGGTTGTGGATCTGTCAGCAAGCTAACTCTTTCTACAAGACTGGAATTGATCATCTTATCTCACAGTGGGATAAATGTCTTTATAGTTCTGGTAATTATTTTTGAATAAAAATTCTCCATACTAACTTTTTAATGTATGTTCGGTTTTCATTTGACTGTCCCTTATAATTAACCCAAAAATTGAATGAAAGAAGAAGTTAATTTGACATCTTTGAATCAAACTGATAACTTCATAACAAAATAGAATGTTTTCATTAGTTTCATATATAGTATTGACTCTAAGCTGCTTTAGCAGGATGCAGCGCCCGACGGCCCTTTTTAATTCTTTTTTGCGGCCAATGGCCCTTTTAAACCCTTCCAATTCACCCGGCTGCCCTTTTTAATACTTCCTTATGCACCCCGTGGCAATTCAATTAATCCTGGGAAAATATCGCAAATTCTAGGGACCCTAAACAAACCAGTTCAAAATATTTTTTGCGAACAAGGTACAAGCGTGCCCTTTTTTTAGACTAGTGTTACCTTTTTGAAAAAATGTACCCTTTTTTAGAATAGTGTTCTCTTTTTTGAAAAATATATTCTTATTTTAGAATAGTGTTCCCTTTTTGAAAAATACCCATCCGGCAGCCCTTTTTTCTACAGTTAACACTAATACATGTTCAATACTTTCAAGACATGTAAATTTTCTTATTTAAATTTCAAAATTTTCCTTTTTACCTGTCACATTTGACAAGGTTTAACATAGTATTAAACAAAGCAAAAACAAACATCTTATAGATAATTGCATTAAAAAAAATAACTTTTTTTTCTCCATGTTTAGCAAAGTGTGCTTTTTTTTTTTTTTTTCCATTTTGCTTTCTCTCTCTTTTGATAAAATTTGGCATTCCTTTTACAGGGTTCCGTACATCAAAAAGAAAAAATGGAACTCTTATAATCTGTCTGTAAAGACTATTTTTTCTCAGGAATGGCTGAGGGTATCAAGTTGAAATTAATATCAAATAAAATGGTCTCATTGTTGTATAAAAATTTCGAGCTCCTAACTTAATGCAATAAAAAGTTACAACCTTAAAACAATGTTTATGGAAATTTCAATAATGGAAAATTAACGTAATAAATCAACATGAAATTATAAATTAATGATTTTTGAATGTTTTCCTTTAAATGAAGATCTTTAAATAAAATCTTTCTTTGAGCCAAATTTTATGTTCTAGGTTAATGGGAAGTACACTATAGGTTTTGATAGTAAAGGAAGTTGGAAAAATAAAGGATGTAAAGGAAAAATATGAAAAACATTAATTTTTAATTATATGTTGATTTACCAGACTTGAGAAGAAAAAATCCAAAGAGTCTAGAAAAATTCTAAGGAGCCCAAGAATTTTAAAGGACTCACTGCATGTTTTTATGTTTGACAAACCCTCGTGTAACACACATACAGACACACCCAAATTTTTAATGCCTCATTTGAAAAGAAACACAGATTTTATTCTAATAAAATCTAATAATTAGTGCTAAAATTATACAGCATTCAGAATGTTTTGATAAATTTAAATGCAAAATTCCCAGCCAACTATTTTATTCAGTAACTAATGGTCATATATACAGAAGTCAATCAAAACTCAAATACTCATCATGATAGTTATCTGGATTTTAAAAGTCAATTTTGAAGGGGAAAACCACATAGAATATATTTTAAAAAAATTACAGGAAACAACCCCCCCCCCTCCCCCCACCAAATAGCAATAATTACTTGAACTTTGTAAACACAAGAAGATTTTTTCATGGAATATGTACTTAAGAAAAATTATTATATAAGCAGTATTAATCATCGTATACAAGTCTCCTTTTACATAGTACATACAAGTCTTCTTTTTCTACTTTTATATACTTCAATTAAATTATTGATCAATGCTAAATTTTACTTTGTGATAACTTAAAGAGTATTTCGTTTATTTGAGGACTAAAAATGGAAAACACTGAAAGTCCAAAAGAGGAAATTTTTCAAGAGAGTGAAAAAAAGAAAAACTTCTATTTCTGGTATTTACAGCATTTTCCACTTCATTCCTTTTGGGCTCATAGTTCAATATTTTAAAATGTAGGTACCTAGCTTCCTTTTTGTTTAATATTTAAATACCTAATATTATCATTTGTAAACATTTCTTTTATTTATATATTTAATATTTTTCACCTTGTTTGAAAATATCCCATTGATGTAAACAATAACAAGATGATCAAATTGTGTAATGGCCACCAGTCGACATGCATCTTATCACTGGCACTTTCAGTGTTCTCCACTTCACTTCGTGTGGCACATCCCATGTTTTCCACTTCACTTCGTGTGGCACATCCCATGTTTTCCACTTCACTTCGTGTGGCACATCCCATGTTTTCCACTTCACTTCGTGTAACACATTCAACCAGCGACATTTTTCAACTATTTTTTGAATTACGTCTACTAGGTTTGGTACTTCAAGGGTTCTCCTGTTTGTTAAGCTTGGCATTTAAGACATTTTTTTGTTTAAAAAAAAAAAAAAAGATTTTTGATTTTTTGGTACTTTTAGCATTTTTTTATTTTTAGTCCTCATTTAAGGCATTCTAAGTACTCCTTGAAAAAATTTTCATTTTTAAGGAGTTTCCAAGGAGTTTAAGCAGTCTGTATGCACACTGGATTTATTATGTGACAATCTCATGAATCTTTATAATCTTGACTAATGCCAAATTCCTACATAAAGAGATGTATTTTATGAGTTTTATTGGATGTGATTTCTCAGAAAATTTCTTTTATTGCTATAACCTTTGTTTCAACTCTCATACATTTAAAATTACATAGTCATATCTTCCAGTGTCGAGTTCAGACCAAGCTGAGTGATACTTGGCAAAACTTCACAAAATTTGGCGACACAAATAATTTGCCACTCAAAGCTAGCTTGGCGATAACTGATTAATTTTTTGAAATACCTATTCAAATTCGATATTGGCAAAAACTGAAAATCTATAATCAGACTCCATGCATTTTAGATTTGTCTATTTGAGTAAAATAAGCTGAATTTTTTTTAAAAAAAGGTATAGGAAGCTACCTTTTCTCACGGTACAGGCTGAAAGGACCTTTTACAATTCTAGCCCATCAGGAAGAGAGTGAAAAATAAATGAACTAGAAAACAGGAATTCTGCTTTTTCAGAATTTAGTGTCGCCCCCGATAAAAAAAAAGTATACAAATATAGATAGTACAAAACATATTTCAGTTTTAAGACTTAAAACACATGCTTTTATTTTATATAAAATGACATCATTCGCATCCATTGAAGAATTCCACATTTACGATCCAGTCTTAAACAACATCTACAGTAAAATATACATAGGACGCTGACAACTATCGCTGAATAATACACAAATCCAAAAAAAGAGATTTCATTCAAATAACTCAACAAAAACAAAATCAGCTATCTAATGATTCATATCATAGAGTAAAGAGAAAGAATAGAGATGAAATGTGGTGGCTGGGGGTGACACCAAAAATGTAACCCTATAGGTGCAGATTTACAGTCACCAGTCGCCACGTGGAGACTAACTTTCAGTGCCTTACTCACCAGAGATCAATTTCCAGTGTTCCCAATCCCCGTCGCGGAAAATTTATATATATTTTTTTCTTTTGCAAATAGAAAAGCACCTGCTCTTTTACTGGCCAATATCAAGTATGATCTTGATAAAAAGTCAGGGAATTTTTGCAATCTCAGTGACCATCATGAACGCTGTCCCTGTGATGTACTGCTTTCTTGCCAAACATTATGTTCAAATATAATTCTGTGCATGTCTGCTCCACTACAAAGTTTAGCAGCTGCGAAGCTTGGCACATAAGCACGCTAATGATAAAGCTTCTCCTTTGGACACCAGGGAAAGCAAGCATTTCTTCGAAGGTTTCATCTGAAATCCAGAGTTGAAATACATACAGTAGACTCCCTCCAGTCCGCGACCCTAAAATCCGCTAACGCCTAAAATCCGTGTATTTTTTCAGATGTAAACAATGAAATTTACAGTTAAAGTGCAGGCACAAAATTCAAGATGGCGCCGAAATCAGCGACTATCGCCATGTTTTTTTTACTCAATTTTTTGTTAATTATTCTCTTTTGGCTATTACAGCTGATTTATTACTAAATAAATTTATATTACTTTTGATTTTTATATAAATTACAGACCTGCCAACCTTTGAAAATGAGAAATCGTAGCACACAAAATTTAAATTAATCTGGAGATTGGTTGGTTGGTTTTTCGTGTTTCACAGCCTTCTTTTGACATTCGTAAAAGGAATAAGGTTTCCGTCTTTCAACTCAGTATAGTAAATTTTTTCCTCTGAAAATTTTTATACGATTTTTAGAGTTTATTTTCGTTTCGCAGCGTTTTTTTTTTTTTTTTACATTTGTAAAAGGAGCCTGGTTCCAATTTTTTAGCTCAGTGTAGTAAATTTTGACGGAATTCGCGATTTTTTTTCTGCCATCATTTCAGGATATTCACAATTTTTTCCCACAATCGTAATTCACATTTTCCTATCACGATTTTTTGTTGAAATCCGCACTTCTTGCCATGCACTTTTGACGAAATTTGCATTTTTTACGCGATCCTCTGACGATTTTTGCGTTTTTTTACCACGATCCTTTGACTAAATTAGTGTTTTCTTTCTGCGATCTTTCGGTGAAATTTGCGTTTTCTTACTAATCTTTCGATGAAATTTGCATTATCTTACTGATCTTTTGACGAAATTCGCGTTTTCTTTCTGCGATATTTTGACAAAATTCACGATTTTACCACGATCTTTTAACGAAATTTATTTTCTTCTACGATCAATTAAGGAAATTGATTTTTTTTTTTACACGGTCATTTGTCGAGATTCGCGATAGTTTATCGCAAATCGTGCGATTTTGCACACTATTTCAAACCTTGCCCCTCAAGGAACCCCCTCCGGAATTCTTAAAATGGCACCCTTGTTTCTAAGGAAGGGAATTCCTGTATAAATATTTACAAAAACACGATTAGAGTGTTTTATGTTAAGAAGTTTTTTTTGCAGCCCAGAATTTTTTTTTCTCTTGAACATTTTTTAATGTCCGAATTTTCGGACTAATGGCCAATTTTTTAAAACTTTCGAAAATGAATACTTGGAAATTTCGGAACAGAATCACTCCTGAATAATATGCTGCGCGGGATAAAATTCGCAACTAGAAACAAAAAATGCTTTTTTGTTTTTTGCAAAAAATCGTAGTTTAAGACCGATTTTCGTAGCATCGTAGTTTATAGGTGCAAATCGTAGCAACTACGATTTTTTCGTAGCAGTTGGCACGTATGAAATTACCATATTTATATCAAAAATTCCAGGGCTCGAAATGGAAAAATCTACGAAACAGAACGCTATTTAAAAATTATTGTTGCTAATTTTTTTTTTTTTTTTTTTTTTTTTTTTTTTTTTTTTTTTTTTTTTTTTTAAGTATAGACAAATTTCTTTCTAAAGCAATACACAGCAATATAAAAACAAACATTCAAGACTCTAAATAACAATGAAAACAGTAAAAGAGAGCGCAATAAGCTATATTAAACAGTAACAATGTTTTAATAAAAGTATGAAACGGAACGATATTTACCATAATTTTATGAATCGGAACTTTATTTATCATAATTTCAAGAACCGGAATATCGCTCTGATTTGTTCCAGTACATTTCGAGCCTTGAAAAATTCCCCTTTATTGTATTTTCTGTAGAATATTAGCAAGTGTAAACTGTAGTGGAATTGTTTACTTTTCTTCCGTGCGTTTCCTCGTGTTTCAATATTTATTATTTTTTCAATATTACGTATGCATTTTAATATGTAATTCTGATTAATACGACTAAATGCAAGCTTTTTTATGAAGAAAAATATGAATTTACTTCCGAAAAAAATCTAATGAACCTGTTTTGTAAATACAGTAAAGCGCTTATCTGTGCGTATAGGCGACTGAGAAAAATCTTGAGAAAGAGGAAATGCGTGGAGCGAATGCGCGAAGCAACGGAACAGGCAAATAAGTTTTAGTTTCGTTTTGAGATCACAGCGTGAAAGAGGTATCTACGTCAGTTTTGCCACCTCCTGAATTCAACACTGGTTTTAATCTAATGATTTTTATTCATTTATTTTTAATTTTACGTACGTATTTTAATATGTAATTCTGATTAATATGACTGAACTCAAGTTTTTTCATAAAGAAAATACGCATTTATTTCCGAAATAAATAAAGATGGCGCTAATATCATCGGCGATCGCGATCGTTTTCCAAAATATTTTTTAATTAATCAAGCTTTTTCGTTTATTAAATCTGGATAAACATGGCATAAAATTTCGTTATTTTAAAATTCTGGTGTAAATTATTTGCTTATCCAAAATAAAAATACAGTGCAACAGTAGCTTTTGCATAATAACTGTAACTGTTGAAACCCTCTTGTTTTAGTTTCGGTTTTGAATCTATTGTTTCTTGCGAAATTCTACCAATATGGATTATCCAGATTTTCCTGATGAAAAATTCAGTAAAAGAAAACATGTCACTTTGACTATAATGCACAAAGTTGAAATTATTAAAAAACTGAATTCTGGTTCTTCTGTTCGTTTTTTGGCTAAATCTTATGGAATAAGCCCTAGAACAGTATATGACATTAAGAAACAAAAAGAAAAAATTTTGAATTTTTATATGAATAGTGACAGCAATGCTGGTATTGCAGAAAGAAAAACAATGCATGCAGCCAAATCTGGTGATCTAGACAAGGTGCTTTATGAATGGTTCAAACAACGTAGAAGTGAAGGTGTTCCTATAACAGGGCCTCTTCTCTGTGAAAAAGCCAAAGACCTTCATAAAAAGTTGAATATGGAAGTTCCATATACTTTTTCTTCAGGGTGGTTAACTCGTTTTAAGCAGAGGCATGGAATAAAATATCTAAAGACACGTGGAGAAAAATTATCTGCAGAAGAATTTATTGATGATTTTACCAATCTTGTCAAAGAAAAACAATTGAGTCCAGAGCAGATCTACAACATGGACGAAACGGGACTTTTTTGGTGCAGCTTACCACGAAAAACTTTAGCAACTGCTGATGAGAAGAATCCGTCAAGCATTAAAGAAGATAAGCAACGAATCACCGTTCTTGTTTGCAGCAACGCTGCCCCAGACAACCACAGTCGTCCTTCGGACGCTCTACAATGATCCTAAAAATCCTGTAGTCGTCATATCCTATAAAACTATCCTGTGAATGTCCGCAGAATACTAAAGAACGGACCAATTGAAACCGTCCAGCTGCAATCGTCCTCAAAACGACCGGAGGATATTCCAAGACGGATCTCGAGTTTGCAACCGTGAAACCAGCCAACCTACTTACCAGAAATGGCGTTTATTTTGATTCCTCCGTCGATGTTTAGATGAGATCTGTCGCTGGTCATGGCAAATTCAAATATGAAGGAAGTGAATGTGGATGTAAGGTAAGAATTTTCTTTCATTTTGTAATGCATTTCTTTATAACTATTCTGTCTATATATTTATATTATGTTAGAAAAACTTTTACTTTATTAAGATGAAATTTAAAAAAGAAATTAGGCCTAGTCATCGCACGATTAAAACTTGGAATAGAAGGAAAAAGATGTCAGCAATTCTTGTCGGTTGAATTAAAACTGCAATATATGTTAAAGTTAAAACAGACAGAATTAAATGAATTGTATTCTTAATTCCAAAATAAACAGTAAGCGTATAAGATTTTTTATAGACACATCAATTTAAGCTGACATTTTAAATTCATTCTTTAACCACTTAAAAATAAATTTGAAAAATAGCCGCGTTTTTCGACACCCCTTTTTCACTATTTGTTCACATTAATTTAATATTTATCAATGTTTATTTAGGTTCTAAACAGGGTAGGTAACTTGAACTTTATTACGATATTTTTTTTTTTAATTTCTATGCAGGTGTTTTTGCATATCAAAACATTAAATACATTTAAGGCTTTTCTTGAAAAAAAAAAATTTCAGAAAATTAATATTACTTCTAGAAAAAATAAATAATACTTCTGAAAATTACCATTACTTCTTGAAATAAAAAAATACTTCTGAAAATTAATATTACTCCTTGAAAAAAAATTAATAATACTTCTGAATAGTGTGAATTTCTTGGTGTATTAACAAAGTCATATTTATATGCGCATAAAATTTGCAGGCATTAATATTCAAGTGCTATAGAATTAAAGGAATAACTTGAGTATTCGCCCTGAGTCCGCTATCTATTTTTTTTTTTTTTCATTTATAACCACTTTAAGCTTAATTTTCGAAAATTCAAAGATTAAAAATAACAACAACAAAACAATCCAAATGGAAAAATTTTAAACAGAAATCGGCATTCTAAACCTCATTTGTAAAAAGAAAAATAGGGAGGGGGAATTTGTAAATAGCAGACAGCAAATATACATAAATTTTAAAACAATAGAATAAAGGAAATATTCATTTTTAAAAGCATATATTTCAAATTTACAGGCAAAAAAGTTTCGGATATTAACATAAAAAATTTACAAATGAAGAAATTTAAAATCGGCAAAAAAAATCTTGCCCATCTCCAGGCGAATACTCAAGGGTAACTGAATTGAATTAGCATTGCCGATTTTACTATAAATGCATTATTATATTACATCTAGTAATCCATGGAAAGCTTATTTGATTTATATGTTCATTTCTCTCAAAACATAGCATGATTTCAGCTTAATTATTAAGATGCTACATGCCGCAGAATGATATACATTTTAAAAGCAACGTTAAAAACGCCAGAATAAACAAAAATTCACAAAAATTTTTTGTTTATTCTGGCGTTTTTAATGTTGCTTTTAAAATGTATATGATTTCAGCTTGTCTTGATAATGCATGTCAATGATGAATTCAGAGGGTGGACCAGCGGGGATATTCCTCTCCCTCACCTGAAAATTCAAGAAAAATGCTGATTTCTATAATTCTGCCAGGCTGTTTTTTAAAAGAAATGTGAACACTATTTTATATGGTTTTCTTTGTAGAAACTATGTTTTGGTAGTTATCTCGTAGATACACCAATATTTCTTTTTGGTGCAAAAATCATAATGTTTTGTCTAGTATGACAACACAGCAAAACAGATAGTGTGTTTTTTATTAAATTAAACTTTGTGTCTGTTTTATAAAACAATTTGTATTTTAAAAAAATGTGTAATGTTTTATTTATTATAGAGTAAATGTGTGTGCCTTATAATAAAAAAAATGTTTTTTTTTTTTTTTTTTTTTTTTTTTTTTTTTGCAATAACGTAAATGTGTGTTTTTTATATATATAAATGTGTATGTTTTATATTAAAGTGCATGTGTGTGTGTTTTCATTATAAAATAAACTGATTCAAAATATAATAAAACTAACATGTAGTTTTTGCACAGTATGCCCAACAAGTATTTCAGACCAGGGTTTTCTTGCCAAAATGGCTCAAAAAAAAAAAAAAAAAAAAAAACACCAACCTTGGTGTGGCTGCAGCATCTGTTCAATTTTGTTTTAGTATTTTTGATGTAGCAACAAGGTTGCCGGCTTTTAGCCAGGCCAAAAAACGCCGGCCGGCTTTTTTTTTTTGTTTTAGCCATTTAAAAAAAGTCAGTTTTTATTTTTAAAAATTGGTTTACAGATAATTCGTTTTAAATTTTGATCAATTAATTTTTAATACACTTATAAATATTTTCTACTAAAAAAAAATTATAAATTTTGTCAAATAAATAAGTCTTTATAAATGTTAGAAGGCCACTTTGAAGGCATTATGTCTGAAAAAAAAGTTATAAATATTGAAAAGGATATAAGTTCGACTCCAAACTGGTGTTTTGAAATTCTATATTACATAGCTCCACATATACTACACATTTTAAAGATTATATTTAATTGAACAATGGCAAAATGTAATCACATCAAAATGGAAACGTTCTTATCTGTCCATATGGAGAGATTAAGTTATTCATATGTTAAAAGAAAAATTAGAAAGGATATAATTTTTGAGGAGGGTTTGGTACACAAGTGTATGAAAAATAGAGCATTTAAACGGGTAAAAAAACAAAACAAATCTAAATAAAATTTTGAAAATCTTGTTGCTAAGCATTTTCATGCATATGCTATTTATAATATTTTTAATAGTGAGAAATGGTGTTTTTATTACATGACTATGTATAATTTTGAATGTTTACTAGAAATAAAATAAGATTTGTATATTAATAGCTCTTAAAATTAAGTAATAAAACATGTAACTAAGTAACCATTGTCCTCTTCAATTTTATAAAGCAGTAAAAATGATAAAAATTGGGGGAGAGGGGAGTAGAGATAAAGGTCAGTGTAAACTAGATAAAGCAGTTGGTATGGACTTTTTAAAATTTAGCTGACATATTTGTAATTCTGACTACAAATCACTAGCAAAACCATCTAAGTTTTATTCCAGTATTAATGTCCTCATTATTCAGAAATTGGGTTACTTATTAAACTCTAGATCAATTAAATGTCATTAAAACTAATTAAAAACATTTTAAAATGTGTAGTTTATAATTACAATGCTTCACTTTATAAAAGCCAATTATATGGCCAAAAAAGGCCAATTTTGGCCAAAAAAAGCCGGTTAAAACCAATAAAAGCCACCGGCCTGGCTTTTTAAAATTTTAGCCGGCTTTTTTGCAACCCTGTGTAGCAAGGCTGTTTAAAAGATTCAGATAATAAATAAATTTGAAAATGTTTACAATGATGTAGCAGGTCACTTAAAAAATTTAAGATGATTTGGATTATCAATTTTCTATTAATTACATGTTGTAAACAATATATTTTTGCTTTATTTTGTTCGATACATAAAAATATTCAATCCTGTGTTTTTATGTACAGGTCAGTAAAAAAATAAAGCACTCCGTTGTTGCTCAACACTTCGTGTTGTTACATTTCAATTAAATTAAAAAAATTAAATATTTTTTTTTAATGTAATTATGAAATTTTAGATGAACTTCATGTTGACTCTAGAGAAAAAAAAAAAAAAGGGGGGGGGGAGGGTTCTCGGATTGGAATTTTTAAAAAAAATGGCACTTGTGTCGCAAAAAATATTTTTGAATTTGTTTGTTATTTTTGACTATTTTGATGTTTATTTTTGACTCCTTTTTATCAGTGGATTTTTGCTATATTTTCCCGCAGTTGAGTGAATTTTGCTAATTTTCTCCTTATTGATTGATGAGTTTCAGGATTTATTCCGTGCAATCAGTTGATGAATTTTGCATTTTTTTCTGCAACTGGCTGAAAATTTTTATGATTTTCTCTCACGATTGACTGTTGAATTTCATGTTTTTTCCTGTGATTAACAAATTTTGCTGTATTTCAAAGCAACTTCCTGAACAATTTTTTTTTTTTTTTTTTTTTTTTTTTTTCCAGTGATCGACTTGCGAATTTCAGTTTCTTTTGAAAACTGAAAGGCAATTTTTTTATCCAACCGATTGATGAATTTTATGATATTTTATCTCTACCAATTAGTGAAATTTGCCTTTTTTTGTCCTTTGCTACCGGTTTGCAAAACTTTTGGGGCTTTTTTATTTATTTTTTTTTTTTTTTTTTCATCGGTACTTGAATTTCACAATTTCCCCATGGCAGATCGATGAAGCAATTGATGAACTCCAGATTTTTCCTCATGATTTACTGGCAAAACTTGCAAAGTTTTTTTTCCATGTGATTGAATGGCGAAATAAGCGATTATATTATTTTCTCATGACAGACTGGAGAATTTTGCAATTTTTTTTTCTCTAACTAAATTAATCTGTCAAATTTCTTTTTTTCCCCCTCCTACATGACCGATTGACAAATTTTGCAACACTTCCCCACAAACAAATGCTGAAATTTATATAATATTTCCTGTAAATAATGGGCATATTTCATGAGTTATCCCCCCCCCCTTCCTCTCACAGCTAAGAAAAGAAATGAGTCGAAAGGGTGCATCATAAATGTCAGCAAGGGACACAGGGTGTATAAAATAATTAAAAGGGCTGCCAGATGCATACACTGTGTAAAAAAGGCTGTTCTGACGTCACATAAACGAGTTAAAAAGAGCTGCCAGGCGTTGCGCCCTGCAAAATTGGCCTAGGGTCCACACTAGAATTGCATTTATAACTTTTTAAAATATCTTTATTTAAAACTGTACCGTAAAATCCTGTTATTTCCCCTCCCCCTAAGAAAGACATGACGAAAAATTGTAAAATAATCTGGGGGGTGCTTGCACAAGATTTTTTCATGACATTTGTGGGGGATTTTCGGGACATTTGGTGAACCTTGCAGGAGTTTTTTTCGCATTGCTCTGACCAAAATCACGTTTCTTCCGTAATACTTTGACGAAATTCTTTTTTTTTTTTCATAACCCTTTGATGAAATGTGCAGGGTTTTTATTTCAATCCTTTGTTGAAATGTATCTATTTTCGCGATCCTTTGATGAAATGTGTGTTTTTCACTGGATTCTTTGACTGAATTTCTTTTTTCTGCAATCTTTTGACGAAATTTGCATTTTTCCAAGATCTTTTGATGAAATTCATGTTTTTTCTGCGGTCATTTGACGAATTTGGCTTTTTTCGCGATCTTTAGACAAAATGTGCAGTCTCTGCTATCATTTGGTGTAATTCATGTTTTTTTTTTGCAGTCCTAAGACAAAATTGGCAATTTTTTCTGTGAACGATTGATGAAATTTATTTTTTCTGTGACTGTTTGTTGAAATTCACATTTTATTATGTCCGAATTGTTGGACTATGGACTGATGTCTGATTTTTTTATTTTCTCAACCGAATGCTTAATTTTTCAGAAAATTCAGAACAGAATAATCCCTGTGTTGGGAATGTCATGTTTAGAATTCACGCCCCTTTCTGATGTGGCGAAAAAATAAAATACTTGGTATTGATTCTGACATTGACATACAGGGTGGAACTTTTTTGGAAGTAGGTGATGCTTTCTTGGGATTTTTTTTTATTTTTTTTTTTTGGTACTTCTTAGTTATCCCGTCGACCAATTTCGCCAAATTATATACATTGACATAATTTTTATTTTAAATAACGAAAGAACAAATAAATTAGTAAAACATTAATAAATAAACAAATAAAATGTCAAATTAATGGTTTTATTGGCCATTATTGACATTTAATCTTACAATTAATTAATGAATGGCAACCATTATTGGCATTTAATCTTACAATTTGGCGACAGTAATTTGGTCGATGAGATAACTAAGAAGTTTTTTTTTTTTAACAAAAGGTGGAGGGAGAGGGCATTATCGAGAAAAGTGGATAAACGGGATATTATGGTGTACCAAAAAACCATGATAAGTACCTGTAGTTTTAGCTATAATATTTTACACATAATTTTAAATGTATACAGTAGTCTCAAAAACCATCTCTGTATAAAACTTTGTTTTTTAAATTGTACTTTGACATCATAATTATTATTAAAGTTATTCTTTTATTTTAGATACCTTGGAAATAATTAGTGAAAAATCTATATACAAACCGAGCTGCATGCTGTCAAAAAAAAAATCATCAAAAATTCTCCCCAACAGTGGTAAGTTTAACTGATTTTTTTTTTTTTTTTTTTTTTTTTTTTGTTGTTTCTTCTAAAAAATATAAGATCATGTGAGCATGTATTTATTATAATATTTAAATTATTATATTTTATTATTATTTAATACAGTATAATATTTTTCTTTGAATAGTAATAGTTTTGGTTTCAAACATAATTATGAATTGTGTCAGTTTGGGATATTTTGATATTTAAAAAAAGAAAGTTTGCTTTGTTATGAAAACTGTTTTTTTTTTTTTTGATAATTTTAAAAATGTTTCTGTTGTTAGAAATTCAACCTAAGTTTAGAGAATAGACTTAATTTTAAAATGTAGTCCGTCCCGCTTAATTGCATACAGTTGGTTCCACTGAATTGTATGCATTTAAGCGAGGACATTAATTAATGTTATCAGCAAACGCTATCATTTGATTATATGCCACAGATATGATAAATATTAATGGAGAATAATTATTTACCTAATAAATTAAAAACTACTGTATTAATAACTTTAATAAATAATTTATTATTACTCTATATATAAAAGTATATGTAATAAAGTATAAGGTATTATAACACTATTTACGGTACATGGTTTAATTTTTCATTATAATTTATGTGAAAATGAAAATGAAAGTTAAATAGAAAATTTTTGTTTTTAAATCATACCTTTGAAAATAAAAGTTTCTGCATAAATTCTTTTTTATTTTTCAATTATTTGTCAATTTATTTCTCTTTTTCTTTTGCCTACACAAAAAATCCTTTAGGAATTATTATTATTATTTTTTTTTTTTTTCATATCTTGACATTGCATTTCTCCACTTCCAGCGCTAAATATTGATCTTTTATTGGTCTATTTTCCCCCGATTCCAGAATTTTTCAAAAAATACCCCCCAGCATCTTGAGTCACTATATGTACGACAAGCTTTAAAAGAAAAACACAATTGTCCAAATTCAACACTCTCATAAGTTGCCAGAATTAAGATAAGTCATCTTACACGACTATTTCTGCTCTTTGATTGTAAATATAACAAACCATTGTTACAAAAAAAAAAAAAAGTTCTTCCTTTTTTTTCCATTCACCACTATAACATGAATTTATAAAATCCGTATTACTACTAGTAGATTGGCGATATTTATGCAATTAACCGGGGATTGTTATGCAATAAAACGAGTACATTTAAAATTAGCCTTATGGGGAACGTCTCTGTTCCACGGCATTCTATGCATATAAGCGGGGTATGCAATTATCCATTACCCGATTAAGTGGGGCCGACTGTATTTTATAATTTAAACATTATGAAATGTTTTTTTTTTCCTGGTATTTTTCACATGAATTTGAGTACTGCAGTATTATTTATGGATATCCCAAATTAACTTATGTATAGAAAATTACAATATCATACCAGCCAAAAAGCAATGACTATTAAAATGCTTATGTCAAAGTTTTTTTTTCAGTCGTGTGACTATTGAAATTTTCTATTATACATTTTACCTGCCAAATACATTTAATTCAACTTGTATTCTTTTTCAGCTCGAATAAATCTTTATTTTATGTTGGAAATTTTTTATGTTATGACCAGGGGTGTAAAAGTGTAGGTGCCCAACGTGTCTCTCACCTATAAATTTTATTAGTTTTCTTCGTTTAAATTTTATTAGCATTCTTACAAAAAATTTAGACGAAAAATAATGAATAAAATTTATTGATGAGAGACTGCCCGCTGGTGCTTAGATTTTTACACCCCTGGTTATGGCTATGAGCTTTATTTCAAATGTAAACATTCTGAAACATATTTTGATTTTTAATATTTAAACTCTAGGTGCGTTTCTATTATATCAACACCATTGTACCAAGCATGACAGTTATATATATATAAAGACGTCACACGATATCAATGCGATAAAATTGTAAACAATGACATATATTGCTTTTGTTATAGCATTTTGCGACGATCTATATTCTCTTTAATAGACTGGGTGTGATATTCACCACCAACAAAATTGTATCTAATTAGACTGTGAAATGTTCATTAGTGATGCAACGAATAGTGGTTTGGCCGAATACCGAATATTCGGCCAA
The DNA here is from genome assembly GCA_963932465.1 of Maratus speciosus. Classification (NCBI taxonomy): domain Eukaryota; kingdom Metazoa; phylum Arthropoda; class Arachnida; order Araneae; family Salticidae; genus Maratus; species Maratus speciosus. The sequence continues at coordinate 206,886,712 of OZ010793.1, read as the reverse complement.
GTTGCAGCCGAATATTCGGCCTATTCGGCTGCCGAATAATGAACTTATTTTTGCCTAAAAACAAAATATGGTAAGCACTATATGCACAATTCTTGTATATTTCACATTTAAAATGTATTGCTTTCTTTTAAAAAATTATTTATATACAAATTTTTAATTTTTTAAAGCATTATTTTACTCTGAAAAAATATTCGGCCACGTTGCCTCAATAATATAATTCAGAACCCCCCCCCCCCCCCCCCCAGAAAAAAAAACAAAAAAACAAAAACATTCTTAGCAAAAGTTCCTCATCAGGTACTGTCTAGTTACATTTTAATAGATATTATATGTGTTGTTGTTACATTTTAAAATAATGACAAAATTTTAAAAGTACTAGGAAACATAAGTTTCAGCTTTCAGATGAAATAAAATAAAAAATAAGAAATCTTAATATCTTAAGAAAAACCACTGATAGAAAGGGTGAAAAGAATATCCTCTAAAATGGTGGAAAGAAATCGCTGTAGGTAGACTTTATAAAGCTCACAATTAACAAAATTTTTATTTATCTTTATTATTATTATTATTATTATTTTTTTTTTTTTTTTTTTTTTTTTTGCTGTCAGCAGTGAAGCCTCTTTAGAAAGTGCGCCTCAATGTGAAGAGTAAAAGAAATTAGTAATTTTCTTTCCCAGCCACTACTACAAAGACAACAGCGTCCTTTGGGGTGGTGGGCGAAAAATTCGGAAGACTTTCTAAACGTTTCACAATTAGCCAAAAAGTACTTTTCTGCACCAGGAAGTACCATATATATAGAGAGGTTATTTTTAGAAGCAGGTAACATTTACGAAAAAAAAAAAAAAAAAAAAAAAAGACTATCATCTGAGAATGCTGATTATTATTATTTCTGCATCACAATCTACGTTTATTGAAAACATTTTAACTGTTTTTTAAGGCATTACAATGCTATTCTTGAAAAAAAATATCTAAAACGTAAATGCATACTAATTAAAAGAATTTAGTATTTACATTTCTTTCATTATTTAATAAGAAATAGTAACAGGCTTAAAAAAAAATCACTTAAATTATATTTTACTTTTAAGCATATTTTACTTAAAAAACAAAAACAAAAAAAAACCCTTAACTATTGCAACATATACGACTTAAATATCTTATACATATAATACATCGATATCTAATCAATCATATATTTATGTCCTTTATAGGTATAATTCAAAATATTATTGAAAGAAATATTTTATGTAACAAGGGTTAAGTGTTAAACTTCACATTATGATTAAAAAAAAAAAAAAAAAAAAAAAAAAAAAAAAATTGAATTAGCTTGTTACAGCTGTATTAAAACAATTTTGAATAGATTAATTTTAAATTTAACAGATTATGTTAGCTTATTACAGATACTTTTTGTACTTACTGATACAGCATAATTTTTTTTTAACATGATTCCTAAATTAGCCTCTTATATAAAAATGGGTAGATAAAACCCATTCGGAGTATGAAAGTTAATGGAAAAAAAAAAGTGTTAGTTAATTTCAAATAAAATTTTCATTATATATGATGAATATAAATTGTCAAATTAAAAAGTTATACTGTGTAAATATAAAAACATTTATTACAGTGTATTATTCGGCCAAGGCCGAATAATGGACTTTATATTCGGCCGAAGCCGAATATTCGGCAGACAGGCCGAATGGGCCGAATATTCGTTGCATCTCTAATGTTCATAATCGGTATCTCCAGGGGTCAATGCAGTTTTTTTTTTTTTTTTTTTTTTGAGACCTATTTTATGAAAAGTAAAAGTTGCTTTCGTGAAATTTAATTTTTTTTTTTGTGAAAACTAACATTTTTTAATGAAAAATGAAATCTAGTTACATAAATTTGAACCAATAATTTAATAATAATAGCTTATTTAAGTCCTTATGCTAAAGTTTTTCTTTCTGGCAAACTTTTTTTGTTTGTAAATTATAACCCAAGAAAATGGCATGGTTTGCAATAAAAATCTGTTGCATGGATAGGATTGTGATATCAGCATACATTTTGGCAAGGTGTTTGTAGGGATCTGTCCAGACTTTTCTGACAGGGTCCTGTTTTTGTGAAACTGAAGTTTTTCTTATTTTTGTGAAAATTCTACTCATAATTTTGTGAATTTTAAATTATCGATGTCTTCATGTTCTATCCTTCTTGTATAAAAAGCTAAGTAATAAGCTCTTTGGTGAGTTCAACTGCTTACTTACAGGCCTGATTTTATTTTTAAATGACTAAATTTGTGCAAAAGTTCAATTTGAAAGCAAAAACATTCTATGAAATCTCTATTTAAGAGACAAATAATTTTGTGAAGGGTCCTGTTTTAAGATAAATAATTTTGTGAAGGGCCCTTTAAAGGTCCTAAAATTTTCCTAAACATATCCCTGGTTTGTATAACAGAAAAGTATGAAACTCATTTAGTATTATTTAAGATATTTGTTATTGTTTTTTATGTTTATGAAAAAATATAATAGAATAACACCCCACCTGTCTTTTGTTTTATATAATAGCACCTCTCTGGCCCCTCTTTCAAAAAATTAGCACACATCTTGCTGCTCATCCAAAAAATTTGCACGCTTCTTGTCTCTCTCTCAGTTGACAAAATCTTCCCTTTCTCTTTTTGGCATTAAAACAATTGTTTGCATAATAAAAACTGAAGTGCCCTAAGCAATCCGTAAAGATTTTAATTCATTATATGTTGGTGATCAGTATATTGGTACATTATAGTAGACACAATTCATTAATGATTCATTAAATTAAAAATAGATGATCCTGCTTTATTTTGTATAATGTCAGTGTAATGTATTGATGCTCAATTTATTAATTTTATTTTTAATAAAAGGAGAAAAGTGATGAATTGTAATTATATAATGGTTATATATATTATATATACACATCGAGAATTTTTTTCCCAATGAAAGTAGTTATTTTTAGTTTCAAAGTTATTGCACCATCCCTTACCCAACATGCCAAAACAAATTTCTGACCAAGGGCTTCTTCCATTTTAGAAATTGTTTTAGGTCTGTTTTGTTTAATTTTCTGAACTGTGTGTAGGGGGAAGTTACTGCGCTGCTGGTTGGATTAGCAGTTACCTTCTCTTTTCTTGCAGTGTGTGACATGCCTTATGTGGCTTCTCCTTGTGTCTGGCTGGGGTCGAGAGCTGCGATCTTTCATGGCTTTGATCTCGGCTTGTGGTCTAGAGGAGTGATTGGGCCGCCCGTTCTACTCTTGTAGGCCTCTAAAAAGGATATCTTGAACTTTCGTTCGGTACCTACCTGGAAGGTGTTTTGTTACATTCCCCTCGAGGCATAATGCCTAGTGACAGTCTAGGATGCATGCAGCTTTCGGCTTTATGGAGTGATGGTTCTGCCCTGTTTGATGTGCAGAGTTCTAAGTGAGGTAGCTCTTGTGCTTGACACTTATAGTACTTGAGGGATACCCTCGAGGTATAATGTTAGCAATTCATGGTGAGAAGTTTCTGAACATGGAGTACTTGTTGGTTTGATGGTATCTGTTGTTCACCAGTGGGAGGCCCACTGGCTTTAGCCTACTTGGCAGTGTCTTATTTATTTTGCGACATAGCCACCCTTGTGCAGATGTTTCCTTGACTCTCGGACTCGTCAAAATATTCCATGTGTAATAAATTATCAGGCTGCAGCAGAGACTATGTTGTGTTGTGGCCTTCTGTCTTCCTCGCTTAGCTGTTTCGAATGGCAGATTGATGTCGTGGTGATTGGGCATCAGTTGATGCCTTTTGGGACAGGTTGCTACGTGATCCCCTAGAAAGGAGGACCGTATGTATCTGCTTGGCTCTGGTTCAGGAAACTTTGGTTTTTACATTCCTTAATCGGGAAGGTCTGTGTGTGGGGGGGGGGGGGGGGACAGTCAAACTAAACTTTACCCTGGGCACAGTTTTCTCTTTCCATGGTCCTGTTGCTTGTAATTACCATAATTTTTAATTATTAAAAATGGTATTCTCATCAGTTATTTTGTATCAAAAGAGAGTTAATATTTATGAGACAGGTGCTTCATGTTGATGTTTGACATAAAATAAGATGTGCAATTATGCTGCTTTGTACTTTTTAATAGTTTTTTCAAGCATTTCCTAGGGCTTAAAATAATAAAATTCCTAAAAATAACTGTAAATTTTACAAAAAGATCTTTTGAAGAAACAAACAATAAGAAATTGTTGTATATCTTGTGTATATATATATTGATTTATTCCTTTTGAATGAATGTGATGCACCAATAAAGTTTAGTAGAAATGTATATTTTGTCTTTTCTTCATTATAGATGTGGCGTAAAAATTATTTTGTGACAAGTGCAGGCAGGAGAAACTGGAAAGTTGGATTGTTGTTAAAAAAAAGTTTTGAAACTATATTTTGTAATGTGGAAGGTTGTAAAAAATATTTGTTTTGTATTTTACTGTGAAAGTTTTAAATAAATATTTTTTGTATTTTGCTGTGAAAGTTGTAAATAAATACTTCTTTTGCTTTTAATGTGACTGTTTTATTGTGTAATTCGTAACTTTAAGCTTTTTAATATAGGAATTATTTTAATAATTAATAAACAAAATAATTCAACAGCGATTATCATTTTTTCGTACTATCATTCTTAACACTGCAGAATATATTTTATAAGTATTTCTTTTTGTCTTTTTTTTTTTTTTTTTTTTCCTTTACTGGTCTTAAATTAGGAGTAAACTTTGACTTTTTATTTTGAATAACATTTTCAGGTATTCACTTTTGATAATTTTTACGTAAAGATTAAACTTTTCTTTGTCAAATAATTTAAGTTTATTGTTTTATATTCAGCATTTAGTGTAATATGTGCAATCATTTAAAATGCAATTAAAATATAGAAGTTCTTATTCATTAAAATAAGAACAAAGGATGAAAAGAGTATCTTAACTTTTCTGCAGTTTGTGTTAATTCTTCATGTTCATAAAAGGCATTTACTGAGCCATTACCAATTGTATAAAGTTAAATGTATCCATGGCGCTATCATATTTTGTTAAAGTAAGGTAATGTATTTAAAGGTAAGTAAAACATTAAATTTAAAGTTGTATTTTACAGCCAAATTATCACAACAGTAAAATGGGCTTTGGTCACTAAATATAAAATGGCATACTTTTTGTACTTTATTTATTTGACTTCAAAAATATTAAGATGTCTTATGCAGTAGCTTTTTTCTATAAAAAAAAATGTAAAACAATCATCGGAGCAACAAAATTATACTTTTTAATTTCATGTGGCACTTCATCACAGGACAATCAAATGCATAACATTTGTTACAGATACTGGGTGTTCCTAAAGTGCATAGTGGATCAGGTAGTCCCATGCTTTTTTTAGTAAGTAAATCAAATAATTGTAAAATGAATAAAATTGTCATTGAAAAAATGGTTCTTATGGCAAAAATAGTAAATTAGAAAAATGTTCAACTCCAGATATTACAAAATATCTGCAAGACAACATCTTAAATAGTGATGAAGCTATGATGGAAAATTTTTAAATTGCACCATTTTGGATAATATTTGTTTAAATTAAGAATAAAGTATGTAAAACTATTATTGTATGCAAGTAAGGAATTTTACCAAATTTCTTAAATATTCTTGAATCTAATCAAAAATATGTAAGATATATTACTATCTTCAATTTGCATTTTTGAAATTCCTATATTGTCACTGAAAACATTTTTTACTTAAATTGTATAAACTAAGATATCTTGAAGATTGATTTTTTTTTTAAAGAAAGGTTTACTGAATAATCTTTTTACAGGCTATATAATTTATTAAATAATTATGTTATAATTGATTATAATAATTAAAAGTGACAAGACATCAATGAATTGCCATAAATTTCAAAAATGCAAATTGTAGGCAGTAACATTCATTAAGCCATAAAGAGGTTATCGAGCCATCATAAAAAAGTCATCCACAGGATGTTGACAGGTGTGACATTTCGATAGCCAGGGGATGTCTTATTACTGTCTGCAAGGCGACTGCATCCATCCACGGGATATCAGCTTATCCTGAATATGACATTATTTGGATAATTTTAGGATGTCATTAGGACCATCCAGAGGATATCATACAAGTGTCCTATAATCGTCCAAAAGGTGTCACGAAATGACATCCATAGGATGTTGACAGGTGAGACATTTCGAAACCCAGGGGATGTCCTAAGACGGTCGGCAGGACCAATTCATCGGTCCGCAGGATATCAGCTTGTCCTGAATATGACATCTTTCGGATATTCTTAGGATGTGTTTGTGTTGTCTGGGGCTGGAACCCACAAGTGTCAGTTATTGGTAGTGGGGAAAAGTGCAAAACCTCGTGCATTAAAAAATATCAAACTTCCCGTTATATATAAAGCTAATAAGAAAGCTTGGGTTACTAAAGATATAATAAATGAATGGTTTGAGAACAATTTTGTTCCTGAAGCACTTGAACATAGTAAGAAATTAGGATTGAACAAAGATAGTAAAATTCTGTTATTATTCGATCACTGCTCAGCGCATCCTGTTTCATTAAGCAAAGAAAATGTAACAGCACAGTTTCTTCTGCCAAACACAACTTCTCTCATTCAGCCGATGGATCAAGGGATCATACGTGCAATGAAGTGCAATTATAAAAAAAGGGTTCTGCAAAAGTTGCTAAGCTTAGATCCATCGGCTGATATGCTTGAAAGATTTAAAAAAGTTTTCACTCTAAAAGAATGTCTTTTTCTCTTGGCAGATGCTTGGAATGCTATGTCGCAAGACACCTTCATACATGCATGGCATAATTTATGGCCACCATCGTTATTCATAGAATCTGAGAGTGATGATTTAACATTTGATGGGTTTCATCCCAGTGCTGCCCAAACTAAAACTAATGATTTACTGGTTTTTGCAAAGCAGTCTTTGAGTAATGTCATTGATAATTTAGATGACAGTGAAGTTCTAGACTGGATTTCTTGTGACGATGACATCCCAACAGTAGAAACAAAATCTGACCAAGAAATAATTTCCAGTGCCCTGCATATTGATGCAGATTCTTCATCAGAAACTGAATCTGATGAAGAACTTGAAAAAATTAATCTTGAAGAAGGTCTAGCCATAGGAGAAAAATATTTGAGCTTCCTGAAGCAGCACAGCTTTATATCTGAGCAACAGATAATGAATCATCAGCAGCTTCAGGATGCAATAACAAAAGAATGAAACAAAAAATTAAAGCAAACAACCATTTTATCCATGTTTCAAAAACATAAAATAAAAAAATAAGTAGAGTTTGTAAAAAAAAATAAGAAAAATTTATTTTTCCTCATTATTATGTATATATTTAGTATTGTATGTTTGTATTTAGTGTTATTTTATGTATATTTATATATTATTTTATATTTATATTATATTGTTTATTTATATGTGCATTTAGTATTGTATCTTAATTATTATTTACATGACTTAATTTTTAATATTTTTCTAAATTTTTTATTTTGCATAATTATTTTATTTAATAATTACTTACTTTTAAACTAATAAATTATTTTAATATTTTACTTAATTATTTTAATGTTTCACTTTATTGTAACCATTCATTATAATTTCCATTGCTCAACTACCAATCAAATTAATGTTCAAAAATGTAAACAAATAAATGACCAGAAATCCGCAAAATTCTAAAATCCGCACAACCTCTGGTCCCAAGCTGTGCAGATTTGAGGGAGTCTACTGTACTCCTTTACTGCAGATCTGCTCACGAGACAGTCCAAAGTTCCTGATGCGATGGAGATTATTTAAGGGCTTTGGACCATGGAGTCGCAAGGATAGAGGATTCCAAACTCTGAAGAAAAAAAACAAAAAGAAAAAGAAACTCGCACAAAAAAATACTTAACACAAGGTATATTCTTGCTCCGTAAATGCTTCCTGCAAATGCGAGATTTTTATAGTGCAAAATAATCTTACACATTCCTAAATTTTTTTATATGTATACTTTTATATAACGAAATCAAAATAAGAAATAAAGTTTTCCTAATATTTTCCATTATCATGACTACTTAGCTTATACATGTTTTGTTATCCAATTTGTATCTTGTCCAACTTTATCTTCTGATTTTTCCAGATTTAAATTATACTTTTTTAATATCAAAGTTTCAAGAATTTTAGGATTAAATTAAATATATACATTTGTTGTAATTAGTCTGTGTTTTGCTGTACATGTGTATTTATTAATTAAACTATTTTTCATTTTGAATTCCTGAGTTTTTTTGTTAAGTTTTTTCCATATAAACACTTTTGTTTTATGAGTTTGTTTCACGATGTGGCCACTAGATATTGGTTAGGAGCCAAAGTGGCGACTGGATTTTTGGGGTTTAGGAGCCACTAGCTCCTTAAAAATTTTGGAAATCTGCACCTATATGTAACCCTAAAATCCGCTACATTCGGCCCAAACACAACCACATGCTTTCGCAAAAAAAAGAAGAAAACTTTTAGTAATACAGTTTTTAATTCACAATACAATGAAATGCTACTTTGGAATGCTTAAATGTAAGCAGATCATTTTCATTAAGAGAACAAATGCACAGATAATGTCTAAGAATTCGGTCCCTGTTCCACGTGCTTGTTCTGTTTGTGATCAAGGAGGGTATTTAAATTTGAGCGATAACGCACATCATATTGTAAACCGTTTTTATGGCATATTGCATCTCCATTTATCTCTTTCTTCCATGGATTCATATGCCTTCATGTGTTTATAATATTAATAATAGTTTATAATAGCTCCATGTTTTATCAGAAATCATTCATTTATATTTTTTCAAAATAGCACATATTTTAATTACATTTTTTTTTCTGTTGTTATTGGAAAATAGCAACAAAAAGATATAATTACTATTTTCCAACTATTTTTCCTTACTTTCTACAGAAATGGAGTACTTGCATTGCCAAAATTTAAAAAAAATGGCACTAAAATCTACAAAAAATTAATATCTCAAAAATAAATTGAGATGCAGTTTTCAAACAGATTGCATTTAAAAGTACCTTTTTTCATAATACGACGGTATAAAAAGTGAAAATGTGCGATGCTTAGAAGGTTAAAAAACTACAGTAGAGTATTCAACAGTACAATGATACATCTGCTTTGTTTTATGGCTGGCTTATACAATTGAACGTTATTTTTTGGAGACAACACTTTAATTGCTGGGAGAAAGAAATCACATATTGGAGGCTAAAAATTCCATCTTTACATACCAAAACAAAGTTAAATAAATGAGTGTAATTAAATAAATTACAGCTTACAATATAACAATTACAAGAAGCATTGAGGTAGGCAGTTGATTTTTTATATTTTGTCGAGAAACTAGGTACTTGCTAAGGTTTATGGTAGTATGACATAACAGTACGGAACTTTCAGGGTATGAGTCGTACTTGCACTTGTTCTATAGTTTTAAAGTTAAATTTGACTTGTAATCTAAGAAAAAGGTTAAGGTGGAATTAAAACTATCAAATAGCAACTAAAACAAATAGTTTTATAATTACAAAATATTATTAAAATAGTTATAATGCTAAGTAGAGCAAATTTTTACAAATATTAAATCAAGACATCATTTTTAGTAATCAAAGCAGATAAATTTAGACAGAAATCAAAGATTTGTTCAGAAATTTTAATTCTCTAGTTTTAAAACACATAATTTTTGATCAATTAAACATTCACATGTAAAACTGTGGGCAAAATTATATTAAAAATTTCCTCAAAATTATAAAAGCCTTTTTTATGTGCATGTGTGTATTAATCTTAAATGTCTTATCATTATGAAAACAAAAATATAATCTTTTTTCATAAATCATAGTATTGGTAAAATAAAAGTCTAGATAATAAGAAAAAGATTATATGAATTACATAATTGAGACCATAAGTGATTATATTAAACCATAGATTATGTTAATGTATGATGCCAAAAAATAAAAGTTGGACCATTATATTCAGCTACATACCATCAATATGTCCTCCGTTTAAATTTCCATTCTCAAAACCTGAGTCAGCTGTGTCTCCTATTCCTTGCTGAGTCTTCTTAAATTGAAGTTTTTGAGCAAAATCATCATAGAGGCCACTATCAATCATAGAACAATCAATGTCTTTGCTAGGAGTTTCTGCATGTCCTAGAGCTGTCTTAAGCTGACCAATTCTCTGAAAAAATATTCCTACATATTAAAAGTGCTTCTAATAAAGCAAACTTTCAGTACTGTGTAATGCACAAGTGAAATCCTTCATGAAAAGCTAATTATTTATTTATTGCAATTAAGTAGTGGTTGAAGTCAGATGTTTTTGCAGAGTGAAGAAATTAAAAAAGTGGGAGATTCTGTAATTCAGATAAATAACAAATAAAACTTGTTTTATTAATGCCTGTATTACACTATGAATTTATACCTTGTACCGATTTTCATCAGGCATTATTGTACCAAGAAAATGGGGTATTCATGCATGTCTGTGTTTTCAATGCTTAAAAAATTGTAATATACAGCTCATATTCAAAATATTAGAATAACTGAGAAAAAGTAATAAGAAAAAATTATTTTTCATTTATGTATTTTTGATACTAAGTAAATGCAATTAAATTTCTTATAAATTAAATCTGGAATGTTTAGATAAGATTTTAACATTTACAAAATATAAAATAGAGTACAATAAATTAGGTATATAGCTTTCTGAAACACATCAAAATATTAGAATAAAATTTAGATTGGTTCAAAATATTAGAATATTTTATTTTATGCAACAATATTACCTTATGAAGTAAATGGTAGTTAATATTTTGTAGCATCCCCTTTAACTTTCATAACAGCATACAATCGATCTTGCATACTATATACAAGGTGTTTACAAACATTTCTATGAATATTAGCCCAAATAGACTTTATATGTGCCACTAAGTCAGTTTTACTTGAAGTAGGATTTTCTTGGAGTTTTTTCTTTATTATACACCATAAGTTTTCAATGGGATTAAAGTTTGGTGAGTTTGGTGGCCAAGGAAGTACCTTAATGTTCAGAACCAATTCTTAGCTGACACCGAGATATGCGGTGATGCTAAATCTTGTTGAAAGATGAAATCATCTTCAAATAAATCGTCTGATGATGGAATCATGTAATATTCCAAAATTTCTTGATATATCTGAGAGTTAACCTTTTCGTAGACGATGCATAACTTTCCAGGTCTTTCTGCACTCATGCAACCCCAAATCATCACACTAGCAGCAAATTTTACGGAACGTTTAAGCCATTCTTTATCAAATGCTTCTTGCTCCATTCTCCAAAGTCGAATACCTTGATTACGATATGAAACGCAAAACATACTTTTATCACTAAATAAAATATTTTTCCAATCTTCTTCGCTCCATAAACGTCTTGATCTCCATAAATGTCTTGACCAAATCAATCTTATATGCTTTTGTTTTGCAGTCATGAGAGGTTTTGTTTATCGGTACACGGCATTCAAATCTAAATTTATGGAGACGTCTTAACGTTGTCGATGTAGAAACTTCAACTTCTCCTTGCCATTTTCGGTACAAGAATCACACACTTTTAAACGTTTTTTCTTAACTATACGCTTCAGTTTTCTATCATCTCTAGCAGATGTTTTTGGTTTTCGTCCGCCATTTCGGTGATTATTTTGAAATTTTTCATTTTTTGAATATTGTGTTAACATTTTACTAATGCTTGATTGCGAACAATGTAAATAATTCGCTATATAACATTGATTTTTACCGTGCTGATATAAATCAACCATATGAAGTTTAATAGATTCAGGAATATCACTGACAGGACCCATTTTAAGACGAAAAATCAAACAAACTGCAAAAAGAATACTGATTTTAAAGAAAATCGTCTGAATTTAATCAATGATGCCACCAGTTATGAAATGGTGATAATTAAAGTGAAATATTCTAATATTTTGGACAACTTGAATAAATATTCTAATATTTTGACTTTTCAAAATAATTTTGTTATTCAAATTTATCTTTTCAAAAATGATATTAATTTTAAGATAATAAATAAGTTTAATCAACAATAAGTTTTTAATAAAAATATCGTTTGCATATTTGCAATAAAAGACATTAAATTACCAAATGATATTTTCAATTTGTAAAAAAAAAGTAATTATTCTAATATTTTGAATATGAGTTGTGATTATCTAAAACTCTTTAATACCATTCTTAAACATAAATTTATTATTGCTTTATACAAAAACATGTCATTTTCATTTTACAAGTAAACCGTACTCTTGTGTTCAATACAATCAAAACGCTGTATTAAAACTAGTGTCATGAAGGAATTTTCACCTTGTTATTAATATAAAAGTTAAAAACATGCATAAAATTACTTAAAAGGTGCTAAAAACCTATAAAGATCTTAGGGTATACTAACATTTTTATAAGTTTTTAGCATCTTTTAAGTAATTTTATGCATGTTTTTAACTTTTATATTGTCTAATAAAATTCAATATACCTTTAAAACATGACTCTCATATATGCATCTGTACTAAAAAATTCATATGATTACCCTTTTAGGATATCTTCAAATTCATTTTAAAAGATTGTCCGTGTCCTTTAAGATTTACTAAAAAATTCATAAAAATCATATTCTACCTTGGCTGTTATCATAGACAGCACTCTGCTCATCATTTTTCAGGAAAAACATTTTCACCTGTTTCTGAGGCATCTTTAGTTCCGAATCATTTTCATTTATTCTGGCCAAGATTTTAAACTTTTCCTGTTTTTTTTATTTTTTTCCCTAATTTCTCTTTCAAGATCTGGCACCATCTATTGTCGATTGTCGCATGGGTCATATTGCATAATCATCTTTCTATTTCATCCTTTAATATATTAATTTCAATGGCTTCTCTAATTAATGCATTGTGAAAGTTATCATAGTTAGCAATATTTTCAATCGATATTGTATTGATTTTAATGGGGGTTTCAATATTAATTCTTGCGAGGGCTGTTGCTTGATTGTTATTTTTTAAATCACGGATAAGTTTTTTAAATCTTTTTTCGATTTTACACTTTGTCATTTCTATATCAGATATCTCTTCATTTCTGTTATTTTTGCAAGTAATTTTATGAATTCCAGCCATTTGCAATTTTTCTCGCACTTTTCTATGTTATTCCGTATTATTTTAAAGAGGGATTATTCGGTGTAATCGGTACATATTTTCCAAGTTTACTTACTTCTTTTTTAAAATCTTATACAACATTCAATTTAGGAAAAGAATGGGGGGGGGAGGGGGTGTAAATACTAGCTTTTTCTGTGCTGGCTGGATTCAATCAAATCTCTCTGTGGCTCTTCATATTAGTTTGTGGATTGTTTTATTCATTTGACCTGCATTAATACTTATTTCTTCTACTAACTTTAATTCTTAAGATAAAAAGAAAAGTAAGTAAACTTGAAAAATATGTACCGATTACATTGAATCCATCACTCTTTAGAATAATATGGAATGACATAGAAAAGTGTGAGAAACTACAAATGGCTGGAATGTTTAAAATTACTTGTAAAAATAATAGAAATGAAGAGATATCTTATGCAGGAATGACAAAACGTAAGATTGAAGAAAAATTAAAAGAACACATAAATGATTTAAAAAATAACAACCAAACAACAGCTTTTGCAATAGTTAAGGCTGCTAGTTATTCAGTTTCCGAATTCCCCTCAGTAATGTTAAGTCTATGGGTGTTTGATGCATTCTTATATTTAAAATATCTCCTCAGGAAATTAATATTTTAAACTTCTTTTTCTGTGTACTCTTCTTAAAGGATGTCTCCATTTTTCTTAGTTGTCAAAATATTTCTGAAATTTATGCTTAATTTTATATGAAGTGTTAAAATTTTACTCCCAGTTAGTCAGTTTTTAACACATAAAATATTAAACTAAGCATAGATTTTAGAAATATTTTGACAACTAAGAAAAAAAGAGACATACTTTAACCCCCTGACCGCTGAGCAAATGGACAAAATTGTAACGTTGTTTTTTTTGTAATTTATTTAAAATGCTAAAAAAAAGATGTTTTTTCGAACATGATATAAAATTTTTTATTACATATAGGCATATAAGCTTTCAGAGAGATAATAATAATTTAATTTTTTAAAACTGGATTATATATGTAGAATTATATTAATTTAAATAATGCTTATTTTGCAGTGAAACCTACAGCTTAGTGAATGGATATATCAGTTCGCGGCAGTGAGAAGGTTAAGAAGAATGCACAGAAAAAAGTAAAAAATATTAATTTCCTGAGGAGATATTTTAAATATAAAAATGCATGAAACGCCCATAGACTTAACATTACAAGGGGAAATTCAGAAACTGAGTGATTAGCAGCTTTAATACATAAACCCACATAAAATCAATACAATATTGATTGAAAAAATTGCTAAATATGATAACTTTTACAATGCGTTAATTAGAGAAGCTGTTGAAATTAATGTATTAAAGGATGAAATGGAAAGAAGATTATGTAATGATATGGTCCATACAACAATCGACAATAGATGGCACCAGATCCGGAAGAACAAGTAGGGAAAAAAGAAAAAAGGAAAAAGCTTAAAATCTCAGCCAGAAAAAATGAAAATCATTAACAATTTAATAGTACAATATGTTATTTCACGGCCAAACTTGATCGCCTGCCTTATATGGCCTTCACAATTCCCCTTAGTTTCAGAATCATTAATGTTCTACTCTCACCGGCAGATGGTGTGAATACTTACTGTAAATAGAGTTTCTCTACTGTAAATAATGCTTATTAAATGTTACTTTTACATCTAAAAATACGAAAAACCTTGCTCTATATGCATTATAGAAGATATATATTATATTTATATTTGCCCTCGGCGTTGTTTATACTATTAAACAGGAAAAACTAAAAGATTTAGAGATAAATAAATCCAATGCTTTAAGCAATTAAATTATTTTAATTAACACTCTACTATAACATCAAAAATAAAAATTATAAGTAAATTTTTACTTTTATTTACATTTAAATTCTTGATTATTTGAAACATTGAGAATTCTGACAGTAAAATGCACAGTAAAAAAAAATAATAATAATAATAAAGTTTATTAATTTCAAAATAGAAAATTAACCAAAACTTTTTCAAAAAACCAAACTCTACTCAAATCAGGATAACTTTTTAGAACATTTAATTATTTTTACACCATACTTCGGATTTTAAATATTGGTATATAAAGTTGATTGCGGACAATTGTTTCAATAATTTTAAACATTGGAGGTACAGAAGATGAAGTGTATCGGAAAATAGAAAAATAATAATTATTATAGATTTTTTTTTTTTTTTTTTTTTTAATATCTACACAATATTCAGTACATCGATTATTTTGCACGATTCTTAATTATTTAAAAAATATAGATATATGTACTTTGCAAACAATTTTCAATAATTTTGGCCATTATATGTGTTGATCTGAAATATACAAGCATATAGAAAAATAACAAACTTACATATAAAATTAAATATTTTAACTCTAGACTGTTACTACTGATCTTTTTCTCTGTTTCTAATCTTCTCGTTAATCTTATTATCTAATAAAAAGCTTTCAACTTATACAATCATAAAATAAAAGCTAAATGTCCTACCTGTTCTTTCCTTTGTATAAGAAGAAATAGCCGGATACGATGAAGTAAATAAATTAACATCCAAACAATAAGTCTTGAATCTTCGAAACAAAAAAGCTATATTACATTAAACATTCTTAAAGAGACGAACGCAACATGCTTAGACACTCACAAAACAAACATTATTTACAGGTTACAAATCGAGTATTAAAGTTTTCTTAAAGTTATTTTCTTTTCAATCTACGTACATATCTGGTTTCTATTCTGTTCTAAATCTCAGTCAATTCTCACAGAAAAAAAAAAAAAACAAGTTCTGTCAGCTCTTGCGCAGTAGGATCATTCGGTCTGACGTAACACACTGCAGGTGCGTTTTTGTTCTTGTTTCAAAGGGTAAGGGGTAAGAGGAGTTGCTTGATTTTGCAACATCCTCCCACCTTGAGTTGTGATCCATGGGAGGAACTCAACAATTTAGAAGTCCAGATTGGAGTCTCAGAGGCGGTTTCACTAGTCGTCCACTTCTGGTAACCACAGGAGAGATATCTCTGTCACTGGGTTGGTTCTTTTCTACACTGATTCTAGTCGGATCGATTTCTGGAGTAGCCTTTCGTTGTACATTATGGACATTAAAGTTAACTTTTTGCTGAATTCTGTTATCTGATGGAGAATCGCTAGCTGCATCAATTTCCAAAGGAAACAGGCGTTGGAAAGGACGGAGGAAAATGCCATTTTCTGTTTGGACTTTGGCCAATCTTGCTATTTTGTCTTTTCCTGGAAATATATCTATTATTTTGGCTAAAGGCCAGTGAAGACGTCTTTTGTTGGTATCTTCCAGAAGAACGATGTCTCTTATTTGCAAAGGTTTGTAATTCTCTTTCTTCATAGACTGTTGCCGCAGCTGTCCTAAGTACTCCGTTCTAAATCGGTTTCGCAGATCATTTCTTATTCTTTGACGATATCTTGTTCGTCTGTTAAGATCTTGTGAGTCTAATGTATCAATATCTGGAACGCCGGATGTAGGCAGTTCTTGAAGGAACATCAATGGAGTTATAGGTTCAGGATCCTGATTATCTTCCGAGATGTATGTGATCGGTTGTGAATTGATAACATTTTCACAATCACAGATTATAGTGCTCAGTTCTTCGTAATTTAATGAGGCGCGACCCAAAACTCTTCTTAAAATTTCCTTTACCATCCAAACAAGACGCTCCCACCATCCTCCCCACCATGGGGCTGCAGGGGGGCTTAATTTCAATCTTATTTTCTGTATAGAGGCTAAGGCTTTTATGGCTTCCCAATCTACACTGGAAAGTGCTCTGCTAGTGCCCACAAAGTTCTTTCCATTATCTGAGTAAATTGTATGTGGTCTGCCTCGCCGTGCAATAAATCTTCTTAGGGACTGCATAAAGCATTCAGCTGATAAAGATGTTATCAACTCCAAGTGTACCGCTCGATAGACAGTACAGGTGAATAACACTATCCACACCTTTGAACCATCGGCAAGGTATAGAGGACCGGCTAAATCGACTCCCACCACTTCAAATATAGCTGCATCTCTGATTCTGTCTTCAGGTGGGATTCCTGGTTCGACCTCTGTTCTGGGTGTTTGGAATCTTTGACACTTAACACATTGTCTAATGATAGAGATACAAATACTGTATTTCTCATTGCCTCTTATCATCTCCTGTCATAAAACCTCATTTCACAAACTTCATTTTACTTTTAAGTTCATTGTCATTCATGTACTTTATTTACTTTTATTTATTTATTAAATAATGACAGTAATAAATATTTTTTAAACTTTTACTTACCCTCTTTATTGATTCTAGACAATATCCAGCTGTAATAAAAGTTTTCTGACTTCTTTAACACCCATAGTAATTTATACCATTTTGCCGTTTCTAATTTCATTTCATTACCATGCTTCACCGGCAAAAACTTTCCTTCAACTACGTTTCAACTTCCGTAACGATATTTCTCCCGCCAGATGGCGACTTAGAATATCGTTTTGAAATCGAATCTTTTCATCGAATCTTGCTTTGCATAGATTCGATGCTATTCTCTGATTGGTTCGTTCGTCTGAAACGACGTTCTCAATCCGTTCCTTTTTATATAAATATACGATTCCAATCTTAATAAGACGCACTTTTATCTTCCTGTAATGGAAGAAGTATATCAAGTTACTGAACGATGGCTGGACCACGTTCTGGAATGTTTGTTTAAGTTTTATCTGTGTTTTTATGTTTTATCTTAAAGTCTAAAGCTGTGATACCTACAAACAAAATGTCCGTTCTGTTATGTGAAACATCGTCATCATGTTCTCCATTATGTCTGTTCAAATGAATGCTGCTATTTATTCCTGATGTCAAGTATGTGTTTTTGGAATCAAAATAAACTGTCTTTATTTAACTCAACCTGCATATGTTTTACTCAGCACTCTTAAAGATCAAACTACACTTCTACATATCTACATATTCAATCCCAGGATAATCCTTTTCCAGCAAATGTTTCCACACGTGTTATCTGCTCCATTTGATTACTTTTTAACGTGTATAATCATTTCAGATTATATCAACGTACATTAAGGGTTATGGTGATAAAAGGATAGCCTGAAGAAGTTTGAAAAAGTAGAAGTTTTCAGTCAAGTGAGCGATCTTTACGTTTTTGTTTACATTTTTAATTTACACTTCAATTACGAAATATGTTAGTTTTCAGTTATTATTTGCAATAGTCAAGAATAATTAAGCAGTTTTATGAAGGTTTGATTTAGTTTTACAAGCTATTGGGTTATTTTCATGAACTTTTATTTTCCTGATTTACGAACTTTGCCTTTTGATTTTGCCGACCTTTGAACCAGTTTGTTTTGAAATAACTTTAATTTGCAGTTTTTACAGAAGATATCAAGAAGATTTATTTTAGTTTACTGAAATTTTGATTTAATTTTGCTGACCTTTTACCTTTTAATGCTGAACTTTAATTTTGATTGCTGAACTCTGTATTATTTAACGAACAGTTTTGCCGATTTCCGAACTTTTTTTTTTGTTTTTACTAGAATTCGTTTTGACAATAGACTATTATTTTTATGTTTTGACATTATGAAACTTTTATGTTTAAAATAGTCATTTTTCCAATAACAAGAGCTTGACAGAGGTAGAAGAGCTGATCATTAAGTGGGGGGGGGGGGGGGGGCAGTCATTCAGTGGTTACTTTTAAATTGTTTTCTTAAATTTTCTCTTTTCCCAAAATGGCCACTAATACAATTGATAAGTTGAGCTCCAGAAATTACTCAACATGGAGCTGTGATATGAAGTATTTGTTACTTGAAAAGGGCCTATGGGAAATTATTGAGAAAAAGCAGAAGGTTCCTGAAGTAAGTACCACAGTTACTGCTGAAGACGTTGAAAAGTTTAAAACCCGTGCAAATAAGGTTTTATCGCTGGTTTACCTTAATATTGAACCAGAGTTCAAAAGGTTAATAGCTGATTGTTCAGAACCAGTTGATGCATGGGAACGCGTTCATAAAAACTTTCACCCGGACACTCGTACCCATCATATGACAGTCTTCAATAGTTTGATAGAGAAAAGAATTCGACATGGTGAAACGATGAATCTGTTTGCAACAAGGCTGAAGAAAATTTTTTTGGAAATTAAACAAATTGATAAGAATTTTTCTGAGAATTATCTCAGTTATCAGTTTCTGTGCTTTCTTCCTTCAAAATACGACACATTGGTGCAGCAAGTTTTAGCTAGGCCGGACGATAGTTTCAAGTTTGACCTCATCGTCGACGAATTAGTAGCCGAAGAGACCCGCCAAAAATTACGTGACAAAGATGGTGCAACATACGTGAACATTTCCAACACCTATAAAATGGCTAAAAAGCAATCTTCCATGAAACGTAGTTCCAGCTTTCGTAAAATTCAACGTAGAAGATGCTGGAGGTGCGGCAAACCAGGGCATCTGCAAGTGAATTGCTATGCTAGAGTCCCAGGTAGCCCTCAGCGTTCCAGAGATGCTTCTCCTGTGCCTTATACACGTCGCAATTCATCAGAAGTATCACGTTCTCGCCATCGTTATCGTCACCGGTATTGCTCTTCAGAAAGACGCTGCACTGATTCATCATTTGACCCATCTGACTCCTTCACAGACTCCTGTGCTGACTCTACTGATACATCACCTGTTGCTCTAAGACAATCCAGAGGCTCCAGAGACCAGACCAAGTCCCCAAGATGTTTTCGTTCTCCTACTTATTGTCAAAGCAGGAATGGTGGCTCTCGTGCAAAACTATCAGATTCCTCACGTAAGTCAATTTTCTTTATCTCTCATTCAAGTTTGAGTAAAGTTAATAGTGACTGTGACTGGATTTTCGATAGTGGCGCTAGCCATAATTTTTGTTCTAATAAAGCTTTATTTTCTAAATTTGAAGAACTTAATGATGAAATGTCAGTAGCTGTGAAAAATGTCTTATTTCCTATAAAGGGGAAGGGGGAAGTAAAACTACGATTTGGTCAAAGGGTTTTCACGTTATGTAATGTAATGTATAGTGACCAACTTCGTAGAAATTTGATCTCTGGGCCACAACTGGACCTAAATCGTCTAACGTTTCATGGTTTTAATGGAGAGGTAAGGTTCCGTCGGGGGGGACGAGTATTTGTTTAGTGCTTAGCTGAAAGACCGCATCTATCGTCTTTACCCTAAAATTCCAGTTTCCAAGTCTAGATCTGTCAAATTTGAGACTTTTTCTGTAAATAATGAAAAAATGCTTAATTGGCACAGGAAGTATGGGCATATTAGTCCTTCATTGATTGCTCATACTAGTCGGAAAAATGGTGTTAGGGTTTACCAGGTCTGAAGGAATCCAACTTTTTCTGTGAATCATGTAAATTGGGGAAATTAAAAAATATCTCCCATAAATATAATAAAAATATTCGTTCTAATCATCCCTTGGAATTACTGTATGCTGATTTGTGGGGACCCTGTAGAGTTGAAGGCAGAAATGGTGAAAGATATTTTCTTTCTATCATTGATGATTTTCTCGCCGTGTGTCAGTTTATCATTTGCGATTAAAATCAGATACCTTTGACGTGTTAAAAAGGCACATCACCAGAGCTGAAACTTACCTGAATCGTAAAGTAAAGAGCTTTAGAACTGACAACGGTGGGGAATTCGACAATGCCTCTTTAAAAAATTTTTTTGAGGAAAAGGGGATCCGCCACGAATTTACCAACTGCTACACACTGCAACAAAATGGTGTCACCGAGCGTTTTATGTCCACAGCAGCCGATGGGATGCGAACATTGCTGATTGACAGTAATCTGGATTTAACTTTTTGGCCTGAAGCTTTAAAATTCTTTGCTTACTCCTGGAACAGGGTCTGCCCTAAACTTTTAGGAAGAACACCGTTTGAATTATACGGTGGCAGGAAGCCCTCAGTTAGGCACTTAAAACCATTTGGCACAACAGCCTATGTGAAAATTCCCAAACAAACAAGTGGGAAATTGGATGCCAGAGCTAAGAAGAGATTCCTAGTTGGGTACGCTTTCCGTACAAAAGGATACCGTATATGGTTGCCAGATACTGATGAAATAGTAGAATCCTCGAATGTCTCTTTCAATGAAAACTCTGAAGGTTTGAAGCGCAATGGAACAAGGCTGGGCTCTGATGAATATGCCCTCTTCTCTCCCAAGACGGAGAGGAATCGAGATAATGTTGTCGAAGATGAACCTGAGGACATCCCAGGTCCTTCCAACACTTCTCAAGATTCCCCGATTGGGAGGGAGGAGGACATGGATTCAGGGCCCAGTCAAATTAGTCAACCAGTTATTCCCTCACTCAGAGAAGTTAGTTGGTTGAGGAAAGCAGTCAAGCGCAGAAAGGAGAACCGTTACGATATATATTATTATGAAACAGGAAAAACCAACAGATTACGTTCATTGAATGAGGTACAGAAATACTGCAAGGAAAACAATATACTGTTTAAACCAGAGATTTTCGATTTTCAGGGTTCAAATCACTATTCAGGTCAAATCGCAAAACCAAATAATTCAAATTCAGATAGTGATTCAAATAGTGAAGATGAATCCAGTGAATCCAGTTATGCAAATCCTACAGCATGACTAGTTGGTGAAAATTATACTCTCCGCACTTTTAAACAAGCATGCAAATCCGAGCAGAGTGCGATCTGGTGGGAAGCGATGAAGCTCGAGATGCAGGTCATGCATAACCGTGGGGTTTGGCACTTGGCAGAATTGCCAGTGCATGTCTCTCCAGTCGGTTGCAGGTGGGTTTATACGACAAAAAGAGATGAAAATGGACGGATCGCCAGGCACAAGGCTCGCCTTGTTGCCCAAGGTTTTAAACAAATCAAGGGCCAGTCTTACAAAGAGACTTTTAGCCCAGTTGTTAATTTTGGCGTTATCCGGTTCTTTTTCTCTCTTCTTGTGTCGTACAGCGGATGGTCGCACACTCAGTGTGACGTAACCTGCACCTACTTATATGCACCACTAAGTGAAGACGTATACATGAGTCAACCTCCCGGTTTTGTAGAGCCAGGCAATGAGCATCTATATTGCAAACTGGATCGCGCACTGTACGGTTTGCATCAAAGCGGGAGAGAATGGTTTTTGGAAATACACAAAGTCCTACTAGAACTTGGTTTTAAAAAGTTTACAAGTTGCAACTGTGTTTATATTTTTAACTCTGATATTTTACTTTTACTCTATGTCGATGATATCGTGATTTTTGGGAAGACTCAGAAGTTGATTGACAAGACCTTAAGTAAATTGAAATCTAAATTTGACATTAAGGTACTTGGGAAGACGAGAAAGCTTTTGGGTGTACAATTTATAGATACTCCAACCGGAGTTATAATTCACCAAAAGAACTACATCGAAGATGTATGTGATCGTTTTCAAAAATTCAAGATACCTTTTTCATCTTTACCAATTAGTAAAGGTATAGTCTTCTTGAGGCCGCAGTGTCCTGTTTCTGATCAAGATATAGAGGAAATGTCACATATTCCATATCTCAGCCTTTCAGGTTGTCTCTCTTTTATTTCCAATCGTACTCGCCCTGACTTGTCTTACGTCGTGAATGTTTTAAGTCAATTCCAGTCAAACCCAGGGATTGTGCACTGGGATGGATTATTGAGGTTGCTAGGGTACCTGAGATCCAATAAACATTTTAGGCTTAAACTCTCGTGCAAATCTAATGATCTAATGATCTTCACTGACGCCGACTTTGCGGCTAACCGCGATGACCGGACCTCGGTCGGCGGCCAAATAGTCATGCTTGACGAAGCTCCTGTCGATTGGCGCACTTTCAAGGAAAAGTGCGTCTCATTATCGACTATGGAGTCTGAATTCGTCACAATGACTGAGGCCGTCAAGAACCTGGTCTGGTTTGACCGGATACGTCGCGAGTGTGCGCAGGAAGGGATCATTCATGTACTTGGGAGGAAAGCCGAAATGAAAGCGGATAATCAGGCTGCAATCGACTTCGTTAAATCTCCTGTTGAGAATTATAAGTCCAAGCACATTGATATTAAGCTATTTTTTATAAGGGATCTTTTCAACAGGGGAGAATTTCTGCTTTCTCACGTGCGGAGCAAGTCTAACCTGGCAGATACCTTTACCAAACCTTTATCTAAGAGTGAGATCATGAGTTTCTTAAAATTAATTTTTCTGATGTAATGTTAATTTTAAGCTAAATATGTTTTAAGTTTAAAGTATCTCATTCATATATAAATTGTTCATATAAATCGTACCTCATTAAATGCTATTATGGTGAATTAAATTGTAAAATTGTTTTTCAAGCTTTCTGTCGCTACACTGTACCTTCTGAAATTGTTATTCACAAGTGTTAAAGGATAAGTGTAGACGCTTGCTACTTAACTTTGTTAATTTGTCTATATGCATTTTTTTTTTTTATATATATCATCAGCTTAACTTGATCATGCTATAAGTTTTAAAGAATTCTTTTTAAAGAGGTTTATTTTATATAATAGTTTTTAATATTTGAAAGACTTCCAATATTGTCATTAACTGTGTTTATACATTGAAACTTATTTTATGCATATCATTAATTCTTGCTTTGTTCATCCTAGGCATCTAGAGCGCCATCCTTTTAATGTGGTTTAATCGATTCTGGTGCACCAGAAGACTGCGAGTTGTATGAATGTGCCCTTTATTCATTTATGAATACGTAAGCAAGTTAGTTTGTAAGAGCCGTTAGTTCCTGTCCTTCGAGCCTAGATGTCTGGAATATGAATCGTCATTAACTGTTTAATTATCTACATAATTTTTTTTATATAATTGTAATAAAGAATTGTATTTAATGTGATATAGTGATCAAGTTGTCATCTTGAGCTGATGCTGACATTTCCAAATTGGAAATTGTTAGATTTTTGAATTGGTACGTACTCATCTTTTTCCTTTGGTAATTGTGTGAGAATTTTGCATTTAAGATTGTTGGATCTTTTTAAACCTTCTGTCTGGATTACGTCGACCTCTGGTCTTGGACTTAGAAGGTGTACCTTATCGCCAACAAGTTTTCTTTAAATTGAACCATTCTTTTTAATCCAGCAAATTCTGCATGCATTACTACTTCATCTTTGAATTTAAATTTTTGAGATCATCAATTGTTAAACTTTTCTAGTTAAATTGTTAAAATTTGTTAAATTTTTCCTAGTTAATCTTTTTGAAGTATTTGAAACTTCTCTTTAAATTTGTTAATGAAGTTCAAACTTCATTTTTTCAACCATTTAGGTTGTTTCAATTTTTGAGGTTCAAAATTGAACCATTTTTCAAGTCCTCATATTGGGGGGGCATTTAAAATTTTTTTTAGGTGTAATGTTTCAGGTTTGCATTCTAAAGTTAAAATTTTTAAGTTTAAAAACCTTCCAGTTTATTGTCAGTAATTATTATCCAGTTTTTTTTCTTATAGCTTTATTTTGTTAAACTTAAAATTTTGTGAATATGCTGTTTAGTGATAGTTTTTGGATTTTTTTTTAAATCCTTCGTCTTTGAGGTTACTTGTTTTCACAAGTTATCTCTTCTTTAAGAGACAATGAGAGGGGGGGGGGGGGCATTTGATAGAGATACAAATACCGTATTTCTCATTGCCTCTTATCATCTCCTGTCATAAAACCTCATTTCACAAACTTCATTTTATTTTTAAGTTCATTGTCATTCATGTACTTTATTTACTTTTATTTATTTATTAAATAATGACAGTAATAAATATTTTTTAAACTTTTACTTACCCTCTCTATTGATTCTAGACAATATCCAGCTGTAATAAAAGTTTTCTGACTTCTTTAACACCCATAGTAATTTATACCATTTTGCCGTTTCTAATTTCATTTCATTACCATGCTTCACCGGCAAAAACTTTCCTTCAACTACGTTTCAACTTCTGTAATGATATTTCTCCCACCAGATGGCGACTTAGAATATCATTTTCAAATCGAATCTTTTCATCGAATCTTGCTTTGCATCGATTCGATGCCGTTCTCTGATTGGTTCGTTCGTCTGAAACGACGTTCTCAATCCGTTCCTTTTTATATAAATATACGATTCCAATCTTAATAAGACGCACTTTTATCTTCCTGTAATGGAAGAAGTATATCAAGTTACTGAACGATGGCTGGACCACGTTCTGGAATGTTTGTTTAAGTTTTATCTGTGTTTTTATGTTTTATCTTAAAGTCTAAAGCTGTGATACCTACAAACAAAATGTCCGTTCTGTTATGTGAAACATCGTCATCATGTTCTCCATTATGTCTGTTCAAATGAATGCTGCTATTTATTCATAATGTCAAGTATGTGTTTTTGGAATCAAAATAAACTGTCTTTATTTAACTCAACCTGCATATGTTTTACTCAGCACTCTTAAAGATCAAACTACACTTCTACATATGTACATATTCAATTCCAGGATAATCCTTTCCCAGCAAATGTTTCCACACACGTTATCTGCTCCATTTGATTACTTTTTAACGTGTATAATCATTTCAGATTATTATCAATGTGCATTAGACCTCTGTTCTGGGTGTTTGGAATCTTTGACACTTAACACATTGTCTAATGACGTTTCTGATATACCTTCTTGATTTCAAAATCCAAAATTTTTCTCGAAGTTGAGCCATTAGTATGCTAACTCCAGCGTGATGATTTTCTAAATGTTTTTCAAAAATTAACTTCTGGACCACAGGATGTTTTGAGGGTAAAATTATTGGATAACGAAAATCTTCTTTGTCTTGTCTACTGATTATATTTGTTTTTGCTCTCAAAAGTCCGTTTTTGTCTTCCAATAGTCTTAAGGCTCTTAATTTGGGATCTGTGCTTCCTGAAAAGGATTCCTTTTGTACTAATCTGAGTAATATTTTTTCTGCTTTTTCAAATTCATCAACGGAGATGTTGGGTGATGAAATTCTTTCTTTCTTTCTTGTGTTGTTATAAAAACGATATATAAATGCAATCATTCTTATGTTTTTTCGATAAGAGGAAAAATATCGATAAAAACGGTGTAAATCAGTGTCTTCATTGTCTAAAAGTGTTAGGATTGTATTTTCCCTTTCTTTATTTATTACATCCTCGTCAGTGTGTTCTTCTGGTTGTGGCCACTGATCTTTCGGTAAATACAGCCAAGCTGGTCCCTCCCACCATCGTGATTTCTCCAATTGCTCAAAGGAACATCATCCTCTGGATGGGAGGTCTGCCGGATTTAAATTTCCTGGTATATGTCGCCAATCTTCAACTTGGGTATGGCTTCTAATTTCTAAAACTCTATTGTAGACAAATGTACCCCAAGATTGTTCTCTTCTTATCCACCCTAAAGCTGCTGAGGAATCGCTCCAAAAGATTGTCTTCTCTGGTTTCAACTGAAGATCACTCATGATAGTTTTAGCGAGTCTAGCTCCAATGAGGAATGAGAGTAGCTCCAGTTGAGGAATTGTGAGTTCTTTAATGGGCGCTACTCTACTTCTAGCATTTACTAACTGAACTTTAACTCCTTCTTGTGTTTGACATCTAAGATACACGCAAGTGGCATAGGCGTGTCTACTCGCATCTGAAAAGGTATGCAAGGAAATGTTGTTTTCATTTTCGGGCGATACATTCAACCAGCGTGGAACTAGAATTTCTTGTAAAAACTTAATTTGTTTTAACCAGGTCTCTAACTGTTTTCTTAAATTTTCAGGAAGTTCTTCATCCCATTTCAATTTTTGTTTCCAGGTTTCCTGAAGAATTAATTTTGGAATAAGAGTGCTTGGGGCGGAGAATCCTATGGGGTCAAAAATCTTTTGGGTAACCGATAAAATTTTTCTCTTCGTGAGTGGGTCCTTCGTTTCAATTTTTTCTTCTATTTTACACATTAATCTATCTTGCTCTAAGTCCCAGACCAATCCCAAAACTGGTGCTAACTTTGTATTTTCTTCAGAAACGTTGATCATGGCCTGAGGCAAGTTTGATCGCCAACATCTTAAATTAAAATGAGCTGAAGATAAAATACACTGTGATTCTGTTGTAAATTTTTCAGTATCTGCGATTGATTTTAAACTAGTAATGGAATTGTCAATGTAAAATGAATCTTTCAAAATTCGTGCTGTATTTTCCCACTGTTCGGGTACTTGACTTAAAAGATGGTTCAGTGTACCCATTAATAAAAATGGGCTTGAAGTGAGTCCGAAGACTACGCGACAATGTCTATAAACTTTCAAATTATGTTTGGAGTCGAACCAGAGAAAGCATAAAAAATCGCGATCTTTTTCTGTGATTTTTATCTGGAGAAATGCTTTTTCAATGTCTGAAGAAATACCTATTTTGTATTTATGAAAACGATTCAAAATACTCGGAATTATTTCAATCAAATTAGATCCCTTTGTGAGACAGTCGTTTAAAGAAGGAGAGCTTGCATTATGTGCGGAGGCATTAAAAACTGGACGTATTTTCGTCGTTTCACTATTTTCTTTAATTACTGGTCTGTGGGGTAAGAAATGTACTTTATTCTCCTTATCGTCTGAAATTTCTTCTATAATATTATTATCCTTCCACAAATTAAAAATGTCTTCATATTCTATTTTCTTATTTGTTTTGATAAGTTTTTGTTCTGTCTTGCGCAAATGTTTCTCTGCTAATACGCGATTGCTCGCTAAAATTGAGTTATCAACAATCCAGGGTAGTGTCACTTCGTAGCGGCCACTTTCATCACGTTTGACTGTTTCAAGAAAATGCTTATAAGTCTCTCTAGCTAAATCGTCTTTATTTTTGTAATCTTCATCAGTGATACCCAAGGTATCTAAGTTCCACAGTTGTGATAAACTGGCATTTGAAGTAAATAATGACAGCGATAGAACTGACAACGAACTTTCTGAATCATTTCCATTACCCTCTGTTTTCCCCATAATTGTCCAGCCTAACTTTGTTTCAAAAGCTGTTATACCCAAATCAGGAAAATATTTTATATTATCTGTGAATAATTTTGCCGCCATGTCAGTGCCAATTAAAATGTGTACTTCTTCCGGATTATTCTCATATAAACATAGCCGATTATTTTCACGAACATCGGTCAGATGAATTCCCCTTTTTTCTAAGATTTTTATCATCTCGTTATCGTGGCATAAATTTACTCCTGAACAGATTTTTTCTTCATCTAAAGCTTGTATTTTAAATCGGAAACTATCATCTAAATTACTGATAGTAAATTCATAGCGATTATGTTTACTTGTTTTTTCTACCCCTCCGAATATCTCCGTGCCTAATTGTTTCTGATCGAATTTTCCTTAATTTCAATTTATTTGCAGCATATCTAGTTATATAGCTATTGTGACTCCCAGTATCTATAATGATACGAATAAATTCGGAAGATTGATTATCATTACGGATCTCCACTATCAAGGTTTGTAAATAGACATTAGAAATTATATCCTGATTTGACAGCATCGGTCTCGCAACATCGCTACTCTATGAGTTAGTAGATTTCCCTTTTGAATTTATTTCTTTATTACACATTATCTGGGCATGTCTCGAATTGCAAATACCGCATAAATCCTTCGATACACAGTATTTCCCAATATGTCCGCGGGATAAACATACATAGCACAGGCCTCTCTTTCTCAATAAATCAAGTCTTTTTTCAAACGGTAAATTACAAGTGTTAAAACATTTATTTGTCTGGTGCCTGCCAAAGCAAAATCCACAAGTAGTCTCATTTTCGCTCTGAACCAATAAATCACTCGCTGACGGTAATTTTCTATTCGGAGAATCAAATTTATTACTCTGCATATTAAATTTATTGACTCGGGGGGGAGAAAGGAAAGATTTTTCCTAAATGACTGCGCACCGTAATTATTTTGTGTTGATTTTTCATTTATTTCATTCAGTGATGACGCATACATTTTCTCTCTGGATATTAATTGCTTATGTAAGAACGATATTAAATCTTGGACATTAATTGAGTCATCATGCGTTTTATTGAACTCCAAAACTAGGTTTCTCCGTAATAATTAAAATAAAATGGGAGATAATAAACTTCCATAAGAGTCTAATGAAATGTTAAGGGACTCTAGACTTCTAATGTTCGTTTGTATCTCATCAAAAAGTTTTCGAAATGATTTGGTGTCATTTGAGTGTCTGAGTGGAGTTAAATTAAGAAGTTTATTTGTATGCACCGAAATTAACATATCCTTATTCCCGTACCTTTCTTTCAAAATATCGACGGCCTTTAAATAATTCTCTGCAGTGACACAAAATCCATCTATACTTTTTAATGGAATGGGGGCTAGAAAACTTTTCAAATAGTTAAATTTATCTACTGGATCTAATGCGTCATTGTTGTGAATGGTTGTTTCAAAAGCTGACCAAAACGAAAGCCATTCAACAAAATCCCCAGAAAATTTTGCGATATTTAGTTTCGGTAATTTAATGCTTATGTTTTCCTTTAAGGGATTTTCTCGTTTAGAAAATGAATCATCCTGTGTTTTCTTTTTATCTAACTCTTTTATTTTTCTGTTTGCTCTAAAGCGCCATGACGTAATTTTCTCTTTAAATTCGCAAGCGCCCTGTAATTCTGTATCTAATTGTGCTTCTTGCACCAATTTTTTAATTTTCCCGTCTGCTCGTGTCAGTTCCATTTCTGTCACACTTAACTGTTCTACTACCTCTTCTAAATCAAAAATGTCTGGTTCTCCCTCTTTCAAAATAGCTTCTATTTTATTTATAAACTTATTTATGCTTTCATGTAGCACAGCTCTTTCTTTTTTGGCGATAACTAAACTTTCAGCCATTGCTAACTAATAATAACAACTAAATTCTATTAAAAAGTACAATTCTCTATATGTTCTATATGCTCAATAATTTTTCAGTTCTTCAAATTAAATAGCTTGATAAATAATTTCTAATTATTCTAATATCTTAATATCTTATTCTATTTATCTTATAATCAGGTCATAATCCACGGAAGGGATGCCAAAATGTTACTACTGATCTTTTTCTCTGTTTCTAATCTTCTTGTTAATCTTATTATCTAATAAAAAGCTTTCAACTTATACAATCATAAAATAAAAGCTAAATGTCCTACCTGTTCTTTCCTTTGTATAAGAAGAAATAGCCGGATATGATGAAGTAAATAAATTAACATCCAAATAATAAGTCTTGAATCTTCAAAACAAAAAAAGCTATATTACATTAAACATTCTTAAAGAGACGTACGCAACATGCTTAGACACTCACAAAACAAACATTATTTACAGGTTACAAATCGAGTATTAAAGTTTTCTTAAAGTTATTTTCTTTTCAATCTACGCACATATCTGGTTTCTATTCTGTTCTAAATCTCAGTCAATTCTCACAGGAAAAAAAAAAAAAAAAAAAAAAAAAACAAGTTCTGTCACCTTTTGCGCAGTAGGACCATTCGGTCTGACGTAACACACTGCAGGTGCGTTTTTGTTCTTGTTTCAAAGGGTAAGGGGTAAGAGGAGTTGCTTGATTTCGCAACACTAGACAATCACTGTATTAAAGTATACGATAAAAATGAAAATATATTTACATGTTTCATAATATAAACAAAACAAGCAAACCTTTTCGCCAATATGCAACAAGAAATCATATCGATTTTTTTTTTTTTTTTTAAACATGGAAACTTACACGATTCTTAATTATTTAAAAAATATAGATATATGTACATTGAAAACAATTTTCAATAGATTTGGCATTTGGCCACTATATGTGTTGATCTGAAATTACAAACATATAGATATAGAAAATCAACACAGTTACATATAAAATTAAATATTTTAACTTCGGACAGTCATGGTATTAAAGTATATGATAAAAATAAAAATATATTTACATGCTTCATAATATCAACAAAATAAGCAAGCCTTTTCGCCAATATCCGGCAATCAACTTATATCGATTTATTTATTTTTTTTAAAACATGGATAATTACACAATTCTTAATTATTTACAAAATATATATATCTGTACATTGCGAACGATTTTCAGTAAATTGTGGGTAGTGATCATGAAATACAAGGAAACAAAATAAATAATAATTTTTACAGGTTTCATTATTTCATAGAATCAATAAGCCTTTTTTTTTTTCTTTTCTTTCAATATTATGTACTCCATTCATCGCAGAATAGCTTTTGCAAAAGGTTTAGAACACTGGTTAGAAATTACAAGTATTTTTTCAGAATTTAAAAATATTAATTTGTAAGTCTATTTACCATACTCATATAAATAAATGTATCTGTAGATATATGCACATTCAATTTCTTGGTTATATTTCAAACATTGAGAATTTTTACAATAAAATATACAATAAAAATTATAAAATTAAAATTAAGTAAACTTTAAAAATTTTCTTGATACAGAATTATTATATGAAGATGAATTGGCCTCATTTGTAAAGTTCCTTGCCAAATTTTTTTAAATAATGGGCAAAGGTTTTGCACATATTAACGAGCATATATTTATTATATGCTCGTTTAAGTCACATTCCCACAAAGGGCTTTTTATTAGTCTCAGATATATCAATTTATAACTAATTTTGATGATTCCGTTTGCATTTAGGATTGGTACAATCTGCTCTATAAAATCTAAAATTATGGAAATCACACTGAAATCAAAAATCGCACTTTCATTCAAGTTATATCTAAAAAAACACAAGAGTACACTAGGAAGAGTAGAGAAAGATAAGGAAATTTCCCATTAGACACAGTAGTTAAAAGCGCCCCCCTACAATTCTCTGGAGTGAAAGTATGATTCCCCGAAAACAAAGGGGTTTCGACTGTTTGTTACGGTCGTATAAAGGATCGAGTTTGGGCGTGGTTATTTACTTTTTTTTATTGATTTCAGCTAGCAAATTTTTAAAAAGTATGCTACATTTAATTTGGTTAAATAACTTCTGCACTAGTTTGTTTATAAAAATGTATTTATGCCTGCCATATTTTCCATTTAAATTTGTCAGGTTGGTTGGCTGTGTTTATGACGGCCAATTATCAACATGAGGGATATAGGCCCTAGGGGGGGGGGAAGTGCCTTCCATGGGGGTCTTTCTAAGGGAACCTAACCCGTATTTACGCATGGAAATCCACGGTTCAAAGAAAACCACGAAAACTCCAAACGATTAGGCCGACAGGTGCAACTGGGTTCGAACCCAGCACCTCACGTCTACCAGCTTCGAGAGCAGAACCTCTCGGCCACTGGTGGGGCATTTAAATTTGTCAGCATTATATAAAAATTTGTATACATAATTATTGCAGCATTACATAAAAATACTGCACATTTGCTTTGCGATAAAGCAACAAGACTAACATTACTGCTAGTAACCTTTCATCGCCAGATGCCTCATGTTATGCGGGTTATCTTGTACCTACTTCTAGTAAGCGTAAACAATGGATGTTATAAAATAACAATTTTTCCTATATTTACTTTTTCAAAACCCTAATTAATTTCAATTATTTCCCATTTTGGAATTCCAATTATTTAATCTCAAACCTTTCATTAAATCTATATAATCAAAATTAATAATACTATTTTCAAAATTGGCAGTCATTTAATTTAATAATAATAAAGTATATCCCCCCCTCTAAATACTTAAATTTCATTTATTTAATTAAATTTTCAATAGTTTAAAATATTTTTTCTTAATTTTATCCCATTTTTAAATCCCATTATGGCTGACATAATATCTGAATTTTTGTGATGAATGTATCTTTGGTTTCCCTATAACGATAATTATTTAACTTATTTTTCAAAGTTTGTAACTGTTTGACAATTTAACAGTCTTTCTATATCTTAAATGTCATTCAGAAACTTAGCGACTCAATTTGCAATTCCAACATTTAAGCTCTTTTTCAGTGGCATTGGAACATTGCAATCTTTGATTGGACAAGAGACTTTCCCATGCAATGACTCGAGATCTTAGCGTCTTTTGGATTTTTCACTCTCTCTGCAACTAGCCATTGTCGAGAGTGGGCATATTCTAAGATGCACAAATAAATGACAGATTGACCATTGGGCTAAAATGAGTCGACTGTTGATTCTGTCAAATTAAACTAAAATAACTAAATATTAAAATTAAAATCCCAATATACTAATATGAAGACAGGCACGCCTGTACCTTTCCAAATATGGTGAAAGGCACTACTGAAATGGAGGAATTTTGCTGCCATAACTCATGGAGAAATGCCTGTCCTAACAAAATTAAATTTGCCTCAACTAAGTCCAGAATCCTAACAATATCAAGTCATATGACATCCTACTTTTTAATGATACCGTCGTCTACATTAGTACTTGAGAGTATAGTGATTGCATGAGATAGATCATGAAATAAATCCATCTCAAGTTCCCGATGAACATCATCATTTGGAAGTCATGTTGCTTTTGTCATTATCATAACTTAGGAACCTTGTCTGTTAATCCTTTCTGGCACACTGTGCCCGGGTCAGGATACCTAATTTTAATTCCAAACTTACAAACGGCACCAAGAATATTTTAATAAAATTTTGCATTAACAATGAAAGCGTAAAGTAACAACTTTTTAATTTCTAAAAAAGCTGTATTAAATTCCGGTGTCAGTCGATGATTTCACCATTTTACAACAAAATTTGCCTGTGCCGGATAGGGCTAATGAACTATGACATCATGAGAAAGTTATTATCCAAGCAGTTTATATACATAGGAGATTGGCATTAATTGGAATAATTTCCAATTGGAATAATTCACGTCTTTAATATGGAATAATTTCATTAAGAAAAATTACATATTTTGTCAAGTTAATCGCTTACCATTTATATCTTTAAAACTCCAACTAAATCTATTAAAATAATTTGATTATCAAGTAGTGAACAATTCTCAAAGTTTGCAATTTCAGGATTTCAATATTACAAAAAGATATATCATTATGAAGTGTATGATACGATTAAAAATACAGTTCTATTTTGATAAGTTATAATATATGGATTTCATCACCTAACTAAAACCTAAATTGTTATAATATTTTTGGCAGAATTAGAAAAATGTAAGGCTGAGATTCTATGTAATAGCTAAATTCATTTTCTATTTGACAATATATATTGTGATAACATTAACACTAATGTGAAAGTAATATTTTATAATTGTTGACGGGTTTTTCTATGCAGTTTAACTTATCAATAATGTTTATTTTGAATATATATATTTTTTTTTTGCTGCAATTATGATCTATTTATTGACTATGAAATATTCACATAATTTTATCTTGGTATCAATGTGTCAGCAATAAGTGATTTTAGCAGTATAAAACTGTATTACATATCAAGTAATAAGTAAGTAATGGTGTTAAATGATAACTTTAATCTTTACAAATAATAACTATTAAGGATCATAATTTTGCTATGGCAAAATGACATGATTATTTTTTAAAATATAATATATGACTTTCTAGCTCTTGCAGTTACCGTTAGTTCAGATTAGGGATGCACTGAATATTTAGTATCTATTCAGTATTCGGCTGTACTGCTGAATATTCAGTTAGGCTGAATATCAAACTATTTGATCTGCCCAATATCAAACTATTCGGCCTGGCAAATATCATACTATTCAGCCAAACTGAATACTTACAAAACCTCTACTTTTAACTGTCAATTAATAAAGATATTCAGAATAATTAGACAGAATCATCTTTAAATAAAAGAGAATGTTTTTATATTATTTATTTGCTGTTTTTAAAGTGTTGCTTAAAGGGGCTGGTCACTCAGCTTCGGAATTCTCCTCCTCCGTAATGTTAAGTCTATGGACTTTTGATGCATTCGTATATTTAAAATATATTCTCGGGAAATTCATATTTTTAACATCTTTTTTCTGTGTACTCTTCTTAAAGAATGTGGTTTTTTTTCTTAGTTTTCAAAATATTTCTAAAATCTATGCTGAATTTAATATTTTGTGTGTTAAAAGCAGGTGAAATGTGAGTAAGATTTTAACACTTCATATAAAATTAAGTCTATACTTTAGAAATATTTTGAGAACTAAGAAAGAAAGAGACATCTTTTAGGAAGTGTACACAAAAAATAGAAGTTTAAAATATTAATTTCCCGAAGAGACATTTTATATAAACGAATGCATCAAATGCCCATAGACTTTACATTAGTGAGGGGAAATAGGAAGCTGTGTGACTAGCCCCCTTAAGAAAATTAATCATTAATGATGCACAAGTTCCTGAGCATTATCTGGTAAATAATCCGTTTCTTGCTTTTTCACAAACAGGGTGTTTCTAAACAAAATGAAAGAAACTTTCAAGGGTAATAATAGGCATCAAAACAGGTCATTTTTTTGTCCAACAAACCCGAATCGCAATTCACTCATTCTGTCAAAAATTCAGTGTATCTCATCCCAAGTCAAACTTTAATTTTCTTTTGTTACTTTAACCATAATGAAGGTATTTGATAACATGACGAGAAGTGCTGCAAATTGCAACCATTCATATCTAAACAGCACTGAGCTAGACGTTCCTTTATTAAGAATGTAGCTAACAGTACTAATACTGTATCACTGGCCAAAATTCTCACATTTTATACAAACAAATTTTTATCATGCAAATCTCGCAAAATATCTCCATTTTTGCTAAAGTTGTGCTTGAATCATTGTACTTTACCATACCTTTTAATATAACTTCCGAATTTCCTCTATTTCTCTTTTTGAAAATTTAAAAATAAACTTAGTTAACTCGGAAATTTAATTAGTTATACTAAAAATATCTATCATCTCTAATTTTTCAATAATTATTAATCTTTAAATATTTCTTTATTTTCTTTTTCTTACAATGGGGCTGTGATCTCTAGATAGTAAACTTACTCTGAGTTAAATAAGAGGAATTAAAATTATTTTAATGATAAAATGCTAAAAAAAATAGTTCTAGATGACATAAATAATTGATAAATATGTAAAATTTAGCAATGAACATTATTTTTTAGAAGCAAAACATAAATCTTTGGTAAAGTTATTTTAGTCCATATGAACATTTTTTTGAAATGCTAACCTGTTTAAGAATACTTTATAATAATATTTCTCAAACTTTATTTACCTTTTGAAGGAATAAAATATGATCTTCTAAACTAGATATATGATCTTTAGCAGCAACAAGCATATCACTTAATGGTTCTCGAGGATGTACACCATTTTCAAATCTGTTATACATACCTCTCCAAAATCTAAATAGACAGAGAAAGAAAAGCATCTGATATAAATTAAACAAAATGAATTAATTTAACAAAACTTCAAACTGCATACTTGAATATTTAAACTTTTTTTTTCCCCTTTTGATTATAATTTTCATTGTAACAGTTTCTATGATATATAAACATTACAATTATGAGCAGGGTTGCCAGACTATTTTCTTATCTTGTCTACTACAATTTGAAACAATAATAATCTATCTTTAAGATTAGTAGAAATCTAGCACAAAGTTTATTGTTAGAAAATAATGGTACACAAAACAACAACAATAATACTAAAAATAAAAGTCTGTAGCAATGCTGTATAAATTAGAGCAAAAATGTCCTCCTTGCCTGCACGGGAAAGAGATTGTAGTTTCCCTATTCCATGGTTTTTAAGAATACTGCTAATTTTACTCAAATATTAAAATTAAAATGTGCTTAAAGGAAGATTCCCAGTTTTTATTAATACCAAATTTGAATGCAAATTTTGCCAAATTAGTCAGATATCCCCAAGTTGGCTTCATTTATGGTGACTTATTTTTGTCATCGAATTTGGCAATATTATGCCAAGTATTGCCAAACTTGACGAATTTAACACTGTTATATATGTGTGCAAATAATTTATGAGTATCAATAATTTTTTTTTATCAAATAATGTCATTTTATCATAAGACTAAGTTGCTTTAAGAGAATAAAAGTTGCAACAATGAAAGAAAATGTGCGTGAAACCATGTTCGCTAAAACTAATAAATTAAATCAGATTGTGAAAAAATCCTTTGTTTAACCCTCTAAGCGATGTCTGTACTTTTATGTTTTCCAAAAGCAACTTAAATCAGATAGAGACAAAAATATTTTTTAACGAAAGTGTATTTTAAGTTATATGTAAAATGAAGAGATATGAAGTGTTATTTTTAAATAAACAGGGTAAGAAAATTTAAATTTACATTAGCTTCACGAATATTTATGAAAATGCAGGAAAGTCATGGGACGCTCAGAGATTTAATATGTTGTCTTGTTTCAAAATGACTGCCACACTACAATTTCAAGTTATTATATCTCAGCCATTTTTTTTAAAAGATAGAAGTAAAACAAAAAATGTTCTGAAATCCTTGTATCCAGGCCAAAAATAATAATAATAAAAATCGTATTTGTAAATTTTTTGAGCATAAAATGTTTAAGGAACTGTCATTATAAAACAAGATGGTGGATCAAGCATAAACTCAGTTAAGAAAGATCTTGGTAAGTCCTATACACATGCTAAGTTACATCCAAATAAGTACTATTGTATGAAAAAAATCATATATACAGGTTGTTCCAGGATTATTGGGACAAACTTTAAGGGGAGATAGGGAGCATCACAAGGATTCAGATTTGCATTGCAACCCATGGTTGGAAATGCTTTCCTGGCGTGGTAGTGATGACACAAAACACAAGAGAGTAAGGAGACGAACAGGAAGAGAAAACATGTTTAATATTCTTAGAGCTGCAAAAATGCCAGGACAATGCTGGAAAGTGCTGAGGAACTTGTTGCATGCATCATGACAACTACTGGTGAAGTTCAGGACACTCCCGGTATTTCGAGAACATTCCATCTTCCATGTGTTTCCATGCATCACGGCCCGGGGTCGTAATTTTGAACAACTACTTTGATGACGATCGCTGTCTCTTTATTGTTTTCTTTTTTCTTAACTTTTTGCTGTACTAAGGATAATAAACATGTTTTCTCCTCTTATTTGTGTCCTGTAATTCCATGGGTTGCTATGCAAATCTGAATCCTTGTGATGTCCCCTACCTCACCTTAAAGTTTGTCCCAATAATCCTGGGACACCCTGTATATGTAATATATATATATACATATATATTTGAATGAAGGGTGGTTTTGAGGTCTGAGAATCATGATTAGTGAAAATGTACTGAAATTTTCCGGAATTGGTTTCCTGAGGATGGCTGCAATGTAGCTTCTTACTTTTTGTAATGGAATCTACCTAAAAGATTTTAAGATTTATTTCTAAAAACACATAAAATAAATTTTTTCAAACAAAAATACACTATCATTTTAAATATGACCATTAATGTAAAATGAATTGAACAGAACTTTTTCGGACATTTTGTTGGTTATATAATAATTTGCATGTTTTTAATATTTTAAAATAATTGAAAAAAAAATTTAAATTTAGAAACAAAAGTAGACTTATTTTTATAAAGAAAGAACCATTAAATTATTTTAAATAGCTACTTTTTCTTAGAATATGTAGACACTAACTTCTCCCCTTCATGTTATCTTCAAGATGCAATTTGAAATACATTTTTCATTAATTTAAATTTAATTTTCTACAGAAAAGACATACATGCAATTAGAAGAAAAATCGAAACAATGCCTACTTAATAGATTGAGGAGCAGCACTGGGATGCATAATTCCATCTGAATCTCTTTTGTAGAGTGGATTTAAAAATTCAGATAAGTGGTTAGAAATATAGCCCCATAAAGAATAAGTACGTTCATTTAACCTGAAAGAGAAATTTTTTTTTCTTATAAACACATGTAATTATTTATAAGACATGAACGTTTTTGTTTAGTTTAAATTAGGTTTGAAAGATCAAACTCATTGTAATAAAAATAGAAACAAGAAATACACTGAAAAATGCTAATTTAACACATGAACCATTAATGTAACATAAGAAAAGTAAGTTGTAATAAAAAATATTATAACAAACTATTCTAGGTAACATTTTAACAGCAATTAATTAGTTGCTTTTTTCATCAGGTATAACAAAAAAGTTATAAAGCAAAGGTAAAGCTTATTCTATAATTAATTGTTCCTGAATTTGCAGTTATTTATTATTTGTCTCTAGAGGGAAAAAAATACGATTTCTATATTGTTTCATCTTCAATGTATTTTAAAATTTATATTTTAGATCATTTCTATAGAAATGCGCATTTGAATAGAACACAGAGACAAAAAAATGCGTTTTCGAATTTGAAAAAGTTTTAACTGTTTAACTACTAAATAAAAAGACAAAAAAAGAAAGAGCATTTTTTAAACAAATACCTGAGATCTAATCTATCCTTTTCACAGTTTCCAACAAAAGTTCCAAACTGACATGAATAAACATGGTCATGTATAGTAAGTAAAAATCTTTCATTGAATTGGAATGATGATGGAAACTGTTGTGTTAGTTGCCATACAGCATCAATAAACTGGGTAAATACAGGTGCTACTTCCTTAGGATCACCTTGGACTAGACCACATCGATCAGTGAATTTGTGACCAAATGCTAGCCATTCTTTTTCAATTAAAGCCTAGAGAAAAAATAAATAAATAAGCCTAATAAAGAACAGAATAAAAATTATATCTAAATTCTACTGTTTGTAAAGTCTTCATATATTTAATTTTTCTTTATAAAAAATAAATATTTTTAACATTAACACATTTTAGTATATATATTTTATCAATTATTACTTTTTTTTATTAAAAAAATCACTTTTTATAGATATTTTCAAAAAATTTCCATTTTTATTATGTTTAATTTGAATAAAATCACTGATCACATAATTTGAGAGAAAACATAAAAAATAAGAAAATTCTAATATAAAATTCATTAGATATACTGTCTCAACTGAATTGTTCAGTTCTATATAGCAGCCTAATGAAATATACACAACAGTATCCTTGGGTATTTCTCTTTTAAAGATTTTTTTTTTCATGATTATTTTGAAAATCAAACTAAAAAATAAAATAAAAAGTATCAATAAAGAAAATTAACAATCTGAAATTTGGATAAATCAGTATTTAATTTTAAGATAACTTATAATAAACTAACTGACCCGCTTGGTGTTATCCTGGTCTGTGATAATAACATTAAATATATTTAAAATCAGTGTTGAATGTTTTAAACAAAAATCTATCCAAACGAACTAAGGGGGATCTTTATTATAGTGATTGCCGATTTAATTTTTTACTTCTAGATATATTAAACTTTTAATTCTGATAAAACCTGAATAATATAAAACATCCCCATCATCTTTTAAAATACAAATAAGATAAAGTTGTAAGATGCATTTCTGATGCAACATGAAATGATACAGGTACTGAGAAAAATCGTGGAAGGACTCACAGAAAATAATTCTTTTTAAATAGTTAATATTAATATATTTTTAAACACAACATATTGTTGGAATGGAAAAGTATCAAGAATAAGAAAGCATATGCTGAATTTTAAATCTGCAGTGGAAAAAAAAAAAAAAAGAAAAAAAAAGAAAAATGAAATTGGCATTCAGAAAATAATTTTTTTGAAAAGGTAAATATTGATATTTTAAAAAATAAAGACATTATTATAAAGGCAAAGGAACCCTGAATAAGTAGGTATTTTTTATTTATTTTTATCCGTAAAACAGATGTAAAATTTTAAAAATACAGAAAAAAATGAAAAAACAAAATGTGCATTCAGAAAAAAAAAAAATTGAAATGGTAAATATTTATATATTTTTTAACAAATTACATCATTAGAATGGCAAAGACAGATTTTTTTTTTTTTTTTTTTTTTTTTAATCAGGAAAGCGGATGTGGACTTGTAAAAATACAGGAAAAAACCATCAAATTGACATCCAGAAAATAATTTTTTGAAATTGTAAAAATTAATTTTTTTTTTTTCACAAATAACACCATTATGACCAATTGCAGAACCCAGGAAGAAGTGAATAGTTTTTGTTTTTTGGCATTTCGATATTGAAAGTGGATGCTTCAGTTTCAAAATGTAAAAAAAAGTATGTTCTTCTGTGCTTCTTTTTCTTCTACTTGAAAAAAATTTGGAAATGCTGTTTTGAGCCAGACAAGTGCAACAGCACGTCATTTTGCAATGTTAATTATCGCTCAACTAATTAGCAAAAAATGAAAAATCTGAGCCTCAGGTCCATTCTGACCTGCCTTCGCCGATTCCCATTTTCAAACCTGTATGTGTGATAAATTTCTCTAGCCATTGCCAACAGACAGACAAACACACACACATACAAACAAACACCTTTCTTTTATTACTATAAATATCTACAGTCAAGTCTGCTTATAATAAACATGGTCCAACCTGGTTTGGTATATCCAAGATTCGTTATAAACGATTTAGGACCTTTAGGACTTAGGTAATGTTCTAAATGTTTTTAACTACATATAAGAATTTTAATGAATATCTCAATGGTATTAAAATAATTTGTTATACATCTTTTTTCCATACATGCACTGAAAATTATATTAAATGGTTACATCATAAATTTAACTAAAAATTTTCATTATTGTACTAGAAGGATTTTACAACAGTAGATTACAAAGCATACCTTTACGTCAAAAAAAAAAAAAAAAAAATCTATCACTTTTGTTTGTCCCATCATTTTACTAAGAATCAGTCTCTGAATTCCACTTTCTATTATCAAAGTCGAGTTTATAACACTTCAGTCAACATCATTGTTTACAAAAAAGTGAGTGATATTCTCACTGCTGACATTGTATCACCTGTTAACATCGGATCGCTATCCGCATAGAATCTTCACTGCTAGGCAAATCTTTATTGCTAATGGATGCTGCAATATCTTCATCAGCTGGATATCCAGAAATGATCAGGTTTTTATCAAATTCTGCATAATCGTTAATTTCATTTTTATCACGAAGTAAGCCTCCAGGGAGTTTTACTGCAACAATTTGGATTGGGAAATGGCATCTTCTTCATTGGCTGGCCTTACAGAGAGTTTTGAATGGTAATTAGAATGGAGAATTATTTTTTCTGAGACACTTAGCCATGCTTTAGCTATTATATTTATAACATTGTACAAATTTATTGGGAATTTCTCTGCTCTGTCAAGGAAATATATCATACAGATAAAAAGTGATTTTTTGTAATGAAGTTTAAGTTTCTTTATAACACCCTAATCCATTGTGAGATGAACAACAATGCAGAATAGATTTGATATTTGTTAGAAGGAATACTAATTTTATGTTTGTGAGTTCTGAGTGAGCTGTGCAGTCACCGACTAGCAAAAGAATATCAATTTTTATTTTGGAGATCCTTGTCCGATGATCCAATATGTTCTTCAGAAATGCCAGATGTCATCCAAGCTTTCTTATTCATCTAATATGTCACTGGTAGATGTTTTACATTCTTGAAGCCATCTTGGCCAAATTTATTTTCTAATCACAAGAAGTTTTCTTTTTTGTTTACCTATTATATTTACATATACAAAAACTGTAATATGATCTTTCACCTGCTTTCCTCCAACACATTTCTCCTTTTTGAACTTGTGTGTTTTATTTGGTGTCCTCTTGTAGATAATCCAATTTCAAAGGCATTAAAAATATCCTCATCTTTGTAATATTCTCGAAATTTTCGTCAAATCGTTCCAGTGCATACATCTGTTAAGCTGTTATCCACATCGGCTGCTTCTCCATAAATTGCACCTAAAGTAATATTGTGCCATTTTTTAAATCGATCAATCTAACCTTGACTGTATGTGAAATCTTTAATATCAAACATTTTGGCAAATTTGTTAGCTTTAACTTGCAGCAGTGACCAGAAATGGCAAGATTCCAAGATCTTTGAAGTGTGAACTACTTCAACAAAATGGAATCAACATCATCATGTCACAGTTAAGCTATAAAATGGTAAACAAATCAGATTTCCCAACCACGTGATCACTTTACCCAACAAAATTTTTCAGGTAATGTGGGTTCCCTGAAGTCTGGGTAATCTCCGGCTCTAAACGCTGCGGGAAACTCGGAAAAAGTCACGTGATGTCGGTCTCTGAATGCTTCGGGTTACCCGTGGTAAACCTGGGGAACCCAGAGTGCGGTCCGTGAACGCACTCAGTGTGTTAATAACATAACATAG
Source organism: Maratus speciosus (assembly GCA_963932465.1). Lineage (NCBI taxonomy): Eukaryota > Metazoa > Arthropoda > Arachnida > Araneae > Salticidae > Maratus > Maratus speciosus. The sequence continues at coordinate 206,843,526 of OZ010793.1, read as the reverse complement.
TGTTAATAATAATTTTTATTTATGAGTACGTACTCACTAATCATGTTTTCTCAGTTTTTTAAGTTTAGTTATGTTTTGCTCATATGCAGGTTTTCTTGTTTCTCTCTTTTTCCATATGTTGCCAACTGTAGATTTTTCATGCAAATACTCTCGGCAAATATCAGCTTGCTTAGAACCTTTTTTTTTTTTTTTTGAACACAATTTCAGCTTTTTCTTTCAGGATTTTACATGCCATTATTTTAAAAATTGCAGATCGCAATTCTTGCTTCAAAAATTAGATAAGACCAAATCTTATGATTACCTTGAAATTGGGGGGTGTTGTTCCTATTTGAATGACAAATCAGTGTTACTATATTCCATTGAAAGATAAAGGGTTTCCTTTGCAATGGAATGACATCACTAATATGACAAGTGACAAACAATTACCTAAAGTGTGATTAGCTGTCATTACCACTCCATGAACCGAGAGAATTACAATTGTATAAATTCTCACAGGTTGCTGCTGTCACCTATTACAACTAAATACTCTTTGTCAAAAAATAAGATGCCTTAGTACTCTTCATACAATGCATTATTTATTCTTTCGGGGCCAATTAAGATGACATGCTGAGGTAAGTGTTGACATGAAGGAAGGACAGCAGAAGCAGATAACTGAAAATGTAGCATGTCAAAGGCTAAAAATTAAGATAAGAGCATTTTTGTCAATGCAGAAATCTAAAAAAATGATGATTTTTTTACAGTAATTTGAAGAAAAAAAAATTCGTTATTTTTAGAAAAGCAGACAAAGATTGAGGACAATATAAGGAAGGGTTCCTTCTATCCATAATGCATAAGTTCATTATATCCATTAAAAATAACAGTGTAAAGCATATTAAGCAAAATGGGCTATCTAATTTGTTATAATCAAGGGTTTGCTACATACCAGGTTTGTTACAAACTCCACTGTGTATCATCTATATACTGAAAATGCAAAGATGAACTAATAAGATCAATATATAGGCTGATCTGGGCATATGCAATGAGAACTTTAGGTACTTTTTTGTCACTAAATGGAGCAGGAAGCCAGTTTTAAAGTTCTTTCATTTCAAACAAAAACTAATTGAAGTCAGATGGCTGAATTGTCAAAGATGACAGAAAAAGGAATTTTGGTTCTCGAAAGGAAATGTGGATTTGAATCTTGCTCCTGGAATAAGATGCTTCTCTAATAATGCTAGCGTTCTAGTAACTTAGTTCGATAGTGTAAATTATATATTATTCCAGGTAGAAAAGCTATAGAATTTGTTTTATTCTTCATTATTATTATATTAAGTAAATATTACATTCCCAATATAATTTTTAAATTAATAATTTTGTATTTACAATTTAAAATTGAAAGCTTTGGTATGTAATTATTGATTAATTAAATTAAAATTACCTAATTTTTTGTATATTTTTTATTACATTTGATCAATAAGGTATATACAGTAGATATAAAGAGGGTAATTATTTTCCATACAGAAAGAAAAAAGAAACAGAAGGAAGAAAAATATCTATACAAAAAATTGTGGTCATATCTATTTGCATTGTAATGTGATTAAATGTTAAAATTTTAATATTTTTTTAAATATAAGCTTCAAAATTTCTTTATTTCTAAAATTTTTAAGATAAAAAATCTTGAAGTTACTCTTTTTTGAATTTGAAAACTGAATTCAGCGGGATTGTTGTTTGTATTCGTGTAGAGTTAATATGCAGCCGGTCCCTAGTGCAGCTATAAGAGCAGAAGTTTTTATTTCTTGTAAATATTGCTAACAAATAAAAACACAATTATTTGTTACATTCTGTAAAGATGTCTAACATTTTAATGATGTTATGAACCTTATTTCTGTAGAACCTTTAACAGTGTTTTGATGGGTACTACATAGTATGGTTTTAATGTTAAGATCACATATTTCATATTTAAAAGCATTCTGTATAAATTTGGGTAATTTACAGCCAAATGCAAAATCAATATTTACTTTTAAATAAGTTTTAGTACAGTCAGTTAAATACAAAAAAATATATATTCAGTTACTGTGTACTGGAACCAGTCTCGGCTTGGTGCTGTTGCTAGGACAACTGATCAATTGACTTCATTTTAAGGAAGTCCACCATTTTCTTTTCTCGCGAATTTTTTCCCATTCAATTGGTTCATCCTCAAGTCACCATAGTTTTTTATGATTTTCCATTGAGACTGGTTTCGTAAGGCTGTTGCCAAATGTGGTAACCCCACTCAAATGGACATACTTCTCTCACTACAGGTTTTAAAATCTTCATAAATAGAAGATTTTTTCTTATTGGGAGCCACACAGTATGTATCTCATGTTAAGATGCCTTCAAATAATGAATTTCAAAATTTTGATTTTGGTTAAATTATCTTTGAAATCTTTTTTGTCTAATGAAGCTTTTTCAGAGTTTAGCATGCCATAAAGATTTTTTTTTTTTTTAAATAATATTCTTATTAATAATAAACCTGCTAATACAAACTTCATTAAATTTAAACAAGTAAGAAAAATCATGCGTACAGCATAGATTATGAAACACTTTCCAACACTCCCTGAAAGCTTTAACGAAACTTTGTTACTTAGGGAAATAAGGTAAATAAGATAACTAAGTAAACATTTAAAAATCTGATTTCAGTAGTTACCGCCCATAGCCAAATATGCATTCCAATTCTTTTGAACAGCCCTGCATTCGATCTGTATGTCGATATATATACTATATAATGGGAAAATTTAGTTTAGCAAGAAAATGTATAACAAGTTGAAATTCATCTTTCTGCAATTTATACTAATAGATGGAAACATACTTGAATACATTTGTACAGCCCTGTAGTTTACCTAGTACCTTTATTACATGAAACTATTCAGCTAAAATTTAATTCAAACTAAACACGCTTAAAACTACTGAAATTACATTTCCAGAAATTATCATCCATAGACAGTATGTATCTAATTCCTTGTGTGGCCCTGTATATTATTTTATCTATATTCTACAAATATTTCTTAGTACACTAAATTCAGTTTAGCATAAAAATGCATAACTCTTTTAAAACCCACCATTAAGCAATTTATGCTCATACTCAGTAACCTTTACGAATTCATTTCTGTAGCTCTGTATATGAACTATAGCATTTATACGCACTTTATAGTATGTGTAAATATAGTGAATAAGTAGGTAAGTGTGATCACAGATCACACAGAGGGTTTCGTTTAATATTACTTTCAAAACACTTTATCCTTTTGAAAAATCTGTTAGTTCCACATTTCGCAACTAGGGGCGCACTCTATTCTAACCAAACCTCTATCCGAACGAAACTTCGTTTTATATACTATCCGTAGATATATTAGTCGAGGGGAATGGGCTGATAGCACCCAAGATAAGTAGGCGCCCTGGCGGTAAAAAGTGGAACTAAAATATGTAAGGCTATTGTGCATAATATGAAAGAATGGTAAAAGGGGTGTCGGCAAAAGTTGAAAAAGTGCTCCCTGGGTGAAAAGGGCGGAGGTTAGAAAAATTGCTTAAAATACACACGTTAGAGCTCGGAGGAGTAAATAATATAAGACTTTTTGAAAATTTTATGATTTGCCATGTGGTCTGAGGTATTCAGCTATACGTATGCAAAAATTCATGTCTCCAACTTAATAAAGATCTCTCTTAGAAAGAATTGCTTAAAATACATATTTGGTAGCTCAAAGGGTTAAACGTACGACTTTTTCAAGATTTTAAGATTTGTCGCCTGGCCTCAGGTGTTCTGCTATAAGTATGCAAAATTTCAAATCTCCAATTTAATAAGGGGCTGTTAGAAAGAATTGCTTAAAATACGCATGTGGGAGCCCAAAGGGTTAAATGTACGATTTTTTCAAAATTTTATGATTTGTCATTTGATGCGAGGTGTTCAGCTATAAGTATGCCAAATTTCACGCCTCCAACCTAATTAGGGACTCACTTAGAAAGAATTGTTTAAAATATACATGTGGGAGCCCAAAGGGTTAAATGTACGACTTTTTCAAACTTTTATGGTTTGTCATTTGATGTGAGGTGTTCAGCTATAAGTATGTAAAATTTCATGCCTCGAACCTAATTAAAGGCTCACTTAGAAAGAATTGTTTAAAATACACATGTGGGAGCCCAAAGGGTTAAATGTACGACTTTTTCAAAATTTTACGATTTTTCGTAGGATGTGTGGTGTTTAGCTATAAGTATGCAAAATTTCAAGTCTCCAACATGTATAGTTTCTGAGAACGAGCTCTGTGACAGACGGACAGACAGACAGAGGAGCGAGACGAATAGGGTTTCGTCAGATGAACGAATTCCTAAAAAAGCACATATCATAATTAAAAATACATTTCGAGCAATCATTACTAATATACAGTAATTCGGATACAATATAGTATCTGAAATCTTTTCAAATACACCGCAAACAATTTCCCCTATACCATTATGAACGGAATTCTTTTGTGTGGCCCTGTAAATGAACAATAACTATTCTTTGCACCGCCTATTCAACAGAATGCATATTTTAGTGGGCTTCATAAATGAATACCAATTGTACTATGTTTGAAAGAGAGTAACACCATTAAAAATCATTTGAAACGATTTTTTCCCATTGGCCATAATGTAACGGAAAACTTTTGACTGTCCTTGTAAATGAGCTAAACATGCTACAAACTTCATTTGAAATAGGGAACGTGCTATAGTAGAGGTTACTAACATCCAAAAATTTCAGAACAATCCGAGCATATTTACGAGAGTTAGAGCGTGGACAGACGGCCATACAGACAGACGGCCGGACAAACCGAAGTCATAAACACTTTTCAACTATGTTGGGAAGTGTTAAAAAGGGAGTATCTATATTAATAAAAGAGAAATGTTTGTTTCTGTCTGTTGGCAATGGCAGTCTATCACATGTAGAGGTCAGCAAATCTGGTTCCCGATTTTTCAAGTTTACCGGTGAGTTTGAGCTGCTGATGAAAGCAATTCAAATCCAAACTTAATAGCTCGATATAGTAAATTTTGTTCCCTTTTTAATAAAGTTTATTCGGAATTTCTACAGTAATTTTTTTTCAATTTTTTTAAAACTCTAAATTTTGTTATAAATGAGAAGTTTATTTTTATCAACCATTTAGTATTTGATACCTTATCTTTCCAATCTCATATTTTATACTCATGCATGGAAAATTTAAACACCTTTCGGAAATCAATTAAGGTGATTTTCAAAAAAATATTTTTCCCCTCTCGATTTTCTGACATATTTTCTAATTCCTTTTTAAACATAAAAGCATGATACATGTAGGAATAATTATTGAAGTGATTTGTAATCAAACACTTTTTTCATTTTCTGATAAATTAAATTACATCTTGAGTTATAAGCAATTATTGTTTCGGGACAGAAGTTATTTTCTTTTCCTGTGCTTTTGCGTCCTGATATCAGTTCAAAATACTAACTTTGACATTTTCTGCCTTTATTAAAAAACTGAAAACTAGTTTGATTACTTAATTTTTTAACAAAACATAAGAGCACCTGTGCATTTATTTGATATGTTTCTGACAAAAAATAAATTTAAAAATATGTCAAAAAGTAACAAGTTTGTATTTGAGATTAATCTTAACAACAACAACAAAAAAATCCTATATCGGTTTGCTAAGCAACCCTCTTTACTGCCATCAATACAATGATGCAAGTGACACAGTCAGGATTTTTTTTTTTTTTTTTTTTTTTTTTTTTTTTTTTTTAAATTCAGCACAGCAAGATACATCTAAAGCAATGGTTTTTAACTCTCATGCTGCAGCTCACTGATGTGCCATGAGAGGACCAACATTTTATATTGTGCAGTGTACTTCAAAATAAGATTTAGTGTCAAAAGAATTAACCTGCTGACTATACAGCAAAATGGCGAAATTGTACTGTTGTTTTCACTGCAATTTTTGAAAAATACTAAAAAAGTGATTTTTCCAACATGATACAAAAAACATTATTATGTACATGAATATAATCATTGTGAGTATTAATCGTTACTTAATTTTTTAAAACTGCCTTATATCTGTAGAATTATATTAATTTAAACAATGCTGCTATTGCAGTGAAACCTACAGCTTAGTGAAAGGTTATATCAATTCAAAGCGCTGAGAATTTTAGGGTTATTATTATCCTGTGCCTGGGTAACGCCGGATGTATCTGCTAGTTAACATAAAAATTGTATTAATATTGTATCTCAGTGGTATAGTGTAACTTATGACTTTTACGTTTAAATATCATGGGATTTAACTTTTCCTATGCACTATCCCTAGCAAAACTGTAAAATTCTGATACTTAATAAAAGGACATTTTTACATATTTGATTTTTTGTTGGGTGCCTTCTTTTGCCTATTTTAAAAGCACATATGTACACACACACACACACACACACACACACACACAGAAAAATAAAAAAAAGGAAACAGAAAAAATGTGTATTTATTTCTGTTAGGAAAAACTCGTCTAGAAGATGGATATGTATATACACATCCAAGGTACAAAAAATTGCTTGAAAAAGTTTTTTTAAGTATAATTAGTTAATACAGTAGACTCCCTCAAAAATCCTCACAGCTTGGGACCAGAGGTTGTGCGGATTTTAGAATTTTGCGGATTTCTGGTCATTGCTTTGTTTACATTTTTTAAAAAAGTAATTTGAATGTAATAATGCTAACAAAATTATAATGAATGCTTCCAATATAGTAAATTAATTAAGGCTGTAGATGGGAAAAAACATATGTGGGAACGCACTTTTTCATAGAGTAGATGTTGATGCTACTGGATTTTTGCTAAGCAAAAAGCCAATTTAAAACACTTAGCCAAAAGTGGATTTCTTTAATTATCAGTTATAATTATTATATTCTAATTTATATAGTATTATATTTGCATAGCAATCGTCTAAAAGCAATATTTAATCAATCTCATAGTAACATTTTTCATCATGAATCAAAATTTATTTGAAATAACAAAATAAATCCGTATGTTATTATTTACTGGCACATCTATCCCGGAAGTTTCCTTAAAGAACGATAATGAGAAATGTTTTCAGTGATTTTTTATTTCCAACAAGTTGTCTCATTTACTAATATCTTCTTCCTGATCACAACCAAGATTTCAGATATGGTTCAGGACAAAATTCTTTTAAGGGAGGTCCTACACGGCTTATGAATATAAGTGAACTGGATTTTTCAATAAGGAGGGAATTTCTCGCATCGGTCATGATGATAAGCAGCTGACTATATTCATACAGCTGACTACACTTTCGTATTTAGACATTAAAATGGGCAGTTTACACAGTTAGGAGAAGAGGATTTAGCTGTCTAGACTCATCCCCAGTATCAATAAACTTGACAATAATAAATAAAAATAATTATTGCTTTGCAAAAAAAAAAAAAAATCTGAACGTGCAGGATATATATTTTTTAAAAAACAGTAATAAACCAAATATTTATAGGAACGACATTCCCACGCGTTCCCACCCAATTACAGCACTGAGTAAAGTGATAAACTAAAATAATAAAAGCAAGATCATTTTAAAAATGATTAAATTATTAAAAGTAAAGGTCAAGTAAATAATTAATGTATAATTAAATATGCATAACAAAAATGAGGTACATTTTTCTTGAATTATTCAATGAAACTTTCCTCTTAAAAGTACCTTATTAAATCACATAAAAATCATAAGGTAAGGAAGTTTTATTTCAGATTTAGCCAATCTTAACCAAAAAAAGCTGGGTTAATAAATAAATAAATATATTTGGTAAAAAGATTGTGATTACCAGTGATATCAGCAATATCTTGATTTTTTTTTCAGAAAATAAATTTATACTTCCTTCATGAAAAACCATGAGTTTAGTCATATTATTGAGAATAATATATTAAAATACATACAGAATGATATAAAACTAAAAAATTCTGTAATTTTATCAGTACATCTAAACTGAAAGTTTCATTGTTTACATCTGTGATGATGTACGGATTTCAGGCATTTGCGGATTTTAGGGTAGTGGATTTGAGGGAGTCTACTGTATAATAATATCAAAATTAGAATATCTCAATACGCACATAAATATAATTAGATAATGTGAATACAAGGATTGTTAAAAAAAATATAGTAAACTCTCTCGAATGCAGAATCAATTCAGACCAAGAAATTTTTAATTTGTAGTCACTATTCCACCTTAGACACACTTTACTCTGTGTCTATAGATTCACTAAGACTTGAAAATCTTTCCTAGTTAAACAGATTTCTATTTTATACAAAGTCTGACTTAAGCAGAGTTTACTGTATATGCATAAATGCTCAGACAAATTTATAATGCAAATTTAGAGAAAGAAAAGAAATTGAAATAATTACGCTCACCTGAAATCCAGTTATGGTTCTATAATAAGGATCCAAAAGAAGTGCGGCTAGTGAACATGTTTGAGCAGTTCTATCCCACCCATCTGAGCAATGAACAAGAACTGAAGTTCCTTTTTCTAAAGCCTGAATAAAATAAGAAAGAGAAAATTATGCAGAGATTGTGAAATACCTCGCAACATTACAAAATCATCACCTTTCAGTATGGAAAAATTAAATTTGTAAAGAAATAAGTTGGTTCTGGTGTTTTTTATTTCTTGAACAGCGCAGAAAAACAAAACACTAATCAAAATTTATGTGACAAAATGAATGAAAATAGCATAGCACAATAAGCAGAAAACAAATAATTGCAGACTCAATTTCTAAATTTGAAATAATTAAAAAGCAACTTGAATGTTTATTTATATAATTTATTTGATTATGTGAATATTTATAATAATTAGCGCATTGCAATTTTCCTCTATGAACAAAACATTTTCAACCAAATTCACATTTTTGTTAAATTTTAAATCTTGTTGCCATTCATAATTGTGAAGTTTACTTATATGACTAACTTAAATTCTGCTGACTTTGATAAAAAAAAAAAAATGGTACTTGAACTAAAATTTAAAATTTTTTTATTTAGACTTAATAAGCTAAAAACAATTCTAAAAACTGGGGAGGCAGATAGAGGCAGACAAATTAAGTTGGAGCGAAAAGGTAATAATCTAAACTATTTAATGATATCAAAAATTGAGCTTAATTTTGCTTTATCATATAACTTTTTCTATATTAAAAATAAAAAATTGTAAAAAAAAAGCAGAGTGTTTTGTGACATTAAATATGAAATAACAGCTGATATGTGCAAAAATTATTCACATAAATCTGATAAAATAAAGTGCATATTTTGTTCGGAAGCATCCATAATTGAACAGTATATTTTATTCCACAAGTAGCAGATTAAACAACTACAGTAACCTCCCTCTTAACCGGCCTACACGGTACTGAGGGTAAGCCAGTTAAGAAAAAACCGGTTAAAGCAGAGAAGAAAAAAAAAAAAAATTAAATAATATCGGCGTAATTTAATTAATTAACCCTTTCACCGTCCGAGGGTTTTGCAGTAATTTTATAAGAATGCTTGTAAATCCCAGGATATATATTTTTTAAATCTCAGTTTGATGCCATAATATCTTTAATATCACTACTTTCTATATAAGGTTAAAAATAAAATTCTCTTTAAAATATTTTGGTCTACAGCCATTTTAACATGATTTCTAGGAACAGAAAAATCCGGGCCAGACGGTTAAAGGGTTAAACCCGTAAGGATGCATTTAGTTTTTAAATTTGGGTAGTTAAAAAAAAAGAACATATTTTCTATATTTTGGGAAGTGAATATTAGTTATAATTAACGGAATTGAATGAAAAATATCACTGAAAACAAATAATGAAAAATATTTAACACAAATTAAATTGTTGAAAATCGTGTCACACACCTTTATAAGAAGTTGAAATTATTCTACATTATGTATATTTAAGTTAATCAATCATAAAGAAATTAGTGACTTTCTTCTGTTGAAGGTAAGATGCCCGGCATTTTGCAACATTATCTCTCCATCTCTTTAACATCATAAGTTTAACCGAGGAAGCTGTTAGACGTTGCTCACATATTGCGTAGCACCAACTCTATTACTTTTACCCCTTCCGTATGAGGAATTTTAACAGTGTCAACTTTAACTGGATCATCATGAAGATTGTCTTCGTATTGAACACCATTAGTTATTGTCCTAATTATATCCTTGTCAAATAATGTTTCATGCTTGAGATTTTTATCAAACTCAAATAATTCTTCTACATCGACGGTAATCTGTTCTCATCCCTCAAGCTTTTTAAACGTTTGTACAAAACAATTTGCAGATAGATCAGACATTATAGAGTTCCGGGTGGGGGATTGTACTTTTGACCATTAAAAACACAAAATCTCAAATCTTCCGAGGGGACATCTCATCGTTCCTGGAGGGAACCTCCCCCCCCCCCGGCCACACACTGAATGCAACACTGGTGAAGGTCAATGCGTATCCATTTAGAACAGACGTTCTCCTTTCTGAATTTTACTTCCTTTCCCTCGAGATTGCAATTCAACTGGAAAGCGTAAGCTGAGTTCCTTTGAATTTTGCCTGATGTTGGGGAAAAAAGTCAGCCGGTTAAAGCGGAGTTCCGGTTAAGAGGGAGGCTACTGTATACTCAAATTGATTGATTCATTCCCAACTAAGAAGCACCAACTTTGCTCTAGTCTATGGACCATACAAGTATATTTATATCAAAACCAATGGCAGGGTACAACGTCCTAACTTTAAGCTATAACAAGCAAAAAATAAATTACGCTAGGATAAACTTTTAAAAATCGATTTTTGGCCAGCTAGAATCGGTAACTCTCTTACTGTGCAGTGTTTAACATTTTCTATTGGTTCAGTACCACAACAATTAGATGCCATAATAACTTTGTTGCTAATCTTTCATTCTATAATTGTTAAATTTTTATCTGATGTAATACTTTCTATATAAGTACCATAATATATTTTATCTGCACTAACTTCAAACTACGAATGCAATTAGCCATAATAGTGCCTGTTCCATAAGTATTCAATTCAACACGTACTTTTCTGACAAAGGCAAAATAGTAAAAACTGAGCAAAATCCATTTAATGCAGAATCAGCATGAACAAATGGGTATTGGAATATTACGTCTTATAAGCAAAAAAATTAACACCCAATGAAAATTTTTTTCTATTTTCTACTTATTTCAACATTAAATTATAAGTCTGTATCCAAGCAATTAAAAAGATATTGATAATTACCCAATTATGATAGATAAAAAATACAGCTGTTTAAAGCATACTTTTAAACATTAGTTTGAAAGACAACTTTAGCTCAAAAATGGACTGAAGTTGCTACCTATGGAGCAAAATAGATACTAGAGCATTTCTAGAAACCCGCACCATTGTTCATTTTCTTCATTTATTACATACAATTAATCAGGAAGCAAAAATATCAGCTGACATCTAACCAGCACAATCATATGGTTTCACAGCTTAAAGGCATACAGAATGATTTGTAACTTTACTAACTCAAGGATTTTCCAAGCAATCCTATTTAAAGCTTTGTTTTGGAAAGAAAACCTTGCAATTTCACCATAGACAATATGAATCTTAATAATTCTCCTATGGCTCATAGCGATTTGATTTCTGAAAACCTCTAAATAAAAGAGTTTGGCATAAATTTTGTGATGAAGTAGCCAAGAAAGTTAAGAAAGCTAACTTCTATACTTTACATACATTATTAACAAATATCATTATCTTGAATGACAAGATTCTAATTGTTTCAACTTCTTTTGAGATTTCTGCATAGGCAACATTATATCTGGGACATTTTGAAAATTGATAATGTTTGAAATACTCATTAGAATGCATTTGTACCCGTACTTTATTATACATAGTAGACTAAACTAAGAACACCCAGTAGATGATGATACCTAATTTTATTCAGTTTTGTCAGTTAGACCTTGCTATTTGAAGGCAACAAAATATAAAAGAAAAAGTGAGATACTACAAAATATAGTTCAAACTATAATTATTGAAAGTCATATTCACCTTGATAAAAAATAAAATATACAATATTACAATTCTGATAAAATTTTACTTAAAAGGTGCTAAAATATACATGAAAAGGTTTCTACATCATAAAAACCGTCAAAGATGTTAAAACCCCAAGCGCTTTCAACTGCATTATAACAGTCCTCTTCAGGGGGTTATCAGAGGAGTGAAAGTTCGTGGAAATTCTTTGCTTAAATAGCAGTGGACGAGTCTATTTCAAAGGAAGGGAGGAGGGTGGAGAGGGTGGGTGGAAATATGATTATGCTTCAAAATCGCTAGAAATATCTAGTATTCTATACTAGATTTTAGATACGTTGTAGGACAGTACATCATTGCAAGTATTCTTTCTTTAAGTTAAAATTTCCAAGGATTCAAATTACTATACATCAATAATCAGGGAATCCTTGGAAATTTTAACTCAAAGAAAGAATACTTGCAATGATGTACTGTCCTACAACATATCTAATATCTGGTATAGAATACTAGATATTTCTAGCGATTTTGAAGCATAATCATATTTCCACCCTCCACCCTTCCTTTGAAATAGACTCGTCCACTGCTACTCAAGCAAAGAATTTCCACAAACTTTCACACCTCTGATTTTTCCCCCTGAAGACGACTGTTATAATGCAGTTGAAAGCACTTGGGGTTTTAACATCTTTGATGGTTTTTATGATATAGAAACCTTTTCATGTATATTTTAGCACCTTTTAAGTAAAATTTTATCAGAATTGTAATATCGTATATTTTATAAAGTGAGATACTGAAAACAAATATTAAAATTTCTAATGCATGCAATTGTTCTCAACAATAATGAAAGATCCTTACTTCAGCTATAAAAGCAGCAGCTTCTAGCACTGTTTTAACATGCCTCAACCACCCACTGCTCTCAAGTCCATTTAAAAATGCACTCATGGAAGGAACCTTTAATTCACAAGCTGAAAAATAAAAAAATACAAAATTAGAGATTTAGCAGGGAATCCTTTACAACCAGAACTAGCAGCATTAAGTTTAGATTTTCTAGTATGAAAACTAAAAGGAATTGAAAATGGCTAACCTTCTAGAAGTTTTTGGAGACTATTTCTCATTACATGTATATTTTCAATTCCGAAAAATTGGAATTTAATATTTTTGTAAAAATCTTCATTTTCATAGCCTTTACCAGCTGCTTTATTTGCCATAGCATTGATCTAGAAAATAAAAATATATATCAAAATAAATTGACATAAAAATTTGCAAGAATCTAACATTTATTGAAATTAAGTACCTAAAATAGAAAATAAACACCTTAATTCTTTTTCATAAATTAAATTATGATTAGAATTTATTTCATTTAAAGGTTGGCAGGAATATTAAAAGGACCACACAGCAATAAAACAAAACTATTAAGAAATTTTTAAGTTGTAAAATTAAGATATAATTCAAATAATCACTATTATTAAATATATACACTTACTTAAGAAATATATAACTATTCATAGAACACAATTATATTTTCTCATTACACATATATTTTTAATTCCAAAAAATTGAAATTTAATATTTTTGTAAAAATTTCATTACTTATAACTATTCAATAATAAATCAAAAGTATACTATTCATAAAATATCCATGAGCTAAAGCACATATATTTCTTAACCCGCGAGGACAGGTGCCATGAAAAGTAACACGAGAACGGGCATGGGTGTCAGCACACCCCAAACATTTTAAATGGCATAAATACGAAAAAATACTTCAGAATTCTGTCTGTTAGTGAAATTCATGATAATTACACTCTTTCTCGTGAAAAATGATAACTGAAATGTTAAATTATAGTTAACATTAAAAATTAATAAACAATAAATTAAAAGCACTCAACGACAGCAGACGAATATTTTCGAGCGTGGGGTGTCAAAACACCTTGCGTCCATCCTGCCGGGTTAACAAATGCAAAGCATAGCATTCATTAATGTAACGCTTAAAGCATTAATTATTGTATCGTACAATGAACTGTGTGTACTATTTTTTTGAATGTGATTAAACAAATTTTTGCAAGAGCTCCTGAGTTGTTCAGATTAATTTTTAAACAGATGATTTATATAAAAAATATCTCATCAGAGGTTCTTTTATTTTTCTTCTTTTTTAAATAGATAACATTATTATGTAAGATATGACATCATATAATGTTTCACATACACTAGAGTTCAAATCTTTTGATGATCAACATTTCTATATTTAAATCAAAAGAACATAAATCCTTAATTTTGCTTTGTAAAAATATTTATACAGAGTAGATAATGCAGCCATAGCAATCATACAATAATAGAACAAAACTATGCAAAAGCAAACTTGACTTGGATAAAATTTTAGAGTTATTTTGTTTCTATTATTATTATATTTGTTTTTAAAGATGGGTCGATACTGATTTTAAGAATAAATAATTGTACCAATATTAAATTTAAAAAAAATTGAATAAGTATGATTAGTAAACAACATTTTAAATTCATAAAGCTGAATTTACATAACATTTCTTTCAATATCTAAATTTTGAATTGAACCTGAAACTCACAGCATTGTAAAATAATTTATTGCATATACAACCAAGAATTCCAGTAATATTTGACTTTTAAGGAAAATAAATAGCAGAATTATTATGTTTGTTAGGCTCTTGATATTTCTTAACAATGAAAGAAATTTTATTTAAAATAGAGCATATAATCATCATATAGGAGAGTTCTCTTAACTATTACCCCTCTTACATGCATACAATAGAACATTATTTTTGTTATAATTTTTTAAGAAATTACAATAGATGTATCAAAGGGTATTTCAAATACTTTCTGAAGAATGTCAGAAATAACAAGCTTAATCTCAACAAAAAGCCTTTTTTTAAATCTCTTTTTACAGCGTTATCAACTGCTTTCTAGTAAATTAGTTTTTTTAAATGTTTATGTTGGACATAGTAAAGAAATCGTCCTTTAGTTCATTCCATCCAAACTGTGAGTTATGCGATTACTGTGAGATATGCGAAATAAGTTTGTGAAAATACGTCTACAGGTTTGAGTGTACAACTTTCAAATGTTTCATAGTATCAACAGATGTCTCACCACATAACAAGGACTAAAATGCTTGAAATAATTGTCACCAGATACTCCAGATGGCAGCTCCATGAAAACTGAAATGACAGAATTGAATTTAGCTAAGACAATGAGAAAACTGTCTATTCAGCAATTATCCTTTGTAATTTCGCTGAAGCACATTTTAATCTACAACTTTTCAAGTACTTTTTAAAACCTCAGACAGTTCACTTACTGGTTATCAAACCAAGTAGACGTATGTAGCTCTGACTTAAATTTTGTAGAAAGCCAATTCGCTCCTATATTAACTTTAAACTACTTAACAACTTTAAAAGATTAAATTGTTCAATGTATATTAGTGATGGGTGATTCTCGAGATTTTACCAATCGATACAGTCATCGATTACATCCTGGAATCTACAATCGAGATGTTTTACAATTGATTATTAAAATCATTGCTTTTGCAGGTTTATACAGTAATTTTTAAGTTTTTAGTAAATACGTGGCAACTAAAGATAGATGGAGTAAGAAATCGGTGTAAATTTAACACTGAGATGCTAGATGACTTTGTAAAAAGATCCTCATCTACAATCTTCATTTGAAGCTAAATGAAAGGTTGTGAAAAAACAGAAGCAGTAATGTAGTTTGCTGCTATCATTTTCATTATCTCTTTCATTCAACTTCAATTGAAGGAGGGGCACCTGATATGAAGCATTTAAAAAACTGTATTTTAACATTTCTTAATAATCTTAATACAACCTGTTATGTAATACATCTTATCAGTTTTTAAGCCTTCTGAAAGAAATGTTAATCCCTAAACCTACCCCCTTTTCTGTACTAATGGTTTATGACAATTAACAAATTGTTGGAAATGCGCTTAAGAAATTAACTTTAATGTTACAACATCTCCACTATAATATTTATCTTTCGAATATTATGCGCCATTCTATATTTTAATACAAGCCAATAAACTCTAAACGATTAATATCTTTAAGATATGTTCCGTATAAATTTCTTTAATGAAGTGTGCATACTAATGTTTCTATAAAACACTGTAAAATATTTTAAGTTTGTAATGTTTGAGCATATTAATAATAAGTATCATGGATTTTCATATCGAATTTTATTTTATGTATGGCAATGTGTATTATGTATGCAAGTCCAGTAAATTGAGATTACTACAGATGAACCAGATACCAGCAAAATGAGTTGAACACAGTAAACTCTACCCCTCAGAATTTTTCAAAACGCTCTTTTCAAACAAGTTTTTTCAAATATAAGATCAATATGTTATCAAGAAATATGTTCAAAATAATGATAAGAACAACGCTATTTTGGAACGCTAAATAACTTAAGAAGATACTTTCAGTTCATTTATCTACTTTTAAAAATATTATTTAAGTTTTTTCAAGGATTGTAATTTTTTTTGCTAATTTTGTTTTGGAATAAGTTCCCTTTTATTTTTTATGAAAGTGCGATGTTTAAATTGCGTAACTATGGCGCATTCGATAGAATTGAATAGCTTTTTCACATTTTTGATAAAGGCAAAAATTTGATAAAAGTTAAAGTTCCCCTAAATATCTAATGCTGTGAGATTGCCCGTTGATCGAAAAAAAAAAAAAAAGCTTTAGAAAAAGGGGAAGGAAAACCAGACAAATATACTTGCTAAAAGGGAACCTGTCTAAACCGGAAACTGGTTACCACTCCCTATCGATGCCAAAATGATTCTTTAAATTTGCATTCCAATTAAAAACAGTTACTTTCTGACACATTAACGAACTTATTTTTATTCTCAAGCATATTAGCTAGAGTCAAATAGAATTTTTCTTTTTTTGCTAAAGGCAAATGTTTGATAATTTTCGAAATTTCATTCAAATTTTCACCTAATATTGGGGAATTTCACCATTAATCGAAAACAAAAGAACTTTGCCAAAAAACAGAAGGATAACCGGACTCATATACCAGCTAAGTGGGAACCTATCTAAAACGGGAACCGGTTTCCACTCCCTAATGATTCCAAAATGATTTTTTATGTTTGTATTCAAATACAAAGTAGTTACTTTTTGATTCATTTAAAAACTCAATTTTATTCTCAGGTGCATTGTATCCAAAAATGGAAGGATAACCACATAAACATACCAACTAAGAGAGCAACTGTCTAAAACGGAATTAGTCTTTGGCCCCTAGAGATTGAAACATGACTCTTTGTCGTCTGTACCCAAATCTAAAATAGCGCCTTTCTAACTCATTTTTATTCTTAGGTGCATTAGCTAGAATCTATTTGCATTTTCACATTTTCGATAAAAGAAAAAGGTTTGATAGAGGAAAAGTTCCTAAATGTTGAATGTGTATCTAATTCTGTGGAATTTTCTGGTTGATCAAAAGAAAAAGAGCTTTATCAAAAAATGGAAGGATAACTAGACAACCCAGCTAAGACGGAATCTGTCTAAAACGGAGTTGCTTTCCAGTCCCTAAATGGGCCCCTAGCATGACTGTTGCCCATCCGTACCTAAATTCAAAGTAGCTACTTTGTGAGACATTCACAAACTCATTAGAATTGAACAGCATTTTTCCTTTTTTCAGTAAAGGCAAACGATTTAATACAGATCAAAGTTTCCCTAAATGTTTAATGCTGTAGAATTTCAAAGTTGACGAAAACAAAAGAGCTTTATCGAGAAATGGAACCAGGCAAATATATTTGTTAAGAGTGAACCTGTCTAACAAGGAATTGGTTCCAATCTCTAGCAATAGCTTATGAAGTTTGATTAAATTCCGTGCATTAGTTTTTGAAATATAGCAGCGTTACCCGTTGGGCTATTTTCACAACAAACAAATCAACACCAATTTATATCTATGTCTAACTGAATATGAACTATTATTAAATTTCATGCATTACTTCTTGAGATAGAGCGTTATCAAAATTTTTGTCACATAAAAGACAGAGATTTTCTAAAAACTGACAAATTTTTCATGAATACAATACTTTCTTCTAAAGATAGATGAAAGTAAAAATGGAAAAATGCCCCATACAAACTGAATTAAACCCTTTTCAACTTAAGTATATGTAACAAAATCACACGCCTCCTAATCTATATCCTTCGTTGAGAAACTATGACTTAAACCAAAAGCGCAACAAGTGTCAATCTGACTGTGAAAGCTAAATAAATACCCAAAGAACTTCTAACTCATAAGAAAGGGCTCTATTACTGTTTTTCTAGCGGGGATTTACATCACATTCATTTCAGTGCTTCCCTTCTTTATGCTAGAAGTTCCTAGCCAACCCAAACTATGTAATCATAACGCAGATGGAATATGCTCATTCATTTCTCTCTCTCGCACCTCGACATATATCTTCTTGATGCAAACTTAAGAGATATTGAGGGGAGAGCTGTAAAGAGAGATAGGTATGACAATGAGCAGTGAGATGATGGAGCCTTCCGATAAATATTATGTATTAAATAAAAAGAAAATCAAAGAAAGAGATTGGTGAGTTTCAGGGGATGCAAGAGTAGACCCACGGGGAACAGGGGGGATCATCATCGATATCATCGATGCATCATCAGAATTCTCTTTGACAACCCTTTCATATTATGAACCTTTCTGCCACCAGCAGTTGAATTTCAGGATGCGGGGGGAGGGGGTGTGCACAGACAAATTTTTAAAACTGTTGCGATATCTAGGATAATTATCATTTAAAAGGGTTTTTTGTTGGAGGCGTCAGAAAAATAGTATTTATTAAATATAAAATTATTAAAATAAGAGTTGAGGAATTCTGGGAGTATTCAAGGAGCGTGAGAGTGGACCCACATGGGCGCAATTTTAAAACTTTTATGAAACCCCTCATGTGTAATATCTTCAGAAATCTCTCTGACCACTCTTTCATATTATGAACCTTTCTTCACCCAAAATTGAATTTTGGGGTGGGGAAGGGCAAACAAATTTTTAAAACCGTAGCGATTTCTATAATAAATATCATTTTAGATGTGAATTTTTTTTATGAAGCCTCCCGGTAATTATTATTTATTAAACATAAAATTTTTGTAAGTGGGGGCTGCGTGAATTCCGGGGCGAAAGAGTGGACCCACTGGGGAGAGGGGTCGGGGAAGCAATTTTCAAACATTTTTTGAGCCCGTCGAGTGATATATCATCGGAAAGCTCTCGGATAACTCTTTCAAATTATGTGACTTTTATCCCCCCCTCCTCAATTTTGCTCCTACTGTGGGGGTGGGGGGGGGGTGTAGTTTTCAAACTTTTTTGCATTTTCATCATTTTAGATCGGATTTTTTTACGGAGCCATCCGGTATTATTTATAATGTATGAAATTTCAAAAAGTTGGGTTGTATTCCGGGGAGTGTGGTAGTTGGCCCCTTGGGGGGGGGGGGGACTCTTTCCCAACTTTTACCGACACTCCTCATGTGATATATCATTAGAAAATCCACTTATTCATATTAAGCTCCTACCTGCCCCTTTCCCCACTTTGCCACCAGGCATTTTCCTAAATTTTGCTGACACTCCTCATGTTACATATTGGAAAGGCCTGTGACCCCTTATTCATGTTATGCACCCCCCACACTTTGCCCCACATTGGGGTACTTTTCTAAATCTAGCCAAGGCCCCTCATGTGACACATCGTTGGAAAGGTCTGTGACTACTTATTGATATAATGCACCTCTGGTGTCTGCCCCCCCCCCCACTTTGCCTCCACGGGGGTACTTTTCTATATTTAGACATGACCCCTCATGTGACATATTGCTGGAAACGCAGCTTTGTCCCACAGGGGTCATTTTTATAAATTTAGCCGGGACCTTTCATGTGACTTTTCTAAATTTACCCGAGACCCCCTTATAATATATTGCCGGAAAGGCCTGCGACCACTTACACACGTTATGCACCACCTCCTGCACCCCTCCCCCCACTGGGAGGGCATTTTTATAAATTCAGATCAAGATGTGACATATAGTTGGAAAGGCCTAATGCCCCATGACGACTTATTCATATTATGCAGTTGCTGTGCTCCTCCCCTCACTTTGACCACTCCCCTCCCCAGAGATCCGGTCCGAGGTTTGCCCAGTTCGAGATTTTTTTTTTTTTACAAGAATTTGTAGTGTGTGCACACCACGCCTGCTATACGGTGCCTTATATAGCAGGGAGCCAGTTCGAGATTTCATATTACAAGATTACGTATAAATTAGAGGACCAACTAAAGGAAGGGTCCGCTAGCAGGCGAAGCCACTTAGTCCTTATTAACGCTGACTCATTCCAGTTCACCTGCAGACGATTCTTGATAAATTTATGATGTATAAAAGCAATTGGCAAACTGGAGTCATCAAGAAAATTTTTACACAATTGAAAAATATCAAGTTGTCCATACAATCAAGAAAATCGATAAAAACATCTCGTTATCGCTCATCACTAATGCATATAGATAATTTAAATTTAGAATAATTTTGTATCTTTATTAATAATTTTCACCATTTATTTCATTAAAGTTTTTCAAGATAATACATGCTTGATTGCTGAATTTATAAATCGCTTCATCCATCTTCTGTCAACAAAATAAAATTATAACAAATAAATACACCCATTCCAGCCGAGTGCCGTAGTCAAGGAAGGAAATCAGATGTTTGCAACTATTCAGGTAAGAAATTTCTTACCTACCTTTATTCCTTTTGAATAATACAAGCATATATAAACAAAAGGGTCATAAACAGTTTAATGAGACTCATGCAAATTACAATATTTCCAAAATAAACTATATATTTGCAACTCGTCTCAAAAAGAGCTCGATGCACTTTCTCATTTTTAAAAGAATGAAATAAACAAATAAGATACTTTTCACATTAACTGACTCACACTCCATTATCTTAATTAACTTGAAATTGTTTTACTACTTTTCCAAACAATAGGCTGTAAAAAGAGATTACCCTTTAATTAGTCTTTTTAAATGAGAATATCAGAAGAATTCAAACATATAGGCATGCAACCAGACTAAAAAACAAGTTAATCGAACTGAATGCACTCACACTTTTGTAAAAGTAGACCAATTAATACAATATATGTATATGTTTTGTATTACTGAGGAAGAATTCTTTTAATACTACATACTCAATATAAAACATTTCATACAGAAAAGATAATTTAAACCATTTTCTTTTCTTGGAATTCCTATAATAAAGTTAATTATCTGCAATTTCAAGAGATGTATCCCATCGAAATTAGACCAAAGAAGCTTTAAACAACAGCGAGACTAATAATAATTTATCACCATTTTTATAAAAAAAGGCAAAATACATAAACAGCAAATTACATAAGCAAATAAAATCTATCAAGATAGTTATAGAAGATGCTCTTTATAAAATGATTTTCCTTATACACATTGATATTTAAGATATTAATTTTTAAGAATTAGGATATTTTATAATTAAAAAAAAAATATATAAACAATTTCAAAATCACATAAAATTACAGATATTTTGAAAATAATTAAAATATTTGGTACTTTTCGGTTAGCCGGGCGCCAGTGTTATATATGCATATTTATATACATACATATATGTAAATACACATATATATATATACATATACACATATTGTATATATATATACACATATATATATGAGGACGTGAGTTTCAAAACTTGCCTTATCCAAAAAATCAAATTTTGGGAAATCACGAAAAACCTGTAACTGCGACCCTGTGCATTGAATACCTCCAATTTTTTGTATATTTATAGCTAGTTGCTCTGTGATATCATTCAGGGTTCCTACACAATTCTGGTAAAAAAATTCCCTGACTTTTCCAGGTTTTTCCCTGACCTTTCTCAGTAAAAATTTGGCTTATATATTGTTGTAAAACCCCCCACAATGGATTTTAATTTAGATAAATGCTAGAAAAACTTATGTGCTGTATGAATTTCCGATGCTTTAATTATTTTTTATATTGTTATATAGCTTGCATAAATTTTACATAAATATTTTAGATTGAATGAATAATTAAAATTTCAAAATTAAAATCAAAATTTCTTCATTTATGACGATTATAGAAATTCTAATGGAAGTAGTACGTAAAAAATTCCCTGACATTTCCCTGACTTTTTGCCTAAATTATCAAATTCCCTGACTTTTCCCTGTTTTCCCTGACCTGTAGGAACCCTGTCATTGTGTTAAGTTGGAAAATCTACTTTAATTCATTTAATTAATTAATTGGAAAAAGTTTCGGATAAGAAGAGTTTTGTTGCCAACCTATGGATAAAAAGAGTTTTGTTGCCAATCGTCTATCATACTTGCTGAAAGAAATTAATAGTTCCTATTTTTGGTCATCGGATGATAATATTTTGGATTAAAAAATAAACCTTACGAGAGCAATAAGTATGATTAAAATTTAGTATTACGTTTTATTATAAAAAAGCAAACTTATCAATAATCAAATAAAACTTATCATAAATAGCTTATAATTAAAATAACTTTTTTTTTTTAAAAGAATGCAATATAATATAATCTATATACACCATCTCCTTCTGTTCTGGTTCATAGTACCTTATCATAATGCCTTTGAAAGCGCACTGAGAAGCACTTAAAAAAAACTTTCAAGGTGAAAATTTTACTTTTCTGGATGTTTCATGAAAGAAACTTGGACGGTTTCTTGAAGGAGGTATTTGAGATGTAAATTTCAAAATAAAGTTATCTTATGCAATTTCGTCTTTGCTTGAAAATAAAAAGCTTGGTGGAAGCGTCATACATCTTGCATTGAGACAGCTGAATACTCGAGGTTCTCTTTCTGGTGAGTGCACTTTGCAGACCTGCCAACCTTTGAAAATGAGAAATCGTAGCACACAAAATTTAAATTAATCTGGAGATTGTTTGGTTGGTTTTTCGTGTTTCACAGCCATCTTTTGAAATTCCTAAAAGAATAAGGTTTCCGTCTTTCAACTCAATATAGTAAATTTTTTCCTCTGAAAATTTTTATACGATTTTTAGAGTTTATTTTCGTTTCGCAGCGTTTTTTTTTTAACATTTGTAATAGCAGCCTGGTTCCAACTTTTTAGCCCAATGCAGTAAATTTTGATGGAATTCGCGATTTTTTTCCCGTTCTCATTTCAGGATATTCACAATTTTTCCCCACAATCGTAATTCACATTTTCCTATCCCGATTCTTTGTTGAAATCCGCACTTTTTACCATGAACTTTTGATGAAATTCGCATTTTTACACGATCCTTTGACGAATTTTACGTTTTTTTACCACGATCCTTTGGTTAAATTAGTGCTTTCTTTCTGCGATTTTCGGTGAAATTTGCATTTTCCTACTAATCTTTCGATGAAATTTGCATTATCTTACTTATCGCTATACGAAATTAGAGTTTTCTTTCTGTGACATTTTGACAAAATTCACGCTTTTACCACGATCCTTTAACGAAATTAATTTTCTTCTACGACCAATTGACGAAATTGATTTTTTTTACACGGTCATTTGTCGAAATTCGCGATAGATCGTGATAGATTATCGCGAATCGTGCGATTTTGCACACTATTTCAAACCTTGCCCCTCAAGAAACCCCCCCCCCCCCCCCAGAATTCTTAAAATGGCACCCTTGTTTCTAAGGAAGGGAATTCCTGTATAAATATTTACAAAAACACGATTACGGTGTTATATATTAAGAAGTTTTTTTTTGCAGCTCAGAATTCTTTTTTTCACATGAGCATTTTTTAATGTCCGAATTTTCGGAGTAATGGCCAATTTTTTTAAACTTTCGGAAATGAATACTTGGAAATTTTGGAACAGAATCACTCCTGAAAAATATGCTGCGCGGGATAAAAATCGGAACTAGAAACAAAAAATGCTTTTGCGTATTTTGCAAAAAATCGTAGTTTAAGGCCGATTTTCGTAGCATCGTAGTTCGTAGGTCCAAATCGTAGTAGCTACGATTTTTTCGTAGCAGTTGGCAGGTCTGACTTTGAGAGGACCGGAAATGCCTTAGGTTTATGCCTGAGAATAAAAATTATATCTGTTAACATCTTCCGACAGTAAGAAATATAGAAAGCGATTCCCCATTTAGAACTTACATTTTAATCTTCTTTTGCGTGTATTTTTTACTAGCCCATGTGCTCGTATTTCTTTTTCTATTCTTCACCCTTCCTCGACAAAATGCAAGAGTTTATTTACTGCCCATTATACATAAGACATGCTGTAAAACTTATTTAATGAGTTTGTATGAATAGAACAGGTAAAATCTTTAAGCGAAAATAGCAACAGGTCGCAGAGAAATGAAGGAAAATTACTGTAATAGTAGCTGATAAGCTAGCTGTCCATTGGTCTTACGCATGTGCAGGGATAAAGCAAGTTTTGTTCCAACTCCCTAGTGGATAAGGTGAGTTTTGAAACCAAACCAATATTTTAAGAACCCAAAAATAAAGGGTAAAAATATTTTTTTTACATATTATTATTATAGGGTTTTTTCTGTGCAGTACCACCAGTTCTACCAATAAAATAGATTGGTAGGGAAAACTCAATTTTTTTAATTTTGGATAAAGCGAGTTTTGAAATTCACGTCCTCATATGTAAATATATATGTATATATACATATATGTATGTATATAAATATGTATATATAACACTGGCGCCCGGCTAACCGAAAAGTACCAAATATTTTAAGACACAACACAAATACTTTAAAAAATCATCCAAATAAATCGAGTCATAAAATAGGGAAGAAGTATTTAAAAATTGATTAAATTTTTAATGATAGTGCATCATTTGAATCTTCTTAATTTAACTTCTAAAATTAAAATATTACAGTTTTCGTATTTATATGTTATTACCTTGGGTCGAGTATCCACAACATACATATATTTTGAATTAGGACTAGACTTGAGAATACAATTTAAAAGTTGTTCATCTTCTAAACATCGAGCACTGAAGCCAGAAAGTGGTTGACTACAGCGACATATTGCAGCCTATATTAAAGACAAACACCAAATGTGAACACATATAAATATTTTGATTTCTGATAGATGCAATAATTGCAGGTCCAAAATAATTAAAAAGTTATAACAATAAAGCCTAAATATTTTAATTAATCAAAGAATGTTTTAATTTTTTTTTTTAATTCTCATTTAACAACATGAAACTTTCTCACAAATTAAAAATTTATTTTTGGATGCAAAAAAATGTATGAAATTTGTAAATTTTATCACAGATAAATTAGGAAAGATTTAGACAATTAATGAATCCTTTATAAAAAATTTTCTTTTTAAAATGAATGTTTCAGAAAATTTTTCATTTTAAAAATAGACCTTTTATAAAATTCTTATATCGCCAAAAGGATCTCTTTGGGAACAGAATAATTTTTTTAAAATGAAATTCAACCTATTATAAACAGTCGAAATTGGCAAAAAACCTATTATCTAACTACACTAGTAAATGTTAAGATAAGGGCCATCGCCGCTGATTTTGCAGGATATTTTAACTTTCATCTAATTCACACAGTATCTAACATCCTAAATCCCAGAATTTAATCTTATATGTATAATTCTAAGCATATAAGATTTTCCAAATATTCAGAAAACCTAATCTTTAAGACCTGTTACACTAAACATTATTCCACACAATTACGCTTTTCAACTACTTATTTTCTGAATTTTTTACTATAAAATATGCATTTCTTCAGGGGTTCTGCCTCCCTGAAGTAAAATTGTGGTATGAATATTTGCAAATAATTGTGCTATTTCAAGATACATATATGAGTGTGTTTTAAAGTATTTTATTACAACAAGTGTCTTGTTGTATTATTACGAAATTTTATCCTATCGTAATAAAATAAAGACATCCTTTCAATCAGGAAACATTGACTTTTATTGACAAAGTCGCATAAAATTTCATGTAACAAAATACTCATGAAAATGTAGCCCTTACGAGACTTATACCTAATTTAAAAATCCAATGCTTTTATAGTTTTTCTTTGGAAAACCCAATCTTGGTGGTTATTATAGAACATTTAAAAAAGAGTTCTTATCTAGATAAAACTGCATCTATTTTAATAGAAGAAGCACACCAAAATACCCACCATCCCGCCCCCTAAGAAAAAAGCTTTTTTGAAAATAAAATGTTATAGTTTTAGTTTAAGAGCCTACACTAGTCACGTGGAGAAACTTGAACGCTAATGCTAAACCTATGGGAGAAATCTTTTCAGACTTTTTGCTTGCATTTTATTTTTATTTATTTTTTGTATATGATACCTGAGGTCAATATTTATTGTTGTGAGATTATACTTTTTTGATTTTGGTTACAGTTTTTTTTATATGCAGATACTTTTCCTTTTGGAACTGCTCAGAACCAGTTCTAAAAGGGAGCTTTACCTCATATTAAAAAAACTGTAACCAAAATCAAAAAGTACAATCACACAATAAATATCAACCTCAAGTATCCTATGGAAAAAAAAAAAAAAAAAATCATTTAAAAATATTAAAATGTGGAAAAATGTCCAAAATTTTCAATTTCGTTTTAATTTTTTGCCCCTAAATATTACAAACTAATTTTTTAAATATTTTTTATTAGAATCTATATCTTTTGATGTACTTACAGTGATATTTTTAAGCAGATTCAGATTTTAGATACAGTGAAACAATTTTCTGAAGATGGAACTGCAATCTAAAAAAACAGGTTCAGAAATGTGCGATTTGAGAAAATCCAAAAATTTGGCCCCTTATATCTCACAAACTATGAGGTCTAGGAAGGAAAAATTTCTCATGAATTCATATCAAGATAGAAGTAGTATGTACACAAAGTTTCACCCAAATCCCTGTCGGCCGGGTTACAAATAATAAAAAAATTGGTTGAATTGACATGAAATGACCATTCCATTACTTTTTCTGACACTATATTGGTATGATATTCCTGGTTTTTCATCATCGCACAGGCTGATATCTAGTCATGTGAATGAATAAGGCAGAGGACACTGGTTTATTTTTAACCTAACTTTATTATATTTTTAATTCCTGAAGGTTCTTTTTCTTAAAGTTCAGAAATACTGAAATTATTAAGATTCCCATTTTGTTTAAAGACATGTGTGAATGTTGGAGATTCTGTTGGCAATGGATTAGATGAAAAAGCCATGATTTTTAGCCTGTTCTGTTACATAAATGGGCAATTTGAATTATTCCCAGCAGAGGGTAAAATTATCAAAATAGGAAGATCTTAACTTTTAATTGGCCAAAAGTTATCCAGGGTCTGCTGAATCTCTTTTTACTCGGGTGTGCTAGTCAGCCTAAAGAAAAGAAAATTGCATTAATTCAGCAATTTTTATATTAAAACTAGATCGAATTTGAAAGTAATAACTGTTGGGCCGAGAAACAAAGTTAATATAGTCAAATTAGATTTAACCACTTCACCGGCAGTTAGGTACAGGGAAATTATCAAAAATCAGTGCTTTTACCCCTGTCTTATCTCGGGACAAACGTTGAAGTGGTCCCGATTATTGTATTTAAAAGTTAGAAAAAAAAGTTAAGAATTTTTAATTTTGAAATGAGAATTTTAATTTTGAATTTAAAAAAAGAGAGTTTATTTTTTTATCCTTTCATGTACATAATAAATGAGTGACAAACAAAATCAACAACAAAAAATTAAAGTGGGTCATATAACAATAAAGTTTGGGAACAACTTATTTAGATTATAGCTGGAATTGTTGTCAAATGGATGGTCAGCTAATTTTCAAAATTTAATCAATTCTAGATTTAACAGCAACTTTTTTATTATTATTATTATTATCTTACTAAGAAATTAACTTACTAATGGTTACCACTGTTCTAAGATCCTCTACAAGCATCATCCGAGAGACAACTATCAAGCTAAGCATGCTTATGAAATTTCTTAACTTCAACACAATATATTTCCCAAAATGTTTTAAACTTTTCCTTTCTATTGGCACATAAATTCTAAATAATACACGACAGAAGTTATTTTGTATACTGGTACATTTAACAGATGGTAAAGGCAGCCAAATATATAGAGTTTGTTTCTGGTATTTTTTTTTTCCAAAAAATTCTGATCACTCCTTTTTTTTTTAAGGGGGGCAGAAGATTTTATTTTCTGAGCAGAAAAGCAGAACTTAAGAGAACTTAACTTTAGAAAGTTTATGCAAAATTCAAAAGCATTGGAGCAATTTTGATAGAGTAAACAAACAAATTAATTAAATGAACTATGGTTTTTATCACCTGAAATAGGAAAAAAAAAAAGACAACCAGAAACAAATTTTAAGATTGCTGCAATTTCAATCAGTTTTGAAACTAACAAAATCTGCACAGTTTCCATAAAAAATTGATAACAATTGGCTTAAAATTCCCAAAAATTAAATGAATAATTTAGAAGATATTATCTATAACAAAATAAAATAAACAGGCATAAAATTTACAAACCATGTTTTTATGAAGATATGATAATACAGGCAATCTCCCACGACTTCGAAATCTACTACTTCCTACTAATACAGCTGTCGATGCTGAAGCAGGCACATGCAGAAATTTTGGATATGTATCACAAATCTTTTGGAAGAAAAATAGAAATTTTTGTTCGATTCAGTTCATAAAGTTTAATTTTAATACATTATATTTATCCTTATATAACATATCTTTTCATTCATAACTCTTCACAACACTGATTATTATTAATCTCAAAATTTTTATATGGATTTTGCCACTTTGTTTTTAAATTTTGAAATCAATATCTTATTTAAGAAATCATATAGTCTAAGAGCTAGCAACGTTTTTGTCACCTGATTTTATCAAGGCTCATTTTTCTATATGTTCTTCCGTTTTCTGGTGTAGTACGTTTGCGGATGGTCTGGCTGGCGGGAGACATTGCGTTTACCTGTGGGAGAAGGGGTTATGCAGGTCAAAAAACTTTAAAATTACGTCATTTTAGCATGATTTTTGTTTATAACATCTGTTTCTACTAACTATTTGTGATATTAATCCATTATTGCCAGACGTTGCCAATGCTGCTAAGACCCTGCAGATCCACATTTATAGGTAACATTTCACATCTCTTTGGCTATCAGACAACTTATAATTAATTTGCAAGACACAAATTCAGTTGCAAAGTTAATGCCAGACGGCTTTAAATATGGCAACGAAAGTGCCTGTTTCAAGAGTGGTTTGTAATTTAAAAATTATAAGTCATCTGTACGTCATTTTAGCAAGCTTAAAAATAACAAGATATTACTTTTTGGCTAACAGACAATCTATAATTAATTTGCCACACACAAATTCGGTTGCAAAGTTAATGCCAGACGTAAGCAAAGTTAAACAGGCACTTTCGTTGCCATATTTAACACGTTGAATGCCACGTCAGTCATCGGTGACTGACACTTATAGATTCTGTAACAGGAATCTTATTTCGTGGCCTAAACGGAAAGACACACAAAATAGAGTTGGCATTCAACATGTTAAAGCTGTCTGGCTTTAATTTTGCAATCGAATTTGTGTCTGGCAAGTTAATTATAGGTTGCCTGATAGCCAAAGAGTAATATGTTGCAATTTTTAAGCTCGCGAAGATGACATGTTTTTTTACTTATAAATGTGGATCTGTCAGGGTCTTAGCAATGTTGGCAACATCTGGCTATAATGGATTAATATCACAAATAGTAGAAACAGATGTTATAAACAAATATGCTAAAATGACGTAATTTTGAAGTTTTTTCACCTGTATAACCCCTTTTCCACAAATAAACGCAACGTCTCCCGACAGCCAGACCAACCGCAAATGTACTACATCATAAAATGGAAGAACATATAGAAAAATGAGCCTTGCTAAAATGACGTAATTTTGAAGTTTTTTGACCTGCATAGCCCCTTCTCTTGCAGGTAAATGCAACGCCTCTGGACGGCCAGACCGTCTGCAAACGTACTACAACATAAAACGGAAGAACATATAGAAAAATGAGCCTTGATGAAATGACGTAATTTTGAAGTTTTTTGACCTGCATAACCCCTTCTTCCACAGGTAAACTCAACGTTTCCCGACAGTCAGACCGTCCACAAACGTACTACACCATAAAACAGAAGAACATATAGAAAAATGAGCCTTGATAAAATGATGTGTTTTTTGACGTTGTTAGCTCTTAGACTAATATAACTATGATCCAGATGCTGTGAAATAAAGTGTAATACACAAAATCAGATTTAAAAAAATAGTAATTGCAGGAGATAGCAATAAAAAGATAAGAAAATGTAATTTAATAATTATACAGAAGCACTTTGCCTAAAGGATAATTTGGACCAGCTAAACTTAACCTTTTTTTCCTCGCAGGCTGCAAACATATGTTCAATAAATTAGGTTGGTCGTAATATAGCATACTCATATAATAACTAGATGGCTTCGCCTGCTAGTGGTTCCCTAATTATACCGGAGTCTCGAATTGAGAAAATCATTCCAAATGAATCTCGAATAAACCAAACCACTGGTTCAGGTCTTCACTGCCTACAACAGTGTAAACAGGGAATGTTCCGCACATGCTGGTTTGTTTGTTCCAAATGAACGTCTTTCCAAGCGAAACTTTGGCTTGGTTCCCTGCTGCCTACGGCATCATATACCGGGTATGCTGTGCACGTATTAGGAAGTCTTTACAGTTTTGGGGACCCACTCACTGCCTTCAGTAGCATATAGTGTGTCCCAAACAAACTTCTCGCACTAGGCCCCGCTGTCCAGGACACGATATGGCAGGCATGCTATTCATGTGCTAGTTAATTTAAAGAGAATCTTAATTGTTCGAAAATGATGGTAGCTTTATCATTAACAGGAATTTTAATTTACAGCTGAAATTCCTACATTAACACAATCATTTAAAAAATGATATATTTCTGCTAATTAAAAATTAACCAAAGCACAATGCAAAAATGGCCGCCAGATGAATCTAACTTTCTTCTTCATAAATACTGTAAAGAGTATTTTAACCTCTCATGCAATTCCTTTGGTCTACACCCTTTCAGTCCTTGCTTTTAACTCAGAGATTTTCAATACCAGCTTCATTCTCACTGAATCTTTGTACAGTTTTGTAAGATTACTTAAGAGTTTTGATTTGCTACTTATCTTTGTCAGGGAACAGAACAATTGTTAGTTTAATTTATTGGATATTGATAATCCTTAAATTACTTAAATTGGGTTTGTTAAACAGCAGCAATATTACTTTTTTTGGGGGGCTGGGCGAGAAGGTGGAGTATTAAAAAATGTCAAAGAATTCTCTGACTGATGTGATGAAGAATTTCATCCTGATCGGACAATATGGGTGGAACCTGGTTCTAAAAGTATGTATTTATCTGCAAAGTGTTTAGTGTGTAAAAAAACATTCTCATTAAAAAATGTGAGCATCAAGCAATTACTAACGATGAAATAAATATGTTGGTGCTCAACAATTTGCAAAATTTGTTTAAAAAATCAACAGTTTGTGCTTCTGAATTAGATGTGGAAGTTCCACTCTCAAATTTTTTCAAGATTTTTCAAGATTTCAGACAATTCAAGATTTTCTGTATTTAACATCTCAAAATCTCGATACCTGTAAATTTTTTTTATGGGTATGGAAAACCAGGAAAAATCTGGGATTTTTTCAGCTGGGCCAGGAGCTGAGCCATGCTAGACAACCTGTTAAATTCAAATTTGTATCTTAATTAGTTATCTTATTTAACCCTTAATTAGCAAAAAATAATTTATTTCCTTTCGTTAATAATTTCATTCATTGTCAATTTGCTTCCATTTAGAAAGTAAATAGATAGATGGACCCCCAAAACAGATTTTAATGCAACTCGAAGCTGACACCTCTTTTGGGTAATTCTTTTCATGTCTGGGTCAGTTTTTTTGCAAAAATTAAGAAAAACTACTGGG
This sequence comes from Maratus speciosus, assembly GCA_963932465.1. Classification (NCBI taxonomy): domain Eukaryota; kingdom Metazoa; phylum Arthropoda; class Arachnida; order Araneae; family Salticidae; genus Maratus; species Maratus speciosus. The sequence continues at coordinate 206,811,582 of OZ010793.1, read as the reverse complement.
CAATTAAAAACAAATTAGATTTTCGAATGCAGAAATGTTTTTGACTATGATTGGTGAGTTTCAAATAGATAGCTCAAATAATTTTCTTAATATTCAATGATTAATGAAAATGAGGTAGTCAGTGGTTTGTTTGTTCATTTCCAATCAAAACCAGAAGTGCGATTCTTTTGTGGTTTTCAGAAAATAATTTTCTTTTGAGGGGGCCTTTTGATGAGTTCTTAATTAATATCTCCGATATGATGATATGAGTGTATATGATAATTAATTTTTTATTTATTTTTCTTGATTGGTCGATTGGTTTTGCTGAGAGTAAAACAGGCAAGAAACACAAATAATGCAGTCAATTGAAATGTAATCCAGCTTTATTGACATACTCAAAATTGGCTTTAGTGGGAAATGCTCAAACTAACTAATGAAAAAACAATAGAGTTCACTCGCACCAATAACTCATTTAAACGAAGTTCCATTTCTCCTCTGCTTTCCACACGATTTCATAGTTCTACTTATTCCATTATTAATGCACATATTCTGTAAACATCGGCGTACTCAGCTCAATATATTTTTTTCTCTTCATTCTGCCACCATACTCTTACTAGATGCGTAAACCCACTGACATATTTGTTCGTACATCTACAATTTCCATAAACTGAGAGGTTATTTTTAATAGGTTTGTAGTTTTTGTACAACACATGTTTATTATCATTATCGCTAATGCAAATAAATACATCTTTATATGAAATTAATTTATACATATCATAACAGTGATAAGTTTTAACTTTAATCAGTCAATTGTTTTTGCATTTAAAATTTGGAAAACAAAAATAAACCGAGAGAGATTTTATTAAAAAAAACAGTGCACTTTTGTCACAGACGTATAATGTTCACAGTATATTCTGTACTCTCAATCTTTTTGTTCCCAAAGTATAGTGTTTGTTTAATGGAAAAGCTTCATTAAATGGGAAATGCTTTCACATTATAAAAGTGATTCACATAAAAAAAAAAAGAAGAATAAAAAAGTACTTCATAGTCTCTGTTAATGGACGTCAATATCCACCGATCATTAGGAACACCCATTCTTGCAAATTCGGCCTGTAAGTCAAACTTATTCCAACCAGATTTTTTTGGAAGATCTTCATTAGATGCTGTATAGTGAAAGCAGTAGAGTTCTTCAATGTTAACTACACATAAAAGAAATGATATTTAGAGAAATGTGAAATCTCCAAGAAAGAGATAAAGTAACAAGTATAAATCATTTTTTGAATTACAAAAGGTACACTTAATACTCAAAAACTGACTAAAGTAAAGCAATATACAAAATAATAAGTTTCATACTTGGTTGAGATAATTTTAAAAGTGAAGTATATATGTCATGACTTTCTCGCTCTCTTGGTATTACAAATGTCACAGACAAAAAATTCTTGCATCGAATCAACAGTGGTGAGCCTGTTGTTGATATTGGCAGTTTTGTGACATTAGCTATATGATTGTGTAAGATCTGAAATAGATAATAATTCAATTATAAATTTAAGTCATTATGTAAAGCAACAGTTATGACACAAAATGTGTTACAGTCACACAAGTAAATTTTTTAATCCTTTATTTCAGCGGTTTTCAAACTTTATTGTCATGTGACTCATTTTAAAGATCTTTAAAAAAATGCAACTGAATGAATAGTAGGTAGTGGAGCCTATACTATAATCCATCCTACAGAAGGTGAACTTTTAGTAACAAATAATAGTAACCTGAAATAATCATAAAACAAATCTTTTACTATGTAAGCAAGAATGCATTTTGTAAAATATAGTTTAAAAATCAATGTAATTTATGACATTGTTCTGCACCAGAGAAAATCTATATCAGGATTAAAACTTTTATAATCTTAGCCTCAAGTCACTCTCTATAAAAAAAAAAAATAATATAACAATTCTTTGTCAAGAAGTTATTTACTTATATTTTCTTCTCAGTATTTTCCATTAAAACTGTAACATATTGTTTACCTTGTAGCTTTGCAGTTTATATAATTTATTATACATTTTGAAAACCTGAGTATCATTTTCCGGTTCACCTAAAACATGGTCTATGATCCAACAGCGGATTGTGACCAATAGCTTGAAAATCGCTGATCTATTTGCCTGAGAACTACTAGTATAATGTCCACATCCATTTTGTTTTTTAATTATTCAGATTTCATATTTTTTTATTTTGTGTGTGTGCATATTATATATACAGTAGCCTCTCGCTTAACTGGCCTAAACAGGACCGAGGGTTAGCTGGTTAAGAGAAAAACTGGTTAAACCGGAAAAGTAAAAAAATTAAATAAGTAACTGCATATTTAATTAATTAAATGCGTAAGATGCATTTAGTTTTTTAATTTGTGTAGTTTTAAAAATGTACATATTTTCTATATTTTGTGAAATGAATACTAGTTTTAATTAACTGAATTGAAATAAAAATTATCACTAATGACAAACAATGAACAATACTTAATACAAATTAAATTGTTGAAAGTCTTGTCACGTACCTTTATAAGAAGTTGAAATTATTCTACATTATGTAAATTTGAGTTAATTAACCACAAAGAAATGAGAACCGAAATTTTCCTTTCGGAATTTTGCCTGATGTTGGGAAAAAAAGCCAGCCGGTTAAAGCGAAATTCGGTTAAGAGGAAGGCTACTGTACATTAGGGTGGTGCGAAAAAAGTCAAGTTGGTATTTCCGAGTCGCTATAGTGCGGAAAAGTTGCGATTGGTAAATACAAGAAAAACGGAAAAAAAATTATTCAAATCGGACTTTATCTTCTGATCCCGCAAACCGCCTAAAAATTCAAAAAAATTGAAAATTTCCGATTTTTTCAGGATACTTTTTTTTACGTTTATATATTTTTTATCGCTATAGTGAAAAATATTTTCAGATTGTACTGTTTAATAATAATAATAAATGTGTTTAGAGTATATCTTCCGATCGCACAAGCTCAATCAAAAATCGGCAAAATATCAATTTTGAGTGATTTTCATGCATTAAGAATATAATCAACTGAGGTCAGTTTGCGGTCTCAGGTTAAGATTTAAATGTTAATTGATACTATTGAACATATTAGGTTATTTTTAAACAACCTAAAACTTACCACGAAGAGTTCGTTCCAGATTTTAAAAGTTTAGCAGTTCAACCAACTGCCGCTAGCCACGTTGCAAAACAGCACTGAAGTCGACGTATGCGCTCTCACCTAGTCTCACATAACTACATAAAATTTACAGCAAAGTCAACTGTATTCAGATGAACTACATGGCATATATTTCGACGGAAGAAAATGCCCTAGTTAAAGAAAGGATTGGATCTAAACAGGTTCGTTGAACTATTAAAGAGGAACACTGTTCCATCATAAAAAAACATAGCTCAGTTTCTTTAGGCCATCTGTCTCCAACCTCCAGGTCTGCTAAGGACATTGTAACTTTCATAATATCGTGTCTTACTGAACAAGAGATTTCACTAGAATTCTTGGTAGGCTGTGATGGTACAAATATCAATATTGGATAGAAAAGTGGTGCTATAAGACAGCTTGAAGTGCATCTCGGACGACCACTGCAGTGGGTTTTTTTGTTTATTCCATTTTGTTGAATTACCTTTCCGCAATCTTTTTCACATTTGGATGGCGAAACAACTGGCCCAAGATCATTTAGCAGACCAATTGGTCAGAATCTCATTGTTGTGTAAAGCTCTCGGTGATAAGTTTTCAATTGTCTGATTGTGAATTTCCAGAAGTGGACAGACAACTGTTGAGCAAGGACCAAAGATATCTACTTGACGTAAGTCAAGCAATTAAAAGTGGCAACTTTCCAAAAGACTTATCAAAGTGTGACTCCGGCCCAATTTCACATGTCAGATGGCTCACTTGTGCAAATAGAGCCCTTTGACTTTACGCGAGCTTGGAACACCCATCGGATGCCTTAAAAGCCATATTGACATTTATTTTAAAGTCTTACATGCCAGTTTGGTTTGAAATAAAATGCAGTAAGTACATTACAGACGGTCCTATTCATCTGTATAGAGCAATAGAAACATCTCGATACTTACATGACAACCTGAAGAAAGTTTAGTTCCTTGCAATTCAACGGAAATGGTTCTTTGTTCAACCGGAAAACCTACTGATGGCAATGGTCTTTGGTAAAAGGAGGCACAATAGAGATCTAGGGCTAAGAGGAGTGTTAAAAGCCAGGCAGAATGTTTCAAAGGGTAAAGGCATCTGAATCTTTGTCACTCCTACTTTAAACTTCGATGCGGCAGACTATATAGATTTAATTGATTGGAATGTAGCAAAATTATCATCTCTACCACTTTTTCAGAAAATAAACAATGAAGAAATATATTTCTTCGCTCAATCAGATGATATCTCAGGTTGGGATGATAAAAAATTTCCCTGCCACACGCAAGCTGTCAAGCGGTGCGTCCAATTGGTAACGGATGCATCGTTTAAGGCATGTGGGCCACACTGAAATCAATGTCCATGATACCGTCATTACCATCAATTTGCAATACAAAGTTGCATCTAAAAGTCAGGCTTAAACAGGTGAAATAACAAAATGTATATCTTATACTGTCACAACACTAGTTTTTAATACAGTGTTTTGACTCCATTATAGCAAATTATGTATTTAAGTAATGTAAATAGCAAACACCATCATTGGTTGGATGAAAGGAAGAGTGTGGGTCGAACTCGGAGTGCAGCTACCTTCCCGTGGTGAGTTCTGGTTTGTTTAAATATTATCAAATATATAAACAAGCAAAGAGCTGTACAATTTATTATCAAATGTTAACATTGGAACACAAACTGATCTGAAGTGATTATTTTCTTTATTCATCAAAACCACTGAAAATTGAATTTTTCCTGATTTTTATTGAGCTTGCGCAACTGGAAGATATTCTTTAAACGCAACTGTTTATTTTTATTATAATTAAACATTACAATCTGCAAATATTTTTCACTCTAAAGATAAAAAAAATATATATACGTACAATTTTTTTTTAATTCTGAAAAAATCGGAAATTTTCAATTTTTTAAAATTTTTAGGTGGTTTGCGGGATCAGAAGATAAAGTCAGATTTAAATAATTTTTTGTTTGTTTTTCTTGTATTGACCAATCGCAACTTTTCCGCACTATAGCGAGTCAGAAATATCAACTTGATTTTTTTCGCACCACCCTACTGTACATACACACATATCCATAAACTTATTTAAAAATAAAAGTGACAGCACATAGCAAGATAAGCAATATCCCCCACCCTCCCTTTATTTTATTGTAAGAGCATACAGGTATTCATAATATACATAATTAAAGCCACGTAGTTAACTAACTATAGTTGGAACTAAAAGAATTTATTTTTCTTTTCTTTTATCTATAGTTGACTATTAATATAAATAATAATAATAATAAAAAAACAGACATGTTTACATAGAACTATCAAATTAAAAGCAATAAAATTCATCAGAATTCTAAAATTTACTAACCCATGCTTCTTTTTTTCCTTCAGGATCTATAAATATCAGGTGAGTTGCAGTAAGATGAAGAGTGCCAGTGTTAGCCTTTTTGTTATTGAAGCGATCAAGCATTTTGACATTTTCTATCTATAAGGAAAAATGGAAGGAAATAGAATAACAGCAATTTAATATTTAAAAAGAGAACTATACTATTCTGAGACCAATCTGAATATAATATTGTTACAATGTTAGTTTTAAAAATAATGAATGAAATAAATCTTTAAAAAATATAGTAACCAGAGTATAATTTTGGGCTAAAAAGTATAATTAATGAAATAAACAGAAAGTATTTATTTAACAAAGAATTTTAATAATTTGTTAAATTAAGTACAATTTTGAATATTAAAATATTCACTGTGAATTATGACAAATTTATCAAATTTAAAGAAAAGCATTCATGCTTTTTGATACACCAAATGCATTTAAACTTAGTTAACAAAAAAAGTATTTCATTTCACAGCTTCAAATCAGTTTATAGCTTTATGTTAATACACAAATTCTTTATTCATTATTTCATACTTTAAAAGGACACTAATGATTTGTATGAATTATGTTCCATTTATAAGTGAATGTGTTAATACTTTTGATTGTTTAAAAGTATTGAAAAAATGGTAAAAAAAAAAAAAAAAAAAGTAAATTTATTCATTTTTTATAAAAACATTTATCAAATTAAATTTTAAAAAGTTAACCATTTTAGCAAAAATATCATTTCACAGTACGGCAAAAATATAGTGAAGAATAAGCAATGGAATGAAAAAAAAAATAGTATCAATATTTTTCAGATTCTGTTAAACTGTAAAAAGTTCACAAAAACAATTTTTTTTTTTTTTTTTTTTTTTTTTTTTTCTGTGTCAAATCAGATATTGTTTTAATCTTTTTCTTATACATTGTATGTGGCAGATCAAACAAAATTGGTTATTTGGGAATCAACTTTTTTTTTTTTTTTCTTTTCAATGCAAACAGACAATAGAAAAGAAATCTACTTTCTAATTAATTTTTAAAAAAAGTCGAAATTTTATATTTACTTGTGTCATATGTTAAATGAAGTTATGCAAGCAAATATTTTATGTTTTAATTCAGTACATTTTGAATTGCTAGAAATGTCAAACATGTAAGTGATAGAATGGTTCTTGAAATATAAGCAAAGAATAAATACATTGTATTTCTTTTTTCCTTAAAAGTTTCTCAATGATCCAAATAAAAATCATACACAAGTTCCTTTATAAGTTAATGGATTTTGACGTAAAGTTATAGAATAGAAATGAAATTTTGCAAATTCGACACATTACATTCAACTGAGCAATGTTTGGTACAATTTGTCCAGCTATGCATTTTGGATTCCTTTGCAGGTCTAAAATAAAGCAGAGTAGTGGATCTTGAGTTGTAAGCAAGGTATAAGGAAGAAAGTATTATGACAACGGAACTCGTATAATGTCACCTTTGGTATTGAGTAAATCGGTCCTTTTACCTATGGGACCAAGGTCATATTAGTTGTTTGCTACCAAATAATTTATTGAACACTCTACTGTACAGTTTGAGATATCTTTCAAAAACTGATTAAAATTTGATAAATTATACTTTAAACAACATATACAGGGAGTGGACTTGAACATTTTAGAAATCTGTAGGTAATCATCCAGAACAAAATAAATAAAACTTTACATTTTTTAATAAATAGAACTACAGTCCACTCCCTCTAATCTGTGACTAACATCCACAAATGCCTATTATCTGCAATATATTTCAGATGTACACAAAAATTTAAGTCTTTTTTTTTAAAAGCACGATAATGAAGATTTTGACCATATTAAAAGTTGACTGATAAGATGAATTTATTAGGAAAATTTTAAGGCGTTTCTGCATTCATTAGAAGGAAATGTTTTGTGTATTATTTAACACTTTATGTACTGAATTATGAGTTCATGAAAATTTTATCTTCTAAAGCATTTTTTGTGAATTGTTTGAACTACATTAGAAGATTTATATAATCATTTAATAAATTTTAGAAGGATTTAGAATATTTAATTAAATTTGAATTTATAGGGACTTAGTGCACTATTTATAAACCCACTCAAATCTTTTATTTTACATATTTTTCTTAGTATTTTGTAGAATTAGGAAACATACAAATATAATGTTCTTACAATAGAAACATCTCCAAATTGAAAAATCCCCCCCCCCCCACCCCACAATATGCCAAGAAAGCTGAAAAGATGCAAAGGCAAAAGAAATCATCCCTTTAAAAATTTTTTTTTTTTTTTTTTTTTGTATAACCAATAATGCTTTTCGAACAAGATAAAGTAATGCATCTATAACTCATTCTAAACTGTATTACAACTAATCGATCTATTAAATGAATTTTATAATGAGTTATTTTAATGGTACTTATAAGTACCATCAGTAGATAAAGGGTTAAACAACCATCAGACTTCTATATTCTGAACACATTCGTTAGCTTGCATGGCCATCAATCAGGAACTTCAGATTAGTGTGCCATCCAATGAAGTTGCTTCATTTTCATGCTGAAACCACGCAAGTTAAAACATGCAGATATATGGACATAGTCAATGCACCTAATGAATCATAAAATCGCTAGCAAATGCAGTGAATAGACTCAACTTACTATAATGTTATTGATATTATTGGTGTTACCTGTATAGAATAGGAAAGAATGTAATGTGGTTATTGTAAAAAAACATTCTTGCCCACAGATACCTAGTGCCAATCACCTTCAGAACATATTCAGTGCAATTAGTGTTATTGCCTCCGTGTTGAATTAATAACTGGAAAAATCTATGGCTGATTGATATTCATTGATAGCCAAAATGAGTATTCTGAGTTTAGATTATGTATTGCATGAGAAAAAGCAGCTGAATTACTAAAGTTTACTACTAAAAAAAGAAAAAAAAAAAACATCAGCTTTTTTTCTTAGTTCTGCACCAGAAAAAGATTTAGTTACCTGGGTGGCTTCCCAGTATGAAATCTTAGAGACAGAAAAAGTCACTGATGCAAAAATAATACTGTGTTGAATTCAAGAGAAACAGACTCAGAAACAAAATCTGATGCTGAAAAAGATAAAATTGCTTTCAAAGATAGGTTAGCTCTTGAAGATAAATATCTTACTTTTTTAGAAAAACAAACTTTTATTATTGATCAAGAAATCCCAATTCTTAAGAGACTTCAAGATTAAATTGCAGACCATAAATTAAAATCTTTAAAGCAAACCACTATCACTGCAATGATTGATAGATTTAAAAATAAGCAGAAATTTAATGAAATTGTTTTCTATTAATTTTGTATTATTATATCATTTAAAAGCATTTTTAATATTGAATATAGTTATATATATATATATATAAAAGCATTTAAATTAATTTTTTTCTCATTTATTTACAGTGTGATTACTATATTTGTAGATAAATTTTAAATATTGGAATGCAAACAAAGAAATGACCTACAATCCACAAAACCCTTGGTCCTGACCTGTGCAGATTAGAAAGAGTGTACTGTATTATAATTATTTATTATAATGGATAACCTGGAAAAAAATAATAATTCCAGTATATTAGTGAAAAATGTTTAACTTAAAATTAAATTAAATGATTACAGCAGATGAAATCTATATTAATGAAAGAAAGTCTGTGTGCCAGTTGTTGATGGGTAAGGAAATTTTTCACACACAGAGGACTGAAAATTCAGAGTAGCAGCATTCACTCTTCAGAGATTAACCCTTTCAGAGGCAAGTAATTGTGTTTCTGTAAAATTAAATTTAAGCTAGAATTCTCTAAAAATTTTATTTGTAAATAAGAGATTAAAAAAAAGTTATAAAAGTAAAATTCTGGTAAAAATTTTGATTAAAATTAAGTTGCATAAAAAATGTTATACTCTTGTGTCTCAATCTCAGTATCAGACGAATAAAACATTATTGTAAACTAGCAGACACGCGTGCTGCTGCCCGAGTCCATGATAACCACCTTAAATAAACCTCAAATCTTTAATTCAATTTTGTAAGAAATTATACTTTTAAACGAAAATCTTTCCAAACAAACCTCATATCAGGAGCCCGCAATATTTATATATTTTAAAACCAAATCAAACATTTAAAAATAAAATGTATGCTGTTTAAGTGGCTGTTATGGTTTTCCATAGTTTGGCAAAAAATAGCGCATTCAGAAATCTAAAGTAAGTCTTCTTAAAGTCATTTAATATTTTTTTAAAAAGTTTCTTACAGTCTAAACTCTTAAATTTTTACGGTTCTGAAGCCTGCATAAAAAAAATATTGATATTTAGTGGTAAAGACATTTAGAAGATGACTTTTTTTTCACATCGGGTTATTTAATAGTTTATAAAAAATAGTTCTTATTGTCAAACCCTTTGAAATTTTTATCAGTTAAAAATATAAGTTTTGAAGCCCATGGAAAAAATATTGATATTTAGTTGTAAAAAGGCTGTTTTGTCTTATCTTTTTTTTTTTCCTGAGTTGTTTAACTTTAAAAACAAAATAGTTCTTATCATCCAAACTCATCTTAAATGCAAGTACACACTCGAAAAATAATAATTTTTATGAACTTTCCTTTTGGTTTTTAATTAATATCTCAGTTAATTATAAAAAACGAATCACAAGTGCATTTGCAACTGCCTTGCACTAGCTTCACCCAAAATTTCAAACCACTATGTAAGGTAAGCTCGTTGACTCTAGTCTCTATAAAATCAGTGAAAATTATATGTTTTGATGCAATATACGGCATTATAAACGAATAAATATAAAAGGTTGTTCACAAAGAAAAAATTCCAGAAAATAAGGCTTAATGCATTTTTAGAGCAAAAATATGACTCAATTTTATTTTTTGGATAAGTAAAAAACTTAAGTGAGTACAAATCTTTTAGAGAATAGATGTTTGACGAATTGTGTAAGATCAACCAGCACTTTATCATTACAGTTGAGGACAGAAACAAATTACTCCTATAGAAGAAATAAAGTTTGGAAGAAGAAAGTATAATAAATAGAGGCTTGATATAATGATCAGGGTTGTGGAGTTGGTAGAAAAAAATGGCCAACTCTAATTCTGGGCCCAAGCAGACACTTTATCAAGTGCATCAACAAAATTCTTGCATTTTCACAATTAGAAACCCTGTCCTTTATCACTAATAATAAACAGAACTTATGACGTCATAAACCTTTGATGATAAAATGTTACCACAGAAGAAAAAAAAACGAATTGTTTCTCTTTCACTCGATTTTCTTTTGTTTGGTCAAAACTTTTACATCATGTTAATCTCTTACTAAATTCATTAAAAATCAGAATATTTTCATTTTTACATGATATTCCTACAGATAGGAATATAAAAAAAAAATTGGATGGCTAAGATTTCAAATAGAAATAGTTTAATTAAAAACAAAGTCTTCATTTTTGAAAGAAAGAATTTTTCTTTTTGACGAAAAACTCAAAAACAGCTGTACAATTTCCAAATAAAATTTGTTTAAAAGAGGATAAAATTTATTATTCCTTTCATGAATGACTCAAAATCACCAGCGAACTTGGAAAATCAGAAAAATATATAAATTTTTACCTTAATTGCTGAAACATTAGTTAAGGTTCACTGTGGTGAAATGAAAAGTTTTTGGTTTCTGTTTGTTAGTCTCTCTCTGTTCTACAATAACTGCTACAAAAAGTATCAGATTCACTTGCAATTAAGTAGGTATGTTGGTGAGGTACCCAGAATTAGCTGTATAGTTTTTGGTTAAACTTTATTTATTTGTTCAAAAAACATTTTCTTTTACATAATAACACTTTTCTATGGGAATTCAGACAATTTTCAAAATTTTCCTATTGCTGGCAAGAAAACAGGGGCATTTGGAGAACTGATTTAAATTTTGAATCATTAATGCTAAAATTTCTCAATGGGGAACTTAAGTTACTTCTCTAAATTATCTATATATATTTTGACTTTTGTGTATCTGTTCCAAAAATATAAAGTATTTTAACGTTTCAATTTTATACTTTTCCTGTCATAAGTAATTATTTTTTCTTTTTTTACTTTACCAGATACCTAGTTAGTAACTCTATTTCATAATGTATCAATAAAGGAAAAATTAATATTTTATCCATTGTAATTTTACCGATTGAGAAAGATTCGAAAAAAAAGTTTTAAATAAATTGTATAGCTAATCTTCAGTAATCAAATCAACAGACAAGGTTAGTATTAAACATAAACAATGCTAGCAACAATATTGCAAATGTAGGTAGCACTATTAAAGAACTGCCACCAAAACACTTTATGGTGCAAAATCATAAAGCTTAAATGTCTACAAATAATTAAATGTGTCACAACTGAATATTCTGTATATTAAAGGGGGACCAAGGTGCTTGACAGGGATGTATAGTGGAAGGTTACAGTGGTAAATATACCATGTACTTTCTGGATTTTTCAAAGGAACTCCGTATACCTCTGTTTCTCACATAAAACTATAGTATCTAACTTCTTCCTAAAGCGTATATTACCTTCCATTTTTTTTACAACTACACTACTGCTGGTCACTACAAGGAGATATTTAAACTAAAACATCGACATTTTATTTCCAAAAAAAATTTTTTTGCAGGTGATTTAGGTATATTTCTTCTTTTGAAATAGATTTGGATTTATTTAGATAAAATCTATTTTTTTTTAATATTCTATAACCACAAAAAGAGGATTTTCTAAACAAAAATTATAAAAATATCCGATATTTTATCATTTGCAACAAATGTCGATGTTTCTTTGTTGATAGGTGTATCGGTATTTTATTTGGATAGGATAAAATCTCCTACAAAATAAGAAGCTTATTGTAATAAAATAAAGTTTAAATCAGACTCGTAGATATACTAAAATTTTAAAATAAGCTAATTATTGGCAATTGCAAACATAAACTCAATGATATAAGGAGGTATAGGTCAAAATTTGGAAATTTCATTAGCGGCCACTGACCGATAGGACTAATTTTTAAAGTGGCCACTTTTTTATTTCAAAATGCTAAACAGTAAAATTTCTATAAGTATTAATCTAAAACAGAGTAGCCCAAATAAATATGTTAATATAAATATACTGGAACCAAAAAAAGTAGAATCCTTGTTGAAATGCAAGAAAATTTTATTATCTCCTTGTAAAAAAGTGGCCATCGATAGACAATTTTTCATTTACTGGCCCTGTGGCTAGTGCTAATTTTGACCTTTATAAGGATGTGTGTGTGTGTGTGTGGGGGGGGGGGGTTAAATGGCTCTGTCGCTGAAGAAAAGTATATTTTAATCCTTAATAAAAAAAAAAAAAATCCCTGCCGGCCCGGCCTACAGGCAGAGGTAGATTTCGAAATTAAGTATACTAATTTCACCAACAAAAACTAAATCATTATTAGATATAAATCCACTTTAACAGTTTTATCTGTCTGCTTTTGACGAGTTTTTATTTCCTTTTTATAAAATAGCTGGTTTTATCAGAATCATGTTAAGGGGATATTTAAAAAAAAATATTTTTCCATGCTCAACAACTTGAAATTTTCTGGCACATTTTCAGATTAATTTTTAATAAAAAAAAAATATGAAACATGCTGATGTGATTTTTGAAAAGATTTATAAGCGACCTGTGTTTTTATTTTTCTTTCAATTAATTAAAACTTGATTAATAAACAATTATTTTCTCAGTAGGGCAATATTTTTCGTTTCTAACACAATTGCTTCGGGAAATTCTGTTCAAAATGCCCAATTTGACATCATTTTTTGAAATATATTCTGCCTCTATCAAAAAATCGATCATTACTGTACATTACATAGTTTCTGAATAAGAGAATCTAGCAATTGGATGCGTTTGAGATAAAAAATGAATTTAAAAATGAGTAAGAAAATAAGCAGTTTGGATTTGAATGCACCCTTAATAAGATAATTTTTTTCTTTAACCACTATGTATTTTTAATTTGTTTTTCCTGTAAGAATTGGCCCTATCAAAAACTTGTCTATATAAATGTTGAAGACAATATTAAGAAGATATATGATAAATTCATGGAGATTTTATATTTTGTGAATTGACGGAGTTATGAAACTTTTTCTTCTTCCACCCCCCTTTTTTGTTCTCGTTATTAATTTTTTTTTTTTTTTGCTGTACAAATTGGTCCTATCAAAAACTTGTGAATATAAAAGTTGTAGATAATATTAAGGAGATTTATAATAAAATTAATTGGAATTGATATCTTGAGAATTGACGAAGTTATGAATTTTTTTCTCCCCAAAACCCTATTTTTGCGCCCCTTGAGCCCATTTTTAACTTTATCAAAAACCTGTGATGCATAAAATTTTGGCACTATTTTTAGAAGTAATAAAAACTTTAAACTGATTTGATATGTACAAAAATTAAGAAGTTATGGGGGGTTTTCAGTTCTCACAAAACCCCTCCCTATTTCCATCCCCTGGGTCCGATTTTGCCCATTAACGAACTTGACCAAGATTTTATGCCCTTTGATTTTATGTATCAGTTTGGAAGAGATTTGTGCAGAATTGCGGAAGTTATCGTGTCCAGAAGAAAGTGATAACACAATTGCTTCGGGAAATTCTGTTCAAAATGCTTACTTTAGCATCATTTTTTGAAATGTATTCTGCCTCTATCAAAAAATAGATCATTGCGGTACATTATATAGTTTCTGAATAAGCGAATCTACCAATTAAATGCCTTTGAGAGCAAAAATGAATTTAAAAATGAGTCAGAAAATAAGCAGTTTGGATTTGAGTGCATCCTTAATGCAATGATTTTTCCAACACAATCTGCTTCGGGAAATTTGGTTCAAAATGCCCACTTTGAGATCATTTTTTGAAATATATTCTGCCTCTATCAAAAAATCGATCATTACTGTACATTATATAGTTTCTGAATAAGAGAATCTAGCAATTGGATGCGTTTGAGAGCAAAAATGAATTTAAAAATGAGTAAGAAAATAAGCAGTTTGGATTTGAATGCGCCCTTAATAAGATGATTTTTTTCTTCAACCGCTATGTATTTTTAATTTTTTTTTGCCGTAAGAATTGGTCCTATTCAAAACTTGTCTATATAGATATTGTAGACAATATTAAGAAGATATATGATAAATTCATGGGGATTTTATATCTTTTGAATTGACGGAGTTATGGATTTTTTTACTTCTTCAAACCCCCTTTTTGTTTTCGTTTTTAATTTTTTTTTTGAGGTACGAATTGGTCCTATCAAAAATTTGTGAATATAAAAGTTGTAGATAATATTAAGGAGATTTATAATAAAATTAATTGGAATTGATATCTTGAGAATTGACTAAGTTATGAATTTTTTTCTCCCAAAAACCCTATTTTTTGCACCCCTTGAGCCCATTTTTAACTTTATCAAAAATCTGTGATACATAAAATTTTGGCCCTATTTTTAGAAGTAATAAAAACATTAAACTTAAAACTTAAACTTTAAACATATCAAATCATTTTATAATTTAGTATGATTTGATATGTACAAAAATTAACAAGTTATGGGGGGTTTTCGGTTTTCACAAAACCCCTCCCTATTTCCATCCCCTTGGTCCGATTTTGCCCATTAACGAACTTGACTGAGATTTTATGCCCATTGATTTTATGTATCAGTTTGGAAGAGATTGGTGCAGAATTACGAAAGTTATCGTGTCCAGAAGAAAGTGATATATATATAGAGAGATAGATAGATACATAGATAGATAGATAAAGTTTTTTACTGAGGGTGGTTTTGGGTTCTAGGGGTCATGATCGGTATAGATCTGCAAACTTTTTCAGAAATTCCAACATAGGAACGATCCCAATAGGTAGTATTTCATACGAAATCTACCTAAAATTGAACATAAACAATTGAAGAGTATAAAGAAATCACATTTAATGTAACTTCTTAAAATGTTAGATTTTTCTGAATCATTGAGAAAATTTAATATGCTTAGAAATATACATATAAATCAAGATAATAAATTTTTGATAAAAGCAAACTTGTTTCCTCAAGTAGTTGGCATTATTTATAATTTAGACCAGGTGATCAGACCCAGCTCTTTGTGTTAGAGAACACATTGCCCGATGTATAGAAAATAGGTGAAAAGCACTTTTAAATGCAAACTATAATATATTTTTTCAGATTGCTCATTAATAATACCAAAAAGCATTTTTATGTGGAAATTGTCATTTATGTATTCAAATAAAGTTTTGAAATTTATTAGAATCAATACTTCCATATATCTACATACTGGGGGCTAAATAGTAAAATATTTCACTATTTACAGGAGCCATTTTTATTTTGATTGTTTCAGTTTTTAAGTGCATAGTTTGGCTGTTCTTATTTATCTATTAAACTTGTGTTAATTTTTTTATTTGGCCAAAGTTTTAATTTTGCTATGCAATATTAGCTGTAAACAAATTCTGAACCACTCCTATACGGTTTAAAATGCAAATAGGTTAATTTTTTGTAATCTGTCTGCATGGGATAGAGGTGGATTTCTAAAAATAATCATGTTGTAAAATTAATTTAAAAACCATAAAATATCAGTAAATGGAAATACATGTTTCAAACAAATTTCATTTCAAAGTATAGCTTTTCTTTTTCCTACTCGATGGCCTAAAAATTGAAATTATGTGATGTCTAGAAGTTAGTAAATATGAAAAAAGGCAAAACTGATTGTTCAGATCAATGCCACCATCCCAGTAGCAGAAACAGTGCAGCACGGAAGCGGGCGTTGCAGATTATTTTAAACCTTGCAGATCAATCCACAAGCTTAAAAAGAAATATTGAGTTTTAAAAATAGCTAAAATTTACTTTAAGTCTCTAGATTTATGGTATTTGTGTTATCCTTTTATTATAGTTTCCTTATAAATTCAAATTTTGCTTATTTTATGGGTTTATATTATTTCTTATGATAGTAAGCTTAGTCTAGCATTTTTAGGTCGCAGATAAATTTTAGTTTGCTGCAGACTGACACAGAAAATTCTGCTTCTGGGGCCACCATCAATATGATTTCAGTGTTTTTTGCTTCATAATGTAGATATAATAAAAAATAAGAATAAAAATTCAATTTATAAATTTAAAATGAAATATAATTGGTTTAACTGGACTTTAAAACCTTCAAAGAAAGGTGAGAGTCAGTGTCAAACATTTTTTTAGTGACAGCAATTCTGACTCCTTTTATCAAAAAATCTGTGAAACTCCAATGCCCTGATAATGACCAACCAATATATAGTAACCCTTCCATTATAATGACTGATTTGAAAATCCCAAATATTTACCCATTCACATAATGATATTTTTACATCAAATATAGTGATCCTTTCCAGCTTTTCCAGCAATATTTATTTCAGATTGCTCCACTCATCATTGAAAACTACTGGTACAACTTTATTGGCTAAAGTGGGAAGATTGAAAAATAGCTATTGCACTGATGATGGAACTTTAGAAGCTCTGAAACAGCTGTCTGAATTTTTTAATTTTGTGCTCTTTTCACATTGTCTAGAATTACTGCAGCAAATATTTGACACCTACATGCATTTATGTAGATTTAATACTTTGCCTCACCTAATGAATGAATGCAACCTTCATTAGATTCTGAATACAGAATCAATTACTATTTTCTGGAAAATGACAGGATCAGTCTAAACAATCTTGATCATTTTTTCCACCTTCTTATGGAATGCAGCCATTTATAGTATAATGATAGAAAAATCGCATTCTTTCAAGAAAATGACAGACTGCTTAATTTTCTTCTTTGTACATACAGTGATAGATCTGCAACAAAGCCAATTATTCTACAGTGGATGACACATTTTTGAAAATTCTGCTTCAAAGATTGAAACACTAAAATGCATACACAATATAATATAATTTAGTCTAGAAAATTAATTTTTTTAAAAACCCCTGTAGAGTTGCACATTTGGGATATATTTTTTTGTCAGTTTATATGATGTCAACTTCATGAAAAGGAGGGCTTATTTCCTGAACTGATTATGACAGATGTTAGAGTTTTTGGTTGCCTCAATGACTGGCACCAAAGAAAAATTGTCAATATTTCTGGATAAAGATCTAATACACTTGTATTTCTTAACTTTATGGTGGCAAGTAAAATAGAATATTTTGAATGGAAACTATATGTACTATTAAAAAAAGGATTCAGTCATAACTCATAAACTATTATAAACTTTATCTAATATACATCCAGAGATTTTAATTGAAAATTAATTTAAAGCAAATGCACATGCATACAGCAAAATAAGCAAACATACTTTACAAAAAGAGAGAGAGAGAGAGAGAGAGAGAGAGAGAGAGAGAGAAAAGAGTAAATCAAAACACGCAGAGCACAAAACTGTAATTGTATGCCAAATCAAATTAAATATGAAGAATATTTAATAAAACACTACATGCTTTCAGCTTTTTTAATTGAAAAAAAAAATATCCAGCCTACAGGATTAAAAGCAAGGTATCTATAAGCAACATGGTTTAAAATAGCCATGCACTGATGATTTTACAAATACACCAATGATTAGTTAGTGACACTTACTTTTAACTCACACGAGCATTTTGATCCATTAAGATTACTTGAAATTACACCCTAAAACAAAATTTTAAATTTTCAAGAAAGATGGTTATCTTTCATATTTTGGTCAACAGCGTAATTACAAAATAAAATAAAAAAAGAAGAGAGATTTTTCTTTTTTTAAACATATTTATTTATTATCAAAATGCCTGATGTTGGTGTTTTTCCTCAAATTTATCATCATAACAAAGTAAATTCATGAAGAAAAATTTAATATGACAAATGACTATCAAAAAATCATAATTTACCAAAGGCCTTTCATAATTAAAAATGATTTTAAAAGAAAAATATGAAAAGTAAGAAGACTACAAACTGTGGCTCAAAAATATTTTTTTCATTTGGAAAATGTGTGGGAGAAAAAAAAAAAGGTCATAATAGAACAAGTGCAATAAATATGTTCTCAGCATTATGAGCTGAAAATATAATCAAACAATAATGTACTATCTTAAGAGAAATACACTTGTACAAAGTCTCAATGTAGTGAACAATTTTAAAAATGGAGATATAGCTAATGTATTTTATTTAATAAACATTATTTAATATTTCTTCATTGGTTTGAAATTATCCAGTGCTGTAGTTGGGCGGGAACGCCGTTCCCAAAAATATTTGGTTTATTACTGTTTTTAAAAAAATATCGCACACATTGTTTTTTTTTTTTTTTTTTTTTTTTTTTTCAGGCGAAGCAATAATTATTTTTATTTATTATTGTCAAGTTTATTGATACTGGAGATGAGTCTAGACAGCTAAATCCTCTTCTCCTGACTGTGAAAACTATGCCCATTTCAACATCTGAATACAAAAGTGTATTCAGCTGTATGAATATCATCATGATTCATGACCTATGCGAGAAATTCACTCCTTATTGAAAAATCCAGTTCACTTATATTCATAAGCCATGTAGGACTCCCTTAAAAGATTTTTGTCCTGAACCATATCTGAAATCTTGGTTGTGATCAGGAAGAAGATTAGTAAATGAGACATCTTGTTGTAAATAAAAAATCACAGAAAACATTTCTCATTATCGTTCTTTAAGGAAACTTTCGGGATAGATGTGCCAGTAAATAATAACATACGGATTTATTTTGTTATTTCAATTAAATTTTGATTCATGATGAAATATGTTACTATGAGATTGATTAAATATTGCTTTTAGACGATTGCTATACAAATATAATACTATATAAATTAGAATATAATAATTATAACTGATAATTGAAGAAATCCACTTTTGACTAAGTGTTTTAAATTGGCTTTTTGCTTAGCAAAAATCCGGTAGCATCAACATCTACTCTATGAAAAGGTGCGTTCCCACAAATATTTTTCCCAACTACAGCACTGAAATGATCACCAAGTGTTACCACAGTTGCAACATATGAAACTGCAGAGCAACTGAAGCATGTCCATGTCCAGATTTCATATACTAATACTTCATGTTATCTGAATACAGATTCATTAAACTATTTTGGTCTGATGTAAAGCAGTTACTTTTGCAAATGCTTCAGAAAAGGTTTCAAAGGCATCTTATATTTCGGATATTTTTTATTTAATTCGATGATAATTGGAAAAGTAATAGAAAGCTTCTTGTATGGTATAATCAAGTCTGCTACAAACACAAGGTGACTGTACAAAATCTATTTGCTATCAGGATCGGATTGGCCTGATGGTTCAAGAGCTGGTACGCTCTCGTCCAGGGAAAACTTTGTATCCCTAAGTGCCTAAGCCGCTCCAATATTTTTTCTCTTGTTGTACACGTACATTCCGACTAGTGTACTAAATTTCAAGAATTTGTTTTGGAATAATCATCAATTAAAAGACAGACAGCACAAGCAAGGTATTTTTTATTATCAGAAAGAAATTAAAGATACATCAAAACAATTTCAGGATAGGAAACAAAAGTGGGCATCTTTGCATGCGACTGAAAACATGCACCCGAGGAAAGCTTTAGCAGTCACAGCGGCCTGGGCTAGAATTTTTTCATAGCTTCTTTGAATATCTTTTACATTTTAACCAAATATTTTGCATATTTTCAGTCCTTTAGCCTTTAGTACCTTGCCCCTCATCCCCTTTAAATCATGCCTTGAATGCACCTACAAACCATGCTTTTTGAAAACACCTTGAGAAAAGAAAGAGGTAAATATCAGAAAGCAAAAAACTTTTTGTGACGATTTTGTTGTTAACTGCAAAACATGATCTTTCTTTTCGGGGCATAGAAACTTGATGACACGTCTGGACCTGGACTACAATCCTATTAACTGTTAAATCCCGCAGCCAGCGTTTCTTCATTCACAAAATCTACACCCTAATTTTCTGCTAGTAATCATCGCTTTATATAAGGCAGTTCTCAAATCCCCAGTTCAACAACACGAAACTTCCTGATGCCTTTTCTGACTCATTTTTGAACGTAAAGGCATAAAATAGGCAGGCCTGACTATTGAAACGATTCAGAACCAAAATGAGTTTTCCATTTTTTGATAAATAAATTACTTACAGAGTTTTAAGCAATTGGGGTCATGCGACGACTAGTTTTTCTCCATTCTCGAGGTATCGCATACGGATAGTATTTGGTTTAAAACATGAACATTGACAGTCTTTTCTAAAATATTGTCTGCCTTTACAAAAAAGGAAAGCGTCTTTCGATTACATAGTTTTTGGATAAGAACACCTGCCAATTTCACGCGTTTCCAAACAAAAATGAATTTAAAAATGTGTCAAAAATTAGCTCTTTTGGATTTCAGAACAGCTTCAATGACAAACTTTCTGTGGTTGAATAACTAATACGAAATTCTAGTATGTATTCTGAATAAAAAGTTGTTTAATTTAAACACGGAAAAATCTATCGTTAAATAATGCGATGATTGCTAAACGGAAAATATTATAAGTTTTTTAAATAAAAAACGCTGGTCACGGTACCCTGCAACTTGCATGAATACCGTCCCTGGGGCATTTTTCTCAATTAAGGAAATTTAAATATTTCCCGTGATCTCTAATTATAAGAATCCTGCTAATCATGGGAAAAGTGTGCCGAGAAGAGTAAATTTACTCCATTATTTTAGTGATTTTAGACTTATAAAGTGACTTTTTTAATGTACCTTTTCTGCAGAAACCTTTTAAGGGGACTTTTCACTCACTTGAAAACACACATTCTGTAATGTTAATCCTATGGTCAGGTTGTTTTCGAATTTCTCGTTTAAATTTGAATACTTTTAAACGATTTTTTTGCATAGGTTAGCTGAGGTTGATCCCTAACATGTCTATTTTTTACTTTTTCGATTTTGGTTGCAGATTTTTTTAATAAAGGTACTTTAACTTTCAAAGCCAGTTTGGAAAGTGAAAGTACCTTTATTAAAAATATATGCAACCAAAATCGAAAAGTGAAAAATAGCCATATTAGGGATCAACGTCAGCTATCTTAAAAAAAAAAAATAAATAAATAAAATATTCAAATTTAAACGAGAAATTCAAAAACAACCTGCCCATACATTTAACATTACAGAGCAGGTGTTTTCAAGCGAGTGAAGAGTCCCCTTAATAGTGAAATATCAATTCAGCATTTTATGGATACATAAAGACATTTTTTAAAGGGTAAATGCCTCTACCTGCAAAATACCTGACTCGCAAAAGTAATTGCTGTCACATTGTAACATAAATTGAATTTATCTCATTTTTATTATGTTTCAGAAATCGTCTACATATTAAAAATGGTATCAAATTTGATTTTACAAACAAAAACACCCATTTTTGATACCTTATTTGAGTATCTTGGGTCGAGACAGCCTAGAAAAAAGCATTGTTGATATACATTATCTTAAATCTTGATAGAGTTAGGAGAATTTAAATTTGAGGATGCTAAAGTTAAGCCCATTTGAGAAACATTAATTTATATCTTCATAAAAGTCATGTGACTGTCTTTTTAATTAATTTATTAAATATATACATTGTTAATAAATTCATATTTAAAATTTTTGCATACAACAAAACACAATCGTTAAAAACATCCATGTGCAAGTTTACAGCTCACTTGAATAATTAGTTTTCGAGATACAGAGAAATTTTGTCTTTCCATAATTTAATGGGTCGTCTTCTTTTATCAAAAATGGCACAGAAAAAAAAAAAAAAAAAATTGTAGCTACTTACCAGAAACACTTTGTATGATTTTCTTTAATGTAAAGAACACTTTTTGTTTTATAACTGTATTAATATTTAAGAAAATTATATAAAATATATCTCTTTCCTGGTTGGCAAGGAATTCAAATAACGTGTCAAAAGTGGATGTTACCATTTGAAAAATAAAAGTTCATGCATTTTTTAATATGTTGACAACCCCTAAAGCAAAATTTACGAATATCATTTAATAGTGTAGATATTATTCCCAATCAATTGGTACCTACGTCTTTTTTATATGGACATTTGCGGGAGAATTGGTAGGGGGTAGAGATGGGAATGCTCGGAAAAAAACCGTTTTTTTTCCGAAGGGCTATTTTTCAATTTTTCCAAATTGGAAAAATTGAAATTTCATTTATAAAATAATGTAGTCAAAATTTTATAATTGCTACATTCTGATACTTTTATTTATATTTTTTTCATGTTTAGTGTCCCTCGTGAAAACCTTAACATGGAAAATCTTATCTGTAAGCAGGGATCTCTTTAGAAAGACCTTGAGTCTATTAAAGGATCCTTCACAGTTTTTTCTCCTTAAAACATATGACCAGGGGTGTAAAAATTTTTTGAAAATCTAGGAGCCTGCTCAAAAATCTAGGAGCCAGTTACTATCGATAACAAATTTGTAAAACGAAATTACAGTATAAGTTAATAATACAGTACAGGACCTATTAACCGGAATCCTCGGGACCGAAGACTTTCCGGTTTTTGGAATTTTCTGGATTTCGGGGATCATTCCTTCAAAGGATCGAAAAAACCTCCTGCAATTTCGTCAAAAGATCGCGAAAAAATCTGCAAATTTCGTCCAAAAATCACGAAAAAAAAAGCAAATTTCGTCAAAAGATTGCAAAAGAACCGCAAATTTTGTCAAAAGATAGAAAATAAAAAAATTCTCCAAAGGATTGCAAAACACTCTCTTAATTTCGTCAAAAGACCGTGTAAAAGCGCAAATTTTTATTAAAGGATCATGGATGCATAATTAGTGCCGAGAGCCCCCCCCCCCCCCTCTTCTGTAAACTTTCAAAAAATTTGCTGTGAATTTCAGAATTTTTTTTTTTTTTTTACTCAAAATCACCCCTGATTCAAGTAACATAATTGTGTAGTCATAATATTTTGTCGAAGTGAGAGGGAGGGTATGAAATATCTTTTTTTTTAAATGAATCGTAATATAAATTAATTTTAAACTAAAATTTGACAGAAAAATTATTATTTTTTTTTTGGGGGGGGGGGGGGGGGAGGAGAGGGGACACCGTTTTCCCTCATCACTGATGTAACATATTTTAGTGGTTACACATTGCAACACAACAGACCAAAAAGAAAATTAGGAATCTGTAAAATTTTCGACAAATTTCAGAAATTGCAAAATTTTAGTAAAAATTTACAAATTTATAGAAAATTTTCAATTTTTTTTTTCTTCTAGATTTTGGGTCCTTCTGGATTTCAGAATTCCGGATAATGGGTCCTGTACTGTAGTACATACAAATTACTTTTTTTAATTAAATATATTGACACATGACATAAATTTTTCTTGTATAAAAAAGTAATGTTACATAAAATTATAAATATTGATGTAAAAAAATTGGAAGTGCTGATGTAAAATACAAATAATAATCATTAAAAACTTCGTTAAACACCTCAAAAGTATAAATATGTAATGCAC
This sequence comes from Maratus speciosus, assembly GCA_963932465.1. Lineage (NCBI taxonomy): Eukaryota > Metazoa > Arthropoda > Arachnida > Araneae > Salticidae > Maratus > Maratus speciosus. The sequence continues at coordinate 206,787,656 of OZ010793.1, read as the reverse complement.
TTAAAGGACTATAATTCATGCCATAAATGAATACTGTTAACTTATTGTTTGTCCTCATTTGCTTTTAAATTTTATGATGTTTATGACCGCTCATGTGTCTTGCTGTTTTTGATGTAAAGTACCAGCGTTCAACTGCTTTTGTAGGATCAAATGCTTTTACAGAAAGTCCATTTAAATTTATTAATAATAAATCATTTAAATTTTGTGATGTCAAAGTAGAGCGAAACTTGTTCTTGATTCTTTTTTTTTTCTTTGCGCATGGAAAAAAAAAAAATCCATAAATAATCAAGGTTATAAATACGAATTATTTTTCATTTCCTAAGACATATCTAGGCGCCAGTGTCGAAAATTTAGTCACCCGGTATTTTTACACCCCTGCATATGACCTTTAACAAAATTCTTTCACTTAAAAATAGACATTTCAGAATTTTTTTACAATCTCCAAATTAAATCCTTCACAAACGTAATGATTTTAGAATAAAAAAAAAAAAAACCTGTTGTATAATAGCTGCAATAACCAATGAATCTATTATTTAGCTGTTTATATGTACAAAGGACAATAATGTCTAAATAAGAACTTAAATATGTAATTTCTAATTTACAAAATCCGATTACATTTTTTACATTTAATTCACATTTTTTACGAGTTCATAAGTTTTTATAAAAGTTCACAATTTCGCAAAAACTTGATTGTGTGAAAAAAAGTCTAAACAAATCCTTGATAAGATAATTAAATGGAACTTCTCTCATTAAAAATGAAAATTCATGTGCAAAAGTATTTCAATATTATACCAATAAATGAAAATGGTAAGATGGAAAATTTAATGTAAAATTTGAAACATGCATTTATTTGTATTCGCATGGCTATAATTTTTCACTATTATTAAAAAAAATTGTTTTGATAATAACATGCAGTTGAAATTATGTATCATTTTTTTTCTTTTCTTGAAATATAGATTCTTAGAGTTGTCTAAATGTATTTTCAAAAAACATAAATCCATACAAACTTTGCAAAGAAAATGTAAGCAAATCTCTATGAAAAATCTATTTGAAAACAATTTTTAAACATAAGGAAAAATCCACCCGTTTTAAAAGTTTCGTTTAAAAAAAAAATACCGCTTTCAATATTAAGAATCTAAATCTTACTAAAACATAGTTTGGGTAAAGTCTGGAAAGCTGTACCAAAACTACATATGCAGGAAATGAAAATTATAACTGTAAGTGGGGGGGAAGTAATATTGTAAAATAATACTAATTTTTAAACAACGGAAGACTTGAAAATGATAATAGTATTTATAATAATACCAGAACTACTATAATTTGTTTATTTTATGCTGGCATTCTTTATGAGTACTATGTAGATGAGATGTACAATACAGTTTAAAACTGCTTTAAAATTACAGTGATATTGGTTGAAACAAAAGATTTTTTTGTTTGTTTGTTTTTTTTAAATTAGCTCTACTGATATAATTAAACAAGTGCTACTGAAAAATCATTTCAACAGACACATGATATATTATACAAACACTGGTGATAAATTAAGCAAGAAAAGCTACTGTCAGAATTCTAAGACTGAAAGGATAAACTTTTAAAAGCTGGCTTTTTTTCTCTCTCTCTCTTTTTTTTAATAACCTATTTGCATATAAAGGAAAAATAATTTTTTTTAGTGTGCAAAAATATTGAAAAAGTTTATTATTGTATACTTTTTAGGAAAATATAACTTATTTTTGAGAAACATTTATAGGAAATCAATTTTTCCAACTTTTCCAGAAAAAAACTGGAAAAAACCCGGCTTTTTTCCACTACTTCAACTTTTCCGGAAAATTTACATCTCTAGTAGGGGGTGATCACTTGTTTTTTTCATAACTCTTATAAGGAATGTATTAACAAAAGTATAAAATAAGAAAGCCCTAGCTTCAATATCAGTCACCTACTACAAGCTAATCTGTGTTCAACTTATTGCAACTTTTAGATACTACATGATTCGTTTTAGAAAATTGCATAGCATTGTGTAGATTTGATAGAACTTTAAACATTCATGTGGAATATATAGCAAAGTCTTCTACCTAGACTCAGAGATTTAATATTAAGCCATTTTCATAATTGGTGATATGAGAATGTGTTAAACCTTGTCAAGCCAGAGATCTGCACGGGCCGGAATTTTCAGTCCCAGGACCAGCCCGTACAAAAATCAGTGGAAAAACGTCCGACTCGTGCAAAAATCAGATCAGGTTTTGTCCAACTCCATTTCTACAAAAAATTTCGCTTTTTAAAAAAAAACATACAAAACATATTGCATTTTTATTGCCTAATTTTTAGGGTTCCGTATTTAAAAAGTGAAAACGGAACCATTATAAGATCACTTCTATGTCTGTCTATCACAGCCATTTTACTCGTAAACTATGGAACGTGGAAAGTTCAAATTGGGGGAAGTAATAAAGACTACTGACCCACGTATTTACAGATTATTAAGCATTCACAAATACATTTAGGAAAAATGTGGAGGGGCTAATCAAGCTACTTGAAAAAAAAATCTTTTCTCTGTATATCATGTGAAAGCTTTTGTAACGCTGAACTCAAAAATACATTTCTTTTAAATTTAGGTATTATAGTTGCAGAGATATCGTTGAAAATGTACTGCAAAAATATGTTCCCCATTCCCTCTATTTCCGAATCTGCTCAAACTAAAATTATGAAAAAAATTAGAGGTAATAATGTTAAGTTAAACCTTGCAGGAAAATTATAGCGATTACCCTAGAGGTCACATAGTTTTTCAGAAAAGCACATTTTTCTGTAACATACAAATTTCAATTTATGAGCATTCACCATAGGTGTTGAGGAGCGCTGTGGTACCTTTCACAGCAGAAGTATAAAAGCATAGTTAATAATGATTTTCGAAAAAAATCGTCGATAATTAGATGAGATATTAACCCTCAAAGATATGGACAATTTGGACATACATATTGATGGAGCAGCATACTCTATGTGCCATTGACTTTTAAAGTGTAGATAACAACTTTTAATGATACATTTTTGTTATGCAATACCCAGTAAGAGTATAAAAACTATAAACGTCAAGTTGTTAAAAACAGACTAATTTAATTAGAATTAATCACATAAATACTATGGGACTCGCCACTAGTTCGCATTGGGTGGATATCTCTATACGCCTCCAGTGTCTTTAAAAGTTAATTGAAAACCTAACTGGAAAAATGTGGCATGGACCAAGGCAGCGTTACAACTTTGCAACCTACTTTCGAAGTGCGCTTAGCACAATGCCAAATTTAAACTTTGAGCAAGGGTTTTGTTTTACATACACTGTAAAAAGAAGAGATTATTACTACGCTGAATTTAGTTTTATGAAATGATAAATGAAGTTTAAATATGCACTACTTTCATTGTCAGTACCAAACTAAGTTCATCATAATCAGATTATGATAAAATTAAAAAAAGAGTTATACAGAATTGAGCTATTTGGGAGGGAGAAAAATATATTTAAAATCCACTGTTATTTTGTGTGCTATTTAAAGAATTTTATTAATACAGATATGACAAAATACCATTGAAGTGAAATTTGTGTTTGTACGCGATCTTTTGATGAAATTTGTGTTTTCTCGAGATTCTTTGGTGAATTTCACGATCCCTTGACAAAATTCACTTTTTTCCCGCGATCTTTGGCTGAATTTCATGATTTTTTCCACTATCCTTTGACAAAATTCCCTTTTTTCGCGATCCTTTGATTAAATTCACGTTTTTTGCAATCCTCTGATGAAATTCGCGTTTTTTCCGCGATCCTCTGTCGAAATTCGCATTTTTTCACTGACCACTTGATGAAATTGTGTTTTTTTGCGATCATTTGAAGAAATTTGCGTTTTTTCGTGATCCTTTGCCAAAATTCGCCTTTTTTCCGCGATCGTTTGCCGAAATTCAAGTTTTTATCGCGACTCTTTGACGAAATTCACGCTTTTCCGTGGTCCTTTGCGATGAAATTGACAATTTTTTCTGCGAACAATTGACAAAATTGACTTTTTCCGCGATCATTTGTCGAAATTAGTGATATTTTTCTGTTATTTTTTTTATCTCTGAATTTTCGAATTGATGAACAATTTTTCATAATTTTCGGAACCGAATGCCTTAAATTTTTGGAAAATTCGGAATAGAATTACCTCTGAATTTAGCCAATCGGTTGCGAAAAATAACGCGAAACTTGTCAACTGATATCGGGAAAAAAATAATGAAATTTGTCTAACGGTCGCTTGAAAAAATCGCAAATTTCAACAATCTTTCGCAGTAAAAAACTCACAAAATGTGTCAATCGGTCGCACGAAAATACCATGAAATTAACTAGGCATTCGCGAGAGTTGACTGTAGTTAAAAAATGCCCTGATGCAAAATGCTTTATATTTTATAACTATACCTTATCCTTATCTTCATTTGATAAAAAAAAAAAAAAAATGAATTGGCTATACATTTTGTTCAGGGTTGGCACGGTTTAAACCAAGTGGTTTTAACCATGGTTTAAACCAATTGGTTTTTTTGTCAAAAAAAACCATTTGGTTTTTTTAGAAAAAATCTAATATAATATTTTCTCTTTTTTGTAATTTAATTGTTTTAAATCATAAATAGAAGAAATTTCTACTTTTAACACTTCATCTCAGCAGTCAACATGTGACATAATGAGCCTAGGTCATGTTTCTATGCATGTAGAATGAAAATTAGCATGTGCTGATGAACATATCTGATACCCTAAAGATTTTTCTTAAAACATGTGAAATTAGAAAAGATAAAATAGATAAATAATACTCAATATTTAGCATAAGATATTTTCATTGATAAAATGCAGATTATTTACAGCAGTTAATAACAAAATACAATGATCTTTAAGATTTTGGTTAAGTTGTAAAAAAAAAAATTTCTGGATTGGGATTGGGGAAGATTATCCTTAAAGAATTTAAAAGAGTAACTTAAGATATCAAACTGAATAACACAGCTTGCAAAAATTTAGTGCTAGTTATAGCATTTCAAGAATACCAATCAATCTTTTCTATTAATTGCTGAATCTAATGGCCAAATATGTTGACTTGGACACTTGGAGTTATCACTCAGATAACAAAATAACCAGAAGTATTTGGATATTAAAAAAAAAAATAATAATAACAACCACAGAATAATACATTATATTAATGAAACTGCATCAAATGTTTATTGATTGATTATTATATTATTAATCAAAGGAATCTTCATATGATTTTCAAGGTATCAATGCTTCACTGTGTAGAGCAGTTGACTTTGAACATAAAACATAGCTGTTACTAATTTAAGTATTGCGCGGCAACGCAATACTTATTTATTTCCAGTGTCACTTCTCAATGTTAATTTAACATAGAAAAGCCTATGGAGATGATAACTTTTTCATTTTTTCTTCCCACCTTTTTGTCCCTGATGCCACTCATTTTTTATTCTTTACTAATTCTAATAATATTATAAATTTAAAACATTTGCCTGACGTCAGGATCAAAACGAATGGCAAAATACCTTTGCATATGGGTGAATTATAACCCAGAGAGAAACAAGGGCCAATTTTTTTTGTATATTATTCAAATATTTTTCTTAATAATTCCAAATTTCGCTTTTTTTCATTGAGAATCAACGGACATTTTTAATAGAAAATGTAATATTTTTTCTTCATTGTTGCAAAAATTTGAAAAGCCGTAATAATAATTTATTTGGTTTTAGTAGAAAAATTCCCACGTGAAAAATTTTAATTGAAATAATTTTTTTTTTTTTTTTTAAATTAAAAAGGTGAATACGGCATCATAGTGGAAATAAAAAGAATATTTTCAGAATACGTTTTTGCTTTGGTCAAGTTTATATTTTAGTAAAAAGTTTCTAATGCTATTTTTACGCAGGTAGCAAACTTAGTGGGGAATCACATAACTTAAATTTTAAAATGTATTTTTTTTTTCGAGAAGAGAACTATTTATACCCCAATTTAAACTTAGGTAATAATTTTCTGATGTGTTTACATCACCTTTTGGGAGAGAATAAGGTTTAAAAATTCAAGTAAAACTTTTATTTTTTACTGTATCACAGCTATAATATTGTTAAATATTAGCAGTAAGGATTCAACAGCATTTACATTCATAGCTTTCCTGAGTGGGAAATAGGGTATCTAAATTTAAGTGAAGTTAATTTTTTATGATTTGATTATAGATTTTTTATGTTCAGATTGGACGTTTTTGTCCAATCTACCGCAACCTGCATTACTGCAGTGGTGAAACATTTTGAATTACACATTGGTAAACTGCATCCCACATTGTGATGCAATACCGCATACATCAAAGCCTGATGATGATACTCTGTATTAATTTTGAAATGCGTTCGTCTGAGTGCTGTAGTCATTAAAAAACTTGACATATTAAACAAAAACATAATTTGAAGAACAAATTAAAAAAACAAAATTTATTTCCTACATTGTTTAAGCCCGAGAAGGGACAGATATTAAGTTATTTCATTCAATTAGTTCTACATTTAATGTTAAATTTTTGAAGCAAATTAGTTAAGCCAATTGAAGATTAAAAAATAAAAATATAATTCATACAATATGATACTTAAAACATCCTAAAAACTTAGATTCCGTTCAAATGAAATCGAAATAAATCTTAGACTTTTTTTAAATGCACAATTTTCATAAACATAATACTAAATCTGCAATACAAATATTTTCAATTAAAAATGGAAGAAGTCTAAGATTTATTTCGATTTCATTTGAACGGAATCTAAGTTTTTAGGATGTTTTAAGTATCATATTGTATGAATTATATTTTTATTTTTTAATCTTCAATTGGCCTAACTAATTTGCTACAAAAATTTAACATTAAATGTAGAACTAATTGAATGAAATAACTTAATATCTGTCCCTTCTCGGGCTTAAACAATGTAGGAAATAAATTTTGTTTTTTTAATTTGTTCTTCAAATTATGTTTTTGTTTAATAATATTTAAATTAGAAATGATTTCAATTTTCTATATAATTGACTGTAATTATTTAATTTAAATATTTTTAAAAGTTATATTACTTTTATAATATCCAAAAATGTTTATTTTGTCAACAGATATGCATCTGTATGCAATAGGAAATTATATTTAAAAAAATCCGGTTTAAACCAAAAAAACCTGGTTTAAACCAAATAAACCGTTTTTTGGTTTTTTACAAAAAAACCTGTTTTTTTTCCAACCCTGATTTTGTTTTTATTTATTTATATTACAGCATATCAGGGTTGCAAAAAAGCCAGGCCGTTGGCTTTTATTGCTTTTAACCGGCTTTTTTTGGCCAAAATTGGCCTTTTTTGGTCATAATTGGCTTTTATACAATGAAGCATTGTAATTATAAACTACACATTTTAAAGTGTTTTTAATTAGTTTTAATGACATTCAATTGATTTAGAGTTTAATAAGTAACCCAATTTCTCAATAATGAGGACATTATACTGGAATAAAACTTAGATGGTTTTGCTAGTGATTTGTAGTCAGAATTGCAAATATGTCAGCTAAATTTAAAAAAGGCCATACCAGCTGCCAATTTTTTCATTTTTATTGCTTTATAAAATTAAAGAGGACAATAGTTACATGTTTTATTACTTAATTAATTTTAAGAGCTATTAATATACAAGTCATATTTTATTTCTAGTAAACATTTAAAATTATATACAGTCATATTAATAAAAACACCATTTCTCACTATTAAAAACATTATGAATAGCATATGCATAAATATGCTTAGCAACAAACATTTCAAAATTTTATTTAAAAAAATTTTTTTGCTTGTTTAAATGCTCTATTTTTTATACATTTATGTACCACTCACCTCAAATATTACATCCTTTCAAATTTCTCTTTTAACATATTATAACTTAATCTCTCCATATGGGCACATAAAGAATATTTCCATTTTGATGTGCTTCATTTTGTCATAATTAAATATAATCTTTAAAATGTGTAGTATATGTGGAGCTATGTAATATAGAATTTCAAAACACCAGTTTAGAGGCTAACTTACATTCTTTTCAATGTTTATAATTTTTTTTTCCAGACATAATGTCTTAACAGTTGCCTTCTAGAAGTTATAAAGACTTATTTATTTGAGAAAATTTAATAGAAATCCATAACTTCTTTTAGTAGAAAATATTTGTAAATGTATTAAAAATTAATTGATCCAAATTTAAAACGAATTAACTGAAAACCAACTTTAAAAAATAAAACCCGGCTTTTTTTAAGTGGTTAAAACCAAAAAAAACCGGCCGGCATTTTTTGGCCTGGCTAAAAGCCGGCAACCCTGCAGCATATAAAGGTGTTATTTTAGCAGTGAACGCATTTTTTTCTGAGGTGAGACAGGCCAAATTTCTAAGAACAAAAGAAATGCCCTATCTCCTGAAAATGTAGAATGATTGGTGTTTTTGCAAGATAATTTTCAATACTATAAGAAATTTAATTATTAATTTTTTTTTATTGTACTTATTGAATTTGTTTCTACAAACTGAAAACGGAATAAAAAAAAAAATTCGTTTTTTACAGGATCCTTATACCATATCATCCTTAAATCCATCTATGCTTTGACATACTCCAGAAATATCTATTTTAAAAATACTGAGCTAAACATAGATGGGAGAAAAAACAACAAACAAAATCTTCATTTGGCACCCCCTTTGCATTCCGTTCTGGGGCCCGGGACACATCCACCTTCTTGTTAATTTTGGCCCTATATGGTATTTATGCGTTATTTTTTTTACAATGAAATAAGTGAAAGGTATGTACTCTAAATTTAAGTAATATGTATTTTAGGCACAGATGTCATATTCGCCCCATATTGGTGCGATTATTTTTCGGTTGCCAATTTGGCGAAAACATCAACAGCATAATCCGGGCTACCACATCAAGCAAAATAACGACACCTTGGCGCCAGTTAAGTACCCGTTGCGTATATGACATTGGCGTCAGAAAAATATCGCGCCAATATGGGGCGAATATGACATCTGTACCGTATTTTAAATTAAATAAATTGAAGGTTTATATTTTAAATGAAATAGATACAATACGAATTATGAAGGTGCAAATAATGTGTGGAAATTCATCACCTGCGCCTGACTAACATAAATAAGTAAATAAAATAAATATATCTCAAATAGTACAGTGTGCTCAGATATCTTTTTAATTTTTCTATTTATTTAGCAATTTAAAATATTGGCAAATTGAATTAAAATAGACAGAGTGAAAATAATGACACCCTTTGAATCGTAATTGAAAACTTTACTGTAATAATAACAATAATAATAAAGATGTTAAAATGAAAGACAATAATAATAATAAAGAGGTTAAAATGAAAGTAGCGAAGCAAAGTTATGTAATCAATGTGATGAAAATATTTCAAATATGCTTATACAGAATAAACAGCTACGATAAATAGGTATTGGGTCTTTAAAAATCATGTAGAAAACTGAATCGCTCGGAGGAATTACATAAAGTTAATCGTATTTAGTTAAAAATATGTAACATTGTTAGTAAAATATACCTTTTGGGAATTTAAGAAAGTTAAAAAACTGAGTGAGATGACATTTTTAGCATTAACTATCTGACGATAAATAAATAAATGAAAATTTCAAGGATATAGTTACTGCGCTAGCTATAATTACCTTAGGAGTCCTTATCAAATCCATATTACAGCTAACAGTTTTACATCACTTATTTTCTTTTATTTTTAATCAGATAGTCACAATAGGCAACGCAGAAAGGCCTGTAAAATTCTATTTCAAAAGAATTATTCAATGTCATGTTTTTACATAACCAAAACAGAAAGAAAAAGTTAGTATTAAAATTTTATAGCCAATATATTCATGCTAAAATGTAAATAATCTACGATCAGTCAACAAATATCTCCCATTTTTTTCACGTTGCCAGATTTCTTTAAGCAATTAAAACGTTGGAGGAGAAACCGAAACTATCTGTAGTCATCTTTTGCAATCAATTGAATTTTTCAATTAGAATAAAACACAAAAATGAAAAACTATTGAAGAAAAAGGACTACGAAATCCTTTAAAAGTAACAACTTTTTGAAACTTTGGAAGACATAATAGTTTCGAGAGCAATTTTGATTAACAACCAACCAACCACATCCGTATAATAACTACCACTTGTACTTTTAATAAT